>CM059569.1:49429162-50171662 GCA_030386875.1 Morinoia aosen
AGCTTTAATTATTGCTGTTTTTGGTACTGTCACTGCCGCTGCTATTGCTACTACTGCTACATGTTCTGCTGTTACTGCCCCGCTGATATTACAGTAGCTGCTGTTGACAGCTACTGTTGCTCTGTTGTAGTTCCTGTTTAGCTACTGTTTTCCTGTTGTTCTTCAAGAAACTCTTCAGCAAACGCTACAAAAAATTAACAGGAATAAAGAGCGAGGCAATGCGTTGACATCGAAGCCCAGCAGAACCTCTTATTCATAATTCCTTCGTGTCCGAACCGTCGAATGACAGATGTTGCGCAGGAAGACTTCTAAGAATGCCAGATTTTTTTAAGTCTGGTCCGTTTCGTAGATCATGGCTTCGACAGTTGGTTCTCGCCAGAAATATCGCCTAGGCTGTCGATCGACTGTTTTATCGCTTGGCCAGGAAAGGTAGTTCTTGATAAGCGACTCTCGTTGTCAAAAAAAGACACAAAGAAAAATTGAGAGAGGAACTTAAACAAGACTGGAAGCATTCATCAGCGCTAAAAGTTATAAATTTTTTTGGAAATCTAAACACAAAAGTGAATCATAAGTTTCACATCATTTGGTTTCTCGGAAAGAAAGGAAAGGTTATCGTGAAGTCCCATTTCTTGCTGCAATAATTATTGACAGAGCATGCTGAGTGATTGGTATAGTGAGTTTTTCTATGACTGTAACAAAGTAATGTCTAATTTTAGTTTCCCAGTGGTTTGAAAGACGATTAAAGATTGTTGGAAAATATTCCAAAACACTACATGAATTTATTTTCTACAGTGATGTAACCCTATAATATATTTTAATAATATTATCGGATCAACAGTTTGCCAGCGCTGAGTGTAGCCTCCCGAGCGGTGTTTAAAATTTTGATTAAAAATCGAAAAGAAAATGTTTTAAATGATTCAATGTGTATCCTTAGTAGCAGAATTCGATATTATAGACCTTATTATATCGGTCTCGTAGTTAAATTTAAGTAATAACTCACCTTAACAAAACATAAGTTGTTTCATATTTAACAAGGTTTGGTTATTTGGTTATTTATGTATGAGAGTATTAACGTGAACATTATTTAGCATTGATACTCACGAACTCGTTGCATATACAGTGAATGAAGGAGAAGAAATTAAATAATTAACTGAGAAAATAATCGCCAGAAGTAACAGCAGATTAGGGAAAACCATGCTAGCTAGACCACTAACCGTGAACGTCCTTTAAACACTTGTGTTGAAAAACAGCCTGTAGAAATTTGCCAATCTCAGAGAAAACATTTTGCGCATCAAGTTTGTGTACTAAGGAGTTGTGATTCTTAGACTTGAAGAAAGCTAGAAGCTTGTTAGAATTTTACTCTCATTTCAAATTCTCAAGTGTGTCTTGAGCTGTGTTTTTCCCCCAAGTAAAAGATCCCTTTTGTCTATTTTAAACTCGTCGTGGGTGTGTTTGCTGAGTAAACTGCAGGCTTTGGTTGCGGTGTTCTGATCGAGTCTGAATTGCGGACTGCGGAGCCGAAGCACGTGCGACGGACCGAAGCAATCTGCTGTATTTGTTCTCTTTATTGAATTAACGTCCGATTCTGCGGACAAGATTGAAAGCTTTGGACGCTAATACGTCGGCGCCATTTTGATGTTGCCGGATTAGTACATGGAGTTCCCCGGTGATTGATGCTGAAATCTTTTCGAGCATTTTCTTGTTGCTAGCCTGGAGTCGGTATGTCTTTGTTTTTGCGTGCCACTTTTTGCAGTATGAAAAGAAAATTTTCGGTTGAATATCGAACCTTTATATTTAAGTGGGTATTAGTAGACTAAAAATTAAATTTATTAGACTGTTATAATATTGTGAAGCCGAGAGAAACTGTCTCCCATTGTCAGTTTTGAGCGTCAGTGCTTGCCTAGGGTAGGTATGAGTAAATAAACTGTCGTTCATATGTCGAACGTTTAATTCAAAAACGACGTTAACAGTTCTTGTTATCGTCCATTCTCCTTGTCTTTACCTCATTGCTTATAGAAATACATTTTGTTTTGATTATTCGCCCGCATATTTTGCCAACATACGAATATTTCGTTTTGATTCTTCGCCAACACATATTTTTCCATTAAGATACATGCTGACACTCCAACGAAGAATATTGACTTAGAAGCCAGATTTAGTTATTACCGATGCTTTCGATGCTTTTGAGTTGCGAGACAATAGCTGGCAATGATATAGTCGCTAGTGTTTGTATATCGCTTATCACCAAAATTTTCTTAGCCATAAATTAAACAAAATGAATTTGTGGGCTACATCACCCATCGTGAAAAGTAACGGTAGAGGTAATTTAACAGACTGATACCAACAGACGAGGATGAGCACACGTTCGGCTCAGGAAAATGCGATGATTAAATTTTGATGCCCTCACAGAACGACTCAACTAGAGAGGTTAAAGCAAGATTTCAACACCTTGGTGGGCGTGGCGTAGCCGAGTCATTGCAGTGGATCCTTCGACTTTGGAGCACCCTTTCCTCATCCCATAGAGTTTTAATCAGTATAAAATAGGATTCACGGTTTAAAATAGGTTACACGAATAACATACGAGGGAAAAATTTATTTTTGATGTTGTCGTGAACGAAGTTTTGATATTTGTGTGAAGGTATTTCACACTCATATGTGAGATGTCGTGCGATCGTTTGACTGTCTCTTAAACAGTTCGATTAAAAGAAAGTTAAGCAAAATGAAGAATTTTTTACCATGTTACTGTTATCGCAACTGCGTTATTAGACTGACACTGACATCAAATTGCCGGTATTGGAATGGGGGAAGAACAGCCATTTGACAATGAACTCCAAAAAATACATTAGAGTAGCTCGAGAAGAATAATATATGAGAGTTGTTAATACGAATGCATTTTTTATACCTAAAGAGTGATTAAGGGTCAGCCTAATAGAGTCTCTCCAACAGCTTTTGAGCTGTATTCCATCTTTGAGTTGCTAAAGCTTTTCTTCTGCCACACAAAGTTTCCAAATGTACCTAATATAATAATCAGACAGAATAAACACTATATTACCAACTCCTTTCCTTTTTCATGCTAGAACTCGTACGATTCGAACTGTCTTTCAACATTTTCCTGTCATCATTATTCTATTTAGTCTCATTTTGAATACCTCCGCAATCCCCTCATTCCCAAAGCGCTAAACGTTCAAGAGATCACAGCCCTTCGAGCGATCGTCCAGTTGACCTCGTATTCTTATATTCTGAAAACGTGGAATTCTGGAAGACCTCTCTGGTTCAAAAAAAGCTTACTGATAATTTTTTAGTTTTGCAATCCTATTGAAATAAAATCACAGTGAATCACATGCCCTGTTAGTCCAAATTCTAGGTAAATCATGTTATATTTTGTGGGTCATTTAGCTGCAAGAAGTGAATTTCCGAGCCTATTTTCCCTTTTATTGACACGAAAAAGTTCAATCCCTTTCGAAAAAATTCCGTACATTCTCCACATTATCCATTAATAAAAAAAACACAGCCATGTCTAAGTCATACAGTGTCGTCTCAAAACTACAGGCACCGAAAACTAATCAATAAACTCATTCCAGATTTTGACGTACCTGCCTCAGGATAGCTGCTACTTTTTCAGAGTAAAGTGAATTCCTGAGAGTTTCCACCAACCTGTACCATCTCTGTTATTGTTGTAATTGTCGAGTTTTTTGTTTCATCCCATTACTTTATGTAACGATGGGATGTTTGACCTCGTGGTAGGAAATTAATTTTTTGACATTTTTTGTAAAAGGTACATCAACATTCTGGAGTCTGAGCGGCTGAGCTCGACTGTGCTTCAAATGTTTAGAATGTTTCACTTTTCTTTGAGATTTAATTAAAACATTGTCGAGTTACCGTGCTGCAAATATCATGTCTTCTTCCCTCCACTTTATTGTTGTACTGACAAATTTTTCAAACGAGATGACACAAATAATTTTCACAGCGGATCGTATTTTGTGAGAGGTTTGTTACTTGTTTTTGCAGAACATTTCATTGCTTTATTTATTTTTGGCTGAGTGGGGCGCTGTTGTACAGCTATTTGAACGAGAACAAGCAAATCACGTGGCTGTTTATAGCCCGCTGTTACGGTGAAACAGTTTGTCGCTTCGAGAGCCAGATATGTTTCCAATTGACCAGCAATTCACAGAGTACAGTTCCATATATTAAGGAATGATTGCCCATTGAAACGACTTGAGAGTAATTTCGGAATCTCCCAAAGCTACAATTTGCGCTAAAGGGCTCGTCTAAGACGCAAAAGCTAAGATATGGAGGGGCAGTCTCGTTAATCTGGAGTCCCTTTGTTGAAATTGCAAATACGTTCACCTCTGCGTGATCTCCCCTACCGACCTCTGCCCTAAGTCTTAGACTGCACTCCGTTATCGCACTCTCAAGTCAGCATCATTTGGACTTCACTCGCCGATATCATGATATGTATCAAACTATAGAATTTGAGCAACTCTCTCTCATCGCGTTGCCAGTAGGGCTTCAGTCGTACTTAATTTGCATGAAACTACGATGGTTCGCTTGGCCGGGAGGCATAATTCATGAAAATAATGCCTGCACATCTTGTGAGCTCTCCTTCGAAGCAGTGGGCGCCTGACTCGCTATTGGCTCAAGAATAGGGCTTAGGAGGCATCGCTGAGCAGCTGCTGAGCAGTACGCAGCTGCGCTCTGCTTTCTTCCAGCTCTTATCGCTGTCGCAGTACGCAGCTACGCTCTTTCTTCCTGCTCTTTATAGCTGTCGCAGTACGCAGCTGCGCTATGCTTTCTTCCATTTCTTTATAGCTGCAGCAGTACGCAGCTTCGCTTTGCTTTCTTCCAGCTCTTTATAGCTGTAGCAGTACGCAGCTGCGCTCTGCTTTCTTCCAGCTCTTTATAGCTGTAGCAGTACGCAGCTGCGCTCTGCTTTCTTCCAGCTCTTTATAGCTGTAGCTGGAGCGTCGTGGTGCAGTGCGATATCCAGGAATTACCAAAAACAGCGTCCCTTCCTAAAAAATGGGAAGTGAAACTGATTGCGATGGGAAATCTTAGAAGTAAGTAATTTAGAAGACTCGATGTATCTTTATCGATCAATTTTGATGTTGGTGTTTTGCAATCTTTGTGGCCTGATTCATAGAGTGATATCTTTGAACCAAATTATTGTGTGTCTTACCCTTTTAGAAATTAATTTCAGCTAATGATTTTCTACTCGTTTCCGTTATTATGAAGCTTTGAGCTTTTATCAAAATTAATATTGATCAGTTTTGAATGAAGTATTTTCTTCTGTTGCCTATAAATGCTATAATTTTGCTGAAGAAACTGTTTCAGGCTCGAAACGATAAGCATGAGTGCACGAAATCTATATTTTCATAATATTGATCAAAAATTTATCCTGCAAATGCGTTTATAATGCGGAAAATTTCCTTTAGAGACTGTTATACGGTAAAAACGCCAGGGATGCTCGGTTTTGCAACAAATTATAATTAAATGATAATTGATAATGCGGCTAATGGAGACTGAGCGTCGCTGGCAATAATTAATCCCATCGCTCTCGATGAGATTAATAATTAATCCCATCGATGTTAATCAATTATGATTTTATATGATAAATAATTCATTCATTGAGTCATAACTTTCTTATTACGACCTAGTGAGATAAGCACATACCCTGAAGATCTGTTGACGGAATTCGTTAACGTCCTGTATTTCAAAAATATAAAGCAAATAGTGTGTGAATGCGGGATAAGTGCGCATGTATATGTAAAGGGTGTGTATGAGTGTGTGGACAGTGATCCTTAACATTATCACTCCACGTTAAGGAATGTTATTTACTGTAGAACAATACGCTCATGCCATATGGAGAAAGTAGATTATTTAGTAAATTTAGGGCAAATCCCAGAATTAGGCGTTGAAAGCTGCGCTCATGTAATTTTATTTTATCTGGAGATTGAGGTAGCATACCGTGATGCTCTGCCCTCACTCTCTTGAGCGAAGGAGGGAAATTACTACGCCTAAATATGAGGTAAAATAAATGTAAACATACGCAGTGCTCGGCTGCTTGCAAACTGTGAATAACAGAAAAATGATTCCTTTAATGCGGCAGCACAGCAAAGGAGGGAAAATATTGCGGTAAAGTATGAACTTAAATAAGCGTAAACATACGCAGCGCTCGACTACTATCTCAAGTGTACAAAGCAGACCGCAGGAATGCTCAGATGCGGCAGATGCGGTCAGCGCACAAAGGACTTCACACCGCAGCTCCACGCGTCCGCACCCTCGAATTATCCTCCAAATTCTCGTTCGTTTTGACGAGGCATTTGAATAAATTTGGGGAGAGAAATTCTCAGTTTTTGGAACGAATATTTCTTGCCATCGAGCGACTGCAACGTTAATTCTGTTCTTTGTCTGACCGCGCTCCACCCGTGAAAATTAATTGCCTGCGCAATTGGCTGGAAAATATGGTGCTGAATTAATTGAACATTTTATTCTCGTGCTTCCTCACGCTGAAGTTCTCAAATAAAATCATTCGAGGGAGCTATTTTCGTAACTTAATCACAACATATCTATAATCGCATCTCGGAATCCAGTAAACTCGCTTGAGTGAAATTAGGCCAATGGAATGATTCAACGGAGGAAAACTTTGCGTTGTATGCTAGCGGAAGAAAACTCTAAATTTCAACTAAGGGTATTTAATACTTATATGTTGCAGTTAAAAAATATAGAGAACGCGAGAAGGGCATCAGCCGAGCTCGAGGACTACACTGACAGATAGAAGTCGGAATTTCATGTGGCCCCTGCCCAAATTTGCCTTCTTTTCAATTTATGTCTTTTTTTCCATTTTAACCTTTTCAATTTTTTCTGCTCCTATTTCATTTTTGCCTTTTTGGTTGAGGTTCTAGCGGTTGGCAGCGCAGAAATTAATAACACAATGTGTGAAAGTACGCAGAGAAAGATAGTTGCTCAAACGGCCGTTTCGTCAATTATGAAACTATTCCTTCTTTAAATAATAATAATGAAGGCATCTACGGATGCTTTATTTCCAATCAAGCCTGATACATATCACCTTGTACATTGGATTTTCAAATGCCTTATAACTAACGCCAGGACGCCATGACGCTTTCCCCCGGTCAAGACCGGTACCCATTTCAGACACCTGGGTAGAGTGGGGTATTGTGCTTGGAATTTTTCTCCTATACCCAACAGATAAAATCGCCACCGCCAGCGCCGAGTTTCGAGCCCGGGTCTCTGCCGCACGGCGGCAGAACCTCTAGCACATGGCTATCGCGAGCACCTCTAGCACATGGCTAGCACATGGTAGAACCTCTGGCACATGGCTATCGAATGGCATAAAAGGCCACAATATCAGGTAGACAGCTCCGATAAAGAACGATTTTTCGTCGTGGATGTTGATACATTATTGAAACATTTCTCATCATACTTTAGGATCTCCAGTGCAATAAAATTAATCAAAGGACGAAATGCCTAATTATTAGTGCCACACACTTGATGCGAGTGGAAAAATTATGGCAAAGTTCTTTCTTTTCACAACGGGAAAAAATATCGGACTGTGCTTGCGGGGAATCGAACCGGCGATCCTTCTCATGAGAGACGAGCGTACCTCACCACTAGACCCTAATGACCGCAAAATAGCACTTGAAGTAATTGTATGTACTTTAAAATTATAAGCCATTGACTCTATTTTATTCAGACAAATGTATCATGTGAGGCTTTACAGTCGTCTCAGCGTAATTCATAATCAATCGTTTGCAGGCGCAACGATAGCTCACCACTCACTGTGTGTGTTGGCTGGCCAGTTCTCTACTAACTATGAATTAAGAATAAGACTAATTAAGACTAAGCTGTCAATTCAGTCTCCGTTTTCTGACAACATGAAGGAATTCTAGGCAGTGCAATATCTTTTTAAGCTACAGTCATGTCAGCGATTATTCGAAAAAACTTTGCTGATTAAACGTTCAATTGTTAAAAGTTCTGATCTCTTCGTGTCAAATTCCATTTTCTGGATCAGCGATTCATGGATCAAACTTTACGTGGCGGTTAAACTTTGCAAGAAAATGAACTTCTGATTTAGGGAAAAAGAGAAGAAATTGGAGATGAAATAAATCCTTCAAAAACATAAGTAATTTGGTTGAATCGGTTGTAAACTTACAAGTGTGCGTATTATTTCATAAGACAGAGCTGCCTGTGAGAGTGCTCGAAAGGGAAGAATTTCGTCATACGCGTCGTTTTGATGGAGCATTTCTGATCTTTTGTTATTCCATCCAAATGTTAGGACATAATCGCTTTTACCGGTTGAGAATGAATCCAAAGCTCATATTCCAAGGCATCGATGGTGATAACCACGACATGTTACATCTTGAACGTGAACGCTGAGAAAGCAACGCCAAGCTCAGTCTCAGCTGACTGCAAAGCTAGAAACGGGAGCAGAAACGCAACAAACGCTATTCTAGCAACCTACTGGAAAAATAGTCTACTCGCTGCTGCGTTAGGGTTAAAAAAATTCGAAGTTTTGGTGCCCATTTGCTCATCGTCTTTTTCTAACAAATGAATCCAATGAGACCGGAGAAAATCGAGCTCTAATCGCTCGACATAAACGTCATTCGGCGATTTGGATACCGAAGGCTCTCTAATTAAATTACTGCACCTATCGCTGCCGTCCAATAAAATCTTCCGCAATAAATTTGCGCAATGACAAAATTTATCACCACGCCCGCAGGCTCCCCTGCAGAGCTTTTTTTAAGGACCAGCCACGACTGCAGTGGATGCAGGACTCTCAACGACACGAAAGTTTTAATTTTACAGCCTGTATTGATGCCCTGAGTTCGAAAACATTCAAAAAACCTTTCCGAAACAGTCTTGCAATTTATTCACAGACACTCCTTGAGTTGCGCTTTGTTATTCTTTTATTTCCCAGTGTAGGGGAACACAAGAGGAAGGCAGCTTTAACCAGCGCTTTGAGAACGACTTTCAATTGTTGCCTCCATTTCGTTTAATTTGCTTGTTTGGTCAAGGCTTAATTGCCGTCTAGGATGCTCTGAAAGATCGATGGTTTTGAGAATGAACGGAGAACACTTGAACACCAAAGTAAGTTTTTAACATTTTTTTGAAAGGTAAGCTCTTGGTATGCGCGAGAGAATACATCTCAGTGATTAGTTCGTAAGCATAACAGGAATAAAACTATCGCTGACCCAATACGTTAATCACAAATTTTTACTAATCAACTCAAAACATGGCGGTTTGCTGCAGTAAATCACGAGTGATCCACTTAAGCCTCATTTATCATCTACCTCTCGAATATTTTCTGCCTACGCACTTATCAACACTCAATAATATTGACACTAAATAATATAAACACTTAATAATATCGATATTTAATAATATCGACAATTAACAAAATCGATTCTTAATAATATCGAGGCTTACCAATATTGACACCTGTTGATAAAAAACACTTAATAATCAACGACACTTGATAATAAACGACATTTAATAATATCGAGACTTGATAATATTGACAAAATAACATCGACACTTAACAATACCGACATTTGGTAATATCGAGACTTGATAATATCGACACTTGATAATATCGAGGCTTGATAATATCGACACATTATCGACACATTGTCGACACTTAACAGCATTGACGTTTAGTAATAAACGGCACATAATAATGAGGCACTGAGAGTTTGCGTTATTGTATTTCGAATAGAATTTTTTAAATTATTGATTCTTTTTGTTTATGCTTGAATTTTGTTTTATAATTAATTTCAGCACAGAAGAAGACAAAAGAGTTGAATAAGGCAGGTCAGAAGTATTGGAATGCGTTGCTATCCTTAGGCTATGGAAACAGCTTGTAAAACAGAAATTTCAGCTCCACAACAAAATCACAACTTGACGGGGGCGTAGTCGAGAAACAAAATTATGACAAAGGACTGCTCGAAAACTGATTGACGAGGTTACTATGAATCCAGGAGTTTAGTTGCGAGACATTGACCAACTCAGACGTGCATAGTATTTTCGTAAGTATTTACACTCTGCAGTGTTGATTTAACAGGAAAATTTTGAATGGAAATTTGAAATACGGACGTTGTTAACATTCCGTCTCTTATAGGCACTCTATTAAATTTTCCTAAGATATTTGGAAGATCAGGAAATTCCACATGAGATTAAGGTCCACGGGAAAAATGAAATCAAATTTTACTGTTTTGAGCATAGTTATGCCATGAAGTTGTAAAGGAAGAAAAATGAGAGATTGATTCCAATGAATAACGTCCTTATTGAAGGGAAAACAATTTCTTCCACTGCGTTGCAGCGCCGTGAAATTTGTTGATTCTTTTGAAAAATTTCGATTTATCGCTAACCACACATAAGCCTTGGTTCAATGTGTGACCTCTTAGCATCCTGTTTGTCTCATCCTGCCTGTCTCATCCTGCTTGTCTCATCTTGCTTGTCTCATCCTGCCCGTCTCACCCTGCCTGTGTCACCCTGCCCGTCTCCCAGGCCATTACGTCTACATCGACTCGGCAGCCAACGCGGACTGGAACCACGCTGCGCGGCTGTACTCGCCCGTGCTGAAACCCTTCCTCATCAGTCCGTCCTGCGCGACCCTCTGGCTCTACAGGACGGCACGCAGCACAGGTCTCGTCTTGCTCTGACTAGCGTGGTGGTGGTGGGGGTTGTTGGTTAGTTGTTTGCTAACTAGTATTAGTAGTTAGTGAGTTGTTTCCTAAATAGTGTTAATAGTTAGTTTTTTTTTCTAACTAGTGCGTTAGTGTTGTTGGTTAGTTAGTTGTTTACTAACTAGCGTGTTAGTGTTAGTAGTTAGTTGTTAACTAACTAGTGTTAGTTGTTTACTAACTAGTGTTAGTAGTTATTTAGTTGTTAACTAACTAGTGTTAGTAGTTTGTTATTTACCAACAGTCCCGTGGTCCTGTAAATGACTAACAATAGTTAGTAAATAAGTAAGTAAATAAGTAAGTTAATATAAGTAGTGTTAGTAAATAATCCAGAGTGATAGTGACGCGACAGTTTTGAATGTCTTAGATGTGTGTATGAGTTCACGGATGTTTCTAAGAATATGGAAGCGGTGCTGTGCTGGTGAATGCCATGTGCGATACAAAGAATTTTTCCCTTATGATTTTATGAATCTGAAATGTTTTTTGTGAACGTTGGAGATAGTTACAGCAGTTTATGAAATGAATTACAATTTGATGTTATGGTGAATTTTGCCGGCAACGAGAGTGATATGTCGCATGAAATTATAAATTTTATAATCAGACGTTCATAACGTTACAATTTCAGAGTATTAGGTTATTGAATTGTGTCTGAAGTTGTCAATAAAAATTCTCATTAAAAAAATTGTCGACAACTAACAGTCACGGATGACATTGTTGTAGATTAACAAAAAGCAAAACTTCGACCTCAAATTTCAAGTTTGAAGGTGGCTTTGAGACTCATTATTTTTGACATCTTGTGGTGCACAAGCACCAAATATACCCTCAGTAATATAAGTAACAGGAAGAGTCAGTGGCACAAACAAAGGATGTTTAACCTCCAATGTTCCCAGGCTGCAAAGTCTTGCCCATCAATACAGCGCATGTTGATGCCAGGTCCTGTTGGTTCATTAGATTTCAAGTGGACTTCAAAGAGATGAATTTTGACGAAAGGTTGCTCGAGAGGGTGGAGTGATTTGCATGAAGGTCTGCATCGAACAGGACTGATTTCGAGTCGGTTTTTGTTTAGTCTCACCTCTCATATCACAACTCAGGGAAGCAATCCTGAGACTTAGATCACTTGAAATAAGTAAAAGAGTATCGTAATATTTCAAGCATTCTTGTTCAATTACTATGAGAGAACTCTAAATATTGAACAAGGTGTTCAATTTTGAGCTAAACTTAGAAAATTGTGTTGCCTAGTTATGTAGTTAATTATCGAGAATACTGCGGTTTGTTTCTCAAATATTTTACTTCATTTACACACGACACAACTATGGGCGCATCCTGTGGGGAAGAAGGAGCGACTACAGTCACTGAGAGCGTGCAGCAAATGAAAATTAGCTGAAGATGTGAAGGGCATATAGAAGAACCGTAGTGGGACTCATGCAGTTAATGCAGTTTCTAATTATCTCAAAGTTTTTGCGTACTGAAGAGATTCATAGCGTTTACCTGACGAGGCAAGATGACTGCTTCATCATTCCTTAAATCCACGCAAAATTTGCACGAGCAGTTCAATATCGGCGTTTTCGAACGTTTGAGTTTTAACCATCATATTTCTAGTTGCAAGTTAAATAGGTAAATGTGGCAAAAAAGATCGAGTTTCTCACACATGACAGAATATAACATTCATCTTTTTTCAAAATGAGGCATTTATATTTTATGGCTCTCTGCACTGATGGTAAATTTTTAATAATAGTACTTATTTTCGATTGAGAAAAATCAAGCTCATAGAAAAACACCAAACAACCATCTAATGCTACACGAAAACAAAATTCTCCTGCACATTCAAATAGAAATTCAAAAGGCATAGAAAATGACTTAAAATGCATCGGAAGTTATGGAATTTTTGTTGAGAATTTTCACTCCAAGCAAAACAATAAAATATGGAATCACTTGAGCATTGAGAGTAAGGCTTATTTCAGGTGAAGTGAACATTTACGTGAAGCCTGAGACCGAAGACTTGGACATCCAGGCTCCTGAGGTGCAGATCACGGACGAGGCATGGGACGGGTGGCACCTCGTGTACATCTCCCTGCAGGACATCGACGAGCCTTTCCAGGTACAGTTTCCAGAGTCAAGAGCCTTTCCAGGTAGAGCTTCCAGAGTCAAGAGCCTTTCCCTTCCAGGTAGAGTTTCCAGAGTCAAGAGCCTTTCCAGGTCGAGTTTCCAGAGTCAAGAGCCTTTCCAGGTAGAGTTTCCAGAGTCAAGAGCCTTTCCAGGTAGAGTTTCCAGAGTCAAGAGCCTTTCCAGGTAGAGTTTCCTGAGTTAAGATCCTTTCAAAATACAGTTTCGACAGTGAGGTTGTTGAAGCTGTATGCTGCTGTCGAGCCTTTCCAGGCACAGATTCCAGTCAGGTTATTGAGGCTGCATGCTGGGTCAAGCCTTTCTAGGTACAGTTTCCAGAGAGAGGTTGTTGAGGCTGCATACTGGTGCCGAGCATTTCCAGGTACAGTTTCCAGAGTGAGATTGCTGAGGCTGGATGTTGGAGTCGAGCCTTTCCAGGTACTCCAGATCGAAGTTACTGGGACTTCACACTGGAGACGAGCCTGTCTAGGTATTCAAGTCATGTTCTCGAGGCAGCTCGCTGAGACGTATGGTACTTTTTTATTCTCAACGAAATGTTTTATGGCGTGCCAAACGACCGCACACAACATAAACGGGATGACGGAAGGTTCCAGGAGCGAGAAAGAAGTTTGTGGATTTTATTTTAGAGGTACAAAAAACTTACTAACCTAACTCTGTGATAAAGCAGGTGATCTTTAATTATATTGTGATAAAAATCCATCTTGCTCTGACCGACAACTTGACAGCATCACGATAGGTTATTCCTAAAACTTGGTAAGTATTGAAAAGGAAATGAATTTTGAGCTAGTACGTTGGGATGACACTTGCTTCCCCATGATGTCAAAAATTAATCAGGGAAAGGGAATTTTGTTAGGAAAAAACAATGCATGCAAGTTACTGGACGTCGTATGTTTTTCGTTGAGGCGGTTGTAAATTAGGTGTAAATTTCTTAGGGAAATGAATAAGCTGCAAATAATAGAAATATCTTGCTCTCATACTTAATGAGAACGGAACTCAAACTTCATTTGATTATTAATAGATTGTGAGGAAAACCTCACTGAAGAACTGAGAACGTATTGTTAGAGATTTACATTAAAATTTCAAGCAACTATTCACCAAAAACTAAATTCTTGGCGGATGAGGATATTTATTTCAGACCATGCCTTCGAAGGCAACTCTGTATTGACATCGCAGGAAATTCTTCTGTAAATATTAATGAGAGACGGGAGTAACAATCGTACAAATTTTCCTCAATATTTTCATAACCTCGTGATAAATTAGCCGTCAGGGGTTTTCAAGAGGTCAAGTCTTCATTGACTTCGTGGCTACGGTGAACTTCGTGCTGCCATTAAGTCTTCAGTATCTCTTAAAAATGAAGCGGGCACTGATACATCATTCAACATACTTGCATCAGTTTCATGTCCTTTATTTCAAAGAGTCCTATTCTGGAGTTCTACTTTTTCAGGTGCGTAGGGTAGATGCCAACGGTCGAAAAATATTGTCGGCGTGCCCGTAGCTCAAGTTTCGACATATGCATCAATTCAAATGAGCGATTACTTGTTGTAGAAAATGAAGTGCGCTAATAGTCCCTAGATGCTAATTTTCGATGCGGACAAAAATATTCTAAGTTTGAAGCCCTGTTCGTTTGCCAAATACCAATCGCACACTGAAACTAGGTACTAATAATGACAGCATTTGTCAAGTTCAGATCGTTCGTTTTTGAGCTCAACAACCTCCAAGTAAACAAAGGCTTGAGTATATTTTAAGCCTTATTGACGTTTTTAGAGCGCTGTTTTGGTTGTTCTTCACACACCCATTATCGGCTGAGCACGACGCCTCTGCTGCATAGGCCAGTCAGTTAAACAGGTGCTGCAACGTGGGGATTTGGAGCTGCTGTCCCTGACTGTCGGCTCTGGCTACAGCACGAGGACGCTGGTACAGATGCCGGGATGACATGACAGTAACTCCTCATTCGGTGTCTACTGATTTGGCCTGGATCACTGAACTGTTTAATAAAATCAGAGTAAGCAGTCAAGTGGGCAGTCGGAGTGTGCAGTCAGGTGTGCAGTCTGAGTGTGTAGTCAGGTATGCAGTCAGCCTTTTGGTTGAGTGTAGGCAGATTGTAAGAATCGCTTTAAAAATGCAAAGTCCAAACTTTGAAAACAAACCAAAAGACGCGTAAAGTATAGGTAAGATATAGATAATTTGAAGGCAATACAAAACTGATATAAAATTCAGAGAAGTTACTTCTTTTTAGTGAATGATCATTTAGTGAAAGATTTCTACCTCCTCAACAGCACAACTGTTGAACGTTACAGTACGTAATTCTCTCAGCCATGAAAAACGTGGTATATTTATTTTAGTGAATGATCATTAGGAATATAAAATTAATATATCACGTTTTTCACGGCTGAGAGAATTACGTACTGTAACGTTCAACAGCTGTGCTGTTGAGGAGGTAAAACCTTTTGCGTATTTAACAGGACAAAACTTAAATCGGCGTTCAGTAATTAACATACTTGATTTACTCACAACTTCAGCAGTGCCATCGCTGTTCGAAAATATTCAAGTCAATGCTGACAGCTAACGAAAGTAGTTTTTGCTACGACTATCCGCCAATGTGAAGTTATCGCACAATTCCATCGTTATGCTAAGGTGAAACATGACTTCATGTTAGAAATCTCTGAACATAACAACATGAAACTTGTTTTATAAAAATAAAAACAGAAACATCAAACACTTGAAAGTAAAGATACAATTTAAAGGAAATTACTTTTAAAATTGAATTTTTAAACTATGTACACAATACACATGATATAAAATTTTCATGGTTTCAAGTGAAGCTGTACTCCCGGTGTGTGCATGAGGACAGAAACCTGCCAATGCACAAAATAGATTGTTATGCATGAAATTCATCCGTATTACCTGCGGCAGACAATTGCAAACGGGATCTCCTTGCATGTACTTCTTCCTATCTCACGCTTCTCTGAGAACACAATTTTGCCGTTATTAACTATTCCTTATTATTCCTTACTTTGGAACTGATTTACATGAGTCAATTTCAATTAATAACTTATTCAGTATACATGTACGGCACGCACATGAGATGTAATTATCACGGAAATAAAACAGCCTAATTTGAATGAGAATTTCCTTCTACGTTTTTGAATAGCATCCGACTATTTTTACTTTTTTCTGTATTGTTTGCGTATTGGGTAAGAAATTCAATTGCTTATGAAGTTAATTGACACAATGCTGATTGTCTATGAATAACTAACTACACATTAAAATTGAAATCACATTTGGGAACGTTAGACAAAGACCTTGTCGTTTGAATTTGATCCAAGATAGCGTCGCTATTGTCACCGGTAACAACGAAGCTTTGTTATGGCAATTTAAAGACGTTTGTACAAATACCATGCTGAAAATTAGCTTTACTGTGGTGAAGCCCCATGAAATAACTTATTGTATATCAACCATTCCATACATGCAGCATGATAATACATTGTGAACATGGTTAGATCCCAGCATCTCCCGCACACACGTTACGGCAGGGCACCCAAGCAAGAATGCCCGAAATTAATGTTCTCCGACCCTTTTATTCCAGAACGCTGATGAGCTTCCCTCACATTATTCAGTTATTCGTGTGTGTATTCCATCTTGATCTCTACAATATTTTAATTTCTTGCACAAAATCGAGAGTTAATTCCGTATTCTACTCAAAGTGTTCATTCACTACTATTTTTGCGTCTAAATTGGTCATATTTCTCGGCGGAATAATACCTCCATACTCTTCCTCCCCCGTGCGCAGCACTACGCTGCGCCGCTCTTTTTGCACAGCATTTATAAATCAAAGAACTTAACTCTCTGCTTATGCTTTGTAAGAACTAGCTTTTTTTTACTACAGCATCATTGAAATGAATTAGTTTTTTTTAATTTGTAAGCATGAAAGCAAAAATTTGCCCCAGTGTACTAATTTTCATTCGAAAGAGACTTCAATGACTTATTTCTAACGTATATTGTGCTTTTAATTCATATTTCGTGACAATAGGCGGATGAAACGGCTCATTTCCGAACAAAATATTTGACAGGAATGATTTTAACGTAGAAGTAAATTTTTAAAGGATACGTAACTGATACAAACAAGAAAGAGATATTTTACTCCATACACTAACATTGACGAAAGCCAGACCCCGCATCTATGCTCTTAGAATAACCAACGCTGAAGAGTGGGTTTCGCTGCATCGTGTCTCGGTGCATCATGTAATCTGATACCATAAGGAGCATTCACTGATGGATCAATTATTTCTCTAAAACACGTAAATTTGGAGCCTTTGATCGAAACTAGATGACGTTGGGAGTTCTGAAGTATGGAAGAGGGGGATCGCTTCAGAACATGGGATGAGGTATTAGCTTCTGAGAGCGGAAAGATGATGGGTGTTTCAAAATATGGGTAGATGTAGGGTGTTTCTGGGAGTAGAAAGATGATGAGTGTTTCAAAATATGGGAAGATGTAGGGTGTTTCTGAGAGTGGAAAGAAGATGAGTGTTCTAAAATAGGGGAAGATCTTGAGAGTGTTGAGCATGGTGGGCTTCAAACACTCCAAAAAAGGTATGAAATAGCCCATTGTAATCAGTTTCAAAGTTCTTGTTAACACTTGCAAGTGTTGTTATTAGAGGAAAACATAAAATATTTAAATCAACTCGAAGATTAGAGTTAATGAAACGTTCTTCAGAGCTAATGATTTCGATTTTGCGTGTTTAAAAAAAGGTAAACCCTGAAATAATTTACTCTAGAATCTTGTTTTATCGTTAAAAAACTTTTAGCTGCAGGTTTGTTCAATAAAAGTCATAAAATTTATATTCCCAATTATTTTCACTAGCTCTTTGAAATTTCTAAGTCTCCAACTACTCGCCTTTTCTTTTGATCGGTAGTCATAGCGTAGAACGAATATTGACCGATTTTTTTTACTGCATTGCAGAAGTTACCACGTACTGTTCGTTGAATTCTCTATTGAAACTATTTTTAAAGTTTTGTGAAGTTTCAATGCTTTGATTGCATATCAGAATACCTTTAGGACGCATAAAATTGCATCTAATGCTCTCAATAACAATTTTCATTATAGCGTAATAAGTTGAGTGCGCGTAGCACATAACGCACGAACAATGCATGCCGTTTGATAGCATTAGCGAAGTAATCAGTATTCATTTCTTTCATTAGGAGATAATTTTCTGTCGAAAGCAGCAGAGCCCTCATCAGAGAAAATATCGCCGCTGGCAAAAGCCGGCTAATGACATGCCAGTGTGGTGGTAACTGAGAGAACGAAGTCGCACACTTACATAAAGTTTATTATGCACTTTTTCCCCTAAACATTTCTAGCTTATGTTTGGCTTATAAATCAGTGAAAATAATTGAGGTACATGGCTTGAAAAAACTTGGAAGTTGTGGCATGGACTTACTGTGCCTATACTTGTGAATTTTGTTGTACATTTTCTGACTCGTTCGCAGTGAATGCTCGCTGTATTTCCTTCTTGTTCGTGCTACCAGTCATACAATTTATTTTTACATACTGCTGAAAGCCAGATGAAATTCATTATAAAACTCGGTGATTTATAACATAAATTTTTGACCAGTGTCACCTATGGGTAGAATAAAATGATGTATTCATCATTGAAGCTGTGAAACTTCCCAAATTTTAAGGCAATAAAGAGAGAAATGTGTTCGTATAGGATTAAAGAGAGAAATGCAATAAGGTAAAAATGTAATCTCAATAAAAACAGAAATGAATGAAGTTTTCGTCACATGTTGAGCAGAAAACCCTAGCGTTTCAGATATGTTAGCATGTTCCAGTTCTGAATTGAGCAAGAGGGGAGAGACTACGCACCACTGATGCTTCAAAACCAGCCCGCAGCGACCACAAGTAATGAAGAACTGCACCCTTAATGCTTTGAAATTGCATGCGAGCTTTAGTGCGCCGCTTAAGCCGCCTGTGCGAGCTCTTGAATATGCATTCTGTGCGGCTGCAGTGCGCGGAAGCGGCAATTTTAAGCGGCTGCGTTGCAGGCGACGAAACAGCGGCACGACGTCGCTGCGCTGACGGGGCCGCCGCAAGCCAGTAATCTTCGAGGCAAAAATCGCCAAGGATTCCTGGAAGTTTCGCTGTTTATTCTAGCAAGAGATGCAGCGACGGGTCCGAGCCGCTCGGCCTGTGTTTTATCACGCGCTCAGGGCTGTCTTTTTCTTTTCCTAGAGATCAGAGTATTTTTTAGGAACCTGGCTTCTGCGACGAGTCTCTTCTCGCTCAACTTTTTGTCTTAGAGGTACAAAGGTGATTCATAGCGCGCGTTATGAAATTCTTTTTCATTGTGGACTAGGATATTAATGGTTTTACTCTCACGAGGTTCAAATAAAGTTTTTTGATAAATAATGCGAAGTATTTTTTGCGTTTTGATCTCAGTGTGAGTTAGACTATTGTTCTCGCTAATTTCGCTCGGGAAAACACGCTGTAAGATAGAAGTAAAAGCTCATTTAATCATGAACAATAACCTCTATTTCAAAAGAGTCGGACGAGGACGTATCTCAATAGCGCTTCTGAATAGAACATGTTGAGGGACCACTTGCCCTGTGCTGAAATACACCTGAGTGCAAGAAAATATAACTAAACGAAGTAAAAAATTGTCCCACAGAGCTTACCGCACAAGGTAAAAACCAATACAAATTCACCTATTGCAGGAATAGAAGAATAGCACGTCACTTTTTATACAGAAATGGCTTAACTTCCTTTAGCTGATAATGAGTATCAAATTTGAATCTTAAAAGACTTTGGCCGCCTAAGCCTACTTCCTGCACTGGTGATCTAAAACCATAGTTATTTCGGCGATAAAGTGAAACCTGAATTATCCTGAACGTCGCACAACACCTTGCCACTAAAGCCCTTAATTCCCTGGCACAGGTGGTGATAGAGGCCGTGTGGGGGGACGGCTACATGAGCGACATTGCCATCGACGACTTCTATGCTACGTTCGGCGCTCGCTGCATCGAGCTAGAGACAGAGTACGCGAGACAGAGTCTTGATGACTTCACCAACGCTACGGGTGAGTGTAACGAAAGATGGTAAAACACATGATAGCATCAATTTTCTTGTTTTTAATTCACAGTAATGACGGTGGACGGATGAGATGCAGAATCATAAATCACGGAGTAATTGAATGTTATTCAGAAAAGGTATTGTTGAACTGCAACGTTGCAGGTATGTGCCCCAAAAAATTTGCCTTGAAACAAATTCAGTTTAAAACCGCTGCTACCATCTGAGCAGATTTGCTCAGTGAAGACTACGCACGGTAGATCACAGATTTTTATTGCATGACATAACGTTCGCATGAGAGTAAGCTACCTCAGCATCTTGAATGCCAGCGGAACCTGCCGTGTGGCAGCGGAAAACTCCTCTGCATAACTCCCTAAATTTGCGGTAAAAGGAGTTGCTGCCTTCAGGCTGACATTTTTGCGCAGCCGCTTCGCAGCGCCGGTGCTCGAGCCACGTAAATGTGTCTCTGATTGACGGCGAATAGCAGCAGTCAAACCCCTTGTCTAGTAACTTTTTATTTAGAAGAAGCATCTGGTACATTTTTGTCTCTTAAAATTTACTTTCAATCTCGTGAAAACTCCGAAGCCAGATCTCTGAAATTTCTGAATCTTCAACTACCCGTCTTCTCTTCTGACCGGTAGTCACAGCGTTGAACGAACCTAAACTAAATTGTCATTTCACTTTCGGCAGAGATATGTTCTTCATTTGGAAGTGAACATTCAAAGTCATTCCATACTCTCTGTACATTCTCGTATCGGCACTTTCTCAGCTAATCAGTGGATTGTTCGAATGCCTGAAGGAAAACACGAAAGAGACTGTTTCTTTGTTCTCGGATAAATGAATACAAAATAAAATTGATTTTTTTTGAAGAACGGAGGCGACTTTAAATTCACTTGGAAATGCACTCTAAATTTGAGAGAAGAAATATTTTCTTCATTCGCAATCGAATCTATCGTAGGATTTTTATTGAATGACAGATTAGGAACAATGAACAAATAGAAAAACAGGATTTAGCAGGCAGTAAAATTATCATGACGAAAGATTTTTTCTGTTTTTGAGAGCAGATTTAAAAATCCAAAGTTCTCGCTCGATGCATAAATTCGAGCTTCATGAACATTCCGTTGTTAGGAAATCATTCATCAAAATATCAAAATAGAAATAAGAATACGATAGCCATCGTTCAAACCCATATTCGATCACGTTTCAGCATGAATAAAACACAACATTAAATTTTTTCTTAATTATCTGATACGACACTGTTGCTGCGTCCTTCCTATGTATGACGTCATTCCTATAGAGAAGCTGAGCTACTGAGATTTCCGAAAGCCTTTGTTTCAGATACGTTAAACGACTAATTTTGAGCCACCGTTCCGTTGAATGATGACTCAAGTAACAAAAGGTTTGTGTCCATTAATTTCAGAGCTGAAAATAAAGCTTCCTTGTCTAAACAGCGTCTAAAAGCCCAACTCGTTCGAGCAGCATTCTTTATTGCTTCTGTTTACTGGCCAGCTGAAATAGTTGGCACGTTGATTGCCCGGTGTCAGATTACGACGGAGTTACGGAACTGAATGATGATTAGCGTATACTTCCAACACTACGTTATGATTGGAAAGAAAGGGCGAAGTAGTGGAAATGATTTTTGGGATAACCTAATTTTTTTCAGGTGTAAAATAAATTCAGAAATTAAGAAATGTTCCTACATTTATGACCAAGGCTTAGAATTGAAGCATGTAGAGATCAGAAGAACCTAAATTTCTGCTTCGCGAAGTCAGTCTGTGTTGAATGTTACTTGGTGAACATTCAAATTTGAACTTGATGGTGACCCGTAAATTGCTTGATATTTTCCTGAGAGTCTGAACTGTGGGCTCCTAAATATGCCCCGAGATAAGTTCAACAATGTAAATGGTCAAAGTATATGTTTTAGTTTAATTTTTACGGTGATTCATTTTGAGTATCAAAACGTAAAATCGAGATGACGTATTTATGTTGTCTCATCCCACTGGCGAGAATCCACATGAATGGTGCCTTTGGAAGAAGTTCATGTGCATTGGTTGTACGAGGGTAACAAAACGAAGAAACGCATTGACGAAATTATGTTCGAAATCTGCAAGTAAGCTCCTGAAATTGAACAAATGCGGAAACGTTTCATGGGATAAATAATTTTCCAGAAAAACTTTAAAATAGTGTAATCTATCGTAAAAAATCTTTTTTAAGGCAATTAAATGTTCCTAGCATAAAGTTGTATTATTTTTAGCCGCACACTAACACTGAAATATCTCTGTCGTGTCTCAGAGATAGTAAAATATGAAAATCGGAATCCGTAGAGTTCTATTTTCTGAAAATCTGACAAAAGAAAATTGTCATCGATTTTGAAATTGAGTGGTAAGTAATATTTTGCTAGTCCTTTTTAGGGCAGACAATGCTAATTTGAAGGAGAAAGTTTCGGCCATGACCACGTTCGAGTTCATTTTGAACTTTAATAAAATAGATTAGGCTGTAAATAAGTATAAGATGTAAATAAGTGGATAGAGTGTCTTGAGATAAAATAAATAGTGTCAATATTCAACATTAATGAATTTAATGTTGGCCTGAATCTTATATTTACCGTAATTTAACTTCAAAGGTCACGAATTGCCTTATGAAAGGGAGAGTTTAAGAGCTATTTGAGAACAATTTTTTGCCAATTGAAATAATAAAGTTATTGCTTGAGCGATGATTTAAATTCCATTAATTGTAATGAAATCCAGCACGATTTAACTGAAATATTTTATTAAAATGGAATTGAATGGGAAAAACGTCTCAAATATCGAAGAAATTTTGAGTTTATAGTTTCAAAGTTTAAGCTTTTCATTTAAAATATTGAACTTAACTTTGATTTTCAATTTTTAATTTGGAAATTCAAATTTTTAACTACGAACTTAAAAATTTGAATATTGAGAGTTTGAATTTCCAATTTCTTATTTTTAGTTTTAAATCATAAATTTTGATTTTTTTTATTAATTTTCAATTCAATTCTTCCAAACGCACACAAGAAATATATGAAAGAAACGTGGAAATTTACTCAAAAAACAGCATTGCTAAATTTTTCCCTTTTTTAGGAAATTCTGGATGCTAATTTTGTTGATGTTATTGAAAAATCCTTACAGTAAACTTGGCGTAAGTTTCAAGTATGGTCAAATTACCGTAAAATAAAAAAAAATATCCTGTAGGCATATGCGGATTTTTCTTCAACAGGATCTTAAGGAAATAGCATTTTTGAAGTCAAATTAAATGTTATTAGCATTAATGAACTTTTACGACTACCTCCATTCTACGTAAAATATAATTGCATCAGCAGTGCTTTACGTACAGCTTCTATAAAAAGAAAAGATGTTTAATTAATTTTTTCCGTTTTAAACAAGTAGTTTATCTAGTCCGCTGTAAAAGATTAGCCCACAAGTCACAACAAAGTAAAGCTTTGCAATGGAAAGTATTTATTTCAGGAACTGTTGATAATCAATTAAGCATAGAACTCATGTGACAACGATCACAACAATCAGATACAATCTTTTTCTATTAATCTAACAAACTTCACTGACTCGTTTACAATAGTTTTATCCTATATCCTGTATAACTCTGAGAAAGTATAAGAAATGATGGAATGTCTTAGAGAAGCAGTGTAAATTTCTAAGCAAATGAGGGGTAATTTTAATGAGAAATCAACAGGAACTGCTCAATGAATCAAGTTTATGTGCAATCACGGTGATGTATGGATCTTGGCGAAAATCACACTGACAAACTGCCATGGGACATCAGCAACAACTGGGATGGTGGAAGCCATCAACTCAACCTCGGCTCCTGTTGCCACAATGTTGCTCGAGAATGCCTGAATTAAAAAACTACTTTATCGCAATTTGAACTAAAAAATACTACATATTATTCTTAAGAACACAATGTCTTGTAATAGTAAAGAAAAGCCCTCAATGAATTAGTGTTTGATCGGATGTTATGAGCATATTCTACTTGCGCAATTCTCTTATAAATGCTACGCTGATAAAATCAAATCACATTTAATCAGTAGAATGAATCCACTCCATTTTCTATATCATTCCTTGGTAAGGGTGTATAAAAAATTCCAATTGAATCTATTGTGTCATAGAAAAGTTACTAGGGGAAAAAAAGGTGCGAGGTCTGAAGAGTAGGAAATATTATACAATATATCTCGGTTCAATTTACCTCATGAGCTGAGGTAAATTGTACTACAAGATCCCAAGTAGCAATGATGAATGTGTAGCTAGGCGATGACGAGCAGAGTTGTGTTGTTACGTTTTCAATACCATCTTTTTCTACAAAGTTCTCTTTGCCCATTTATTTAATACTGAAATTAAGATTTCACTAACTGGGAAAAAACGTCCTCTCACCTTTTTTTATTGCTAAGTGTCAATGAGTGCTCTGAGAGAGATTCGATTAACAATGACTCCTGCCTCTGACACTCATTGAGTAACAGATGCAGCCGTAGAAAATTGTAGAGTGAAAGATTTTGAATGATATGTTGCAAATCCTAAATAAATAAGTATATAGTAGTACTTACGGGGCGATTCTTAGCGAATCTTATTTTCAAAATAAAAAGAAGAATAAACGTTATGGAATGCATATTCCGAAACGCTTGCACCAATTATCGCAATCTATAACGTTGGATCTTTTTTTCATTATGAAAATAAATACATAAATACAAAAAAATGTAAAAGTTGCATTGAGATGACAAGTGTTTAGTGTAGTTTTTTAACCTCTTGTTGTACGTTATTCAATGCTACATTTTTAGCTGTAAGCTGACGAAAGCATGGTACTCTGCTGATGCAAAAATTCTAAGTTTTTAACTTTCGAAATTCTAAATATTTGGGAAATACGAGGCTCATGAAACTTTTTATCCAAGCTTGATCTTAATCCAAGAATTTTCTTCCATGCTTACAGATTTCAATAACCCAGCGATCATTCCAATCACAACTCGGGGTCCTATGGTAATCATCACGGCTGGTCCAGCACCGACATCAACAACCTTGGAACGGAGGACTTTGCCCACCACCACTCCAGCCGACGTGACTACGATGGCAGGAAATGCTGGAAAAACTAGCCCTTCCCAGCCCAATGCTGTAACTCCTCCTGCACAGCAGGGCAGTCTCTCGACTGCCAAAAACACTCCCCCTACGACTTCTTCAACCTCTGCCAAGCCGTCATCCACCACACTCAGTACCAGGTCACCAGAACGGCCCACAAAAGTGTCGACCAGCAGTTCGACGACCAAGAAGCCTATTGTGACCAAAAGACCTGCACAAACCCTTACTACAGCGTCACTCGATATGCCAATTTCGGACGAGGTTAGGTCTCCTGAAAAAGAGAAGAAGTTCTCGCTATTTTTATCCGTTCTCCTGGTGAGTCTAGGAATCGTCTTTGGAGTTGCGTTTGCGATATTCCTTTATAAGAAATGCGACTCAGTGAGACAGCTAAAATTATCAGAAGATTCAGACGTAAAGTACTTGCAGCAAGGAGATGATGAGTCGAACGAGTGTGGAGACTCCGACTCTCTGATATACCAGCCAAGAAGTCGGTCAGGTCGCTCAGGCAATTCTTCTCCATCAACATCTACAGCTTCTTCCATGCGCTCAGACAATGCCGACGGCTCTAATTTGGTGCGGAAACCAATTAGACCTCCTCCTCCGATTCCAAGGGCTGCCGCCGGTTCCGATGTCTCAGTCTGCCGTGAAATAACCTGTGAAGCTGACGTGGCAGGTTCTCGTTACTCGCCCCTCACCTCCTCATTGATGTCGTGGGCCGAGGCTTCGAAGCTGGCAGAGGTGTCACTGGCGCCCGAGTCTCCAGGGCTCGGCTACAGTACTCAAGCTTCTTCTGTCTGCCCTCAGCTCACCGCTACGATGCAGCCTCCGCCCGTGCCGCCTCGGTCGTACGGCGGTGGCACTTCGGTGTGACAGTCGAAAAATTTCTGGGCCTGAAGTGAAAAACTCAAAACATCGGATGTTTTTTGTTTCGAAAACTATCAGGGCAGTGTGCTTTTTGATGGAGATGTGCATCTGATATGTCAAGAAGCCATCTAAACATTGGATGCGTTTTTTTCAAAAACTGAATTTATGTCCCTGAAATGACGAACTCTAAACATTGGATGTATTTTGTTTCAAAAACTTTCAGGACAATGTGCTTTGTGATTGCGATATGCGTCTGATGTGTCAAGAAGCCACCTAGTAATCGGATGTTTTTTTTTAAACTGTGAAGAATTATTATAGTGTGGATACGAAGAGCGATAGACATGAAGTTGTTAGTGTTTCAACTGTAATTAAATTGTAATCGTCAAAAACTACTTTCATTTCATGATGATGAGAGAGTATGAGGAAATTTAACTCACGGTACGTTAGTTCTGGAGGCTGCCAAGCGTTAGAAAATTTGATAATAGCTAGCACATAACTGAATTGCAAGAGTAAGTTTGATTGTGTGTTTCAGATTGATTTAAACCGAAGTTCCCTTATTCAATACATATAACTATAAAGGGCCACCAGCAAAAATGAAATATATCTTTACTGAAAAATATGGTCTGAAATACACATTTTTCATTGAATGAGATCGGGAACAATTTAATAAAACGCAAAGCAAAAAATAGCTCTTATCTGAGCAATTTCTAGTACATCCTAAACTTAGTTGGAAATCGAGCATGGCTAGAACCACAGACTTTTGTTTTAGTGAAATATTTTAATTATCAATTGATGAACATATAAGTAATATGAAAAGCGCGCGCATTTCTGGCTTAAAGCTCAGAAACATAAAATTTGCTGGAAGTAATACAAAATTTCTTAGCACATTTGAAAATGAATACTTAGTGCCAATCATGAAAGATATCGGATACAAAAACATGCACAATGAGCTTATGATAATCCCAGGCAAACTGGAGAAAATTTTCTACAACGTCGCTTCTTATGATCTCGAATCTAGGGGCGCAGGAATCGAATTAATTTTCTTACGCTCTGTCTCTAAAGTGCTTGAGAATAGTTTGAAAAGTTTTCAGTCAATGAGATTCTTTCTTATAGTCATTCTGGGACCACATCCTTCAGTAATTTTTAATCATTTAGTTATTTATAAAAGCAACAAACAAACAAGTTTCTCTTGCAGCACCAGCATGTTGTTAGATGGAATAGAGCAGAGGGCCACTCTATATTTCCTAAATAAAACATTATGAGAGAAACACTGCATTCATTTGAAGTAGCCAAACTCTCAGATTTAAAATGAAGTTTTTTTATTCGTAAAGTAGCTGGGTCACCCTTATCTCTGCTCAAGTTCAATCTTAGAATAATTTTTTCATTCTAAAATGTCAAAAACGCCAGTTCAGTTTTATAGATTACATAAGTTTTTTCAAAGAATAAAAACAGAATCATTAATACTTCTTAATGCTCTGAAATACGAACATCTGTCTTCAAATTTTCAGAGAAAGGCACTAAATTCATCAAAACATAGTTTTTTCAAAATAGCTACACAATAAATGCAATAGTAATTCCATCTATTTTATATGAACATGTAACCTTTTTCGTGTGCATCTCACTCTTGCTGTATTTCGCAGTTTAACGTGAAATCACGCGACTCTACGCTCAGTCGAATAAATTTTCTGTGTCAAACTTCCTGGAAACTCTACGGGGACTGCCCATAAGTTTTCCCGATCGCTCGAACCCTAGAGAATCGTTCGTAGGCAGCTGCACCACAGGCTGACGCTAGAGTTACTCACTTCAATACGATTGAAAACAGAGAAAGTTTAATCAGAAAGAAAGTCCTACGCTGGAATACTTGAGCCGTTGTGATTCCTAAAGTATCACTTTATTAATAATACTTTATTCGTATAACTCTAAAGTTCTCTAACGTATTTCTGTACACTGTGTACAAGTTCTCTAGAGTACTACTTTAGAGAACTATCATTCTTCATTTTTTATACTGGGAAAATTCTTGTGTTACGGGTCAAGCACATCCTTTCTTGAACGCAGGCACACAACAGAATTGAGAATAGTTTTGAAAATTTTCGACGAATGTGGTCCTTTTGTGATTTTTACTTTGCGATTGCATTATTTTAATTTGAAGTTAACCATGCTTGGAATAGTTTGTTGAGCTTCAGTGAGGAACAAGGAATTAAAATGCGTGTTATAAGTGCAGTATTCGCATTTTGTTTATTTGCACAACTTCAAACGACTATCTTTCATTTCATTCCCTCGTAAAAGTGGTGATAATATTACAGGAGTCCCGGTGCGAAACGTATGTCCACGATTTAGAGTAAATTTTCCAGTACAGTTAAAAAATTTTCATTATGCATATTTCCATGCAAGCACGAATGCTGCTGATTAAAAAACGTCAGATAGTTGGAAAACAAACCGACGAAGATTTCAAGACAGTAATGATGCTTAAAATACTAACAGAAACCACTATATGAGAAATTTTTTCTTTTAACAAGTTGAATGAAAGAAGAAATTATATATTTGCAGGATATATTTATGCGAACTAGATCAACATGATTGTGAAAAGAACTGGAAATGAGTGTTGCAACAGCCTTCCATGGAGCAGAGAACTTGTAGAGAGATTTTAAGAAAAACGTATCGAAGATGATGATAATGAGAGAACGGTAAAATGTGACCTAAGAATCACAAAAACGTCATTACGAGCGTATGACGCTCTTTATTCTGTTCATTTAGGTGACCTATCTTGTATAAAATTCATCTTTCGAAGAAATCAATGTATCCCAATTTCAATGAGAAATATTGTCCGTCATGAAATTTTGTAATTCGTTTTAAAATTCATCTGGTCCCTTCAGGTGTTCATTATTCGTACAGAGCAGAATTTCTTATTTAAAGGCATTCACTCATATTCAGATGAAACTTTATACTGTTAATTTTTTACTATCCGATAAGAAACACGTATACTGCAGAATTTCTAATTTAAAGGCATTCATTCACATTCAGATATAGCTTACACAGTACTTTTAATTTTTCACTGTCCGATAAGAAACACAAACACGTATAGTGCAGAATTTCTTACTTAAAGGCATTCATTCACATTCAGATGAAACTCAGTACTGTTAATTATTCACTGTCCGATAAGAAGCCGCATGGCCACCAGCTTCTTGTTTGCTCAGAAAAAATCAAGATTTGCACGAGAAAAATTCGAAGACTTACCGTTGGATGAACTAGCGAGTCTGAAAAGAAAAACCCTCTGAAGCGCAAAACAAACAGCAAAGCTTCCAACTCAAGCTGCACGATAATGCATGGTAGGCAAACCTTGTTTCTCCTGAGCTTCGAGTACTGGCGTAGGTTGTGTTTCTCTAGGGGGAATAAAATGCATGACTTCAAAAACATGAATGTTGCTCATTCTGTTTCCCTACTCTATAGTGGTGCTTGAATTCGTTGTATATTTCCTACGTACAAGAATGCATTTGAATTCATTAGAGGTTTTCCCTTAAAATAAGCGAAAATCAACATTCTAGGATTTGGAGATGCGGAATTTTAGACATGAGATGACGTCTTTGAACATTGAGGATATTAGTTTGTGAATGGGAGTAGCGGACTGCTTCAAAAATATTCATTGTTGACTTCGGTCTCTACCCTTTTCGGATGTTTCCTTATGTCTTCATTATGAAAGAAAGAGTGTTTATTTTAAGTGAAACGGACGACTTGTTTAGTGATGCCGTTAAAAATAAGTGAAATAAATTTTCGGATCAAATCCGCAGACTTCCTGAACGTATTCGCTTTAGGCTAAAGAAATGACCGCATTCGCATCTTCCGCTGGATACAAAATATTTTATGCACTTTTAGTATCTGAACGTTTCAGGTTTAACAATTGCAGAAATTCACGTACATCTACTATACAATGCAATTAAATAATCAGAAAAACTAATTTTAACTAATTACATATCATAATAACATCGAACATAAGTATTTTAGAACATAGGTTATAGATTTTTTGTTGAAAACTTGTAGTGTTTCATAGGACTTGCAGGCTATCACGAGTGGTATTTGTGCTCGAGTGAAAATTTCACTTATAATACCTAAAAGTGTATAATTTGTCGTCCTGTTTGAACTCCCAATAAAAGAAAAAAAGAAACGACAATGGAGTTAATGTAGAGTAGTACATGAACTAGATTTTCTATCTTATTGACTTAGAATCCAGTTATAGAGTGCAACAAATTGTGGGTAACTTGGAAGCCTATTTACATTTATTCAGATACATTGAAAAATTCTGAAGTCTTGTTTCATTTTAACTCGTGCTTTGAGATTTGAAGCGAATAAAAAACAATCATTAGCCCCGGTTATTGGTAGAAACTTTATTTACAGAGAAATGAGCAACGTGCATGGTTAGAAAAAGTAAACTAAATACTGGGTTTAAAGTCCGTAGACTGATGACAAAAAGTTCAAGCTGTTAAAGTCTATGTGTATTAATGATCATCAAAACAGTTTATGAATGACATTGTGTTTAGAATATACCAAGCGTAGTGTAAAAAGCTCATACATTGATTCTTATTTACTATGTTTTCTTGTCTCTATAGTCAGTCACTCTCAAATGTCGGTCGAATTAAAGAAGATGAAAATACATAGGATGAATCACCCAGAAAGTATCAGGTTTCTGTAATTATTTGCACCAATTCAATTCAAAGATGTGTTAATGGGAGGAATTTTTTTGAGGTAGAGTCAACTTCTTCACTATTTCGGTGCGCTGATAGCCCTTATGCCAGCTTGTGAATGGGTATATAATTTTTTAGACAGTTTTTTGTCTTTAAGTAGTTGTTTGAAACAAGAATTACCTGCAAAATAATATTGAATTGAAGAATTAACGTTGATATATATATATATATATATATATAAATATCGAAAGTCAAACAGTAAAATGAAATTATTTTGGCCTAACATCAACTGATCATGGGGCAAACAAAAGACAAATTGACACAGGTACATTGATTTTTTGAAACATTTTTACCCTGAAAAGTTCCTGGAAGCCATAAAAAAACAATTAGTTCAAAAAATGAAAAATATAAGCGGAGAGTCTGATGATTCGAAAAATAAATTTTTCATAATGATAGATCAAATGAAATAGTACTTAATTACATGCAATCTTACGATGGATTATTAAAGGTGGTCTCAGACATGGATAATATCACGTTTAAACTTGCATATAAAAGAAGAGATTGTAAGCCATAATTGATTCATGGCTTTCATTCTCGGTTCATCAATTCTTCAACGTATTAATATCAGTATAAAGCCCTGTCCCGTTTGTTCGATGAGAAGCTTGTCATTAAATAATAAAGTGCGGGAAATTTTACCGAGTGGATAAATTATGAAGTTTTTTCGTTATTTATATTCATATTGCCGGGATCCACGAGAAATTAAAATACTTTTAATCTGTAACCACTGTTTTGTTACCATTCACCAGTTTTTGAATGTCGTGTCAAAGTTAAGTATTCAAAATGGGCTTATTGAGAGTTTGTTTGAGCTAAATTCTGAAATCTAGAACCACAGGGTCTGTTTCCTTAACATCGCTTCAAAATATCCGATTTAATACTATTTTTTTAAGTTTCTCTTTCATTGGTTGTACACCACTTCAATTTTTTTAGTTTGAACAGTCTTTCTCTATAAAATTTGCCGTGGTGTGTTATAATCGGTGTTGAGGTTAAGAAAATAATGGAAGCGTCAGGAATTAACAGTTCCAACTGAAAAACATCCACAAAACATGGTAACAGGAATTACCAAGTGCATTTCAAGAGTTAGGTTTTGGCGCATAGGTTAAGTAAAATAAAAAAATCGTATTATCCTCATATAGTACTGAAAAATAAGTTAAAAAGTAAATAAGCATTATAATACTTACATTATTGTGTATTCACACCTAGATAAAACTGGAAGACTTTATTGAGTTTATAAAACGTCGAGAGTAAATTAAATGTTAAGACCAATAACCGTAGACTTTTAAAATTTCATCATTTGCACATTTCTGTGGTATATTAATAAAAGGGAAAATTTCCATCCAAAATTACTATACACGACCCTAAAATTTATATTTATTTGAACTTTATTTTGATTGATCGCCTATTTAACAAATAATTTGCATATAAATTAAATTAAACCCACTCTACATTGCACGTGTTGAACGCCTTGTTTACATTCAAAGAAAATTTCGAAGTGCTTCCCTGCGTGTATTCATATGTGCATTGCTCAATAGGAAAATTTTAATAAAGAAACTAAAAAACCTAATAACTTGAATCACGTTCAATTCACAAAAAACTCGAATGTACTTCATTACGAATCTTTGTCCCGCGGTTCGTTGCATAAAATCATATATGACCATTTCGAATTGAATGAAAATTTCATCTCCCGTTTCTAAAGATATTTTGCTGAATAACAAATGAATATCAGTTCCAGGACATCGTTTGTGTGCGTTCCTCAAACAAATATCGAGCGCTGCCATCACTATTGAGCTTAATATTCCAGGTATTCCTGAAATCTCTTTTTAATCTCACAATTGAGCTGTATACAGGATACGTCGCAGAAACATAAAATCGTCAGCTTCAATGATACAAATAGAAATAAGCTTGGTAGGCAAAGCAGAATTGTTGGACACCGGCAAAGTCCTCGATTTGGCTCCGAGAAAAAACAAACGACCGGAATCTGTTGTCCGCGGCGAGACGAAGCTCAGATTGAATTTTGCCCATCGATGCAATCCGTTCGCATCAAAGCCTGCTGTCCAGAGCGAGCTGCAGATACTGGCAAAAAAGGTTTTCATATGAAATTCACCTTGCCATTATGTTAGTAGGGTTTTGTAAAGCGCCTATTTAAATAAAGGAAAACTGGTTTATCGAGTGTTCTGTTCGAGCTAACGTTGGAACATCAAATAGGATACTTGAAACAAATATCTGTTTCCTCCATGCAAATAAGCTATTATCGTACAAGTTTATGCTTAAAACCTACTGCTTTATTTGACTGTACCCGCAAACCTGCGCTCAGACCAACAGCTCCTGAAAGCTCTTTCAAAAGATGTCAGGACAATAGAAGCTCACCGTACAGTTTACTGTAGTATATTTCGCTCTCGGTAAGCCGTTCTGTATTGAGCTGGTGTGACCACCTCAGTGAGGATGCTCTTGAGTTAGTCCACCACTGCCCACTGGTCTTCTACTGCCTCCTTTTGATACGAGAAAAAAGAAGCAAGAAAACAATCGTTTAAACATTTTTATTTTTAATTTCTAAATAACATATTACATCACGAAGAAGATTCAATATTGAGCTCTGCAAAGACACCCATCAGCGGCTCTAAATCAATTATTATAGTTAATTGTAAACACTCTTAAATTAATCTCAACACCAAAAATGTTTTCTTATGTTTTCTTGGATTCCAACGTAAATCTGACAAACAATAATAATTTTAGCAAAATATTGTAAAACATAATATGACGCAAATGGTTCAAGAACCAACACAAATTAACGCGCGATAAAATTTTACTTAAAAATTATCTGTATTCAATCAAAATGAAAACAGTCTTCAAGCTTTGGCTATTGCCACTATTGTATTTCCGGGATGTTTTAGGCATTTTTTGTAACTTCTGTGATAATTCATTTAAAACTGTAATTTGTTATCATTCCTGACTAACCTGTGAAAATCCGTTGAGTGTCCGTGAAAAAATATCATTTCAAAAGAATTGAGCATCGTGTGAAGCTGCTACTCTTCAATACATGCAATACTTGCATTAATAATTACTGCATACTATATCTGCAATGTAAGCTTAGTTTGAAGCCCTGTGTTTCCATTTGAAATTCATGCAGAAAAAACGTTGTTCTTAAAATAGCGAAAACATAAGGGTTGTTCTTCACTACAGGACAAGCTTGGTACAAAAGATGTTTCGAACAAGCAGAAATGAAAAGCCTTTTGCCTCACTAATATTTGATGCTAGTAAAATAATACCGACTCATAAAACCTGGCAAGAAAATACTACTTCTTTTGATCACTGACTTATCGTCGACCTCAGAATTTGATGTTGGCAATAAAGAAGAAAGCTCTGCAGCAGTACTACCGCAGCCAAAGGCGCACTGCAGTGGGGGCACTGCGAGACCAGATGGTCGCATAAATTCCGGAGGTCGTAACCGGCCTTTGTTTAGAAGCAAACGCCTTGCATTGCCATAAATGTGTGGTGTGGTAACAGGGCCTGCTCCGCCGAAATTTACGGCAATATATAGCTCAACTATTCTCTGCAGACGAGTTTACAGGCAACAGGCGCTGTAAGTGCCTCCAAGTTGAGCAAAAGTTCGATTTTACACTTACTTGATGGTTTACTGGAGATAGGCTGCCTGGTTATGTCTAGAAAGGGAGAGTAACGAGAGACATAAGAGCGTCGCAAGCTTCTCTGCTGGAGAGTGGAATTGGCCTTGAATATTTACGGATGAAGGCAGAATACGAGTACATACTACAGTACGTGCTTGAAATTTCTACGAAATCTAGTTTTTTAGGATAAATGAACTGGAGCTAATTTTGAAACGAATTCTGTATAGATGACCTCCCGATTTGAGAAAATATAAGATGACTAATTTGAGATCAGAATTTTGGTCGCGAGCGGGTTAATTAATATATGTTGCAAAATGATCGAATGATGCTATAGCGAACGTGGCAATAAATCGAGTGCCGTCTTGATGAGCCTCCTGCAACTAATGGTGCTCGTGTCAAAGTCTATTAAATGCGGTAAAAAATTTAATACATGCTGAATTCAATAGAAAAAATCTGAATAAAATCTTCGATCAATTGCACGTATAATAAATTTTAGAAATGATAAAAAGACTTAATGGAATAAGTGTGTGAAAATAAAATTCACCTGGAACTTGATTTCCCGTATAGTTTCCTCAGCAAAAATTTTCGAAATACCATACCAATCCGAAAGGTTTTTTGTCACGCATTCATCATTTCTTGATTCAAAAAATAATTAAATTTAGCTGTAAACAATAATTTAATGGATAACATAATAATTTTTGTACAGCTTACATACAAATAGCCATTGACAATGGCATGAATCTCTTTCATTACATTTTCTTTTATTTTCAGACGAACTGCAATATAGTGATAAGCATTTGGTGCGTTATTCATTCACAGTAACCGAGAGTAGTTCATTATCAAAGTACAAAATCGTTAAGATGTTTGCACATTTATTTTAATACCTTGGTGCATCTTTCAGGACCCTGATATTTCGATGCATAGAGAGCCAACGTCCAAATACTCTGGTTATTTGCCATAGTCTTTCTTGCTGATAGTGAGAAAAATTTAAGTATGACAAATACTTTGGTTATTTGTTATAGCCTTTTTTCAGAAAATGAAAAATGTTTAAACGTCAAGGAACTATTTAGTTAAACGTAACTTTTTTTTCGAGTGATGGAAATCGTAATTTCGAACCCCATTCCTTATAGCCTCAATTCCCTTAGAGTCAACGTCCTTGCAGGCAGACAAAGTGCTGCCTAAACGAAAGCCTGCAACTTCTTGTCATATCGGGACACTTGTTACCTCTGCATAAGTCAGGAACAAGTGCGTTCTTTTACTTCAAATTCTCTCGAAACTCCTCTTCTTCGAAGCAATTTTTCTGACTTCTTTGGGTCGCTGCGTTACGGTTTTTTCGTGAGGACGTAATGGCCTCGGTATCTTTAAAGACTGAGACACTCTCTCTTTCTCTTTGGCGGCCGGGAGACAATGACTGCGCTCTCACGTCTAAGCATTCCCTTATTGTACAGATCACTCTGAAGGAAGCAGGACTGGACTTCGCATTCTCAACTGATCATAAATGAATACTATGAGATAAGTTTTTTGGGGGTACAAGGGAGCTGAAATGAGCGGAATATTGATGTTCGTATGAGAATTCCTTATTTAGACTAGGGTTTTAGTTATTAGAAGAGAATATCCTGGAGAGATTAAAGTCGATCCAATGAAGACTATCATCGTTTCATAAAGTTTATTACACGAATAAAAACGCTTCCATGTGCCGACGATAGATATAACACGAAATATTACTTAGGGTTCGATTTCACATCTAAGGCACAACGTGAAATCAGTGCCAGTTCAATATATTTTGAATTTCAAGGGAGTAAATAGAGAGGTCAGTCGTGGAGTTTGCATGTTTGTTTACCAGTTTAGGGCTAAGAAAATTTAGGCAGAAGGAGTCAAGTCACTATGGCTGCGGCAGTAGCTCTCACTTCCAACTGGTGGTGCATTCCGGTGTAAATCTAAGATAAACTTCAGTATCATCAACATTATCTTTTTTTGTTTATTTGTACACAACCCTATAAATCTGTTTTCGTTGTGTTCATGAATGCAGTGTTGCAGCGACATGGCTTGTTTCTCTGTCATTATTCGTGTAAATATTATGCCGCTAAGTTTTGAAGAATGATTTTGTACAGATGAGAGAAAGTATGTAATTTTCCCGAAACACCCCTAGTACTAACAGATAACACTGATGTTGTTTCCTAAGTAAATCATTGACTGCTGATAAAGATGATCATTTAAATTTGACACGTTCGTCATAAGTTGAAGTCGGGGCTTTCGATTTTTTCTTCATGCAGTTTTTAACGGGACATCCACTTACTCAGCCTTAAATCATGACACACCTTCTACTATTCACGTTCAGTTTAAGTCCTGCTTCAGCGATTTAAAGTCTTTATTCAATTTTGGATACTAAAAAGCAGACCTTTAGCAGTGTCACTATTGAAAAGTTATTAAATTCATCCGTTTTTATCGCCCTTAATATTGTTTCACTCTATGAAATATCACCCGTTTTTGTTAAAATTAAGGCGAAGCTATTTATATTCGTATCAATGTTACAATAATATTGTTCACATAAATGTAACAATAATATTGTTCACATAAATGTAACAATAATATTGTTCACATAAATGCAACAATATTTTGGTTCATATAAAGGAAACGCTATTTATGTTCAAATACAGACAACACAGTTATTGTTTAAATACTGGCAATACAATTCACTCGGACGCTGAAATCTGGAAACCGTGCTTACAAAACCAAAACCTAAGCCATCACCTATAAATAAATTTTAAATTTTTATACTACCACTTTTTGGTTTTCGTTATAGGCTTGTTTAAAGTTCACAGAAGTGTTTTAAGCAAAATTTTCTGAAAATGTAATTTTTTTCACACATTATTTGTACGAGTACACTTTGTGACCTTGTGAAGGTACAGCTTACAATTTTTTCTGCTGCTCATTTTTCAGTAGTTTACTTTGAAACCACGGCACGACAATGTTAAATCCCACAACTAAACAGCTCAATGATGTATTGTGGTTTTTTCAGAAGTACTCACGCATGAATATACTTACTTCTCACTGGTTTCCACTTTCAGTGTTGGATGTCTTTTCATTTACTGAAAATGTGTAGATTATGACTAGGATTTGTAAAGCAGGCTACAATTACATAGTATTTACAGTACAATAAAATCGGTTGTGTGAAACAAATTCAGAAACCAAAGAAGGCCTGAACATGGAACAAAACATAACTGGCAATCACAGCCGTGCAGAACCGGAACTAACGAACTATTCATCTTTAAAGGGGAATGGAATCGCCAACAACCACTGAGTTCTAGCGCTGATTTGCCCAACTTTAGCTCCCGTCGCTTTGAGTGATGCGCAGTGGAATTCCAGTTAAAAACACAATGCGTCGCCAAGAATAATTTCATTGGAGAAGCTTTGAACGTAAATGCAATCTCGAGTTATTTCCTCTCGCAGTAAAATTCGATAATTCATCTAAAATGCCAAACCAATTTCTGATTGAACAATGGTAGCCAAAGCTGTTTCGATTCGAGTTTCATTTCTCTCAGCGTAAACTTCTCAGAGATTAGAGAAGATTTTCGTCAATTATGCTAAAATTAACGAAAGTCGGTTCTAATCAAGAGATAAATTTGTTATGAGAAAATGTGCTCAATTGCCGCGAACACAGTCGCTCTGAACTATTGGAATTAATCTCATTGGTTCTATAGGCGCGAATAATGCAGAGTGAAACTTCATGTCAAAAAATTGAATTCATTTGCGTTTTAATTTGAAAAATGTGCAAATGCTAAAATTCGAACATCTTCAAGTGCCTTACGCTGTCAATACCAAGTTTAATTGAACTCTAAACGTCACACAAATTTCCAGATTCAGAAGAAGGGAGAAAGTATAAGACACAAGTTACAGCTACAGTAATGCAAATTATCAAAAACAACTTCTTAATTAGGCCATAATATTCAGGTGGTTGAAATTTTTGGATAAAATTTAATGTTTCAATGAAAAATAGAGCCGAGTAAACCTCTGACCTGAAAGAGAATATGAGACGGGTATTAATCAATTCGTTCATTAGTTTTTATGCTTGGTATGCAAGGGAAATTCATTTTTTATCGTGACTCAAATTTTGATTTCCAGTGAACATATAAGATGGTTGGCCTCTGTGCTCCAGTAATATGGTAGTCCAGGTTTTGTTGATATGGGTCTTGCTAAGCAATGAGTTTGCTGATGCGTGTTAAAGATGGTATTCGTGTTTGCTAGTTCCTTGTATTGAAAGATCCTGCAGTTGTGTGCTCAACGAGAGATGCCTTAATTGTTCACTACCTTATTGCTTTCATTATATCTACCCACATGATATTTTCAACTGAATTTCACATTTATAGCTTATTTTTTTAATTTCAAAAGCGCATTTGCGGCGATTTTAAGTATTACCAATGACAGTTTTTTTGTTGCTGATCATTCAATTCAATTTTTTCTTATGGAAAACGATCAAACCCAACTAAAATTCAATGTATCTAAAGGTACATACCTTCAGGTAATTCGTGTCGTATTTTCTGATGTGCGTCTGCTTTGCAGGCTCGCCAGGCATCAAACTAAAAATTTAAAAATTCTCCCGCACCGCAGGCCGCTGTCTTGGCAAGACACTCACTCGCGAGAGCTGCGCACCAAATTTACCGAGGCTGGGAAGTCTCAGAAGTTTAGGAGCGGTGCATTCCAAAATTTTGCTATGGAGGAAGTCGGGAAAGTTTTCGAGTCTGAAGAATAACAAAAAAGAGGAAATTCAGAGAAATGAACTAGGATTCGAATATACTGAAAATCTTGAGAAACAAAGCGACTCTTCGACTGAAACTACCTCATATCGACCGATTGTCACTTGACGCAAAATGCATTACAAGATTTGTGCATCATTGGCTTTCTAAATTCAGAGAAGATGAAAGTCAAGGACGTACTTTAGGTGACAAGAACCACTTGTAGCTGTTCTAGCATTAAGTAAAAGTTTGGAAAATCTCCCAATGTTCGAATTCACTATCAAAAAACACAAATGATCGATGCTTCGGAAAAAAACACAGAACATGGGGAGAGTACAAGAAACATGGGTTGCTCCGCCGTGTGTTTCGATTAAACGAAAATATTTACGAGCAGCTGCATAAGGCGTCCTTTGCAACAGGATAGATTTCCATAGCGAGGAGATTGGAAGACAGAAGAATACATGTTGACCGTGTGAAATAAGGCTTTGCTCACCTTTAAATTTTGTGATTCTTATGCGTCAAGCGCAAGACTGATGGGAAGGAATTTTTAAAATGAAATTTCTAGTGGAACAAATTATAAAAAAACTGACTAAGCGAAATCAAATCCTTATATGAACCTCAAACAGAAGCTCGATCTTAGGATAAAATAGAGCAGTTTTAGCAAAAGTTGCGGTATCAAAGTGAATGAACGAGTTGTAACTCGTTTTCTACGGCAAAAATAGTTCTAATTTAAGATGTGTCAAAAAAATCTGTCCTTTTTGATGTTTCTAAGTGAATTCAGAATTTCCATCACGGCTGAAGGACACAAAATTGAAGTTAGTGATACGAGGTGGACTGTCAGTAGTTGAGCACTGTGGTGCCATGTTTTTACAGAACATGAATTTTTAAACAATTGCATTTAAATTTCAAACCTTTAAAACTTCCGCGAAAAAATAGTATAAACTTTTAATCAGAAATAGGTATTCGAGCAGATGAACGTTCCAAACTCAACCACACATTTTCTGTATTTGTTCTTGGGTTATTTACCCACTTTTAAGTGTAAATGGCTCCAGATATAAGAAGTTTATTTGGAATATAAAATGATAGTAAATACTTGTTTTTCAATTAGGTTCAATAAATTGCGATGAAACTCGTGTGCCTCAAGGATATTAAAGCAATTTCTAAACTTTTGTAGTTTCGTCTCAAAGAAACAATAAACGCATTAAACTGCGACTGGAAACCTGGAGAGCATATGAAAATCTAATTCATACCACCAATATTCGAAAAAATGCTGAAAGAGTTTAAAAACGCGTTAAGTCCTTCATGGATGTAATTTTCAATTTATTTACTGTATAAAATATGCAAGAAAAATCACACCGGAATACCTTTGCGGGCGAAAAATCAGGTTTGTCTTACTGGCTTATTGCTTCACATACAAATTTAGTCACTTACATAAGATCAATTTAATCAATATGTTCCTCTAAAGTGGCTGAGAATCGTACAGCAAAACAATTTCCTTTCATCAGAACTTTGATCCATCTTTTGCAACATGATTCTCATGGAGGAGAAATTTTCGAAGCAGAGCAGTAAAAAAAAATCACGAAACTTTGTATCGTATTAGTTTCGAGGTTGCATGCTATACATTAAATAGGTAAAAAGCTCAAACAAGTGTTTACAACCATGAAACGTCCCAGACGATGCAGTATTAAACGTGCCAGACAAAGCAATATTAAACGTCTCGGGCAAAGCAATATTAAACATAACAGACAAACCAATATTAAACGTACCACATAACGCACTATTAAACGTCCCTGGCAAAGCAATATTAAACATAACAGACAAACCAATATTACACGTACCAAATAGAGCAATATTAAACGTCCCTGACAAAACAACATACAACATAACAGACAAAACAATATTAAACGAACCAGCCAAAGCAATATAATACGTCCCAGACAAAGCAATATTAAACGTTGCAGACAAAGCAATATTGAACGACCATTAAACGTCCCAGACAGAACTGACAAATGGAGGCGTCTATCCTTCACGGATCTCGGGATCAGCATCCCAATTTCCAGGCCTGCGATTTTTCTGCTCTATTTATCCTGCATTATTTTCTATTTTTCTTCTTCCATCGAACGTTTTAGAGTAAACCTGGATAAATTTGTTTCTTTAGCTGTGTTTCTTCTCTAGAGGATGCATAGGCTTCAACTTTCATTTCGCATTTGTGTTTTCACACGGAGAAAATTTCAATTGAGGAGATGATTGTGTTTCTTAGGAACAATTTAGAGCTGGGTCCCTTGCTTCACACCTAACAGCAGCGTTGTTCATTTATGCCCACAAAGAATTATCATTACTAGTTAAAAATTATGTTCAAGCATAATTATTTGCGATTTGTTTAGAATGTTGAAATCTTTGAAATTTAGCATGTCTACGCGAGATCAGGAGAAAATAAAATTTTGCCTTCTTATGATTTTTATCACATTTTGATCTCTTTGTTCCCTCACTCAGTCTAGAAGATTTTTCGTATTAAATGCACACATCCTTTTCGTTTCCAAGTACTTATAGGCTGTAATAGCACTAGAAGTTCCATTTGCTGCATTTGTTCTTGATGCAACTATATTTGTACTTTTTAAATTCCTTCGTGACTGTGTCATTATCGCTGCCGAATATCACAGTAAACAACAACGTATCGATCTGTCTCGTTTTCTTCAGTTCGCTGAAGTAGCATATAATTTATTAGCGCACTGGTCACATCTGTTATCCGTTACTAGGCTAACAAGAGCGATTTGTCGCTTGATGGACGGACGCAAGTCTTGTGCCGTACATTGGACGGCCGAATTTGACTCGTCCATCTTACAGAGCAGCAAGGCTCACTGACTCGTCGTGCTGGCATGTCTATGAACTGGACATCGCTTTGTGCTGCTCACACATCCTTCAGGAGTGATGGTTCCACACACGCTGTGGGACGTATTCACTGGCGTACTTCATGTTTAGAGTGAACCTTCGCTAGCTTTCACTCAGTATTTCCAAATAGAATAGAATGCTAGCTTTCCCATTGTATTCGCAAATATTCATAGTGATCCCTTTGGTATTCGTAAATAGAATGCTTTAAGTGATAAATAAGGGTTCGTTAATTTTTTCGAGTGCACGCAATTTGAGTATCTTGAAACCAATAAACAATGCTGACTTAATCTGATGAAGAAAAGTTATTTTTCATTCAGAGAATTAAATCAATCCGAGCGATATTAGCGCATGGTAAACTCTTGTACTCGTATTTAATGGTTCACTTGAACGATAAATGCTGACCTCATGTCCTGTTTTGAGATTTGAACTTAAGCCCATCTACATTGAGGGAAAACAGTAATTATTTTATCGTGCTGCCAAAAACGTAACCTCTTACTAGCTGCAGCAATAGGAGAATATCTATGAAATTCGCAATGCCTAACACGGTTTATCGAAGTGTGCAAGTGGTGCGTTGATTAATTTCTAGTTTTAAATTAAGTTCATAAACAACAAGTTAACTTCCTGGTTTTTAGGAGTTACCAAAGCAGTGACGACATCGAGCGTCTTCTTAACTGGTGTGAACAGAATTCTGTAACTTACTGTGAGAAATTTGTCGTGGGATAAAAATTTGGGATATTTCCCAAATATTTCTGTCTGTTGACTGAAATCACTTGAAGTTGAATACAAATTTCAGCGGTTATGCGTAATTGAACGCGTATGATGAAAACCGGGTATAAAAATAGTAAATAAGTGACTTGAAAGTTTTCAATTGCACTACGCAATGACTGTTTGCATGATACCAATGATTATTTGCATCAAGTAGTGAATGATTCCATGATAGTGATTTTTTTACATCAAGCGGTGAATGATTGCAAGATAGAGATTATTTACATCAAGTAGTGAATGATTCCATGATAGGGATTTTTTTACATGAAGCGGTGAATGATTGCAGGATAATGATTATTTGCATCAAGTAGTGAATGATTCCAGGATAGGGATTTTTTTACATCAAGCGGTGAATGATTGCAGGATAATGATTATTTGCATCAAGTAGTGAATGATTGCAGGATAGAGATTATTTACTTCAAGTAGTGAATGATTGCAAAATAGAGATTATTTGCATCAAATAGTGAACGATTGCAGGATAGAGATTATTTGCATCAAGTAGTGAATGATTGCAGGATAGAGATTATTTACATCACGTAGTGAATGATTGCAAGATAGAGATTATTTGCATCAAGTAGTGAACGATTGCAGGATAGAGATTTTTTACATCAAGTAGTGAATGATTGCAAGAGAGTGATTATTTGCATCAAGTAGTGATCGATTGCAGGATAGAGATTATTTGCATCAAGCGGTGAATGATTGCAGGATAAGGATTATTTGCATCAAGCGGTGAATGATTGCAAGATAGAGATTATTTACATCAAGTTGTGAATGATTGCAGGCTAGAGATTATTTGCATCAAGTAGTGAATGATTGCAAGATAGAGATTATTTACATCAAGTAGTGAATGATTGCAAGATAGAGGTTATTTGCATAAAGTAGTGAACGATTGCAGGATAGAGATTATTTGCATCAAGCGGTGAATGATTGCAGGATAATGATTATTTGCATCAAGCGGTGAATGATTGCAGGATAATGATTATTTGCATCAAGCGGTGAATGATTGCAGGATAATGATTATTTGCATCAAGCGGTGAATGATTGCAGGATAATGATTATTTGCATCAAGCGGTGAATGATTGCAGGATAATGATTATTTGCATCAAGCGGTGAATGATTGCAGGATAATGATAATGTGCATCAAGCGGTGAATGATTGCTGGATAGTAAGCGATTATGCGCATTACGTTGTGATCACATTATTTGTAGGGATATTTTCGCAACAAAAAAGTACACTTATGCGTTGACACGAATTTCGTTATAATACATATTTACTTACGGGACATGTATTTTAAACATCCTTCAATAACTTAACATCTTACGGTGCTGCAACTGAATGGACTAGCCTGCTCAGAAATTAAGTAACGTAATAAAAGTAACCCGCATTTTTACAACACTCACGAAAGATTGTTCCATGCAATCACTGATTTCAATATTTTAATAACTATTTCTCTCGGCACTCGGTGAACGAAAAATTATTGCATTATAAATTTTACATCAAATCGTCCAAGAGTCTATGAAGCCTTCAGTTAAAATACAATTTTAATTAATGCATATGCAGAGACAGCAACCAACCCTTTTTTGTTTTGGGAGAAGTTCAGCAAAGTTAATATTCTTGCACCGGCTGCTATTTCATAACGAACAAAACTTCATTTTAAAGTCATACATTAATGATTGGTTGTTACTCGAGATTTGAAGGCGTCCACAAAAAAGCTTTAATTTAAGTCAATTCTGGTTTTCGCATTAGCTCCTGGTCCTCGTTTTGGCTGGTGTAAGTAAGGTATCATGTGATCAGCTCACAACTCTCAGTGAATCACAATTTTCCAAACGTTTTATCGAAGTGTGCAAGCGGTGCGTCGATTAATTTCTAGTCTTAAGTAAAATAAGTTCATAAACAACTACTGGAATTCCTGGTTTTCAACCTGGACGCAAAAAAATAATTTTATCATGCATTCATGATTACTTCTGCAGCGCGTCTTATAGCAGGATGTTATGATTGCTTCCAAAAATACTTATAATTAAATTAACTTTTACTCGTAATATTTGACAGAAAATTATTCCAATATTCCAATGAGAGAAATATCGCGAACAAAAATTACACGATAACATAATATAACCATAGCTACTTTATATAAAATTAATTACATAGCCGCGGCGGCTGTTACTATTCTGAACTTGCTCCCAATTGCGGTCTCATTAGAGCATTCACTGTCGAGTGCGGCAATAATGTTAACAGTGAGCTTTAATCCTACACAGCCCACTAATGGTCGTCCCCAGTTCTCCTCTCAGCCCCGCTCTACCCTTGTGTACTACAAGATTCGTAATCTCAAAACCTCAATGCCTAACATGGTTCCTTTATTTGAAAATAAATTTTTTGTAGTCATTCTTGAAAGCAGCTGCCTTATTTTATACAAACGTCTTGGGGATTTCTAATTTTCTGGTGTTGTTCAATTTTATGGGTAATTCAGTGAGTCGGTATTTTACACTTCAACCACGTTATTTGCTATTATGTCTAAGATTAAAAAGTATTTCATTTCAACGTTTATGTGGTCTTTGAGAGCGATCGGTACAGTATTTAGAAGAGAATTGTTGCCTGCGTGGCCTTCCCAGGTATGAATCGGTTCAAAATTTCAACATTGAAGTGTAACACTGCAACAATTGCGTGTCAGTGCAACGACATGAAACACCGACACTCTATTCAAACTCACAGCATTCAGTGAACCAGACAATCCGAGTGTAAATTTTGAGAACTTAGTTTTAGCTGCGGTCTTGTGAACAACCCAAATAATTTAGGTCAAAATTTATGAAAACTATAAAAAATGGCCAACTTTTGGATGTAATGCGAACCGTAGTCTCATAGATAAAGAATTGCGTAGTATAAATTGGTGTTATTTTTTTGTTAAAAGTAAATTTCAGTGATGCATTGAATCCACAACTTTCCTTAACAATTATTGTGAATGTTGGTGTTTGATGATCAGTGCTGCCATCAACACATTGACAATGTTCGAGTGGTTGTTGCGGTTGGTAAAGTTATTTTGTTAGTAGCATGATTTATAATTTGACTCGACAGCTTAAATGCCTTTCAAGCTTTTTAAGAAGTGTCCGAAATGAGTAGCATGGAAGTATTTTACTTTAAAATCCTTTAAAGTACGTTCAAATCTACTTGAAAAAAGTACTGAAATAATTGGAATGCTACGCTGATAAAGATCCATTGCTGCTGATGTTGGTATGTAAATGAGCAATATACAATATACGTATATTTCAATATATATATATAAATCCCCATATATATACATATATATAATCAAAATGTTAAACAACAGGTTTTTTTATATCGCAACCAAAATTTAGACGGCAATCACGAAGAAATGACGACGGATTTTGTACTCACAGAAATGACACGAGAGCGAACGTGAGTAAGATATGCAACCTTGTATTACACTAGAGCAAGACATTTCCAACGTTTAATGGAAACCTCGAAGCTAGGAAATGCCTTGGAAGCTAGGTCGGAAACCTCGAAGTTTGGTGTACTTTGGGTAATACTAGGAAACTTTGGCGAATATTACATGGTATTAGGAGAATTTGATGTCCTATAGCTTAGTACAATAATCGTTTTATGCATATGAGCCCAAAATACGGTAGATGAATATGAGCTTCATATCATAAAAGTTTACCGTTCTTGTGTACAATTTTCTTAAAATCATACTTGTAAATTTTTCCCTCTCGGAAAATTATGTACGTACCTTAATTGATAGCACTTTAATATTTGTGAAAGTCCGCCTTCGAAGTTGACCTAAGAGAAAAATTATAGCGAGCGGGCAGCTCTTATTCTTCGTACGCCTGATGTGTCGCAACGCACCTTAGGTCTTTCTCGGGTCTTCCTGCCGTTACCGCAGTGCATGGATGTGTACGCACGCAATCGTGGACCCTTAGTTACCGTCATCTAACTATCTGATCGGTATGACACCTCAGCCGAATTCTCCATATTTGTTACAAGCAACTATCATCCTCGTGCGTTGCTGCTAAGCCTTAGGCCAGCATGGGTCAGCGTGGAGTTTCGGTGCGGGAGACCTGGGCAGCAGAAGGATCTAACGCCAACGGCCTTATTTATTTGGTATGTCGATTGGCACTATGCCATTCTTCAAAGTTGGTCATCAGGACGAATCTTCAGTGTTCCTTATCCGGAGGGAAAAGATCCATTAACTCCTGTGTACTTTCCGGGACCGTAGGACTCTTGTCCGTTCCTTTTAACAAATCACTCCTAGGAGTAATGTGGATAGTTAGCCCCATGTGTGCGTATTCCACTATTTTCATCGATTTGTTTTCTAGTGTCCTGAATGTATACCGTTTTCTTTTCTTTTGTGATCTTCCGATAGGTTTTTTGAAGTAGGTGGCAGAAAGCGGTTTAGAGTATATTTGTCATTTTCTATAATAAATGTAAACGTTAATTTCCTTAATTCTCCTTTCGCTACCTCTCGATTTCCATCAGCTTTGCTGGAAACTAGTGAGCTTAACTCACTCCTAAACCTCTATTGGAAAATTTTGTATATTTTGAACCTAGAGCCAAGGTGTGCCAAAATTGCCAAAATAGAGTGCCAAAATATTTTTATTAGAGCCAAGCTCTAATAACAATATTTTAAAATGAGAGAAATATTTATTAAATAAACAGTACTTGATGTCAAATAAAGATTCAGCCTTGAAATGCTTCAAATTTTTTATCCTGAAGTGGGGATAGCAAAAATTAATGATTTTAGCCTATTTACGGTCGCACAAAATTGCAATCGAGAGGAAGAAGGTGGACTAAATACTGCATTTTCTATGAAATTGAACCCATGGTATCAAAAGTGCAGCGGAAGCTGTGCTGCTTAACTATGTTGATGTGTAAAATCGGCCAAAATATACGAAGGCTAGAATAGCCATAAACCAATAAAAAAATATCTGACAAAAAATACTTATGAATGAAAAATAATTTCCTTTTTCAATCGCTCAGGACTCAATTAACTAGTTTCTGTCTCCTAACTCCAAAAATTCATATTACCTTGTCTGAACATATACTTCTTTTGAAAGTGTTGAGAAAATTTAGGTATTGAAATAGAGAAGGGAATCTTCCTCAGACCCGACGAGAACGTCGATCACTCGGATTCTGGTGCGACCTTCGCAAGCGGAAGTGGCATCAACCTCTGTTGTTGTTAACCTCTGGGTTTGTTGCGGGTTCTACTTGTCCTCGGCAAGAAAAATCTTTCTCAATATATGTTCAGAATTGTTTCAAGTTTACCAAAGTTCATTCGAAGGGCCCGACAAGTTTCCAGACTTTGGTTGGACAGAACATGAATGGTCGAAATCATGGGGAGGGTGCAGATGTAATTTGGAGTCGACTTGCCATGTTATTGTGTCCCATAAAAACGGATTTGATTTAATTAGGTTCTTTTCAGTCGTTTTGATTGATTGAACATGGGCCAATTAAATTAATATAAGAGATTCATTGGAGCCTCACTCGATGCTCAAATGCTGTCTCTTTTTGAAATAAGATCCTTTCTTTTAAAAGAGTTTGAAAAATAAATAAAAAGAGGAAGTTCAGTATGTGAGGTTGGAAAGCAAAAGGAAAGCGAGAGGGCAATTGTTCCTAACCCCTTTATGGATCCATGCTCTGGATAGTCTTTTGCAGGGCTTCTCAACCTTTCTATTGTCGTGGACTCCCTTAGCTTAACGGTATATCTTCATGTACCCCCAGAACAGTTAAAGGTTTAAGAAACTGTAAAAGTAAACTTAATTATTAATAATTATATACGCTTATAAGGCTGTATGTAGACTTATCTTGTAAATTTTAACATATGAACTATGTTAAATGTAACCCTAGGGGTACATGTATCCTCGGTTGAGAAGCCATGATCTACTAAAACTAAACTGAGGGCAGAAGTTCAAGAAACAAGGCAATGAAAAGTTTAGTGCTCAGTAATGTTTCCTGTGGACCATTTCAGAAGCCTTGGAGAAACTCGATGATAATGTATTTTCTTATTTGGAAATTTTTCTCAGAACAAGGAGTGCCGAGGAATTCTTATTACTTATTTTATGATCATTCCAAAATTAAATTATATCAAGACATAAATGTGGATCTCAGGATTTGAGAAAATTGTGAGTGAGCAGCAAAGAATTTCAGCAGCAATAAAAGAATTGTACTGGACGGTTATTAAAAAATGTTTGTACATGAAGCTACACCCCAAACACATCCATGAGTATAAAGTATCTCCTCTGATCTCGTAAACCTTTCCAGAAGAAACTGCAGGCTGAATTGTAGTTTGCTAATGATGGTTCTTCGGCCAATAGATTTGGGAGTGTGATAACAAAAGGATTTCACAGGTAGAGGTACATGGAGTACAACTATTGCATCAGTGGGAATAATCTCTCCCACGCGAAGATTTGAGGTCACGAGTTCAAGGGTAGCTAGACCTTACCTTCGTCGAAATAGAATTTTTTTATTATGCCACGGAATGTCATTTTTTGGTCCATTATTAACCAGTCTATAAACGACTTCTTTCTTTATCAACGACCTAAATGTTTAGTAAAAATGATATTGGAGTCTAAGGCTGTAATTTCGAGTTACTTTCCGTTCTTAGTACTAAATTCTGTGATTAAAACAGAAAATGTCACCATGCAAATCGCATGATGTTTTACGGTCATGAAAAAACTTTTTTAAATCATCATACCAGTATCGAAATTAATTAGTGTACAGAATTTTTAAACATTTCTTGTACAGTTAATTTTGGGTTCTGTAGTGAAGGATGTAGAATCATAAAATTAGCGTTTTTCAAATTTATCCTTGACTAACTCACAAATGATAAATGACACATTCAATTAAAGTAATCACATATTTTACTTCTTGTCGAATTTTCATTCTGATGTGTTTTCTGAAATTCACTGCCGAGTGGCAGTTACGTACGTCCTTATTCTGATGTTGGTAATAACCTAATGCCAGTACCTGTCTTATGACGGTAGTGCCGATAACGGTAATATGAGTAACAATTCTGAGGGTTAATGTCAAATTTCAACGTGGTATTGCTGTTAATACCACGCTAATAACCAGCCTTTGAGCTAATAACCAACCTGTAGACCAATGAACGAGTCAAAAATACTGTTAAGCATTCTATCGTTACGTTCACAGGTTGAGTAAATATTTCTAAAAGTAAGAAGGAAAGTTGAAAATAAAATAAATTAAATCCGTTCTTCTGTGTGCTCATCTTTTGAAGTTAAACAGAGTGTGTGATGGGCTACTTTCAGTGTACGATTACGATGATAGAATGAACGTCAGTTTAGTGTTGCACACTTTTTTGTACACTTTGGCGTTTCAAAGAATAAATTTTACATAAGATGACATGTTCGAATTTCAAGGATTTGAAGACGAAACTGTTTCCTTGCTTACACATGCAAGTCAAGCCAGATCCGCTGTATTTCTAACATCTTCTTTGAGTCATCAAATTTTAGTATCGCGTAGTCAAGCAAAGAGGGAACCCGATGCTTCAGAGTGCTACATTTAGAAAGACATCTACTTAGCGTTCCTATAAATCATCACTTCCTGGGAAACAAATTTTATGCTCCAGAAATATAGCACCCGAATCCATGGTGTGGGAAGAACTGCAGTCCATGGGATCGAACCTGCTGCGCCAGTGGCCAAGAACAGCCCCTACTAACTCGCCTGATCTTCGTAACTTGCTAAGTGCATCAAAGAGTTTGATTCGCGAGGACTGGTCTGCAATAAAACTACCTCAGAACACAAGAAAATAACCTCATTTTAGCTCCAGCGGATCTTCGGTTCGAGGCTCGCATAGCTCGGGACGTGCTCCCTTGTACGGTAGGAAAGCGCGTCTCCTAGGACTGATGAGCTCAGGTCAGGATTCGAGCAATAGCTTCTTTCTTCTTGCAGCAAAGTTCCATGCCATTCCCGAGCTGAAAATTTTCTGTTTTAATTCAGAAATGTCTGAAAATAGCAGCAATTTCCTGATGATAATCGAGTTTAATGCTTTCAATATCGAGTCTGAACTGCCCTCAATGCCGTTGACTGTAATTGTCAAAAGAATGGAAGAAGATCTAAAACAATAATTGATCTAGAACAGTAATTGACCTCAAAAAGAGAGTTGCAAATAATTCCCAAATCGATTCATGCAATCGTAATAAGTATCAATAGAACATAACAAACTGGAAACCCATACCATAACAATATTTTTAAATATATAAAAATGGGACTTACTTGCCCAGGGAAAACGAAATCTGTACATTGTATTGCACCTTCCTCAAGACCTATTTCTGGCCAACGGAGTTGCAGCAGTGTTTTACAGAGCTGTAACATTACGGAGTTGTAACATTGCTGAGTTGTAATATTACGCAGGTGTAACATTACGGCGTTGTAACATTGCTGAGTTGTAATATTACGGAGTTGTAACATTACGGAGTTGTAACATTATAGAGCTGTAACATTACGGAGTTGTAGTATTACGGAGTTGTAACATTACGGAGTTGTAACATTATGGAGCTGTAACATTACGGAGTTGTAACATTACGGAGGTGTAACATTATGGAGATGTAACATTACGGAGTTGTAACATTACGGAGTTGTAACATTGTACCACAGAGTTGAAACACTACAGGGTTGCAACGTTGCATTACATAGCTATCGTATTGTACTACGAAACTATTAAATCGTATTGTACTACGAAATTGTTAAATCGTATTGTACTACGGAACCGTTAAATCGTATTGTACTACGAGACTGTTGAAACGTATTGTGCTACGAAATTGTTAAATCGTATTGTACTACGAAATTGTTGAATCGTATTGTTCTACGAAACTGTTGAATCGGACTGCAGAACTGTGAAATTGTACAATTGAGCTGTTACCTTACGCTGTAAAGCTGTAACAATACAATATGGAACATTGTTTTAAGAAGCATTGTAGTACATTGTTTTACGTAGCCGTAATATTGTACTACAAAGCATGAGTAGTTTTTGTTTGCGAATGCACATTAATTGTCTTAAGATAGAATTGCGCCAAAAAACACCAGAGGAGCAATATTTTGTGATCGTAAATTATAGGACATTCAGAGATAAGTGGGTCTCAGTACGGTAATGGCTTTTTTTATGGATCTGTTAAAACTTATGTTGCATTTTTGTCCTCTCGCTTGGCTGTCTCTCGAATAGCTTAAGAGGTAAAAAACATCTCTTTGATGTCATAGACTTCGGCTTAAAATGAAGTATTGGATGTCGAGCTGTAGTAGAGGGAATGTTTTTTTTTACAGCGGCGTGGGTAATTGGCCTCAAATAGGAAAGGGTTGTGTTCAGTGAAACTTTTACTGAGCGTGAAACAGTTTTAGTGTTTAAAAATTTATTTTCCTGGGTGTTTCGCTCTTTTTTGCTGTAAATTGAAGTAAAGCAAATTTTGGATGAGGGTTTGTGAACGAAATAAAATATTCGACGATATCAAATGAGCTCAACACCAAAACTCAACTGAATTTGCATTTGAAGTTTCCAGTATTGTTGTCACGGAAATTGTGACTAACCTCAGTAGTGCTGCGTAATATATTATTTACGGGGCTTTCTGTAGAAGGAGAAACTTTCCTTTAATCTCTTCTCAGCATTACAATCTTGACGTAGTCAGAAGTGATGGCATCTCAAAAAGCTACTATAATTGCTGTTTCTAAGATAAATGCCGATTAAGGTAAAATAAACTGACTGTTGAAATGAGAGATTACGTATATATTTTAAGGACATGCTTGTTTGCCTTAGCATGAACTTTGAAAAAATAATATGTTTACTTGGTAAAAGTAATTGAGGTATTAGGGCAAATAAGCAATGGGTTTCATGCGAATACAACCAAGTGTTTAATGCAGAAAGTACAATTATATTTTTTGGGCGTGCAAACATTTACATAACTCGAGGAGAAGCATTGTATCACCATTCGGCCATGACACAAAAAAGAGGCATGGAAGTATTTTACTTTCAACGACTGACGAAAGTTTCAAAATGGCTACTTCCAGATATCATGTGATGCGTTTTTTGATTATCATGTTCAGACAGTAAATGTGGAGGTATAAAAATCCCTTTGAAGGCAAGAACGTTAACCTCAGACTTTTCTTAGGTCGTAAAAGTAAGATTGGTCCCAGAAGAGCAAATTCTAGAACGACATAACAATATCGAGCTCTTGAGTAGGTTCGCTCGAGCATGAAAGTGGATCTCGAGACCGCGACACCAAACGGGCCGAATTGCTGTACGAGTTTTGAGAAACTGCCCTGTGTTCAACGGCGACGAATTAAAGGACAATATAACGCCTTCCATTTCGGACACTGGTTTTGTTCATGTGCTGACTGGTAGTGTGGATACTAACGCAACCTGCACACATGTTATGACGCCTTCCACTTCGGACACTGGTTTTGTTCATGTGCTGACTGGTAGTGTGGATACTAACGCAACCTGCACGCAGTTATAACGCCTTCCACTTCGGACACTGGTTTTGTTCATGTGCTGACTGGTAGTGTGGATACTAACGCAACCTGCATACATGTTATGACGCCTTCCAATGTTGAATTGGTCAGACTTTGTATTTTATAAAACTGATGATGGAGCTGGCTAACGAAACGTATTATTTTTTGTTTTTAGAATAAAATGACTAATTTGATTAACATTTTCTTCGCTTTTAAATATTTAATGGATCTGCGATTTAAGCAAAGCGAACATCTGTTTTGAAATTAATTTTCTCATTTGTATGAATGACTCATTAAAGTGCAACATCGCTTGTATTTTATGACTTTCAGCATTAAAAGCTCAACTTTTATTTGGATGCGAGCAATGAGAGCTCCTTTGAGTAAGCCTTTTTAAACAAATTCAAAGCAAAATTTTCATAAAATTTCAACAGTTTTCCATAAAACCTCAGCGATCCGAAACAAGTTCCGTCTTTAACCTAGAAATATAACACAAAGATACAGCATGAATGTCGGTACAATACGGAGAAAGGTTAATTCCATCAAGTCTTAAATGAACCGAAGACTTCATCGATGTCCAACTGCCTGCGAAGACAAGCGGTGAGGCGGGCAGGTTCACGTCTCCTCAGAGAACTGAAAATTGTACGTACTGCGCACAACTGCTGACCTGCCTTGCCAGTCGCAAATGAACTCATTCTAATCAATGCACCCTGGACGGCTGCCGACCTGTGAATGCCAACCAAATTTTGAATGCAGATTAGCTCATCTCAGCGCAGAGCACCGAGCACACAGCAGGGGCTTTGGCACACAGTCTATGAGCAGAAGGCACTCTGCGATACTTCAACAGTACGTGCCGTGTTAATAATTTTGAATAGTGCCCTCATACTTGCCCGCTTCATTTGGACGAAAAATGTTGAGGTATTTTTTAGCTGCCACAGCTAAAGTTGAAATATTGTTTTGTGAAGTCGTTACGCTGCGAGTAACTCAGCAAGAAATTTTTACACTACCATTTACGCTTGACTGCATTTTCCGGCGCTGACCAGTCGTCGTATTGTGTGCAGCACGGTAGAGCAAACAAGGTAGGGTCATTTCTATGGGAGAAAATGCACCTCCTGTAGTTCGGCTAGCGAATAGAAAGGCTTTATCTCAAACATACTTTATGACGTCACCGAAACGCCATGTTTTTAAGCCAATAGTGGAGCCAGATTTGAGGGTAGCAGTGCTACCAGATGCAATATGAGCGCTGCTATTGGTTCGTTTCCCAGACGTCAGCAAAACCACGCCGTCAACGAAAAAAAACTGGTTTGAACCTACCTTGTTTCCTCTACAGGGGTGTGGAGCCTCTTAAGGTGTTTGGTATCCTGTGCGGGTTATGGGTTGAGGTCATGTTCGAAATGACTTTAAACTTGTTTCATTTCTGAGTGAATAACTTCGCTCGATGTTAATTCACTGTTGAGAATCACGCAGTCATTTTACCTGCCATTTTGAATAATTTTGAACAGTGCCATCATGATACTTGCCTGCTTTATTTTTTTTAAGAAAAATTTATGATATTTTCTGGCTGTTGCCGCTAAAATTGAAGTAAATGACTCACCGTAAATAATTATGCGGTATAGATAGAGCATCTGGGAAAATATAGTCACTGGTTTTGAATATTAATAATATCATGTATCGAAAATTTTTCCAGTAGCATAATTCCGATTCATTTCTTTCGCCTTAACTATTCCAAAATACACCAAAATAAACATCTTAGGATTTTCATTATCATTTCGGATTTCATTTCGGGATGTCTATAAATAGCTAACTCAATTTTCAACATAGTTGCAGCGTAAATATTCATACCACAATCTTTACTCCTGGTGCCAGAACATTTTTACAGTGAATGGAAAAATAGGTTATGGATATTTGCCACAGCGAAAACGATTAATAAAAATTATTAATATTGTTTTAAGCAGAGAATAGTTGCAAGGGATTTCATCCACAGGCTTCATTATTTGCCGCTCTGCTCTTTGTAGAGATTTTCTAAGATAAAATCTTCAGAATGTAAGCCCCGAAACAGGAACCACAGCTGTCGTCAGGTAGGGCAGGAAAGGCTGAAACGTTTCTACCCAGCTTAAACTTTATCGTCGGAGTATTCATGGTTTTCGCCGCCCAAGCGATTTAATTACTTGGGCGGCGAAAAGCATGGATGCAGGTGGTGAAAAAGTTAGACTGGGTATCAGGTTTACTGGGGATCGGAGCTTGCCGGACCGTGCTATCGGCGGTCAATGCTCAGTCAAAATGCGATTACTGAGACACGACGAGCTCTTCTACGCGGCTCGGCTCGCGAATGTACGGAGGGAGCCACACGAATATAACGTTTCCAACCGTAATACATGTGACACAACAGCGACAGATTTCACGCCTCCTCAGCTAAAACTTCCTAAATGTTTTTTAGGACCGTTGTCGCACACCTGCGATACTTTTACTTCCTTATTCATACGTCTGATGATCTTGCTCTGTTATCGCATACCTGCCATACTTTTGCTTTCTTATTGCATACCTGCGATGCTCTTGCTCTCTTATCGCATACTTGCGATGAAAATTTTGCTCTGATATCGCACACTGGAGGTAATTTTATTCATTTATTGCATACTTGTCTCACTTTTAATCTGTTACAGCATAGTTGCGATACTCCTGCACTGCTATCGCATGCTTTCGATGCTTTTTGCTCCGTTACTGCAAAGTTGTGATACTCTCTGGCCACCTTCGTGTTATTACCACCGCATCCAATTGTTTCCGTACAATAAACTTTACTCTCAACCTTTGACTTTACAGTGTTACTCCTGAGAAATTACTTAAAACAATTAAAAGTTCTGCAGCGTCATGCCCTGCAATGCAAAAATCTTCCTTATCGGACTGTTCTAAAAGATCTTGACTTTAATTCTGCACTTATTATAGCACGCATGATCTTACCCAACTTCATGTATCCAGGTTACGGGCTGCCATTTCCTAAATGCGAGTTTAGAGAGTTTTTTGAATATTTCTAGCGACAAACTTTGAAGGCAACAGATGGCTGCCAGGGGAAAATGTTGGCAGTTTTTGTATTTGTGCAGCGCACCTAGCGAATTTTTTTTGTTAACCCGTTAAATTTGGTCCCAAAGTGCACGGAGCTCTGAACGGAAGGAGAGTTGAGGCTGTGCGACAGGCCTGGCTGCGCACCACGGTAGAGGAAACGAGGTAAAGTCATTTCTACGGGGGAAAATACACCTCATCTTGTTCGGCTAGCCAATAGAAAAACTTCATTCCAAACAAACTGGATGAAGTCACCATTGCGACATGTCGTGAGGCGATTAGTGGAGCCACATTTGGGTGCTAGCAGTGTTGCCAGATACAATATGAGCGCTTTGACCGTGCTGCGCACCTCAGCTAGAGAGGCTTCCGAGAACTGAAAATTGTACGTACTGCGCACAACTGCTGACCTGTCAGAGAGACATGAATATCACTGTTTTCTGTGGTGACGATGAATTGTGAACTCTATTTATTACATATTTATTTACTGTTATTCTTATGTATAATATGTGTATATGCATGCATAAATATAAATGTATATATACTAGTATATCATGTAAATATTTTGGTAAGTATACACATGCATATTTTATAATTATATTTTTTTACAATACTGCTACAAATTGAGGCGTAAAAATAGCCCCTCATTTTGAGTCCCCCCAGATGCTGCAACATATGGATTTATTTCGGACAAACATATGTATATATATTTCCATTTCTGTAAATATTTGTCTAGAGTACTGTCATTGACGGTATGTCGTTCTTTCATATTTTAGTGAAAAAACTGAAAAATTCCTTAGCCTCTTCTTACTAGAAGTATACAAGCATTAAGCATGAAAAATTTAAAAGGCTAACGTGCACTGGAACTACTCTTATTTTGTGATAAGGCTAGAGAGTGAATGAAAAGCTTTCTTAGTGAGGCATACGGATGATCATTAGGTGAAAACAAATGTTTCTTAGATAATGTTTCTAATTAATGATGAATTGAACGAGTGAGAAAATTCGATCGTGTTCGTTCGACATGGAGACAAGAAGCAACAACTGTGAGAGGTTATCGTCTGAATCGAGCGTATCAATGGTGGAAATGTTTTGATTGTGTAAATACTGGCAAACATTTCGAGTAGTAAGACATAATTTAGACTTGAAAATCTAATTATCTAACTACTTGTGAGGCAAGTTGTGAAGTATTTTCATTCAATGCAAGTGAGTCTTTAGAAGTGCAAATAGATAAAAGCAATTGCAGGAATTAATTACAGTGGGAGCAATTACAGCGGCATCATTCCAAGTCAATTGACACAGAATCGCTCTGCCCATTGAGTGCAAAATAGCTCGAAATTAAGGGAACTTTTTGGATAACAGTTAGCGACTTTGGCATTTTTCAAGCTGATGGGTTCCACCAGGAGTTAAGGGTGATTTGCTTAATGGCTGTTTTGAAATAATTACGTGGTCTACTCATTTAACAATTAATTTTCAAAGCACTAATTGGGCATTTGTACAAAATAATTCCAGAATTATATGCACTTTGAAATACATAATTTCTCGCCACTACCATTGAATGCTCTTATTGGGACGTAATTTAACATATGATTAAATTACGTTAATGTGAAATTGGACGAAATCTCTCAATTGAGAGAATTAAATCGAACTTCCAGGACTCGCAAGGAAGTTCAAATTTCATACAATGCGCTTACCACCTAAATATACTTCCCGCATATATGCTTCTCTTCACAATCTCGAAACACCACATTTACGCACCTGGAATCACTATACGTATCTTTGGCACGCAGAACATTATACGTGCGTACAGCAGAGCACGCGGAGAGCTGTTTCTTCTGAACTGAGTGTTCCCCTGCGTCTCGTTTCCTCTGCGCTATCTCATTGCTGCGTAACACAGCAACTTTATGGTGATTCGTTAACCAGGATATTCTTGTGGCTGGACCTACTGCTTGTCATCCAGATCGAGTTTTAATGCCACCTTTCATTTTAAATAAGCACAGTCATTGATAGGCTTTTAGTTATTATAGTAGTTGAGAACACACTGATCGTAAAATTTATGCATTTGAATTATATAAAATGAACTACCTATCATATTATAAATAAAGTCATTGTGTATGTCGCTTGATATTTTGACCGAAATTCTTGATTGCATCTTACGCTGCCAACCAGAGCCTGCAATTTTCGCTTATTTAGTTTGCAGTGAAATTTCTGAGTGTATTTTATTAATTTCCGTTTACTCTGAAATTGCACCAAATGCCTTCGGACGTGTTCGCAGATACTTGAGCCAAGGAACTTGAAAAGTTATTTAATATGCAAGAAAATAAAGAGAAAAGATTCTGCAGCAACATAAACGAAGTTCAAGTAGTGAAACTACCCGTGGAATAGAGCGAGTCATTTATGCTTTTACCTTTTATTAAAGCGCTTTTGTTCGCCATTGACATTTACTTTTCGTGCTTTGGTTTTCTTTAGCTCAGTTTCATATACAAACTTTTAGATATGGTAATTCAAAAGCTATTTACACGATAACTGAAATTCAATGTTCGATTTGAAGGTTTTCCTCAGTTGTTGGAAATGAAATATTTCAATGCCTCTTCTTTGAGTATTTGTCACATCTTTTAACGCCTGAACTTTGAGTTACATTTACGGATAGTGTGATATTTTTATTAACTTTTTGCGTTTATTTTTTGCTGAAAATGTCAACTGCAGTCGTAATACGTTTTGAATTTAAGTAATTCCGCAATTTTCATTATTAATTTTTATTAATTTGCTTTTCAAGGGATTAATTTCGAGCAGAAATAGTATAAATTGAAACATCGTGTAGAGTATCTTTGTATGAATTCCTCAAATAAATGATGAGATTAGGAACACTGTTATTCACTTTCATTGTAATGGGCGATGACTGCTAGAGAAGTACACTAGGGCAATAAACCTGCAACAGTTCTTTTTTGTTGTTGTATGTATTGAACATCCGGGGAGAGCTGATAAAATTAACGCTTGTATAAATTTCTTCGGTTTATGCTCATAGAAATTTCTCAACTGAAAGAAAATGAAAAATGACTCTCAATTCAATAGAAATATTGAAGAACGTTAAAGTCGCCGACGCTCGTGATAGATGTGTCTGAAGCAATCACTGGAATCTAATTCTGCATAGAAAATCAAGAGTTTATCATTATGGTCAAAGCATTGCAATCTAATTGCGCAGAAAAACATCATAAGTTCTTTAATATGTTTAAAAATGTTTCTAAAGAACGTCCCTCATCACTTTGCATCATGAACGCAGATGGGCGCCAGAAATTGTTTATTTTTTATGCAAACGCTCCCTGCTCTGTCAAGCAAATCCAAAGCAATGGTTGTAGTCTGCACAAGATCAAGTAACAAGCGGAGACAAATGTGTGATGTGGTGTGACAAACCAACATCTGCGTGCAGATGGACAATTGTCAAGTTCACGGAGGCTGGAGATACTGGAAAACTTGTATCCTTCTTCATCAGCGATAGAAATGGTCCCTGGGAAATGCGCAGTGCAATAATATTTAACTGTGATAAATGTACGTAACCTTATGACGCGACGCTGTGAGTGTTAATATTTGAGGTACTTGGGAATTTATTCCAGGAATATTTATTTCAAGCCTATTTTCCAAGCATATCAAAAGAACTTTATGAGGAAAACGCACGGCTAACCGAGATTTAATATCGCAGATGTAACAGGAAACATGGGATTTTCTTTGCAAAAGAGATGACTTCTGTAATCTGGTGACCTAAATTGCATGGAAAATTTAGATATGTGGAGAAAAGCTGAAAGCCTTTGCATCTCCAACAAGTTTTCTGGAAGATCGCAATCAGCTTTAAAAAAATCATTCACTGGAATTCACTGAGAAGCTTTAGAAGTCTGTGCGGACGCTAAGGTTCACAGCTTGAATTTTATTTCTCGATTTGTTTTGTCTATATTTAATGATTCATTTTTCTCGTTTTCGACGTATATTGCTTTGTTCTTTGCATTAAACGCCTACTTTAGTTTCACTCTTTGTTGGCGATTTGGATTCAGAATTTCTCGATCCGATAAAAAAGAGAACAGGATCCAAGCGACAGAAATTTTGCACTCGGCTTTTCTACCAGTCGATGAATTCATAGAAATTTTTGAACTTAACACACTCTAATCCTCATTTCAGTGCATGATGCACGACATAGCTTCTGTGAGCCGCGAATATATTAGACGGGAGAAAAGCCATATTTTCATCTCATGTGATCCTGAAGCGAGAAACTTCCCAAGGCAACAGTGGAACTTTATTCGCAAAAACTTTAAGCAGGGCAGACCTAAAGTATGGGATAAGAATGCAGTGCAGAAACTGGGCATTTTCCAAGTTGTTTAGAGAAACCTGCCAGTCTCGAGTTTTGTTAATAAACCTTAGCAAGGAGATCGTGCGTGGTAGGCTAGCTACGACCTCCACCAGCTTCCTTATTCCCTGCTATTATTTCAAAAGATTATTTTAAAATGACCAAATTACAAAATTTTGACTACTCTTGGTGCTAATTATACGAGCAACATGTTTGTTATCCTTTGGAGGTTACTTCAGCCTGGTGCCCTTCATAAAAAGGAAATTTCTTTGTAATGAACCCTGAAGAATCTGTCGAAAGTCATTGGATAAAGCTAAATAGTGTGATATTATGTCCTTCTTAATCCTTCTTTAAATCTTCATAACTGATATTCCGGTACGTTTGATTACGCTTCAAACAATATGAATTGGAATCATATTTCTATTAGCTGAGCGGTACAAATACGTTTATTTTTTTAATTCTACCTGCCGAAATTCAGCTCATCAAAAATATTTTTCCCCAATTTTTTTTTTCATGTGGTATTATTATTGGCGTGGTATTCAAAACCTAGAAAGAAATTATTTATTTTTTCATAAATTTTTTTCAAGTATATAAACATCAAACCTCATTTTTTTTTAAACAAAATTAAAAGATGTGCTCTTTGAAGTGTGTAAATAAATGATACTCGATGAATGCTTACGTAGAACTCGGTTCCCGATACCATTACCCAGCTTATAAAAGTGGTTAATTAGTCGAGATTTTTTTAAACAATTTATGAAAAGCTAGAAAATTCAAATTTTTAGTCGTCTTCATGACTTCATACGAGTCTCTAAGAGCATTGGTCTCTACGGCGTCTCATCATGGTATTAATATACTCAGCTCCTGTTTCGTTCATTTTTGCTCTGCTTTTAGCCCCATGAAAAGTACCAAGGACTTTTCCTAACATGAAATCTAGACGAGCCATTCGCGGTCGTTTCAAACTGCTCTCCACAGTCAGGGAGTCTTCATTCCTGCACGAGTTTCCCCCTACAACCGAGAGGCGGATGTCCTGTCCAACACTTCAGGGCATAGACGCGGTCAAACACAACAAATATTTGACATGAAATTACATAAGCTGTGAATTTACAAGGATAGTTCAACAATATAATTCCCACTGTTGGACATCATAAAATACCAAATAATTAACGACTGTAGAAAATTTATTCTATATGAATATTTCTACGGACAGTAAAAAATTTTCAACATTGGTCTCAACTGAACTAAGCTACGAATGCTGTACTGATGGATGAACTAGAACACGTTTATCATGAATTATGAAGAAAATAAAAAAATTCGTCAAAAACAGCAATATACTGTTGCGTGGTTTGAAACATCCTTACCTCAGGGAATGGAAGACTTCAGAGACTGTTTTAGAGTCATGATAATATTTTTTTAACGGTATAAATCGGATTAAATTATGATAAATAATACTTGACTGTGCTGTTCACATTGCTCAACTTTACCACAGCGAGATAGCGAGTTTGGAAGTAATTTACTCGTTCATACTGGTCCCCATTTGCGTTCGCCGGAAGGCAAAAAGTGTTGAGACCCGTGTAAAGTGATAATACCAGAGTTTAATATTCATTTACTATCGCTATTGAGTTAATGAGGCAAGCTTTTTTCCAGCTTTTTGAAAGTCTTTCTTTTAAAAGTTTGGATTCTTTGGTCATAAAATCAATTAAAGTAACGCGAGAACAATGGCAAAATGCAAGTTCTGTTACTACAGAAGCACTCAAGCGCGTCTCACAAAAACGAGGAAAGTTCTTTGAAATTAAGGTTGGAGAATGCATACAAAAGTCTAATACTTTTGTGAGATCCAGACAGACGATATATAGAGAGTAAGAGAAACAAGATGAATCCCTTACTATTACTAATAAAATTTCTTCATTATAGATGCTCTCCTGAGGTTTAGAACGAAAAAAATTCATTGCAATTTTTTCTATTGGTATTCTCGTCTTAAGTTTAATTAGGGACTTGCTCTTCGTCTACTTTTTGTTTCACAACATCTTATCTCTGTAGGCTATTTCGTCGCCCCATCACCAACGGCGAGTCTTTGAATTTATCATTCGCTTCTCGAAGAGCGAAGCAAATGACATGCAAATGAATGCTTAGCGTTTATCTGCTCCATAATTACATTTGAATTTCTAAAGACTGGGCGCTCGAAGACGACGGCCTCTATTGGAATTAGACTAGATCCACAGGAGAACTTCTTTCAGTAAGACAGCAGCGTTACCAAATGCTTTTGTCGATAGCGGCTTTGAAGGACGACCGAAAGTCGCTCGCATTGGAGACATAAATATGCCTAGAGCCAGGGAGCTTCGTAGAAAAAATTAGTTCGTGGAACTGCTTCGAAAGACTTTTGAAATCACACCAGCATTGAATAGGATTTGACTTGATGTTTATTGAAAAACGAATGCAGGTCTAAGAAAAACATAAACAGGCTAAATGTGACTTAAAATTGAAATAATCGAAAATAGCTTTGCGGTTTGTTCACGAAATTCATGCATAAAGAAACAAAAAATTCCGAATAGCACGAAACGGTGCAAAATATGAGCTAAGGCTCAACGCTCAGTTACATTCTCTAGTTCATTCTAACTCGGTAACTAAGTTCTTGTTCTGAATTGTGATCAAATTCCTTTGGAGTAAGGTCATCATTCTGAATTGTGATCAGCGGGCGTATAGGCTTTCCCTAGGCTGTTTCACATTCGAATCAACTGATTGTTGATTTCTGTGAATAGAAAAAATTAATAAGTATAAACAGACAAATGAAATAAAGCGCTTGTGCAAAAATTATCTCTATATTTGTATGCCGAACAAGCCATGTATTTCATTTCTAAGTGTAAGTTTGTTTACGCATTTCTATATGTGCGTGCTGTGTTGTGCGATGTTCTTTATAAATTACTTAGTGACTAACCTCTTCTCAGTACTTGATTGTCATTTACGATGGTGTTTCAATCTGCTCCGGTATAGCGTTTTTTGTCTTTTTCTTACTTCGATAATTTCAACTAATAACTTGGGAGTTCCGAAGAATTCTTTAGTAGTATTCGAATTATTTATAAGTTGTTAGTTATCTCTTGGAATATAAAATATCCAAGAGATGATATTTTTCTTTTGTTATTCAACTACCCCTTGACAGTTAGACCATTAGCACGCCATGTATGGTTTGTTAATTAGGACGCCTCGTATATTCTGTCTAATAATATGCCTCGTATGGTCTATCTATATGTATACCTCTGATAGTTTGTCTATTAGCACGCCTCGTATAGTTTGTCTATTAATATGCCTCGTATGGCTTATCTATTTGTAACCCAAGGATGGTTTGTCAATTAGTACTCCTCGTATGGAACTTTTGTTTTAGGACGTCTTATATTAAGAAATTTTTAAAAGCCAATATGTTGACATGTATCTCATGTGGCAACTTGAAAATAAACGGTTTTCTTCTTTTTTCTTGTTAACATTCAGATAAGTTGCTACTGAGTAGATGAATGGAGGAGAGTTTAGTTGAACTCCAATCACGTGCATGAGATTGTTTGTGCAAGTCACGGGCTTGTGGAAATACTTTGTTCCAGTGAGTCCATGAGGATATCATACATTACATAAATATGTAAAAACGATATTTTTTATGCGTGCGCTGAATAGTTACCACAGAGTATGAAGCCACACAAAATATGTAAATTCAATCATTTATTTGGAAAACTACGAAAAGCTTTGAATTCGGTATTTGAAGCATACTTTGCGTATCTCCTGCTTTGCGTATCACTCTGCAGCCAACATCTGCTATGGAAACACCTCGTCTAGTCAGCTGCAATCTTGTGTTTGACAACGGTGGATGTACGCCGAAACGCGTCACAAAATTCATTTTTGAATCTGACCTTTTGTAATCTTTTTGAACTTTTGGATGCTGAGACCATTTGTGATTTGAGAAACAATGAAGGATTCAATAAATAGCTAATCCTAAATAAATGTGAGGTTATTTTTGGGCAAACATATATATATATATGTATATTTATACAGGGTGTTTTTTTTACTTTGAACAAACTTCGAACTTATGTACAAAAACTCAAAATAAATCGATTTTCATGAATGACAAAATGTCCAAAACTCTTTAGTTTTCGAGTTATGGCGTCGCAAAGCATGTTTAGAAGTGCATGTTATAACTGGGCCGCACACCAATTGTTATTTAAAGTTGTTAGTTTTCGAGATTGTCGAGTAACTGTTGTAATAAAACTGTATTCAAGTTTGTTCTTGCTTTAAAGTTCTTACATTAAAGTTTGTATTGATTATGTTTTTCACCTGTGTCCTGCAATGCTTACTGATTAATGGTTAGCTTATATGATAATAATTGATAATTACTCATTTAGGACAATTTATTCTTATTTTTGAAACGTGTACACGCAAATTTCGATGTGAAATTACAAAAATACTACATTAGTGGGGCCCAAAAACCTCTTTAACTATCAAAAGGTAGCGCTAAAAATGGTGCGCGCGTGCAATCCTACTTGAAGTTCTAATATTCTTCAAGTAACTATAACTCGAAAACTAAAGAGTTTTGGACATTTTGTCAATCATGAAAATCGATTTATTTTGAGTTTTTGTACCTAAGTTCGATGTTTGTTCAAAGTAAAAAAACACCCTGTATATACACATATGCATATATGTAAGTCTATGTATATATGTTTGTACATTCATGTTAGATGTGCATATATGCATATGCTCGGCTTCCCTCCATATTGCCTTGACGTAGGTGTTTACTGACGAAATACAAGCCTAATACGTTATGTAAAAATGAGCTTTAAATTTCAGAAAATTAATCATCATGATAGAAACCTTAGTTCTTCCGGAAACAAAACACAACAAATATACGTGAGAAATCGATAGTCAAAGGAGTATGATTTTTGACGACAACTTGTAGATTAGACGCTTATAATCCTGTCAGTTAGGTGCTGGCTTTTTGCCTTCCATCCTCTGCTCTCAATAATGCTGCCAAATTCAGTTCGCTGATTGACATCGACAATGCTTAGTAAAATTATTATAATAAGTAAACTTCGTACGTTGGATACGAACAGAACTCATAAAACGTCTTGTTTTTATTGGCACTAGTCCATCCCTTTTATTTGAAATAAGAAAGAAGGCAAGACGAAAGAAAGGCCGTAAAATAGAAAAATTCAATCTCTCGAGAGTTGATGAGGCCGAGTGCACACGGCCCGTATCACAGATACGCTCATCCTGCACTTTCGGCTAGCTTCGGACAGACAGAGAGACGGACGGACACGGCTCCTATTATAGTATAGATTGCCATTTGAGCAAGTGATGCCTGATAGATTGAGAAACTTAGTCACACAATCATCTTACACCGACACGAAAAGAGTTGCTTCACCGATGACTTGCGTCCATCGAGTGAAGCGAAATGTAGAGTTTTACCTGGAAAATTTAGCAAAGAACCTCGGTAGCCACAAACCAGAAGGGCGTTGCGAGGCGTCTCTGGGCACATGTCTTTCGCTCCCGCCGCAGCCTCTGCGGTGTCCAACAGATGTCGACGGTCGGAGGCAGGCCGGAGTTGTGGCACTCGTGGAAAGTGAAAGCTATTCTGAAGGAGATAAATTTACATCAGAGTCACAGAACGCCACTTCCGATGTCTCGTTCTCGTTGTGAACTGTTGATTACGACGTGTTATGAATGAAGTCGAAAGTCAATTTATATTTTTGAGGTCTTTCAACGCAATGTTGTGGCTTGATATATTGGTTCGAGTTAGTCAAGGAATATCAAGGGGAGAAATTTTCTTCCTAAATTGTGTTATTTAAGGATTTATATTTAAAATCAACGTTTGAAGCGTCAAATATGCCACTACGTACACACGGTTCTCTTTACTATTTCATCAGCGTGATCTTTTAAACAAAAGACATACATGAATTTTGTCCTGCTCTTATTTCACATGCATGGTTTAGAGCAATATCAGTCAACGTATGAGCTCATACAAAAATGTTTAGAAAGTATTATATTTAGTTCCCATTTTTGTATCCAAGCGACTATGATGCGTCGTAGTATTATACGCTCTAAAACTGTATGAACAGACATTGGAAAATGTTGGGATAATCATGTTTCGAGTATTGGGGGAGTGAGATTTTCAAATATTCAATTTGTTCGTTCTGAGCGTGAGCTCGTACTGAACAAATGATGTAAAATAAACGCAAGAAATTGAGGGAGGCCATCAAACTTCCCTTTAACAGGATTTAGAGTTGGAATTACATAAAATGATAGGTGGATAGATACTATCAGAAGATACAGATACATTTTATTCTAACTTGAGCACACATACAAACTTACTGGAGGAAAAAATTAAAATTTAATTATCAATGCACTGTACAGTATCAACGCTTGATCAACACTGTACAGCTCAAAACATAAAATGTACATGCAGTACCGCCAAACCCATGAGTGAGTACGTAATTCAAGCAACTGCCTTCCTCGATGATGTGGTGAAGCGCCCTCAGCAGCCCTGACGTCAAGCGTTCGGTGGGTGGGACCCACATACTGACTTGTGAATCGGTGCTGAAATACTAGTCAAGTTACCTGTATTAGGGACTAAATTTAGGAAAATTTATCATCATAAAAGAAACCTTGGTTCCAACTGAAATCCAACACAAAAAATACTTGAGAAATACTTGAGCAATAGCCCGTCAAAGGATGAGTGATTTTTTGGAGACGCCAGTAAATGCCAGTTGGTGGAATAGTTTTAAACAAAAAAAAGTTGCGTTGAGCGAATATTCACGGGTATGAAGCAGAGAAAATTTCGAGAAAAACTTTTGGTAACATCAAAACTGTTTTCTTTTAGTCTCGTAAAACTATGTCATCCACAACTATGTAAAGTACAGTTTTGGGGATTTGCCAGTAAGGATACCTTAGCTGGAAAAGAGTGTTTCTCAAATTTTAAAAATCAAGCAAGGAATAATCGTATTCAAAGAGAGCTCAATTGTTTCCAAAGTATTATTTAGTTCAAGTTAAAAATAATTTCAAATGGTTTTTAACCAGAAGCCGAAATATCATGTCAAAAGAGGTGAATATATTGACAGGAATTTGTTATTCATGTAGGAAGTACTGAGAATTGCACCGTAAATTATAACTAGGGAACAACTTTCCATGGAAATGCACTATAAATTTTGGTTGGTGAAGAATTAATGAAGAAAATACATCTTATATTGAAGTGCAAGTATGAAATAAAGCGTGTGAATATTAGAAATCTTTTAAAAATTAATTTTATATTCGGTACATGATAGCTGAAATTTATTTTCTCAAAGAGAAATTCACTGGAAGCAAAGGAACATCATTATTAAATATACTAGTCCACCCACCTTTATTTGAAATAAGAGAAAAGGCGAAATGAAATAAAGGTCGTAAGAAATAAAAAAAAAAAACAGTCTCTCGAGCCGAAATTGTGGAGTTGATGAAGCTTGTATCACAGATACGCTCACCACAAACTTTCGGCTAGCTTTGGACAGACGGACGCGGCTCTTATTGCAGTATAGATTTTCCAGTCAACTAAAAAAATATCACTACTAAAGAAACATCAATAGCAAAGAAAAAACATAACACATATAATACAAAATTTTCCTGCAAATGACAAACAACAGCACACAGAAATGAAAATCTATGTCAGCTGTGCTCCATAGTACGGAAGTCCCATTTCCACGACCTTTTTTAGCAGACTCCAGAGCCCTCAGGGGAACCCTCACTCGTGCGTCTACTCTAGATTTAAGAGTCTCAGGCTGACTGTCACTTGAGCATAAACCTTGCAGATTCAACAATAAAATAAAGGTACAGGCTCTGCACTTCTTCTCGTGACGGTGCTCGGAGCCACACAAATTCCGCGATGTACTGAGCAGTAGTTTGCATAATCAGGCCGACGGTGCACCGCCTCGTGTCCACGTTTTCCTGTCTGGCTTCAAAATATTGCGAAGCGGCTAAAAAGTTACCCTAAATTCGGGTCGCCGTCGTGCTGCTTGTGTGAGTTTACGGGAACGCGAGCTCTGCTCCAGGAAGCGCTGTAGGTTCGCGCTGTGTGCGAACGCAAGGAATTTCTTTGTGGTCAAGTTGCTTGCCTGTAGGTTTTGTTTCGTTGGAGGAGTAAGTTAGACGGCACACGAAAATTGATAATATGTTTGTAAAGTAATTGGGGAAGGGGTCAATAATAGCATCGTTTATTATAGGGCAAAAGTTTTTAAAAGTGTGAAAGTGTCTGTGCTTAATTGTACTAGGCTATGAAAATGAGATTTCAAGAGATTAACTTGAATAATTCAATGACAAGTTCTTGACTGATAAAATCTTCCCAATTCTTAATAAACTATAATTACGTCACATTCTTAAGTAAATCACCACACAAGTGGAGGCCCACATTGTTGAAATTCTATGAATTTAATCCTACATGAAAATTCAGGATTGTTTCAATGCAGCCATTTAATATTAAAACACGTCGCCAAGGAGCTGAAAAGGCCTCGCAACAGCCGACACAGCACACGCGGGATCTTTGGTGTCTACAGGCCGAGACCCCGACTGGAATGCTTGTGTCAATTGAAGGCAAAGTTGCAACAGAAGTTATGAGGAGTAAATATTGACTCGCTCTAAAGCACTCACGGTCGCTTTGGCGCACAATGGGATCCTGTGGAGCTCCTCGGGAGCGCAGGTCTTGCATTTATTTCTTTTTTGCTTCCATGAGGAGAAATTTCCCGGAAACTCCGAGCCCCGAGCAGCTCAAGTATCTGAACAGCAGCTCCCTCATGATAAATTTGTTATTTTTTCATTACTAATAATTTTATTATATTACAATGTTACATTACATTATTTTCATTATATCATATTATGTTATGTGGTATTATATAATATTATATTTATTAAATTATAATACATAATATTAAATTATATTATAGTGTATTATATTATATCATTTTGTATTATATTGTATTATATTACATTATATTATATTATAATACATTAAATTAAATTATCTTGAATTGTATTATATTATATTATATAATATTATATTTTATTATACAATATTATATTATATAATGCTATATTATTATATGTTATATAATATTATATTATATTAAATTGTATTATAATATAAAAATATGTTACATCCGGTATAATATTAATCAGAGCGTATATTCACTACATTCAATTTCTCTCAAATTCCTTTTTTAGGTTGTCTTCTTTGTGTAAATTTTGTGTTTCCCCTAAATCGATTTTCCCTCAATCAACCCTCAAAAAACACTTGGTTACTATCGCTCGAGAATGACCTATATTTCTGAGCGGTTTCTTGTCTACCACCCTAAATCAAATATTACGTACTCGTCATTCCCAGATTTTCCAATCGCATGCACATTAGTGTTTCCATTTACAATTTTATAATGAAAATGCTTTAAAAAATTTATCAATGTGAAATTACATGACCTGTTTCCTTTACGCCGGATAAAAACTCGCCAATGCTAAATTATATGACCTGTTTACTATACACCTTCGATACTAAAAGGCTGGTCGTAATACACCACGCTCATAATACAGGACTGGGTGGGAACTTGTCAGCTCTGAGAAGCCAAACGTCGTCAGCTTCGGTATTAATAACTTCTAATTACACCTGTTTTTTCGGTTAACATTCCTTATTTCGAATGATTTTAGGGATCTTATTGTACAAGTTAAAGCAATTGTTGGAGGAAATTTTTTTTAAGCGATATATTTTATTTCCTTTTAAGAATGGGCTAGTGTTTTGCATTGCTGCTATGGAAGGCAAAGAAATCAAGGTAGTGAGCTAGGAAGTCAGAAACGAACTACGTTTTATTATATTGCACAAAGATTTCCCATTGCACTGTTTCCATTGTCTGCGACTTTTTTGCCATTTCATTTTATCGATTTAATAATTCTTGAAGCAAGCAGTTTCAAAAATACCAGCGAGAATAATTCAATGGCAAAAGGAAAACCGAAAGGAAAATTTTATCTTAAGCGCTGAACTTAGAATATTTAGAAAGGATATTTAACAAAGTGCACGGGGATTGAAAATTATTTCAGACTTTGCCCCAACATTGAACAGAGTTTCTATTTTCTGGAATAGATCAAAATAACTTATATGTATGGCATTTATCCAGAATAGACGGAAACTTTTGTGAACATTATGAGAAAGTCGTGTTGATAATTACACTGCAAAGAAGAATTTAACTTCTATCGTTCAATATTCTTCATACGAAACTACTTTGGTCAAGGGATAAACATTCATTATGGCGTAGAGCTAAACATAATTAACAGGAATTTTTCATGAGGCCAGAAGGTGATAACGGGTTTCGGAAAATTTTTCGACATGAGTTTTACAATTACCATTTCAGAGTGAACCCCTTGTGTGTTAAAAAGTAAATCACTTGTTTTAAAGTGAAATCAATATATATTTTCAATTGGGAAAGTGTTCACCACCAAACATTCCTCGCAACAATTTTCAGAAGCTCGCACGTAAAGTCTGAGGGTTTGACTAAAGCCTGTCAAGTGCTGGGTATTCCAAGGAAATTTATTGCCAAACATGCTGGGAGCTGGTACCTGCAAATACCATCGGTCTGAAAAGCCCAGAAGAAGTTGATAGCTTTGAAAGAAATTTGCAAGGATAATCTCGATTGCCTAATTTAAAGAAATTAAGAGTGAAGATCTTTGAACGAGTTTAATATGGATGAACTCAATTATTTAATAAAAAAATTTGGGAGTGAAAAACTTTGAAAGAATAATCTCCGTTAAAAAATAAATTTGAATGAAAATCTCAAACATTTAACTGAAAAAATCTGTGAGAGAAGGACTTAAAATATCAGGATAAGCAGAGCTTATGATAAATTACAAATAAGCCAGGAATATGATTAGGAAAGAGCGTCATAGAAATGAATGGAAAGGATGTCCGTGGGAAAAATTGAAAGGAAGAACGATGTCCAGGTACACAAACAGGAACAGTATCTGGGGAGTTAAAAAACAGGTATTTCTAATTGATAAAGGGAGCAGAAAAAAACTTACTCATTAAAGAGGCAAGTTCATTATCAATGAAAGTGAGAGCGAATAAAAGATCACGTGATGAGCATCCTGAAACTATGATGAATGGGTAGCTCGAGTTATAAAAATTGACCATTCAATAAACGAAGATCACAATTTGACTAAAAGCGGAATAGGAAACAACAGCAAATTGATGTTAGAGAAGGAAGGTGAATGTAAATCTCAAACGAAATCTGGGAATAATTTATGAATAATGGACGCTATTTCTTAGAGTATATGCGACTTTTTAGGAATATTTTTGTGGAAAGAAGAACACAGAACCATGGCATCGAGTATTCTCCAATAGTTATATTTCTAAAGTAACTGGAAGGCTGTCGAAGACCGATTAAGCTAGTGACGTTTTTGAAATAGGAATGTAGTGTCACAAAAAACTTGTTTATTGTTGAGCATCAGGCGCGCAAACAATTTTATTAAATCGCATAGTGCACATAGAAACGTGTTGATAGCGGTTATGGAGGGTCAATTGAACTCGTCATACGAATAAGAAGTTTATGAAGTTTTTGAGTATTTTGCTGACCGGCGCTGTTTCTGACCCAAGAACTGGTACGTTGGCATTCTGTAGTCGTATTGCAGGTCTCCAGTTACTGACCTACGGCAGCGAAATGCTGATTCCAGTTAACTAGTCATACGAGAGCTGATTTCAAATCCCTGGTTGCGAGTACCAAACTCTAGACCGTAGTACACAACTTAACTAATAATCAGAAAAATAATCATCAGTTGCAACCTAAGATACTCATTGCATGACAACAAAAACAATTGATAAATAAGTGCTCATTGGACTGAAATACATTTGACAGGTACTCAGTCAGGTGTTATTTAGCAACGTTCGTCCGTAAAATAATTTTTTCATACACTCTGAAAGACTGCAATACGGACGTAAATTTTTTCCGCTGCTGTTGAAAATGGAAACATTCAATGATTGCTGCTAATATACATTCAATGGCATTAAATGTTTACTTCTTATAAATGTTCTGAACATCCAACGGTAACTACTTCTATAAATGCGCAACATTTAATGATTGCTACTTCTATGCATTTAAGACATTTAAAGTGTTCTGCCCTTATGCATTCGGAGCGTTTAAATTTTCCTGCTTCTATGCATTCACAATAATCAATGCTTGGTGCGTCTAAATAATCGGTCCATAAAAATTTACGGTATCATAGTGTCGTCTTACTGTAGCAAGCACAAATTTGGAGTCAGTTAATGTCATGTTGTGAAAGGCTTAGAGAAGTTATAGAAGCCCCACCATTCACTCTAGAAGTGTAAAGCGATCTATTTTTATAACATTCGGCTGTGAATTGGTAATTTTTCAAAAAGATACGAGAACGTATATTGTGTGTATACGAAGTAAGATGCTGTATTTGGGCCATATAAATTTGTGAAGGATTTGCTAAAGTATCATGTAGAGGAGATATCTAGTCATGAATCTTTAAAATAAAAGATCTATGCGCAGTGGTCAGTGAAGGATATTTAATAAAATTCCAATGAGTTACATATCATCATGTTATGACCACATGTTTGCTAGATTGTGTTCTCGGTGCATTCTTTGCATTCCACGATCGCTTTTTGTTCTATCTCCGGTACTACTTTAGGCTTTCCATCGCAGAAGGTATCAAAGCATTGCATGCGAGTTGTAGCGCTGAGGACAGATTTTTCATTTTCCGTCTATTGAGGATGATCATTAACATAGGAGTCTTACCGTGTACTAGTTCGTGTGTTAACTCAGAATCATTGCTGGGTAAGTGTCCAAGTGCGGTTGTACACTGAATCTGTCGTGCCAATTCCGGTGTGGCGCAAATCTGCATCTCTTTATTCATCAATAACAAAAAATCTCACCCTCATAGTAGCTTCATTGAAAAATGAATTGTGTATGCTCTAAAAAAATTTGCAACGTGGAATTAAATATGTATTACGATCGCATACCAAGAGCGCAATGTTGAATTAAGCCTTCCCTCTCGTCACATAAAGTATGTTTGTTCTCGTTTTTCTCTCCACATTTCAATTTTTCTTCACTTGCAAAATCTTTGGAATATTTGAGCCCTCAACTGCGCAAACGGCTTAAGCTTTAAAATGCGAAGCTCCAGCATTTGCAAGTTTTCGATTTGCGACCGAAGTATTTGCGTAGCCAACACAATCAGAAAGCGCTCTAGCAACATACTTACCGTGTGGTCTTCTTTGCTGGAATAAAACGCTTTCTTGACGAGCGCATCAATGATAAATAGTTTCAAAGATTTCCAAAGAATAGAAAATACCTTGCCAGAGTTGTGTAGTTTTCCGTGGGAGATGAGATGGAGCTGTCAAGATCGAAGGGAGCAGGAATTTATAAGGTGCTCTTTTTGAGCGCTATCTTTCCGACCTGCGGCATGGCTGATACGAACTGCGGCGTCGCGCCCAACTTTTGTATGCAGTTTCGCCGTAGGTGGAGTCTACGACGGAGAAATTTTTGATGTCTTCCTGTGTGTGTGTGTGTGTGAGTAATATTCAATGCTTTTGGTACATTATTCTCCTTTTGAGGTCATTGATTTTGGAAAAGAAACAATGATATTAGTAAACGGTTTTTATAATGTATTGGTTTTATCTTGCTGTATTTTTCCTGTAGCTTTTCATTGACTGCAATTATCTTTGTTACAGCCATTTCATTTTTCTTTTTGGTTTTACAATAATGACCTCGAAAATTTGAGGAATTTAGGGAGATCTACAGCGCAAAACTTTCAGTTCACAAAATAATCCTGCGATTTGGAATTTGTTCATTAAAGTAAAGCAATTTACGAGTAAAAGAAAAAATAATCGACGTCGTATAATTTGTAAGTGTGCTGCCTCACCGGAATTTTCGATTCACTTGACCACCCGTATCTTGCACAAAATGTTCATGAAACCTGATTAGGATCGAAAACAAATCAGTGAACTGTGTCAATGTTTCCACATTTGCAGTGAGCTATTGTGGTAGAGCTTTTGCTTTAAAATACCCGGATGTAAATAAATTCTGATATGAGGTATCATACCTTGCGTGCCGGCGTTAGCGCGGATGCTCTAAACGCCCAGTGCGGCTGATGCGAATTTTTCTGAGTTCCAAGTGCTCGTAGAAAAATTTCCCACATTTCCAGTTACTCTACAGCACCCAGAAAACTTTTTAAAATGTGGTGTGCTGGAGGTTGCGCTTGCTGGTATAGGAGCCGTTAATGAGTAATCTGTAGAGTCAATTATGTTCTGTTTGTGCTTCATCATGCCACTTTGTACCTGTGATCATGCGTACTGGCAATGAAACAATGAAAACAGTTAAAGGCATGCTTGGCATACGTTTCAGCTCTGTCCTCTTTCTCCGTACTGCAGGGCAGATTTTTTTCGCAGTTATGCACCGTTTCGAGCACTTGACTACATCAGCTCCAAGTGATAAGGGCTGGTGTGCGCAGCCAAACCAGCGTAGGCAAGACGGTACATTGTTTATGCGAGTGTCGGGATCCGTGTAGCATGTCTTGCTTGTGTCCCCACAAAACGCCAGAAAGACCTAGGGTATGAGGGTCGAAATAACTCAGTGTATCGCCCACTTCAATCATCAAACTTCTGCATTTTTGTACTCATACTATCTTTTTTACAACGAACATCATTAAATTGGGGCTGGCTTCAGGTAGTCACAAACATCGGGATGAGAAAGAAAGTGCTACCCGGCGGCAGACAATTTCAAAGAACACATTAGGTAACAAATTTTAACAGAAATACAATGTATTGAGGCTATTTTCGAAAAAGGACCGTATACTTCTCTGGGGCGTGAAAAGGTCAACCTGAGATTCAAACGCTAGATAGGCTGTGGAGAGTCGTCAGGTTAGTATTACAGTAGGCCTCCGTTGACTTTTGTTACGTCCCTTCACTGATTTATAAGAGGTAGCCGATTTTGAGGACGCATTGATTTCGTGTTGTTGCATGGGACCTTTAACTGTCATAAGCTGACTGAACCTGTGCTTTTTTATGCGTTTTTTGTAGTGTCTAATTGTCATGCTTACGACACCACTCTTGCTTGACAAATAGCTGAGTAAAATGAGTATACTGTAAAGGAATACTCATGTTGATGGTGGCATGTTGATGATCGAATCAGGGATTCCGAAAAGTTCGCTATTAAAAGAATATTTCCTTTTATATTGGTTCTTCTTTTCATTTTACTGTTAAGGTTCATTACACGCTGAAATTTGTGCTGCAATGTTGTCATCTTATGTTAAACTCAATGTAAACGGATAAAAAGCCCGTGTTGTTCGGATGATACGATGTTTGTTTCAAGGCAAAATTGACAAGAAATAAGTAGGATTAATTTTGATTCTTTCAAGTTGAGGCTCGCAAATATAATGGTATGTAACACATATTAACGACTGTATTTGTCTGTGACCGGCACGCACGTTTTATGATAACGAGGAACGATGAATGTGAGCACGCTATTGTTTGTCCTCAGACAGCTATGGTAATTTAGTAGGATAATAAGGTAAATTGACGTGCCTGCATGAGCTAATCCAGTGATCACTAACGTCAGGCGCTGAGATCTAGTAGCTGCGGAGGTACGTGACTATTTGCTCCGGGGATCGTGATCGTACCATTCGTTCTGACCGTTATTATTTGGTGTTGCTGTGTGGGATTTGATGAGCATACGTCGGATGCTAGAAGTGTTTTTTGAGCCCTCTTCACTTGCCTTGCAACGCCTTTATGACCATATAATAACGTCCTAGCACGTCTAAAACCATACGCTCGAAATGCCTTTTTTCCCATCGTTTGGATAATTTTTGTTAGGACATAGGACGCAAATGCAGTATTTTAGATTAAAATTTTCCTTCGTACAATTTTTCCCAAAACTTTGCGTATCATCGAGTTTTAAAATTGAAGCTTTCCTCACCACAGCAATGAATAATTAAGAACTCTCCTGCTAGGTACAACATCATTTACGGCGTGGTACACTCAGTCCTCATTTTCCAGCTGGCGGATGATGCGAAGCTCATCGCAATCCTTCAACTTTAAAACAAATGGGCGAGTTCACCACAGCCAGGAGCATTAGCTGCTGAATCAGTCAAGTGCGAGCGCTTTGATACTTGTGTTTAAGCAGCATTAAATGTTTGGGAAAGCGAGGCCGAGATTAGCTCGATGCTAGTGAAATAAACACAGAAACTGAATGAACGCAAAGGCTTGTGAAATTGAGTACATGAATTAGCTAAATAGAGGTTTGACAATCGTTCGTTTAATTTCCGCGTGTATTTTGAAAGATATCAGTGAGAAAAAGTCTATTGATTGAGATGTGAACGTATTGAGGATATAACTTTACTGATTAGAGGGAGATCTAAAAATCAATTCGATCGTACATAAAAATAGCCAGGCAGGCAGAAATAAGTGGACTGAATAATTTAACTTGTTCTCTTTTAGGTTTTCCTTTTATTATATTTTTCCACGTAGTCACCAAACAAATTAAGGCACATATCATAGCGCCCGAAGGCCCTCGTCGTTGTCAAAGCGCTGTGATGCTAGCCCAGGGCTTCTCAACCTTTCTCTTGCCGTGTACCTCCTTAGATTAATGGAGTATCTTCATGTACCCCCAGCACTGTTAAAGGCTTAAGAAACTAGGAAAACACACGTAATGATTAATAATTATATACACTTATACGGTTGCGTGTAAACATATACTGCACATTTTAATATATAAAGTATGTTAAATGTACCCCTATGGGTATATGTACCCCCGGTTGAGAAGCCATGTGCAAGCCAGTTCTCGTGTCTTCTACAGCAGTTGTTACTGACCTTGTAGGCGCGAGCCTCCGCAGTAAAGCCTGATTTTTCATAGTATTGTTTTCGACAAAAGAATGAATTTTCAATGTTGAATACGTTTGAGGACCTATTGACAATATGCTTCGTTGTTAGCTCTTATTTACCAGTCCATCTGCATACAATTTCCCCTGACAATTCTTAAGGGGAGCGTGGGAGTAAAAAGGTTAAGAACTACACTTCTAAAGCTAAGAAGCATGCGAAGTATGTACAAAAAACAATTCAGCACGCTTAACTCTTTTCAGAAAGAGAAGAACTGATCTGCAAGTTTATAAAATATTCAAATTTCAAGCATGCTGGTTGGAGTTAAGAACAGGGAGAATTTTGAGGCAACCTCCAATTTCAACATTTAGGGACCACGCAGAACAATGCGATGCAATCGCGTGCAAATCAGATTTCTGATTTTTGAGTTTTCGTTCAAGTTTAAAAGGATTTCCATGTCATAGAGTCCCTCTGTATTAAATTCTTTACATTTATAGAACATATGCATGGCACTGTAGAAAATGTGATTCATCATGCCATTCTGATTACGAGGAGAAAAAGGTAAATAAATCGACTTTAATTTAGAAACGTCGACGTGAGTTAATTTGGAATTTAAAATTTCAAATAGATCACTGTTACTTCTAGGACTGTTAATTTCTACTTCATAAATTACTACATGAAACACTACTACTGGAACTACTACAATAACTGCTATTACTTGAAAATTGCTCCTTTATCTATGTGCTACGTGAAGTTTTCATACCCCATGTGGGGCCGCAGTTCTATCGTAAGCCAGAAAAGAAACAAAGTCGTTAATGAGACCTGAGTTAGGCGTTCGTTTGGCATGTTTTTCTGCCCTTTAGAACCACACTCTGGGAAAACAGAACACTAACGTTGTTTTTATCTTCCACGATTAAATATTTATACGAGGAAGTATTCGCATTCCCATCGAGGTATAAGTTTTACAAAGAAAATTATTCAATATCAGGTTAGAACGTTTAATTTTGACTTGTAGTTTTGAGGTGTTTTCATACGAATATCATTCGAATTGTTGGTGAACAAAATTGTATGGTTTGTTGTTTTGAACCAGGTAATTAGGGTCTCAGCGAGAGATTTCGTAGACCTAGAAATTATCAATGAAAAGTTGTAATTTAAATAATGCTGTATTGACTCGAACCACTAAGTGTAGCTTCACAGAAAATTAAATACAGTATTATTAACATTGGTGTTTCTACATTCAATGTTCCGTTTTATTTCACATTGACTAGTGAAACCTACGCTGTAAGCACCTGTCTTTGTTTACTAATATTATTTCGTTGGTCATTTGACTCCACAAAATTCTCGTGAGTAAATTAACCACTCACTGCAACAAAAGTGTCTGCTTCAATTAGCATTATAATAATTTGTATACAAAATTAGTTCTGGTCGGAGGGGCCTTGAACAAGTAGGTTACCTCATCTTCAAACCTAGTGCAATTGTAATGGCTACGTAAGCGCTGAAGTTTTATCCCTAGTACTATAACTGAAGGTCAAGGGCTGGTAAAGTAAAGGTAACAAGCGTAAGGAAGTGTAGAATGTATTCTTATATCTTACCACTGCTCTATGTCCATTCCACTCAGGTAACATCTAATCTAATACATTACACCCAAAACACACCAAGCGTCAGCTTCCACCGAGACTCGTCGTTTGCGGTGCAAAGCTTCTTTCGGACTACCATGTAATGGAAGAGTAAGCCCCAGTGCATGGAGGAGAACCTCCACAAGAGAAGAAACTGCACAACTCTCTTGGAGATATTGAAAGATATGAGACGATAACCTTACAGCTTATATAGCTCAAAATTCCCACTCGATTGATCGAATGTTGTATATTTACTGGCTCAAAGAGCTCTAGAAAACGTTAGCCCAAGCAAGCGTGAGAGAACAGGTATGGAGTCTACGCTGGGATTGACACAAACTCAAAGATGGATGAGAGTTTAATAGTCTATGAGACGTCAAGACTTAACCTTTTCACCAGCTTTGTAGATTTTAAAAAATGTGACCATCATAAGCAACTGTTTCTTATTGGTATTCTGGTTACTGCTTTATGGACGGGCCATGTTTAGCTGTCGGCAGCTGGCTTTATGGACACTCCAGGCTTGGGTGTTCACTGCTGACTAATGGATATTCCAGGTTTAGGTGTCGGTTGCTGGCTTTATGGATGGATACACCAGGCTTTAGAATGTTGGCTGCTGGCTCCGATGCCAGTGGGTTTCGTTGTCATTGGGGTTGGCTGTTATATTATTGGGGTGACACTTCAGGTTTTGGGATGTTAGTTGTTAACTTCATAGACAGACCGGTTTTTGTGTCGGCAGCTGGCTCAAGGGATAGACCAGGTGTTATACGAAGCGTCAGTACCGCTCAGACGACACAGCTGGCGAGGGCCAGGCAAGTGAACAGATTTCATCACCGGCACTTTATTTTTCTGAAACATGCCGCAATGAAATAGAACATCATTAGAAGCAACGCTTACGATGTGTGAATATGTCACGGCGGTGGATGATGGTACTTCATTTGTCTGCTAGTGTTTGCGTTTAGGAATTACGCGACACCAACGAATGATTGCGTTAGGAAATATTTTCGAAAAACGAATGCACGAGAAGGAAATTTTCAGCCGAAACGTGCAGGTATTTACTGTAAGTTCTTTTCAAAATACATTTATGAAACTTCAATATATTTTTCATGAAACGCATTAAAGAAGCTTTAATTATGTCATACACTGTTCTACATAATAGAGTGAATAAATTTTGCCCAGACATTTCATCTTAATCAACCCATTTTAGATTAATTTGAATCACATGCGCTCGTACGCGCCCCTTAGACGAAAAAATTGCGTGCCTCATTTTGTCCTAACAAGGACTTGCTATAGGCTGTTTGTGAGGAATTTTACGTGGTGCGTTTTTTATAAAGCCACAATTTGTCGCTCAAGTCAGGCGGCCTGGACGAGAGCTTGGGGCTCAGCTCTATAATTAACGAGGTGCCGTGGGCCGCGGCTGCCGTGTGTGTTGTCTGTTGCTGGGTGTGTTGTGTGCTGCTGTGTGTTGTGTGCTGCTGTGTGTTGTGTGCTGCTGTGTGTTGTGTGCTGCTGTGTGTGTTGTGTGCTGCTGTGTGCCGTGTGCTGCTGTGTGTGTTGTGTGCTGCTGTGTGTTGTGTACTGCTGTGTGTGTTGTGTGCTGCTGTGTGTGTTGTGTGCTGTTGTGTGTTGTGTGCTGCTGTGTGTTGTGTGCTTCTGTGTGTGTTGTGTGCTGCTGTGTGCTGTGTGCTGCTGTGTGTGTTGTGTGCTGCTGTGTGTTGTGTGCTGCTGTGTGTTATGTGCTGCTGTGTGTGTTGTGTGCTGCTGTATGTGTTGTGTGTTGCTGTGTGTGTTGTGTGCTGCTGTGTGTTGTGTGCTGTGTGTGTTGTGTGCTGCTGTGTGTGTTGTGTGCTGCTGTGTGTTGTGTTCTGCTGTGTGTTGTGTGCTGCTGTGTGTTGTGTGCTGATGTGTGTTGTGTGCTGCTGTGTGTTGTGGGCTCCTGTGTGTTGTGTGCTGCTGTGTGTTGTGTGCTGCTGTGTGTTGTGTGCTGCTGTGTGTTGTGTGCTGATGTGTGTTGTGTGCTGCTGTGTGTTGTGGGCTCCTGTGTGTTGTATGCTGCTGTGTGTTGTGTGCTGCTGTGTGTTGTGTGCTGCTGTGTGTTGTGTGTTGCTGTGTGTTGTGTGCTGCTGTGTGTGTTGTGTGTGTGTGTATTTGTGTGTGTGTGTGTTGTGTGCTGCTGTAGCTGCGTCGTGAGAGCTGCTGTGAGTTGTCTGACGAGCACACGCGCGACGAGCGACTGCCGGTCGGTTATCAACTCTCGCTGTGCTGGTGTGAGGAGAGGAACACATGCCTTGGGATGTTCACGTTATTTGCAGCTAATGAATGGAAGGTTAAGGTAATAGGGAAATCCCCGCAACAATAATAAGCCTAAATTTTGAATGTATCTGTATTCTATGTCTGCAGCATTTCCAATTATTCATTTTAGTTTGAATGGTGTCATAGGAACCATTTAAATTATGTAACAAATCTGGCATCCGTTCATTTATGTTTACAAATTGAGAAATAGTGGGGAAATTGAATCTCGTGTTGAAGAAATTGCAGCTAATCGTGTTAAAAAGTAATCAGCAAATATATTCATGAGCTTCTTGGCTAATAATGTAAAATAATAATAAATAATAATCGCGGAAAATATTAATGCAAATTAATGAACACTTAAGAACATGTTCATACATAAACGAGTTACGCTCAAAAGATAATTAAACAAGCGCTGAAAAATTCTAACATTAGAAAATATACCATTTTTCAAGTTAAGTAATTTCAATCATAAGCAAAGAATTTCATACTGCACAACTAAAAATTTGAACAGATTTTACACGCATAGGGAGCTTTCGGTATCGCTTTGTTTGTGTCGCTTTAAGGGATTCGTTCGCTTGCTCTGCTCGATTACTGCACACAGGCTCGCTCTCGTGCTTGATTTTGGCTTACACAATTTTTATTTTTCATTTAAATCTAGTTCACTAATCGGGGAAAGATGCACTTCAAATTCACATAATATTTTGAAATTTTAAACCAACGATTGTTGGTGGCAATTAAAAAAATGAAGGCTTTTTAGGGCTTTTGTTTGATCTGAAACTGTATGTAAACGAAGGGAATAATTTCCATTATTTCAACTCAGACGCTTTGAGTACACACCATCACAATAAGTATACATCAATTGAGTATGCATCATCGCAACCCAGTCTAACTTTTTGTTTGTTTTTCGCCGTCTAAGTAATTCTACGTTATTGACATCGTCCTCATCATCCTCTGCTCAACTTCATTCAATACCCTAACGTTATTTTTGTCACGACGTCCTTTTCTTCTCGTATTATCCAGCACCTGAGCCTTTTTGTCCATGCCCAAAAGCCATCCATATTCCCAGTCACTCACTCAGTCCTGCAAGACTGATGGGATGCCGGTCGAGCGGAGAGCTCTGTACAAGCAAAGAAACGTTCTCTCTCACGCACCTACGCCATCACCTCATATCTGCATCTAGGTTTCCTCAGACCGTTCAAATCATTTGAGAGATTTTAATAAAAATATTTAAATCGGGCTAAAAAGCCTTTAAATCATTGGAGATGTGCAGTTTTGCCTTCTACAACTGAATTTTAACCTACGACGGGCGATAACATGCTTGAGGACCTACTTAGATGCAAGTATTCTTATTTTTTTCTCGGATTATTAATTTTTTACCAGAACCTTTCGAGTCAGGTCGCTTGTTCAGAGTCAAGCTTAGGTGAAGCAGGTGCGTTTAAGGGGGCCAAACAGGAGGCTAAAAAGCTTGCTCTGACAACTTTCTATCACAGTAAAGCACGATGAAAACAATTTGATCTGCCAGAAGTTTAAAGGGATTATGATACCCAAACATCATTACGTTGGAACGAAATCTAGAACATTCCTGTTATATTAAAAATAAATGTTCAGAAGCACATTGATAAAGTGTATTTCCAAAATTGGAAATGTTTAATAAATAAAGCTTTCAATACTAGTCTGGCTGGAATCCTCGTGAATTTGTCCAAACACCTCCGCAATCGGCGAAGGTCACTGTCTGGTGTGCCATGGGATGTTTAACTAAGCGTGTGGAGTCCTCATTTTTCCGAAGTAGAATAGGTTGCAGTAAAATACTTGAGAGTTTTCTCCATCCAAAACTGTAGAATTCATCACCGAACATGAACCTGACGATCTACGATTTTAACAAGATGGTGAAACATTACAAACCTCTCGAAGTTCACAAGAAACCCTGTGCTGCGTGTTCCCGGAGAATTCTAAGCACATTTCAAAGTCAAGCTCTAACTCACGATATCACTGTTCCTCACGAAATGATTCAGATGATTACGATGCACTTCATGAAGGTACTTCAGAACTGCACTGACATTATCGGCTGCAACCAGAGAGATAAAATTTTTGAAACCTCCTGGAATGAAATTGTGCTCGTTTAGAGTGAGTGTGCATTAAAAGTGATACATGCCAGAAATTGACTGATAAATGGCGTATTATACAGTTGCTATGGAGATTCTACCTTCGGGAAGTTTCGTAACCAAGCGAGGAAAAGATTGGAGTCCTCTCTATTCCAGCAATGAAGAAGGAATTTTTAATACTTCGAAACGTATGCTGTAAAAATGTTCGTCTAAACATTGGTTCTTATTTTTATTCATTACATTCAATGTATTAGACAGTAGTGAAATTTTTTTCTGGTGTCACTGTTATTTTCTCATTTATTTATCATAAAATTGCTGCAGCAATTTTATCCGGTTCTTGATCATCCAATTTTTGGAAAGTATTTTTTCAAAAGTCGACATTTGCAACAGATCGTATCAACAATTCAGCTTGAAAGAAAATTATACTTTGTCTTTTTTAGAGCAAAAATCTGCGGTATTGAATATTTTAATTTTATGTCTGATAGAAAACACCTAACGCATAATTTTACCCTACGTTGTTACTGGAAGCAGTGTATAGACTATGTCATACAAACGTTCAAACATAGAAACAAAGACTATCATGGTTTTATACATAAATATTTTTAGTCCATTTAGTTTACTGTGCCAAATATGTCGCCTTAACTCTTCCATGTCATGGAATACTATTTAAACGAAATGTTGCATTTGAAAAAAATTCTCCAAAAGATATCAAGTATCATCCAAAACAACTGGGCACGCAACAAATTTCGCAACATCAGTGATGTATATTTTCTTTTCAGAGTGACCCGACCGCGCTGTACAACAGGCACTGTAGCTCCGGTAGTACTGAGCGCTGTCACCTTCCCTCTAACTGAGCGGTTCTTAACCCCTGGGTCGCGACTCAAAGTTGGGTCGCTAAACCATTTCATTGGGTCGCTAAGGGCTTGTGTAACCTGTTTGTGTTAACCTATAGTTCAGTAAAAATTTTATTTTTATGGTGGCTTGGTCGCGGAAGTTATTTGGAGCAGATTTTGGGTCACCCCCGAAAAAGGTACGAACCACTGCTCTAACTTGTTCCGACCTCTCGTTGTTTTTTGGCTTTTTTCAGTACTTTAGACACCATTTTTTATGCCGACTTTGCAGAAAAGATATTATTTTTAAATAGCACCACGGTAGAATAAGCTGATATCTGGTGTTACATTTCGAATATTTGCTTGAAATGAACCCGTTTTCAGATTGTTTACTTGTGGAAATATTGACAAGAATAAACTCGAAAATTGTTATTCTGTACTAAGTTGGCAGAAACACTTTAAAGTTTTACTTTTAATTATTCGGTAGCCTAACTGCGAAGATTAAGATAATAAATACCTTAAAGTTGCTTCGATAGGTCGAAAAGTTTACAGTTTATGCATTAAGAATGACGGTAAACGATAACCTATACAATGCCATAGAGCAACAATTCAATAATGTTCTGCGTGTTGCTTGCTTAATCGATTCGTTCCTATTACCAGTTTTAAGCTAAACCTGAACAATACATAATGATTAGAAATGTCTGGATATTTTGCTCAATGGCATTTATTTCACTTGACAGTTATTTACTCCAATAAAAATACAAAAGTCGAAATTAGAACGCACAACATTTAAACAGATTCAGAGAACCAGTTTGAACAGTTTTCGGGAACGAATTCCAGTGCTAAAAACACCTGCATTAAATATTATACCGATACGATTGTAGAAAAAAAGTGGCAGAGAAACGAAGTGACAGAGATAAAAGGACCGAGTGCCTCCATTGGAACCGCTCGTCTTGATGCGCACATCATCTTGTCACCCTTTCGTCAGGGTGAGAAGTGAAGCGTGAAGCATGAGTTGCCGCAGGTTGGAGGTGGGGCGTGCACGCTTCATCCAGTTCGCATAAAGACGAACTCTTGTTGCAGCGCTCGACTGCAGCTGCCGGTCGTCGATGAGTCGCTCTTTCTGGCCCCAGCCAAGCCGCCGAGCTTGTTGCCACTCAGTCGGATCGGTAAAAGGTTTTCCAGAGCCGTAAAAGACATTGTTTGTATCTGGGTTTACGGACTCGGCCTTTTGGTAAAACTTAAAGAGGAATCTAAGCCTCTTAAAGAAAGCCGTGGGATATTTTTGAGTTTCTTATCACACAGAGGCTTGGAATTTCCTGTAAAAATGATTCAAATGATATTAGCAAAGATGTAAGGAAGGAAGGTGATGTAGTATGGACTATACATCATCAATGGAACAGTTGGTTGAATTTTAGCTATACGTCGGGAAAGAGTAAAAACACTTAAAGCTAAAAAGGGCTGCTACAAATATCAATCAGCTAAAGAAGAAATAGCATGAAAAAATTTTTTTTTGAATCCTTTCATCTGAAGAAGCACATTTTTCTACCCAATAATTTAGAGGCTATAATAATTATTTTTATTGAGTTCATGTTTTGCTGTCAAGTTTATGTTACACCTGAATATTTAGTAATCAGCATTGAAAAATGATCGACCGTGTAAAAAATTAACATAGAACAAGAACAATATTAATTAAACAATAGACTTTCACGAAAACTATACTTCAACGAATGAAAAACGTTGCTCTTTGCTCGATAATCGTTTCTAATTTTTAGCAGAAAAAGTAAGTAGCTCGTGTAATTTTTTTCTGCATACAGTGAATTACACAAAAATTTAATCGAGAATACCAATTTATTTCGTTTTCCGCTGTTAAGAAGAAGCATGCTGGGATTCTCATTTTACAAAAGTGCAGCATTTCTCTTCTTTCCAAACTTCATTTCACGAGTAGCGCGAATTCTTCGGATGTCTGATTTTCTCTCGGGACGAATAGACGAACGAGCATCTGCTTAGATATTGTCGGCACCAATATGGAGCGAAATGGAGCGAACAGCGCGCTGCTGATGAGCCGCACGCATGCCTTTCTGATCCAGATGGAGAGACGTTGTCCGAGCGATAGACCCGGACAGCTTCGTCTCTCCAACGATCGCGCCACTCACAACTTTACATCCATCGCAGTGCTTTGACTACGATATTTGGTCGTTTTCTCAAAACTTTATATTCATCGGAGTTACTTTGACTACGATATTTGATCTTTTTCTCAGAACTTTATATCCATCGCAGTGCTTTGACTACGATATTTGGTCGTTTTCTCAGAACTTTATATCCATCGGAGTAACTTTGACTACGATATTTGGTCGTTTTCTCAGAACTTTATATCCATCGGAGTAACTTTGACTACGATATTTGGTCGTTTTCTCAGAACTTTATATCCATCGGAGTAACTTTGACTACGATTTTTGGTCGTTTTCTCAAAACTTTATATCCATCGGAGTTACTTTGACTCCGATATTTGGTCGTTTTCTCAAAACTTTATATCCATCGGAGTTACTTTGACTACGATATTTGATCTTTTTCTCAGAACTTTATATCCATCGCAGTGCTTTGACTACGATTTTTGGTCGTTTTCGTGTATTAAATGTGACTCAGGGTTGTGATAAAAGGATTTTGGTTGTTTTCGCGGATTGAATATTCCTCAGGATTGTTGGTGAAGGGTTGAGATATTTCTTAACTTATAAAATGGCTTCCCCTCAGCATCAAATGAAGAAAATTTGACTCAATTCCCGGACAATCCCCTCGGTGATTTTCTCCGTAGGGAAAAGGAAGGAAGAACTGCACCAAAATTCCTCACTCAAATTAGGTCTCGCAAATGGGTACCTGCTCGATTAGGAGGTAGCTGCCATTGCAACTTGATGTTACTCATAAGGAATTGGAAAAAAGTAATTTTCAAAATGACACGGACGAGTAACTTGAGAAATAAGATTTTTTTAAATCCTTCCAAAACAAAAAGACATTCAACGTATTAAATTGTTGTTTTAATATTGCTCTTCAATCTTATTAGCCTCTTTTCATGAACCTGTACAAACCGCTCCATCGTTTTTCCCAGTTTTTGCTTTACGAAATATTCATTTAAGAAATGAATGAAAGAAATATTCATCAGGAAGTCGATATTTGAGGCAGACCGTATCCACAATACAGCTCAGGAGCAGGTTAAATTTTCTCCTATATTAGTTTCAAAATCAGAGTACTGTTTTCCATATGTTATTTCTAAAAGAAATGCGGGGATGGTGACATTCAAGCGCACATGCGCACAAATATACAAACATAAGATCCCAAGAAAGCGCATGAAATAAAATTATATGGAAACAGCCGCTCTACATACATTCAGTTCCATCATGCTCTAGAGCAATATTACAGAGTATAAGATTTCCACGTGTTCTGATAATGAAAAAAAACATACAGGAATATTGCTAACACCTAGGTATATCTTAGTGAAACTGCTGTACTAAATACACAGGTACATGAAACGTTTGGGATCAGAACAGATGTGTTCAGAGCACTTTTTTGACTCAGGTTCGTGTTTGACTGGGAAGAGTGCGTGTCCGGCAGCCACTGATCTGCCTAAATAAATCATCTTGCTTAGCTTAAGGATTTGCAGGGGTTTCCAGGCCATCCTCGAAAGCAACTATCTGAATAGCATGCTACTACCTGAGGATTTATGTGCACTTCCAGGCAATTCTTGAGACCGACTATCTGCTCAGAATGAAATTGCATGGAGATAAACGAAGAGAATACTCTACAATTGTTCTAGTTGATGAAGCATTTATACGTTGTTAGCGTTTCAACACATGTACTTTTCCCTGAAGTAATATCCATTTGTCCCAAGGCTTTTGTGTCCAACCCAAACTTTCGAATTATCTCCTTATCTTCTCATTCATTGTATATGTCAACATGATTGTAATTGTGAATCTATGTCACCTGTGGTATTATTTTATTTGGGTGAAGAAATTTGTCACCTCATACGAATTCAAGAGCCACAAAACTTGTGGCTGTGAGGTGTATTCTATGTATTCAAATGTATTCAGGCTTCGTTAGGCGCACCATGTCGAGAGGCAGGTTAACGCAACGCTTGCCATTTCTTGCGTTTTTATTGGAATGTTTCTGCGTTTTAAACTAATATCCCTAAATCTCTCGCACCTTATGTGAAGTTTTTGTTGCGTTTGGTTAAATTTTAGTGAGATTTATTTTCTGTTCATCGGTCGTCTCGAGTCGTAGGTCGCCAATGTTTGAAGGTTCGTGGTTGGGTTCTGACGCTTGATTTTCTCCTTCAGTTCCGACAGTTTCATCTGCTTCTGACACTTGATTTTATGCATTTGGTTCTGACTGTTGTTTTTATCTTTCAGTTCTGACGGTTGCATCTGCTTCTGAGGGTTGTCCTTCGCTCACACGTGGTTACCACCTTCTTAGGTACGGTTCATGGGCGTGTTGCATGGATGTGCTAACACAATGTCATTCTACCACAACGCTGTCATAAGTTCCGAAGCTTGTGTCTTTTACTTCGCCACCTGGTGTGGTACACTATCGATTGATGCACTTATGCGTGGGTAACATTCAAGTTAAAAGAGAGTGGCAATTTATATTATTTAGCCAGACGTAATCGTCGCTTGAACATTTTTTGCGATTGTAAAATTGTTTATAACAAGTTTATATTCTGTAAAGATTTACAATGTACGCGTTGATCCCTGTAGCACAGAGAATGATGATGCCCATTACACACGATGTTAATTCCGCTGCCTATCAGGTTTTCGGGTGATCTGATTAATCAGGGGCCTCAAATGCGCCCACATGGCTCGAACTTGCGAGAAAAGTTGCTTTTTCCTCTGAAGTTCCCACGAGCGATTTCTCTTCCTTACTTTTGTTCCAAGGAGCAGACGCGCCGGCGGACGAAGGGGAAACTTGCCAGCGAATTTCAATAAAATACTTCCTGGATTTTTAAAAGATGAAGCAAAAGTTGGATACAAACTCATTAGGAAGAAACGCAGCTCAAGTTTCCACCTGATTTCAATCATTTCGATGTTCAATCGATGACTTTTGTCGGTGAGCTCTGTATAATTGATTAATGGATGAATTATCATCACCTAATGGAGCTGTTTGTTGTTCAGCTATTTGAACATTTTGTTATTCAGCTATTGGAACATTTTGTTATTCAGCTATTGGAACATTTTGTTATTCAGCTATTGGAACATTTTGTTATTCAGCTATTGGAACATTTTGTTATTCAGCTATTGGAACATTTTGTTATTCAGCTATTGGAACATTTTGTTATTCAGCTATTGGAACATTTTGTTATTCAGCTATTGGAACATTTTGTTATTCAGCTATTGGAACATTTTGTTATTCAGCTATTGGAACATTTTGTTATTCAGCTATTGGAACATTTTGTTATTCAGCTATTGGAACATTTTGTTATTCAGCTATTGGAACATTTTGTTATTCAGCTATTGGAACATTTTGTTATTCAGCTATTGGAACATTTTGTTATTCAGCTATTGGAACATTTTGTTATTCAGCTATTGGAACATTTCGATATTTAGCAAAGGGAACATTTTGTTATGCAGCAATTGAAATGTTTTGATACTTAGGAAAATGAACATTTTGTTATTCAGCTATTGGAACATTTTGATATTTAGGAAAGGGAACATTTTATTATTAAGCTCTTGAAACATTTTGTTATTCAGCTATTGGAACATTTTGCTATTCAGCTATTGGAACACTTTTAATACAGCCTAGTGAAAATTTAGTTATTCAGTTAATGAGACGTTTTGATCACGACGAATGAGCGGGTAAGGAGCGATGTTCTTAATTAAAATTTTGAGAATTGATTTCGACCAAAAAATAAAATGATCAGTAGGGGCGCCATTACCCTGACTCTATTCTCGCATTCAGGAGAAATTAGCGTCTCAATGGATATATCTAATTTAATTTTGTATTTTTTGGTCTTCAAATACTGAAAATTTTGTTTCAAAATCGATAAAGAAGTTGTCAGAAGACCTGAATTTTTAGTGCTTACTGATGAACTCTTCCTAGGAATTTTCATACGCGGGAAGAAGTTGAAACATTTAAACTTGGGTATTTCCTAGAGCGCGACACAGTGAAAAAATTTTCGCCTATGAAAAAATTTTCCCTCTGTGAAATTTCAAAGTCACTGAAACAGCATCTTGGGAAATTTTGAATTCTTCGTACAAGTCATCAATGAAATTTACAAGCCACTGAACATCATTCGAGTGCTTCTTTAGATATATTGACATTAGAGCTCATAATTACTTCCGACACATTCAAGATTGAAATCAGTTTTCTCTACTCACCAGTGCGTGAATACTGTGAAGTTGAAAACCAGAAACATAAACCTTAAAAATGTTGATATGATTATAGTCTACAGGAACATTTCAGATTACATTTAATTTATGTTTCAAGTCTTTAATAATTTTAAAGCAAGAAGTATTCATTCATTTAAGGCATATTAGTCGAATAATAATTATTCCTTTTGAACAAATTAAAGAAGGAACTTGCGTGACCTAAGACGTCGGAACAGCAATTTGCATATTGCATATTCATTGGTGATAGCATGTCAGTTGTTCTACGGGAATGAAGCAGCGGCAGCTGCCTAATTCGGACCCCCCGTAATGTTGAAACGAAGAAGCTCCGAGATTTGTCGGAAGCGACTTTGCTCACTGGTTGTGCTTCATTTGTAAGCAAAACATCGCGGAAGTTCTTGAAATGTTACTACCATTAGCAGACTCAATTTTTATAACTTCTTATTAACTCCAACAAATAAAACTGTTCTTGCTCATGACGCAAATGCGTCTCAAAACCATTCATTATTGCACCATCACACCCTTCGAGCGCGAGTTTTGGAAAGCGCTCTCAAAAAAAAGTTCGATTCGCAATAATTTCCCCGTCAAAAATCATGACTTTCTCAACACTTCTATCCTTCGCGTTGCAAGTTTGCCGGTATTCATCAAGGCTTTCTGTTGCAAGACCCGCAGGAGGACAAAAACGCTGCAGTTAGACCTAATTGAATCTGAGTCTCTGGCATTTGCAGAGACCCACCAAATGAGGCAAGACAACATCATCTCGCAAATGCTGAACGCATAATTAATTTCTTTCGTGGCTTTCCGCCTTTCCTTCCCGCCAGCCCGGCCCCAAGTTTCTGGTCGGCTGAAGTCACGGCTAAAGTCACGGCTGAAGTCACGGCTGAAGTCACGGCTGAAGTCACGGCTGAAGTCACGGCTAAAGTCACGGCTGAAGTCACGGCTGAAGTCACGGCTAAAGTCACGGCTAAAGTCACGGCTGAAGTCACGGCTAAAGTCACGGCTGAAGTCACGGCTAAAGTCACGGCTGAAGTCACGGCTAAAGTCACGGCTGAAGTCACGGCTAAAGTCACGGCTAAAGTCACGGCTGAAGTCACGGCTGAAGTCACGGCTGAAGTCACGGCTAAAGTCACGGCTAAAGTCACGGCTGAAGGCGAGGCCGCATAAACAGATAAAAAATTCGGCGAATATCTCCGGGTGAAAATGATTTGCTTTAAGCGTGTAATGCTTTTATAGAACCTACGTAGTGAAGTGTGCTATGTTTATGCTTTTGAGCAATGATGCTGCTCGATATTTCCTCCGCCGTTCTGGGCTACTGATCGTTTTTGCATGTTGATTTGAATGCTTTTGAGATTTGTTTTGACTAGATCTGATTTTTGTTCTGTGCACTTCTTAGAAGTTACATTTACACTCACGTACAACACGAGTAGGCGTGTTCTCACAATGTTATTGTCTTAGTTTGTCAGTTTCGTTCTCAGTGCTCAACATGGTGGAACAGTTTGTTTCGTTAAAACATGTCAGACACAGAGATTATGATTTTTTTAAATACTAATATAGAACGCAAGCAAAAACATGATGAAATATTCACAAATCTCCGAGTCTATAACCACATAGTAGTTTTTGAGCATTCATGGATGCGCGCCCACATCGTACAACACTCACTCGTACTTTAAAGCCGTGCATAACGCTGGCGTATAACTTTCTCGACATCACTTCGTTTGAAATAACCTCTTCTTTCATTTCGAAGGACGGAAACCTGTGAAAAGGTTCCTCAATTCGATTTGAGATCGATGGTTGCAAGAATTTTCTTATTCGTCAAGAAATGGAAGTTGCTGAGTCGACACTCCTGAGGCGATCTTCGAGGCTTCTGACACAATACAATCAAGCCGACCGCCCTCCACTTGAATGCCGTCAGACTCGCCGAATTCTTCAGCATGGAACTCATTTCGTTCTGCCACGACACAAGTACCTTCGCAGTCGAGGTAGCCGAATTCAACTTCTGATTTCTTCAAATGTACTTAAAATGTAAGCGAGAGTAATTTTCAGCGGATGAGATGCAGTAACTTAAGATTGGAAACAAGGAGCAGCGGTTTCTATACTCAGAGTGAACGGCAAATTAGTACACAATTGAAACGACGAGTATGATTAAACGAAAGTGAAATGTTGATACATATGCTTCTGCGTATTGTACCTACACAGATTGATAATGACATTAGCGAGTTGAGAAGTCTGAAGATCCGACTGGCCGTTATCGATTTTCTACATTGATGCGACTGATCCAGAAATTTCAGTCTTCTAATTACAGTAAGACAATTTTAGCACGTGCATCTAACACCGCTTTTCTGCATGAGGCATTCTGCTGTCTGGTCTGTATGATGAAGACGGACGATTTTAGGGTTAATTTGGATTTTGATTTTGCATAATTAATATATGAGATACATGGATTGAATGGTTTTTGCAGCTGCTTTACCATCATTCATTAACATTGATGAATGCAAAGTGAACTTACGGTACCTCAACTAAGCTCTCTGTATCCAGCCTCCAGTGATGACTGAAAATTCGAACGGCAGTGTGAGGGGCCTAAAACTTTGAGCAACTTATATGAAGCCTTTATTTCTTAGTTGTATGACTTCGGCAATATGCTGGCTTCATCTTACGGTGACGACTACGTCTCGTTTCTTATGATCCGTTTATAATGATTAAAACGATGAAGTTACTTTTTCACATCACTAAACGACAGCATATTGTGACTTTTGATGTTCTTTATACAAGTCTCTGAAAATTATGACACCACTGCTTCGAAACAGGACGAATGTATTTCTTGAATGCACCCATATCCGGTACTCTAGACAGGCCGAGTGTGTAATGCTTGTATGGTCTTACTTAGACACTTTGCATGGGCAATTTAAACTGTTGAAAGCTTCTTTAGATTTTCAACTTATGTAGTAATAATAAGAGTAATGAAAATAAAATATTCATAGTATTCTATCCCCGTTAAAAACGAAAAGTCATTCTAGGAGAGTGTGTTACTATGAAGAGAGAAAATTGTTAGCTCCTTATTTGTAGTTCATCTGAGAACGTACAACTCTCATAATTCACACCCATCAATACGTCATGTTTTTCTGGAAATCATAATTTCTAAATGATGGTCGTGCCCGATGGTCGATTATCGTGCCCGATGGTCGTTTTTAGCACGATATAATTTTGTATTAATCGGTATCGCAAAATTTATAATAGGTGGAGCAATACTCCCAAGTTGGTTATGTTAAGCGGCATTCAATGCAGAGTGTGTACGTCTACCGGGAGGGAGGCAGTTTGTATGATGCACGGCATTCTAGTCGAATTGAGTGTTTGGTAAATTTCAAATTATTTTCAATCCTAATTTTAAACTGCTATTGTAATTTAATATAATAGCTTTACAGTTTTTTGTTAGTGCGATAAGCTCTTTATAGATGAAGTGTTCTGATTAAGTGCAGAGTTGAATCCTTTGGCCAGGTACGTTCTCAAGAAATGATTTACGATTTTAGCGAGTAGGAACTTCGGAGCTATGAATAGAGAAGATGGTATCAACTGCGGAGGAAACACTCTAATTACAAACTACGAAAGTGGACCTGATATTGGGCTGTTCAGGAAACGGTTCTTTAGCGGGAAGCCAGAGATAATAGCTCACGAACCTGAGTTTGCACGCTCACTTGAGAATTATGAGCCAAGTTTGAGTGAACTTTTGTGCTGGTGATGTTTTACAACCATGCAATCTCAGTGCCCTGGACCACGACCTCAACTTTTGTCGAGCGAGCCTTTCTGCGTCGCGGGCCGCTCCCTCTCTGTTGCATTGTGCGGGTGGAGGTCTGGGTGGGAGAGATTGTTATGAAATTGTGCAGGTGGAAGTCTGGGGGTGGAAATATTGTCATGAAAAAATATTGTCATGAAATTGTACAGGTGGAGGTCTGGGTGGGAGAGATTGTTATGACATTGTGCAAGTGGAAGTGTGGGTGGGATATATTGTAATGAAATTGTAAGCGCCCTCTCTATTGCATTATGCGGGTGGAGGTCTGGGTGGGAGCAATAATTATGAAATTGTAAGCGTCTTCTCTATTAAATTGTGCGGGTGGAGGTCTGGGTGGGAGCAATAATTATGAAATTGTAAGCGTCTTCTCTATTAAATTGTGCGGGTGGAGGTCTGGGTGGGAGCAATAATTATGAAATTGTAAGCGCCCTCTCTATTGCATTATGCGGGTGGAGGTCTGGGTGGGAGAAATTGTTATGAAATTGCTAAAGCCATCTCTATTGCATAGTGCAGGTTGAGTTTTAGATACCATAAGTACCTAGTGTTGACTATCACAAACTGATTTGGCTTGTTCATCCATTTGGTCGTTCACATCACGCCATTTTACCTTACATTGGGAGTTGAGGCCTCACTGAGGCCCGCCGCTTTCCTGGGAGTTGCTGATGACTCATGGTGCTCAGCTCGTTTTCTTTTGTTCCACCGATGCTTAAACATCACTACTTTTATGAACGTGAATTAAAGTTAGGAATTACCTCGCACTCTGTTTTCCGTGTCAGATTGCTGCTGCGAGCGCATGCAAAATTGAATGTAACCTTTCATGATCTACACGGGCATTTTGTTCGTTTGGCACAGTAAGTTCAATTGAGTGTGTAAAGAAGGCGTCATTCACACCTGATTGAATAGAGCTTATAGAGTGTGCAGCAACTGGGTTTGTTTTCATTCAGAAATGCTCAGAGTCAAACGGTTGCTGGTTAACAATAATTTTCCAAATACTCTTATTGATAAAACTATAGGTAAGTTTGTCAAGCGAATTTTGAATAGTGACCATACTCAGAGACCTAACCAGCGGAATACAAATATATTTTATGAAAATCAAATGCAAAACAATTACAAAATTGACAAACATGTTTTTAAAAATATTGACAAAACTTTCATGAAACACACAGATCCAGCGATGGAAATTAAAGTTCGTGTGAATTATAAAAATCGCAAAATCAGTGATCTCCTTGTAAGAAACAATATTTCCAGATCACGGGTCAGCGACCTAGACAAAGCTAATGTGATATATCAGTTCGAGTGTAACAGGAGAGTATGTAAGTCTCTCAATAAGAGTTACATTGGCATGACTAGGATGACACTGAAACAACGATTAACTGCTCACAAAATCAAGGTTCCATTTTTAATCATTTCTGTATCGATCGTAGTTGTAAGCCCTCAAATGAAGATCTGTTCTCATATATAAAAATTTTGTAAAATGTTTTAAAAAATGAGCATATTCAAATCATAGAAGCACTGCACATTCATAAGCTTAAACCTAGCCTCAACAAAAAAATAGATGAGTTTTTTGCTTTAAAGTTGTTCAGTAGGACTGTGGCTTAGACGTTTGTAACCTCCGTTGGTCCATTTTGCCTCCATCTCTGGTGCCGTTAGCATGTAATTTCTGGTGTGCAATAGCAACTAGTCAGCTGTAGTTGCAATCCTGTACAAAATTTGTCCTATCTATAGTCTTCTCGCAATATGATTACCGAATTTTTTTTCATCCAGTCTGATGGAGTTTAAGTTTTGCATTGTCATAGATAGTTTTACCAATGTGACTAAGTGTCTTTTTTTGTATTTAACAGCCTGAAGATGATGTTAGTAACATCGAAACATTGCCTTTAGAGACTGACAGATTTAGAATTTTAACAATCTAGTGTTCTTTTAGTAAAGATAACAAGTGATCATTTTCGTATTTTAACACGTGTTGAACTGGAACAGTTTTCCTTTGTTGCGAAAGGCTGAGAAGTTTTAGACCAAGTTATATATTTCGTGAAATAACACTTCAGGTGCGTGGACGTAGAAGTTGTTTACTCTCTGTTGTCATTCGTGAAGAGCTATCACTCTGTATGTTGAGTCTATAGTTCTGAAACTAACGTATCCGAGCTGTCAGATATGACGTAGAAGTTTGAAAAAGTTCCTTTTGTTGTTGCGTTGTCCATTGGTTGGTTTCGTATTCTCATTACAAGGGTGTAACGCAGAAAGTAAAACGCGATCACAAAACTGCGTTGTCTGCAAAATTGCTTTGTCAGATGCGAAATGGAAAAAATAAAAGTTTGATATTGTCAAAAATTTACGTCGCTTTGCAACCCGGAACATCGATGAACATAACGGCATTATTCAATTGATGGAAAGAATTTGTATAATTGATGGAAGGAATATGTACAATTGATAGAAAAAACAATTGCTAATATTCTAATTGCATCGATAAAATGCTAAGTTTCCGCATTGTATAGTTTTAAGGATACAACGCAAAAAGTGAAACACGATCAGAAAGCTGCGTTGTTAGGAAACATGTAGATTATCATAAAGCGTTGGAAATTATTTTAGAGTTCATAAATATTTCCAGTAATTTCACTCGTAGCAATCAAGCATTGCCCGTCCTCTGGTACGCAGAGCAAACCAACAGATGGTAGTCTGTGAGTCATTTCTAGATAGCAAATCCTGCCCTCGGCGAGGTATTCCAAATGCTGCGCAGAACACGCCGTCCTAGATTCCAATATCCGTGTTAATCCACAGGCCTGGCGGGTGTGATCCGTACAAACACTACCTGAGCGTCACTCTCGTTTGCTGCTATGACACCCATGTACTTTTCGAATAAAGCTCTTTGTGTTGAGGCGCAATGAAAAAAACGTGATCGTCATACTCGTTTGCTGCTATGACACCCATGTACTTTCAAAATAAAGACCTTTGTGTTGAAGTACAATAAAAAAATGTGATCGTCATACTCGTTTGCTGCTATGACACCAATGTACTTTTCCAATAAAGGTTTTTGTGTTTGTGTTGAGACAATTTTAAAAAACTGATCGTCATACTCGTTTGCAGCTATGACACTCACGGACTTTCCCTATAAATCCCTTGATGTTGAGATACTTTAGCAACCAATGTTAAGTATCTAATACGTCAACTCTACTGGAAATAAACTGTTTTTTTCTTTTTCTTGTCTTCTTGAGAGCCGGATGTCCGGGTCCGGAGTTGTGGAGGAGACGAGTTTCCGTAGAGCCGCTCTTTGGTCCGACATTCCGGGGGACAAAGGAAGCAGCTTACAACTACTTAGCTACTTGTCTTGTACGTGTAATTTTTGGATTAGGGTAACTCGTATGGAAGAAAGTTTACCGGTTGGACAAAAATTAGTTTACATGTACATTGTCGGAGTGAATTTCGAGGCTTTGTCTAACAGAATGTTTTTTCATGGTTGGGGAAGACAACGTGTGTTTTAACTGTGTTGTATTTAGTCTGTGTTGTATTTAAACTATGTTGTATTTAAACTGTGTTGCATTAAAACTATGTTGTATTTAAACTGTGTTGTATTAAAACTGTGTTGCATTTAAACTGTGTGGTATTTAAAATGTGTTGTATTTAAGCTGTGTTGTATTTAAACTGTGTTGTATTTAAACTATGTTGTATTTAAACTGTGTTGTATTTAAACTGTGTTATATTTAAACTGAGTTGCATTTAAACTGTGTTTCCAGTTTGCATATTCAGTTTCAGCACAGCGTTTTTCGTTAGAATTTTGTTAACGTCATTTTCCATATGTTAACTCGTTAGGTAACTCGAAACTTTTACGAAACATTCTCTTTTAGTGAGAAGTCGTGGCTGTCATATTCGCTCCACAGCTCAGTAGGGGAAAATATAGGAAATGCTATAATTCCATGGCATTCAACACACTGCAGTGGGAGCCACGGGTTGGCCATGAGTGGGCTGGGTTAGAATCGTCCCTGGTGAGACTCAAAATCCATTCATGTCCTCAAAAATTCATTCAACCGAACTGCAAATCGTGTTCCAAGCTTAGCAGTTACTTTAAAAAGTTGTTTGATATGAATACTGTGATTTATGTTCAATATCTATGGTGAATTCGAAGAAATAAAGAAATTTCCCGCGAATGAAGAGAGTTTCGTTATCAAAAATAACCTCTTTACGATTGGATCGGCTAGTATCATTCGGGTGAAATACAGTGCCTACATACGCTGAACAAACGAAGTAAACACCCATTAAAAGAACTACAATGAGAAGTTGTTCGGTGCAATCATCAAATAAGTTGTCCACGGAGCCGCTGAAGCGATGCAAACTGCAGACTTCAAACTCGCGTGTGATCGATCTGGGGCCATCTATTCTGCTTAGTGTCAGGTGAATGGATCGTTAGTTTGTCCATTGCCTTTGTTGTTGCCTCGGCTAACATTCCCTTCACAAGAAGGCCAGCGCTTCCGCTCGTGCTGTGCTCTAGTCGCTATGCAAATGCAATAAATAAGCTGTGGAAATGCAGAGCGACTGACGGACTGGGCGACTGGGCGGAGTAACTTGGTGGTGATAAGTAGCGCGGACTTCACATTTAGTGGTCGTGATGTGCCGCTGCGATATGTGCTAGGAATGTTGAGGTTTGTCGAAAATCGTTGAGGGATTTCTGTGGTTTATTCCCATTCATTAAGATATAGTGCGCCTTAGTGGAGAGAGCAAACCATTCAATGCGGTTCCTTGTCGTAATTTGATAGTCATTTAATCCGGTCGCTTGGCGTCGTCCTTTTCTTCACTCCATGTCATAGAGTGAAGGTTGATTAGCGCTTCTATTAGCTAAAGGAAGAGCAGCGAGTGATACAAAAAATTGGTGTGCAGTTAATTAACGTCATCTCATCACATAATCTTTTAAATTCTGAAATATTGATTGGAAATAAATTTGATGCTAACAATGTTTACAATGGGGTAACAATCGGTTCAAGTACCTAACTTTCTTCTAGTACTAAATACTTTCAGTCCACCAAACTCGCTGAACTTTTAAATTCGTTTTTAACACGTGCTTTTGGATTTCATAAGCTTTTTAATGCAGGGGAAACTTCTGGTATTTATCACTTATTTGCGAGACCATTTTAAACTTTAACAGAATCATGAAATATTAAGAACTTAGGCCTAATTCTTTCCTAAAGCTCCGTCAACTCTTAAGATGCTGTAAATTTAGCGGCAGGCACAGTAATCTGACGCTCCAGCGATCGTCTCCCCGTCGCAGATGAAGAAATGAAGATGTTATCCTGCCAATTTTGTTAGTAGAGACTGCAGATGCGGGCGCGTCGTAAATTTATAGTCTAATTTTACCGTGGAAGTGAGGAAATACAGCCTTTTTACTTACATTAGGACGACTAAGGAAGAAGAATTTGGAAGAATATCTATTCAAGTTTTGATAGAACTATAATTCTTACGAGTAGCTCTAAATAACAGTTGACTAGCCGGTGTACTACTAAACTGTTTTATTATCTTTCGTCGTAACTATTTTCTGATCTCGCTAAGATTGATAATTTCAATGTTAAATTCTTGCTTACTTGTAGAAGTGTAAAGAAATTTTTCGATTGGCAACAATGGATATCAATGCATCAGCACATGGTCAACATTATCTTCAATCCAGAAATAGTTTTGAAATTTATAAAGTGTTTCCCAGTTATGTGTCATTTGTCACAGCGATATGGATTGCGCAACTTTTTAGTCATCCGCTTCTTTGAAAACGCTCACTCTCGAGCTTATTCCAAAGGCAAGCCAAGCTATTCCAAAGGCAACCCAGGCTATTCCAAAGGCAACCCAAGCTATTCCAAAAACAACCCAAGCTATTCCAAAGGCAACCCAAGCTATTCCAAAAACAACCCAAGCTATTCCAAAGGCAACCCAAGCTATTCCAAAGGCAACCCAAGCTATTCCAAAGGCAAGCCAAGCTATTCAAAAGGCAAGCCAAGCTATTCCAAAAACAACTCAAGCTATTCCAAAGGCAACCCAAGCTATTACAAAGGCAACCCAAGCTATTCCAAAAACAACCCAAGCTATTCCAAAGGCAACCCAAGCTATTCCAAAGGCAACCCAAGCTATTCCAAAAACAACCCAAGCTATTCCAAAGGCAACCCAAGCTATTCCAAAAACAACCCAAGCTATTCCAAAGGCAACCCAAGCTATTCCAAAGGCAACCCAAGCTATTCCAAAGGCAACCCAAGCTATTCCAAAGGCAAGCCACGCTATTCCAAAGGCAAGCCAAGCTATTCCAAAGGCAACCCAAGCTGTTCCAAAGGCAACCCTCAAGCTTTTAAATAAAGCCCAGAAAACTTTATTTTTAGGATCCAGGCATGTCTTGAACAGGATACAACCGTAATTAGGAGTTAGATCGTTTCGTAAGACATATTCACCAATTTATCTCCTTTTTTAACCCTCAGTCTGTCATTCAAAAAGATATTTGTCATCTTTGAGGAACGTCATTGCGTAATTTCTCTTTTTAAATATTTACTTAACACTTTGACTGCGACGTGCGCCACCGGTGGTACACGGAGGTAATTTCCACAATGCTGCTGACCGGCCAGTAGTCGCAAACTCTATTTTCATAAATATTTAATCAAAGATAAATTAAGGCACGATCCAGTTCATGTTTGGCTTACTACAATTATGCTTACTACAATTGACAGTAAATTTGAGTTTGGTGTTGAACTTAATATTTAGTAGTCGCAGCCAAAGTGTTAAGCAGCTGTTGGGCTAACCATCTCGTGATGAACTATTTAGATCAACGTCTCATGTGTCGACAATTTTTGCAGTTAAATTGCAAAATTTCACCAGCAGATCTTGTTTGTAATTTTGGGTGCACTTATAACTTGGTACAAATATTTTCCCGAATCTCAAGTCATATATTCGACTTTATCGAGTGCCTTTTGTCTATCAGGTCAGTGAAAAAAATTAAACCCGTTTTTAACTCTTGTGGCGTGCTCACAGAATCCTACAGTAAAAAAAAATACAAGCAACAAATGAGGGGTATTCCACGGCTTAGCTAGTTTTATCTACTATTTTTCAAGCGGTTTTGCAAGACACATACGTCATCTTGCGGTCCAAAAAGCTCAAATTGAAATTTCATGACAATTACCTCCCACAGTTTTAACGCTTACACCATTAACTTTGAATCATTCAACCGCAAAATATATTATCTTTTGTGCGTCTACATATTATGAATTCGCTCAGCCTATTTATGCCCTATAACGTTCCAATGTAATCAGCTTTATGTTTTTTACGAGCCACCAAATACTGCAACACCTATCATGTTATTGCTGATTAGTTTAGCTTTTGAAAGCTCTATTCGGTTATGAATTTGAAACTAAACGAATGTGGAGTAAGAACAAATTTTAAAATAGTAAACGTAAAAAATAAGCAATATTTAGTGAAAACTTGCTTGTTGGTCGGTAAATGCTAGTTTACAGCGTTCTGCGAGAAGCAGTCTTCCCGAATGCATTGAGCTAAACTGGCAAAATTATTGCGTCTTGGGGAACAATAGCAGCTCAGATTGCATCCCAGCGTCCGATGCAGGCCTCTCGGCCTTGACCTCTGCTCAGATGCAACCAATTCCCCCGAGTGTTTTGTGACCTAATGCTCTTGTTTGGAAATACAGGGGAGAAAATTACAACGAAAAACAGAATTGAATTGAACGAAAAATTTGAACGAAAAATTTGGATTGAATGTTCAGATCCAACGTTTTCGAACAACATTGATGGGATTCACGATCAAGTCTAAATTTCTCTGACGATTTGGTTTTGCGTTGCTCGAGAAATTATGTGAATGTAAATGTGATATTTGGTACTTCGTGCGATGCGCTTGAAAACACATCTTTAAACTTGCTAAGATTTGGTAATCGCGTCAAAACGTATATAAATAATAATATATTGAACTTTTCACAGCTAACAAACGTATTTTAATCTATGTTACGAGCTTCAAGTTTTTGTTCGTTCAATATGTAAGAAAAAAATATGAAAATACATATATTTGGCATAAACACAGTATTTTATTATCAAAATCATGTCAGAATTGTCTGTAATGCTCCAATTTTGCCATAAATTAAGTCGTAGAAAGTCTGCAGAAGTTTCATTAGGATGGTGCACCATTCTTGTTTCAAATATTCAACATGTCTTTTCCAGAGACGACCCAGAAACCATTGCGCTGCCGAGATTGCCCGGCAGCCTATACTTCGTCTCAAGATCCCTCATTCTCGTAGAGTTTCAATCAGGCTAAAAAAGTCACCATTGCGCAAGGTCAGGAGCTTACTTGATCATACTTCAGTGGACTTCGAACGATGGTTTTTGTATCTTTTAAAATTTAATTAATTTATTAATTGATTCAATTCAGCAAATTTGTGTATATGGTTAATTAGGAATCTGAAATACGGTTGTGTTGAAAAAGTATGCTGTTATATCGAAGAATGAATTTTTGTTATTGAAGACGTGAAGACTTTATTTGAACTTATGTTACAAGTGAGGGATGTGATTGGCTTAGCTAAATTTGAAGAACACTTGCGAGTTTGACAAAACTTCTACTTTGTCTTTTGTTTATCACTTGCCCTTGCATGCCACAAATATTCACTGCCTTTTTTATAGGAGAACATTAGATATAAACTTTTATAAAAAACATTCGTGAAAGTATGAAGGTAAAATATGCACTCATGCTGTTGAAAATATTTTTCAAACTTAATTTTCAATTGTATATTGATGCAATTTATGTGAATCGATTTGGAAACGTCAATAATTGTTCCTTTTTTTTGACATGCGAACCACAACGGAGGAGCATTGTTGAATTTTGCATGTATTGCAGCTGCGAAATGTACGAAGCTGTGTAAATCGTATTCATAAACTCAAATTTATAAGCTAGCGGTGAGCAGACAATGATGACTGAACTCTACTTTTGAACGAGTTGGTTTTCAAATATCAGTCGCTGTGTCGTTTCCAAACACCTAAATGTTAGTCTTTCCAAACCACGTCTTGACGTACGAGAATTCATATCATTTGTATTGTATTTTTCCTGTAAGCGGTATGCTTCACGCTTTGACGTTTCAGCAAAGAGTTTTTCGAGGTGATCTTCATACCAGTTTGAGTGGTTAAAGCTATTTCTACTGGTCATTTCTGGTTTATTTTTAATTTTGCAAAGCGTTAACAAAGGTAATTTTCAATGGGAATGACTATACACAAATGCAGTAATTGAATCATGTAATGTATATCTACCAGCCTTGTAAGGTCATCCCGAATTTTACAACTCGTTCATGGCTTCTCAAACTCTCTGAGCCATGTGTCTCGTACGAGATTCCGTTACGAAGTGAAAGGCTTCAGCTCTTAGCATCACGTAGCCATTGAATCCGGGAACAAATTCAGATCCACAGACATTTGACGTCAGCCATAAGTTCTAGTGTGCATAAGTTCCATTCGGATGATGCACCATTCTTGGGTCAAATAATCTGCATCTGCTTTTACGGCGACAAGCCAGAAATCATAGCGCTGCTGAAATTGCACTGACATTCATAATTTTGTTTTTGAAGCTCTGTGATCATTCTACGCGCACCGCTGACAATTTTTGTACCTTAATCACATTTGGCAGACTCCAATACAGACTGAAATGTGAAAAGCCACACCAGGTGATGTTGTAATAGCGCGAGCTTTAAAATTTATCAGAAATAATTCAGCCTAACCTTGTACGATCACCTACCGTGTTCGCAGCCTGAGAAACTTGTTTTTTGGATGCATTTTAACTCTAAAAATATTTTGTTTCGGTGCCACTGAGGATAGGCGTTGCTCGTTGACTCGGTTTGAAAATGAGTTCATTATATGGAGATATTAGACTTTGTCAATACATTTCCCTCTATTACTCTGCTATCGTCATCATTACCTATCATTTGTTGATGGCTTTGAGATCAGGAGAAAATTTTCGGTCCAATTTGGTGGCTTTATCTTCTCGCTGAGAAAAATGCAGGACATTTCCCGGTCATTTTGGCCGCCTTCGAAAGAGATAAGCTGATAGTGTGCCCTCTGTTGCGGAAGTGCCTGTTTTAAAAGGAAACTGAATAATTTGAAGCGTTTATTCCCATCATTACGCACCCTTTCTTCAAAAAAATTGGTTGTAGTTGTGAATTGGGATTTTTTTTAGAAATGTTTAGCCATATTCCCGAAAATAAATTCGTGCTCTGTAGTGTAGGTGCTTCCAGCCCACGGACTTCTTTTCGCGCTACTCGACAAATGCTCACCATTTTTCCGTGAGAGTGGACTTAGTGTCCCAAATGAGTCTGGAAGATCTCCTAACCTCGACTCCGTTGAAAATCAATGTACAAGATCGCGAAGAAAATAGATCCCGCTGCTGAGGACTAATTGCTGCTGTTAAAGGAAGCTGACCCCGATTCGTCGATATCATGTGTAGTGAGCAGGTTTGTGTTCTGAGGAAATACCTTACGGAAAGACTGAAATTCCTTCAGATTCGTCGATACCACATTGAGTTAGAAGGTTAGTGCAGATGTAAAATACTTTACACAAAGACTGCAACTCTATTAAATTCGTCGACATGAAGTGTAGAGCACAGATTCGTGCGATGAGAAAATACTCTCGGAAAAGATCAGCATTCATTTAGAATCGTCGATAAAATATATTATAGGAGTCGGTCAGGTTTGAGCGGTGTAAAGACATCTCAGTGTCTATACGAATACTTTCGGATAAGTTTGGATGTATTTCTAGATTCGTTTATATCAAAGCTTGTCAGAAGAATACTTTAAACTGAAGACATTCAGTGAACGGTGTTGTATGTTTATGGAAGGAAACCAATAATTTTCTCTCAACTCCACAAAAAAACAACCATTATGTAAAATTTAAATTACTTGCATTGTTAATTTAATGGTGGTTTTCATTCATGCCAAATTAAATTTGAACGATACAAGAAAAAACTAATATTGCTTTATGTAATTTTTAGATTCTTTTTGAAAGATTTTGCTGCTCAGCAAAGACCTTCACATTCTAAACCTGAAAGTGATGCTATTAAAACAAAGTAATATTCATTAAAGTAAATCCGTTAGTATTGCAGTGGCATATTTCAATATTCAATTAAAATTACCATTGGTCAAAGAAATTCTTAATTTTTGAAATTTTTCATAGGTTTTTGGTGAGATTTTAGGTGTTCTTGAGTGTCCTAGTTATTTAATTCGATTATACTGCTCTACTTCGTAGAGATTTTTTCTCTCGTGCAATTGTGACGAGCTGACGAGTGCTGTTATGTTCTGCATTGCGTGCAAAGCTCTAGTGCTTAGAATAAAGAATATTTAACACGTTGACTCCGATTGTGCGGTTGCTACGGTCAGTTTGGTTAGATTAGAAGAAATCGTATTGGAAATCCAGCTTTTTTGCTCTAATACATTTTTAACCTCTTTAAAAAGTGTAAAGAATACAATTGAATCATAATATGTTACCATATACTCTAAAATTTATTTCGAAAAAGGTAGGAAAATAGTTGAAATATTATTTGTATGTTCTGGGATGTAAATGAGCAATTTACCAGGTGGTACACATATGTACCACTTCGGAGTCAACGAGTTAAATCTTCAAGCGCATAAATGCTGGTAGGAATATTGTTACACAAATAATTTGATCATATTGTAAATTGTGACTCCTACTTCATATGATTCAACCGTCGTTGTAGCACGAATGACAAGTGAGAGTAGAGATCATGGGTAACGTGAGGGAGAAAGATGTAAGTGGAGTACAAACAACACTTTCACTGATTATACTTAAAGCATGAAGGCGGCATTAAATTTCCAGTCATTTTATGTTTCTCTCTTGCTGTAAATTCGACAACGGGACAGTTTTCACTCGGGAAAATTTCTTTTATGGTTGTTAGGCATCTAACTTAGATTTATTATAATACAGCCGTATCATAAATAAATTATTTTTCTGATTACCTAATTTCTACCTGTACATGAAAATAACTTCACATTTTGCAAGCCCGCAATCACACTCTCCTTCTTGTGTAACCGCAACCCTGAAACTTTAAACCATCTCCAGCATTTCCATTTCGCCGAAAGTATTAACTTTCCCGTCAGTACTCGGGGCCACAGAAGCGAACCAAGTTTTACAAGGAGACCAAGGAACGCTGAGTCAGCGCGATGGTCATCTCAGGCCCGACCGTGACCTGGTGCAGGTTGTGAACTTGGGTTTAAGCCCAGAGGAGATTTCGGAGGCGCACTTGTGCACGCCGTGACGATGAGAAAGAAACAGCAACGTCTGTCAGTGCCACTTCAATGCATGCTTTGTACGGGCTTGTTTGCATCAAATTAGGTGAAAAATATAGTTGAACATGACTTTTGTTGGAAAATTTGTAAATGTAGTCCAACGGGTTTCTTGTTAGAAGATTTGTAAATATAGTTCAACGGGTATTTTGTTAGAAGATATGTAAATATAGTTCAACGGGTCTCTGGTTGGAAGATTTGTAGTATCAGGACAATTACTGTCTGACAATATAAGTTTTTACACACATTCTTGTGACAGCTCCAGTTTGTGCGAGGCTGAAGGCAGATTCGCTCACCTGCGAGTCTTTGGAGTCCTGGTGCCGGATTTTCTTGAGTATGCTAGACTGAGTCCACTTGGCTACGCTTTTGAATTCCTTTGAAAATCCAGTCTCTGCTCCCTGATTACCCTGATGCTATTCTAGGGCCAGCGTTATGGTATTGGAGATTTATTTCTAATTCTTTATTTCTTATATAACAGCGACAACAACGCATGGTAATTCTGATGTAAATTTTGCGCCATCGTTATCATGAGCGAGGTTATTATTTTATTACTTATTTTATAAGAGTGACAGCAACGCTAAACTGTACTCATTTTGTTCTGCAATAAATAAAGATTTATCAATACACATCTATTAAATAATTTGATGTTCTTTCGTATGTTGAATAATTAACGGTTTCGTTTTAATTTCTATTTGATCGGTCTCAAGCACAATGATTGGATCATTTTTACATTTCAAATATAGGTGATAGGGTAACACTAATATTCACAGAGCTTTTGATTTATCGTTCGAATGTATTAATGACCGGAAAATTATTTTTTTTAAATAATTCAAAATATATACCTCTTCATCAAATTAATTTACGCAAATTTGGCAACCAAGAATGATAAAATATTATGAAAAACTGTGATTGAAGTCGCACTCCGTAACTTCATAAATCATTTTATTATTATGCGGTCTTCGAAGGACATGAAACAATACGACAGCAGCCAAGACGCAACAACGCCGACCACCAAAATCCACCGTCGCCGCAACCGTGAGCCTCCCGTGGCTGAGCAGCGGGCAGAAGCGGCAGCAGCTCGGGTGTTCCGAGGTAGACGCGGCGGTCGCACGCCCGTCATCAATTGTCCAGTCCTCAGTGCAAGCCTTGAATTTTAATCGGGCCGCACAACAGGTGACCATCCATCAAAACAGCAGCCGTTAACATCATAAAGGTAAGGCGTTAGCGTTTTTTCACTCTCAGCTAAGAGATAAATGCCTGCAGCTTTCCAAAGTGAGTTAATATGGATATTTTTATTTTTTTGAGAAAACCCCAATTGAGGTTTTCAGACAGCGTGAGTGCATGCAAATATTATTAACTAAGTTTGAGAATTGTTTGAGAAATTAGATATGGTGAGTTTCTTCTCTCCATGTGAAAACCATTAGATGAGAAAACGTTTCAAATAATTATCTCAATCGTAATACGAGTCACATACTGAAAAGTTTATACTCTATAGAATGAAACATAAGAAAAGATTAAGGATATATGAATGAAAAGTTCTTTTTAAACATCATCCTTTTAATTTGGGATGAACATACACTGTCCGTATGCGATACAGTACACTTAACGGTTAATAAGAGAAAGTACGGTTTACAAGATCAGGTAAAATTAACAAGATAAAGTACTACTGACTTTCCCTTCAAAAATTGTCGATCAGGTTGACGAAACTTTGCGGTTTATTTTTATACTAATCCAGTACCATTTTCCTTTTGCAACTGAAGTCATATATTTCTGTATCTGCTAACGGGACTTACACTTCACAACACCCGTGCAGTCTCCTTACGGTGCGAAGTTGTAGAGTTGGGCGAGAAGTTACGGCTGTCCGTTGTACGCGAGATTAGATCTGCTCAAACTTGCAGGAATAAAGTTTCAGATTTTGGTGACTGGAGTAGACATGCTTCCTCAGCTACTATTTTCAGACGCGGTTTTGAGGTGCTTAAAAATAAGGCATTATAAGCATTGATGAATAAGTCTTATTGAAACCTATTTCGTTTTAATGCTTTTCGTTATTAAAATTGAAGATTCATTTCATGTAATTGACTTTCAATATGGGTAGAAAATCGTTCCGAAATATCTTAAGGTTTTGACCATGAAAAATGCAAAGAACTTGGCATTCGTTTCTAATGGCAATACAGTTCAGTACTCCTTAGGCCTCCTCAGATGAGCTCATGTACAGTTCATATCACTTGGTTCTCTTCTTTGTGAATTAAACGAAATATCACCCCAACTTGGGATTTACTACACATCAATAAAAAATCTTCAGCTAAACATTTCAGAACAAGTTGAAAACGAGCAAGTTGAATGAAAAATAACTCCAACTGTAATAACTGTAACTGTAATATAACTGTAAAAGTAATATAACTGTAAAAGTTCTTCTATTTAATCACGCAGTCAATCTTGAAAATTCATTATTTATTCAGTGCCGAAACGAATCGTCTGAGATCATTTCGCTTATATTTACGCTTGATTGATCCTCCGCTCAAAATAATCAAAGAGTGCCACGATTTTTTCTTTTTTTTATCATCTCAGCGCATACGCTGGTAGGCAATTGGAATTTGAATCTAAAATAGCTTTTGAAAATTTGGCTTCGCATTTCAGCAGAAGAAAAACGTGTTTGAGTTTCTGAACATAATTAATTCGCTATCTCCGTGGCACAGATCAAGCTGGAGACAACGGCAACTTGTGTGTCTCTTGGAATCCGGTCCACAAAATGGTGGTGAGTTTTTTGCAAATGTGCTTCAATTGTTTTAATACGATTAAATACGAATGCACTTTATTATTTATTTTAATGCGATTAAATGTGAATGCGCTTTAGTCATTTTAATTCGATTAAATGTGAATGCGCTTTAATCATTTTAATTCGATTAAATGTGAATGCGCGTTAATGAAGAGTAGGAAGTATCATCATAAAATGGCTCGCAGTATTTCCAAAAATTAACATTTTAAGGTTGTTATTTGGTTTTCTTTTCGACTTTTAAACAAAGCAATTTTATCCGCCTCACTCATTCACTCATACATGACCAGCACAAAACTAAGTCAAGAAAAAGGGACAAAAAATAAGACCTGCCGAATAAAAATGAAACCATCTTCAAAAAATAAGGCCATCAAAAATAAGACAATCAAAAAAATAAGACCAAATAAGACCATCACAAAAAATAAGACCATCTTCCACGCCGGTGGCTAAAAAGGGTGACACATTTTGTACGAGCTCAATAGGTGTCAGGGACGCCATTTTTGTTATATTTACTGCTAAATTATCAATTCTGTATTTTTTTCAAAATGAATTTTGTTATTAACGACATTTCGCATCTATCAGCCTTTTGGGCGGCTAGATGCGAAATCTTGTGCTGAGTGATTTCCCAGTGCTGAGTGATTTCCCTGTGCTGAGTGATTTCCCTGTGCTGAGTGATTTTCGAGGACATACGTTAATAAAAAGTCCCTAATATCGTATTTTGGGCAGAAAATGGTCAATTTGGCGTTGCTATCATGAGTTGATGCAGCGGCGCCAGCGCCAGCCCTACAATGCATGCCAAGTCGACACGACCGTAGCCAGGCTATGGACTCGTCGCATTTACGTCCATATATGCTGGCAGCAATGAACTATAGCTTTGCTTTAATAGCTTGTTAAGGCAAGATTATTCTGCTTCAGCGTGCACGTGCTCTGAAGGGCACAATTTGCACTTCATAATAACCTTGTAAATCTGAAAAGGATTGGAAGATTAGTGCCTGCCTACATCAGGTGCCCATGAATTGTGAGTAATTTAGGTAGGGAGCTGCCTGCTGCTGAATTTTCTTGTGCGAACGAAATTAGTATGCGGCGTCTCAACGTATCAAATCAGTATGCAGCGCATCCAACTCTGTGGAGCTCGAGATCTTCGAAATTTTCTGTTTCGTTCTGAACGGAGGATTAATTCGTCTCGGTTTTTTCGAGGCTTGGGGAAAAACTGAAGTCTGCACCTCCTTGGTTGAGGAGAATATATTGCTAGAAATAAAATAATGTAGAGCGAGGAAGGAAATTACTGATAATCGATAAAGAAGAACGTATCTCCAGAGGTGAGGGCTCTAGCACATTTCACTCGATATTCGTGTCATCATCGGAGACTTATAAAAGAAAGTTAGGTCGCACAATTTCGCCTTATGTTGCTCTTGGGCCATAAATTTTGGGCCATAATGGGAAATTTGGCCGAGGATGCTATCCAATAGACATTCAATGAAGCAAAGCGCAGTAAATTGGGGCTTCGAAAGATTGGCCTCCGGAAAATGAAGTCGTTGGCTTTGGAAACAACACACAGAGCGGCCTGCGGCGCTCATCGGTCAAGTTTTAAGTTACACCCTTCAAGTACCTCGGCAAGATCAGACCTGAGGAAAATCGAGCGATAATCGTACATGCCTCCCACCCATGGTAGAGGAAGCAAGGTAGGTTCAAATCAGTCTTTTTTTCGTTGACGGTGTGGTTTTGCTGACGTCACGGCAACGAACCAACAGCAGCACTCATATTGCACTTAGTAGCACTGCTACCCTCAAATCTGGCTCCACTATTGGCCTAGCGACATGGCGTTTTGGTGACGTCATAAAGTGCGTTTGAAATAAAGCATTTCTATTGGATAGCTGATAAGAGAAGTTGTACTTTCTCCTATAGAAATGACCCTACCTTGTTTCCTCTACCGTAGTGCAGAACCTGAAGCGTAGCCAGATGGTGTCCAGGGGACTGATTTTCCAATATACGTTATTATTGCATTGAAGCTGGTAGCGTGAGTTATTATGTCGATTTGGCCGCGAGCACTTAGTAAAGTTGAAGCACTGAGTATCAGACACCTCTGCAGAGTGGACAAACCTTCAGCCAGAGCTCAAATATTTCTTTACATACTTAAACCTGAAAAATTCGACCAAAAAACACAAATGGCAATGGCAAATTGACGGAAAAACTTTTGCAGCCCCCTGTGCTGGTACGACAATGTAAATTAAATTGTTTCGAAATCTGGTCCCAAGGAAAATACTCGTGAGCATTGTTTCTACCACGCATGTTCTCCTCAGCGCGACGGATGGTGGACGCGTGTGCGCTGGAGGATGCTTCAGAGCGAGGATGTCATTTCTGCTATACATTGTGTCCCACAAAAACCCGAACCGTGTATTTATTTTCCTGGATCAGTAATGCCATCATAAGAATACCTTAAACATTTAATTTAAAAATTATGATAATATTGCTGATACAGGTATTTTTATGATGGTATTACTGATACGGGTATTCTTATGATGGTATTACTGATACGGGTATTCTTATGATGGTATTACTGATACGGGTATTCTTATGATGGTATTACTGATACGGGTATTCTTATGATGGTATTACTGATACGGGTATTCTTATGATGGTATTACTGATACGGGTATTCTTATGATGGTGTTACTGATACGGGTATAAATACTCGGTTCGGGTTTTCGTGGGACATATTGTACTCCTGAAATTTTCGGAAGTTGAATCGGTCCACTTAAGTGTAAAGAAATCGTTCAAATTGCCCGAGAAAATTCAAAATTCAGTCACGTGACAGAGAAAGATGGATAATAAGTTTGTGAAATTTGTTGAAGCCGTGAAATGGAGTTAGAACTTGGAGACTCTCCTCCTGCGAATTACGTGCCAGGAGAGGGCGCGTTGCTGACATAGTCGTAAGCTTGCAGTGGATTTGAGTTCTTCAGCTTGGCAAAAGTTTTTGTTCAAATTTGAGGCACTCAACCTCAACGCTCTTTCGGCAGCAACATTATTAGATTTCTGCGCAATAGCGCTAAGGAGCTTCGCGTACGAGGAATACACTTCTTTATCTGGCAAATTTGTTGCTGTGACCACGAAACATTTAAATTTTTGTTTGAAAGAATTGAGTCAACTGGAATTGGTGATCCTTATTTATAGTCGATGTCGAGTTCTGTATTTTTTCATACAAATTTATTTGCTTGAACATTTATTTTTGAATACAATTACGTTGAGAATATTTCAAGGATAGATCTGTAGCACAGAAACACAATTCAGCAATGTTGTCTCTCTGGCCTTCGAATCATCCATTATCATTATAACCGAGTTGCATTCTTAAATGAAAATGTTATATGAAATTTCACGACGTGGGATTTAGAGAAATGAAGGCCTGGAGCCTTACATTAAACGGGTTGTAATTTCCAGCTGACTCGGCAGGAGTTAAATGAAGCTAACCAATCCTACGTTGATTGATTAAGTTTCATAGCAAATTTACAAGGTGACGTCACGTTTGACGTCAGATGGCTCATTTAAAATTTTTCAGCGATTTTTACGTTTTTCTGTCTGAGAATTTTTAAATTGAAAGAATATTAAAATCCCATACAAAAACACACTGAAAATTAGGGCAAATCGTACCCTTTTCAATATTAATTGGTCAAAGAAAGTGAGTGGCACTAACTTTGCAAAAAGATGACAATTATATATATATATATATATATATATATATATGTACATAAAAAAGCCAAATCTTTCCCAATGCTGCTGCATACAAGTGATGAACGTATCTGTGATACGTGGATTCCTTCCTCAATAATTTAAATATAATACGTAAATTAATGTTTTTATTAGGATTATTATGCTTTTTCTTAGAATAGGCATGTGACGAATTAATAACTAACATTCAAGAGCTATTAGAACGAGTGCCCTTGATACAATCATTACACAATTTGAGTGGTGCATTTAGTTTCATTAATTTGAAAGGTGAATGTATGTAGTGTAGTTAATACATTCACATTCAGTGTAGTTGATGTAGTTTCATTAATTGGAAAGATGGATCGAAGTATCGTAAGGACGAGCTGTAGGCTAATTCTGTAAACATGGTAAGTCAAACACGTCGAGTTTGATGAAGTTGTCGAGCAGTCACCGACGAGCTTTACTATCGCAGTAAAGATCTAAATCCTTGAGCTGCATAACTATGTTTAACTGTCTGTTTAAGTGTGTTTTAAGATAGAAATGGAACCCATTTATTCATACCACATACCACATCATACCACAAATTTTTAACAGAGTAGCTTTAGGCCCAAATTCGGAGTCACAAAAACGGACCAGATCTCAACCAAGAATGCAGGAAGACTCGTAAAATATTCATTGAGTTACTTCTAGTAGTCTAATACATTTCAACGGAAATGAGGTAATTTAGAAAGGTTTTATTTCTTACGGCCTTTCTTTCATTTCGCCTTCTTCCTTATTTCAAAAGAAGGGAGGTGGAACAGTGCTAATAATAATTGTCTTCATTGGAAGATAGAACATTGACGATGGAAGAATCAGTAATAAAACTGTGATGCATTCTTCACTACTTCTAAATTTTTTCCAATAGAACTTCTTCTAATACGGATACCAAACAAAAACGTCAATCCCAATAATACAAACAATTAAAATTTCACCAAAGTCGTCAGAAATGATGGCATCATTTTTTGAGTTGGAGTGTAACTTGTTTGCAAAAACTGCTGTTACATGACCTGTTTCAGATGCGCATCCCTGTTCAGTGCTTCGTTATTTGTGTTCTTAGATCTTGGGAATGAATGTCAAAAAACTTAAATTTTTTTTACATATTAAAAAATTAAAAAAGTTTTCTCGCTTAAAAAGCGAGTTTTCAGTCGATGTGAAGCATTCAGGTATCCAGTTTACGGTGCGGAATGAGGTGAGCAACAAATTATGCATCAATATATAGAGAAATTTATGTTCATTAGAGTAGTAAAGCCTACATATAGCAACACACTTATAAAACATATCCAGTCGTTTCAGACCAAAAATTCGAGAGTGACAAATAAAAACAAAAACACAATTTCATACGTAGTTCAACACACGATGGTTTTATTTTCATTGTGTTTCATGTGTTTTATTTAGACCTGAAATTACACGAGGATAGTGTAATTGATAGTATAGATCTTTATTAACAATCATTAAGATGCTTGTATTGGATTTGATGCTCTATTCTCTACTCAAGTGAACGCAAATTCATGAAGAAATTGTAACAAATCTCCACTTAGAAATAACGCTGTCGCTTTTAATGGCGAGGGTGCACCAGTGTTTAAAATGTGGTGTTATAATCTAACCTAAAAATACCCGTTGTGTGTTTATTTATCTTTTGGTGTCCGCTTAGGATGTCTGAGTTTGCGATATCATGGATACCGAATTCCTCAGTGTATTGACCACGGTAGAGGAAACAAGGTAGGTTCAAACCAGTCTTTTTTCGCGAACGTTATGGTTTTTCTGACGTCATGGCAACGGACCAATAGCAGCGCTTATTGCATCTGGTAGCACTGCTACCCACAAATCTGGCTTCACTATTGGCTTACAGACATGGGGTGCTGGTGACGTCATAAAGTTAAATTGAAATAAAGCCTTTCAATTGGCTAGCTGAATAAGAGGAGATGCATTTTCTCCCATAGAAGTGACCCTACCTTGTTTCTTATACCGTGGTATTGACAGATGGCCTTACTTGCATTCATATGTTCAACATTTTGTCAGGATAGATTCGGTTAGGATATGATCGGTTAGGATAGGTAAGTAATGTTGACGGAATTTTTCACGGGTCCACTTAGCTTAACGATGACATTGTCAGTGAATTTCCACGGGTCCTGCTACTACCTAACAATACCCTTGGTTTATTTGCTTTGAGTTCGCTTGTTCCATTTCTCTGTCACGCTCATAAGGATAGTTATAATGACCGTATCTGGGATACAATTTCATCAGTGCACATGTAGAAGAATATTTTTTACCCCTGGTACTATTAGGATGGATATATTTGTTTGTCATCACCATCTGAAAAATTTCTTCAAGAAAGGTATGGAATCCCGTCATTTTGGGGGGGCCGTGCACACTATATAGTATTCTCATAAAGCACATCAAAATGTCAAACCTAATTTTTACCTATGGCATTAAAAATTACAATCATTTAAAATGCCACTCAACAGCGACTCTGCTACTGTAACATTGGCATAGCAAGATTACAATAATTAAAAATGCTACACAACATCGACTTCAATTGAGTACGCAAAGAGTACTTTTTTGGAAATGGCATTTCGCTTCAGTTTGACATCGTTCAAAGTTCCTCTGCCATAGCATTAATTACTACTTTTAAGCGGAGGCAATCCAACTTGCAGTGGAGGCGGAAAGCAGAAGTTGAACGCTTATCTTGGAGCTAAAGAGGCGTGTGGCGACTAAGGAAGCCGTCGTGAAGTGATCGAGCAACTTAAGTCGTTAGCGGCGCGCGCCTCAGACCAAGTCTGCTGGTCCGTCACGATGCTCATCTCAAGTCGCTCCGCAATGTCTTCTTTGTTTGGTGCGCTCCCCCCTTGCTTTGCAGTTCAGGCTCTCATTCGATCAACGGGCCAAATGCTGTGTGCTTCTTTGCGAGCAACGCGGTGGTTCTGTTGCTTGATTCGTAGTGCTCTTGCGGACTGTGGATTGATTTAGCTTGATCCTGGCATTTAATGGTGTAATTTACCTGTTCTGTTGCAAGATATGTTCTTCCGTCTAAATTTCACCTACTTTTCAGTCAGGTACTTATTGGTTAACTTCATCAGAGATATCCATGGATCAAAGTAAATAACTCGCAAAGTTCGTTTTAGTAGAAAACATACACGTATGCATACATATCCTATGCATGCGATTTAACTCTCAAAAAACAAGTTTTAAGTGGCATCGAATCCTGCTGTTTAGGAATCTAAATCAATTTTGCCGAAATGTGTTGTAAACTTCATAAAGTAATTAGGAGTGGCCTGCAAAAAGCAAGTTACGTCTTAGACACGTCTTTTTTCCCCAAATACCTCGTTAGAACCGCAACTCAGGAGAACTGCGAAGTCTCGCGAAGAAATGGAGGTTGAACGCTCAATTCAAGTTACAAATGAATGCGTGTACGCAGCGAGCGTCCAGCCACGGCTGTTACGGCGTGAATGAAGCAAGATAAACAACAAATCCATATTTTATTTCTTCAATCTTGGCTTTTAGTAAAAACGTCTAGATAGTTCAAGCACTATGTCAGTGGCCCAAGTTCTGGATTACACCATTTGAATTTTTAACACTTATTTGTGCTACGTATTCTTAAAACTGAATTTTGCTTTCTACATCACTGAAAACGTACAGTTTTGGAATTAGGAATGTTTTTTTTGGAGTCATACTTTTAGCTCCGTAGGTACTTCTTAATATCCTGCAACAATTTTTATCCCGGAAGATCTTTTTATTCAGGAAGATCTTTTTAATCCGAAAGCGATTTCTATAACTTACTTCAACATTGGTATAAAATTTCTCATTTACTAGCAGCTGAGCATCAATTCTACACCTTCTCTAGTTCTGATCGAATAGATGAAACACTTTTCATGAAATATGTTTTTCACTATTTATAAAAAACATTTTTAGATCAACCTATTTCGGTCCTCTTCTTGACGCTCTTTCCATCAACACTGCATTAAGCTCCATCCCATGCTCACTCAATTCCTGAAGTTTGAGATTGCTTTGAAAATTTTTAACAGATCCTGAGAACGGAAATGTTGAGTAACATCTCAGTGGAAACCTTTGAGCTGCATCTCTATGTTTAAATGTCTGTTTAACTATGTTTTAAGATAGAAAATAAACCCGTTTATTTATACCACAAAGCTCAACACGAAACAATTCATCGCCGAATTGTAAAAAAACGTTCAAATGCCAAGAATTTTCTACATAATCGAACACTACAAATTTTTTCTATGAGAAAGATCTGAAGTCAAACGGTAGTACCTACCTTCAGAGCGCTGACGATCTTGCTTGCAGATTATATGATAGCGACCCGGAATTCTATAACGTCTACGGCACAGAATAAAGGGTGCCACGATAGCGTGAGGTCTACCGCCATATATCGCCTACCAGGTACAGTTTGAGGTGTACAAATTAAGTGTTTATAGCTAAATTGAAAGTACGAAAATAAGTAATATCCATTAGCAACCTAACCTAACCTCACGCTATAATAATAGCTAGAGGTAGATCCCATGCTATAGTGTGGTAGACCTGACGCTATAGCAGCACCGAATAAAGCCTGTAGCCACACAGAGCACCAGAAGAGAAAACCAAGAGCGGCCAATTTACGTAATTCGTGACAAGCAAGCCTATACGAGACAGGCCGGGGCGCCTGACCAGACTGCGGCGATGGTGGGAGAGGCGCGTCGTGGCCGAGGTGGTGGCGCCTTAAAGATGTGCGCGATCTTCTTCTGCTGCCCTCCTCGCTTCAACTGCTTCACTCGAACCTCCCTGACTTTCAGACAAGTTACGTCGTCGCTCTGGTAATGCTGGTTGTGAAAGGATACCCCTCGACAGCCTCTGTTTTTTTTTTGTAATTCTTGCCAAAATTCTCATACTTGAGTGGTTTTCTAATGAAATTCAAGGGTTTAGACTCAAAAAACACGCGGTGTAGACGTGTCAACGCCTATTTAACACCTTAAGTATTTTTTTTTGGATTTTTGCAACGATAAGGTAAGTAATGAGGCTATTTTCATGCGTATATAATTATTGTGCTCTTTAATATGAAAACCAATAGTTTTTGCAAGTGTGTTGTGAACGAAAGTTTTTGAAAATTCAATGAATTTTGAGGCCCATTGACTTTTGATCGACCGAAGAAATTCAGGTTGAATAGAAAAATGCCGTTGGTAACCGTACCCCGCTCCCTTTTACACTACTCCATACTATGTGTATTCGAGCTATGTGTTATGTCAGTAGGAATTAGGCATTCAAAATATGCATTGAATGTTAATAGGAATTGGGGGGGGGGGGGACGTGTGAACTGGTGGCTCAAAAAGGTCGATTTATTTACCGACTTGATAAACTAGTTTCATGAGTAAAAAAATTATCTAAAATACCAGTTTTGGAATATTTGAAAGTGATTGGCAGAATGAAATAAACTGAATCTGAAATGATAAGGTTGTTAGACTTATATTCAAACACACAACAGACAAATTTAAAATTTTTGATGAAGAGAATGAGAAGCTTATTGGTAGAGGATCTTATTTCGAGACCCACACATTTCACTATCGGCTACACAGTAGCATAATTACTTACGATCAAATAAATTCGTTTTTGCATCTAGTAACTGTCTCAAATTCTGAATTTCACTGAATGATTTATCGGTGCGCGTATGCTTCTCAATTACGTCGATGGCCATGACGCTTTTAAGTTACCAAATAATGCGGCAGTTGGGAAAAGTGCTTCTGAACTAATCAGAATTTGATGTTAACATGCAGCCTAAGAGACCATGGCAGTTACACATGTCTTCCAGGAAAAGGAACGCGAGCCCAATTCTAGTTCAAAACGCTGATAAATAAAAAATAAAAGTAAAATAAACAATTTATTTTAAAGTGACGTGTACTTTATTTCTGTTAGCTTACAGACAGACTCAATCGAAAAGTGCATCCTCAATAAACCTGTTTTCAGTGCGAGTTATCGCAAATCATATCCAACGACAACTTATGAAAACTCAACAGACATGAAAGGCTACATTTTTGTTAACACGCTGTCAAAAGGCTAATTTTAAGCGATAACAGAGTTAGAGGCCCGACAGCAATCAACTGCACTAACGTACAATTTAAGAACTTTTCCCAAGAATGAAGTGGTCTTTTGCTGCGTTGATTGCAGTTTGAGAGCACTCCATGGTTCATTGGAGATGCACTTGGATCTCTCGGAGGGCCCTCGAGCTGTGCTGGTGCGGTGAGAGGTGAAACGGATCACGTGATTACGGGCCACTGAGTGGCAGCTCATCACTGCAGCGCGGCAGTCAGCAGTGTTGTGAGTCAGTGAGAAATGCTGCATGTTAGGAGCACTGCACGTCAGTCCCACTGAGTGGCAGTTCATCACTGCAGCGCGGCAGTCTGCAGCGCTGTGTGTCAGTGAGCAATGCTGCATGTCAGCAATGCTGCATGCCAGTCAGTAATGCTACGTGCCAGAAGTACTGTGTGTCAGACGGCAGTGCTGCACATCAGCCGACACTGTGCGCGTCAATCAGCAATGATGTATGCCAATCAATTGCATCGAAACAAACAGTGGAGTGAATAACTGAAATTTTCTCTGTATACACTCACGTGTGTGGCATTTTGTCTAATACTTTTACGTAAGAATTATTTCAATTACGAGTCCACAGTACGTCAGTCATCAGTGCTGCATATCAGTCATCAGTGCTGCATGCCAGTCATCAGTGCTGCATGCCAGTCATCAGTGCTGCATGTCAGTCATCAGTGCTGCATGCCAGTCATCAGTGCTGTACGTCAGACACCAGCCAGAAGCCACATCATATATGAAGCAAATGACCCCTCGCTGAGTGGTGCGCAGCCACACTCAGGGCTCACCACGCGACTCAATAACAACATTAGTTGCCGCCTTAATATGCAAATATGCTGGATAATAGAGACTAAGGTATTCGCTTTCGCACGTGTCGGTTGGTCGTTCACATACTGGAGCAGCCGAGCAAGAGTCCGCTGTTTTAAATCAGTCTAATTTACGTATTCTTGATGTCACCAAGTCTTTAGGGGTCTTAACTTTAGAGTGCAACAGTGTTTTATGGGGACTCCAGAAGGTTTGATGCACGATATCCACAGTCAGCTTTTACGGAATCCATAAAAAAGGAAGCAAAGAACTTTGAGTTTCCAGGATGCTTTATTCAAAGTTATAAATTCATTATTTATGACTGTAATAAGAGAGATGATATTCATGGACAATCTGTTATTCCCTAAAAATACATCGAAGGATGTAGATGGAAAGAGAATTTTATGTCACATTGCTGCAGTTTACAACAGACTAAGGATGTTGATGTCTTTTCAGTGACAGGAAGCCTGAGAATGTGATGTTGATGTTAGTAATATAATGTTGTAACGTTATTTGTCACAAAGATCTGTCTCATCTCTAGCGGAAAATTAATGTTGACGTACGCGTCTCATTGCTCGTGTTCTATGTCATGTGATGCAGGCAAGAGTGAAGGGCTGGAAATTACGTCCGAGTCCTAACACTGAAAATATTCGAAATTTGTTCGTATGTCACGTATACGAGTACGTTGGGTTAGTGTGCGAATAAATCGTAAACACTTCCCTCGGGCCCACTTATTTACACGTGTTATGGTCACAAACGTTGTCTTCTAAGTGCTCTAATTTAAAATTACACAAATGTGATGTTAGAGTAGGCTAACGTTATAACTGAGCCGTACACTGACATAAAGGAATACGGAGAAACACCATGTCATCAGCTCGTCTGTGCTCTCGTTTTGAGTACATCACGAAAGTACGTCTCTGTTTCACTTTAAACCAAAATTTAAACAAATTGTTCGTTGAAAGTGAAGCAATAGCTGATGTTTTGGTTTCATTTTTCTGGGACTGAGCAGAAATGCAGTTTTAGAATAAATGTTTGGTGAAGTCGGCAGTCCAAATTGGAGCGCACGACTTGCAGGGGTCCGCCGAGCGCCTCCGGAGGGCCGCCGTCTCCGCAGTCGCAAAGTCAGAAGAACGCCCACGACATCGCTCCAGCCAACAATAACACAAAGTGAAGCTCCCAGCTGAAGAAATAGACCAATATTTCTGCCCTCTTGAATTTCAGGGGCGCTCGAATATTTGTAACCAGAATGGTGGGCTGCGGCGGACATCTGAGAATGTATGCTGCCTCTGGCTACAAGAAATATCCCGCCAAAGAATGCCACCCAAGAATAAATTTTACGTCCTATATGCGAGAGTATGCATGCTCTAACGAGTAAATTGAGTCCGTCTTGAAGAAAACTCTACACTTCGCTCGGATGCTGTCACTGCAGTGCCAAGGGACAGGGAAGAAAGAGACAGATGATGTATTTTCGTGTATTATGATACAGAGGAGAAGGTGAAGTGGAAGTGTTGCAGCCTTCCAAGCAGAGCGAAGATGTCAAGTTCTTAGCTTAGAGAAGCATCCGCACTGCATTCTGCAAAGGAGCCTTCTAAGCTCAAAATCGTACGAGTTCTAACACTGATAATGTTCAAAACTTGAGTATCAAATGAAACATTTTATCTTTCTGGACGCAAAAAACATCTTCGACGCAAGAATAATGCAATGTTTCTCATGACTCTTTTGTTTTCCTTGCACTTCATGTTTATTGAAGTAGCATATCTGGATTCGTGACGCTACGTCCAGAGCAAAACATAAAGCTTAATAAGCATAAGAGAAGTTCTACAGATTACTTGAACCGCATGAAAGACATGAAAGCGCCTTGAGAAAAGCACAGGCAAGACACTAAAAGCACAACAGCGATTGCAAGTTGTAGAGGATGGTGTGAGTCGACGCCCAAATTTATAGAAGTTAGATTTCCAGTCCTACTTTCCCGCCTGCTCAAATGATGACTCCTTAATTAACACAATCAAAACCCTTGTAAGTGCTATTCACAAGGGATTTATTAGTGTCGCATGCTGCCAAATTCATGGTCGTGAAAATATAATACAGTTTGCGTTATACTTGTGTATCATGAACGTAAATTAAGAATAAATATTTTCTAAGCGTGAAGTATTACAATTTATTAATAGAAGTAAATTTTTATTATTTTACTGGGATCTTGAAACCTACAAAGTGTCACAATTCGTGATAACATCACTACAGAACTGGTAGATGAAACAGTTATGTGTTATCGATGTTCAAAGCATTGTATGAATGCATTAGGTTAGATAAATAAAACGTAAACCACTTTTTTCACGCTGCGAGTAATAAACCTAGTAAAACGAAATTAGTTCCACTAAGCTATCGTCAAAATACATCGTAGAGCGTTCGGTGCAGCATTTTTTTCTAGCCTCTTATTGTTTCTTTTGATCTTGCGGCACTAAAGTTGACGGCTCAGTCTCACTAGAGCGTTATTAAGTAAGAAGAAACTTCATTTCTCCAAGTCTCAGTTAAAGAAAATTTCTTGAGCACGATGACAAACAACACTGCAGGATACAATTAAGGATTTGAAAGGATTATTTGCGCAACATAAAACTATGGAAAGAGCGCTGAAACACAACGCTGCTAACAGGAGTTCGAAAATGAACATTGCAGAATTTGATTTTATTTGTGTGAGATGAATTAAACGATTCCATTCTTGTGAAACTCTTGCTTCTTCAATTTGGACCTCTTTGGCTTATATAGGCACTAAAATTGTCTGGATGAATACCAACACATCTTGATGAAAACTTGGGTAATTCCTGGGTGGTAGGAATATCGCAGTGACAATTGTCGGAAAATTCCTTAACTTTTGTTCTAAGATTTGAACTATATCCTTGCAGGAATGTTGTTAATGGATGTTTTGCTTGATACTTTTCCAAACGATAGGCAGAATAGAAGTTACACATTGGTAGAATGTGACTAACATATTTACTGACGGCACAGTACGGTTCATTCATTTTTAGCTGAGAGAAACAGGATGCAAACAAACCGTTGAATTTTATCATGGTGGAAATTTTGCAAACGTATTGTCACGTTAGAGCTAAGTTTTTCTTTTAAATATCGCAGCAGAGCGCTGTAGAGACAACTGGGAACTGCACCAGGCGCTGCAAGTGAAAGGTTGAGTTTTTCTTTTAAATATCGCAGCAGAGCGCTGTAGAGACAACTGGGAACTGCACCAGGCGCTGCAAGTGAAAGGTTGAGTTTTTCTTTTAAATATCGCAGCAGAGCGCTGTAGAGACAACTGGGAACTGCACCAGGCGCTGCAAGTGAAAGGTTGAGTTTTTCTTTTAAATATCGCAGCAGAGCGCTGTAGAGACAACTGAGAACTGCACCAGGCGCTGCAAGTGAAAGGTTGAGTTTTTCTTTTAAATATCGCAGCAGAGCGCTGTAGAGACAACTGGGAACTGTACCAGGCGCTGCAGGTGAAAGGTTGAGTTTTTCTTTTAAATATCGCAGCAGAGCGCTGTAGAGACAACTGGGAACTGCATCAGGCGCTGCAAGTGAAAGGTTGAGTTTTCCTTTTAAATATCGCTGTAGAGCAACTGAGAACTGCGTCAGGTATTGCACGTGAGAGCGAGCGAGACGTGTGTGTCTGTGCACTGTCCTGTGTACGAGTACATTCAATTGCCCGCCTAGTCATTGCCAAACAAGAGTCTCAGGGGCTGTACCCTCACAGCCTGGTTTGAGCGCTGTGCCTCTGATAAATGGTTTCTATCGCATATGCAGCGAAATGTCACGAGAGTCAGAAATTAATACTGCCAAGTTTTTATTGAATGAACAGGACGCTTCTGAACATTAGTAGTAGCAATATTGCTACACATGTTAGCGTATACAGAGAAAATTTAGGTTCTTTGCTCTTCTGTTTGTTTAGAAAAATGAAAATAAATACGTTCTTTATGAAGAAATTAAATGTCCAACATATATTTCCAACTTATTGCCCAACATTACATGCAGAGCAAAAAGCATGGGGTTATTGACAGAGCTTTTGTGTTTACCTTAAATTGTGCGATGTGGTAACTTTCAGCCAGGACTGTCAACTTATACACACATCACGGAGATAATATCATTTAGTTCACAGCCAAATACGATTTTCTGATTCGGATGAAATGCGCAAGCTTCAAAATACATCGTTAACTGCATCATACAGACGTCAAGGGCAGTATAAGGCAGTATTTTTGATACGAAACACCATAGCATTAATGCCTCTCTTCTATAATCCCAATGGCTACACCATATTCATTCAGAGTTAGCAAATCGTAAACGATATTTTTGAATGAAGAAGTATTTTTTTCACAACCAACAGTGCAATTCATAGGATCAATTACTCATTCATGTATCGATTTAAAAAATTCCTTCCACATCCCGTCTCAAAACATTGCAACAATTATACAAGCCTGTATCGGCTCAGTCGATTTTTTTCATATTCCCAGTCATTGCATTTCCGTCTATCGGGCTGGTCGACTTTAAATTCGGATTTCGTCATCACATTGCCTCAATTTCACTGGACTCTCTATCTCGACTGAAAAGAATCTACACTTAAAAAAAAGATTGACTCCGACCAGCGTTTTCTGTTGCCCTGCCTGCGTACTTTCCATCGCCTGCAGATGTCCATGAGCTACAAAAGAGCGACGTTCTCGCTGTCCAGTTCGACAAGTTGGACAGCAGGTAACACGTGCCAGAGCAAAGGCTAACAACTGAAGTGTTTTTCTGTTGTCGCTTTTTGCGCTTCTGAATTTCTCCTCGGCAGTTTCGCGCAAATGGCGGCGAGTTGGCGCGAGAGCCAACCATTCTCCACAAAATAATGGGGATGTGTTTTTTTGGGGAGAACAATTGCGTAAATGTCATGGAATTGGACGAGTTCGGGAAATATTTCGTGAATGACTAAATTTTAGGAGATGATGTGATTTTGAGTGTATCATATTTCTTATGATAAATAACTATGTAGATGTGTTTTTGAACGGATGTTCTCATAAAACATAGAAATAGTTGTGTAGAGCACAACTTTGTGTATTTCACGATTAAAAAGGAATAATAGTGAGCGTAACTCTAGCTGTAGGCATGAACTATTGCCGTACTTGATGCCTCTGAGATACTGAAGATCAGAAATAAAATCAAAGACGCGTTTTTCCAAAATACCGCCTGCTGTGTCTCCGGCAGCGCAATATCTGCAAGACAAAAGAAACGCGACACCAACCTAGCCAAAAAAGTGGATGAGAGATTTGGGAACTACTGCCTTGTATTTTTCAGATATGATACATTAATTGTCTCATTTACTGGCAATGAGAACATTATGCACTACCATTGCAGTTTTTTCTGAGGTAGGAAACGAAGTGTAGAAGTAAATTTTAGTAACTATTCTCACTGTGTGATTTGTGTGTTTCCCTTCGTGCTAACCTGGCAAGTGGTACTTTGTTTGTGTTTTTAAATGAAGTTCATTACCTGCAAGGGAGCATGTCTTGCATACCAACATTCCAGTAATAATAAAAACGAAAAGTACCCGTTCATCGGGTAAAGTAAAAGGTCAAATCATGACGCGTATCATACGGGTCTAAGAATTTTATCACATACTGAAGTACATATATTAGCAACATCCAAACACCCTTAGAAAAAAAATACTTCATTGATGTTTTTCTATAAAATAACTATCGTCATAAATACGTTGACAATCATGATTTGCAAGAGAAAGAAAGAAGACAAATACAACATAAAAGGCTTCAAACCACTTCTAGAACAAAACCATTTATTTCGCAGAAATTGAGCTTTTTCCCCTACTCGCACCGCTCCCAGGAGCTGTAACTTGGAAGCTTTATTTTGCCCTTGTGTCTTGACAAAAACCAGTCACCTGGAGAAAGTGAAGATTTGTGTAACTCAGTGTATATTCTCCACAAATGAAATGTTCGTAAAATCGCTCATGGACGATGTACAACAGCAGTCATTCAGGTACGAGAAAACAGAACCGTCTCGTTCTACTTTAACGAACACTACACTTTTACTCTTAAATACGACTTTTGCTTACCACATTGGAGCAAAATATTCAGGTACATTTCCTCCCAATGCGCTTCTGGAAATACTGTAGTTCCAAAACACGACTTCTAACAGGCGGATTAACCAGACTAACATGGAACACCATTCTTGCAAGGCTTCAGATTTGAATACGTACCCCAAGTTTATATAATTGAATTATAAAGATGGCCGAGCGAGATAAAAGCAGTCACGATGGTCCTCTGAGAGATCTATGTAATATTGGAATAAAGCATTATTTGCTATCCAATGGAGCATTAACTTACGGTGGACGCATAAAGGGGATCTAGGGTCATCTTTGAACATCGTAATGAGCGCTTCCGCCGTGCCCCTCATTTCTGATCTCCGAAGCTCCTCCGGAGCGTCTTTAGATGAAGAGTTTTTCATTCCATAAGGCGGCACCCAATCTAATAAATGCATGGCTTCTGTTAAATAATTTGAAGGAGATTACGTATTCAAATTAGTGTGTGTGAAAAAAAAATCATGGAATAATATTTTTTAGTTTTTTAAAATGATTTGCGTGAAAATGCGGAACATGATTCGTCACTTATAGGACATTTGGTTTCAACTCAAATTTTAATTTCATCGTCTAATGTGAAATATATTTAGCCTGCACGCATGGAGTGATTTAATTGTCACTTACTATCATTATTTTTCACATAAAAGTAGGAAGGCAGCATAGTTTCAAATACTTAACACAGCGAGCTCGAACGAAATGCATCAAAAGTTATTCCGTATCAGTAAAAATTTACAGTAGGTAAATAAATCATTCTAATCTAGAATTTTGTAATGCATTTTAACCAATATCTTGAAATCGCTGAAATTCTGTTCGAACGAAATGCATCAACAGATATCATCGCAGGAACAATTTACTTTAGGTAAATAAATACATTCTAATCGAGAATTTTGTAATGCATTTTTACCGAGATATTGTAATCGCCGAAATTCTGTATCCAAGATTCCATTCAATACTCTTTCTTCAGAGCGCTCAATTTACTCTCGAGGCCGAAGTGATTGAACTGCGTGCTCTACGGACAAGAATTTAAACCACCGAAATGTTTAATACTGAGGAAGAATTGCTTCAGAATATTGAGCTGATAAGACACTAATTCATAAACGTAAGGCAGCTTTAAAGCGGCCCATCGACGATCAATTTAATTGTCAATATCATTGACTCAATATATTGCTGAAATTTTTTTTACCCACTAAGTCAATTATTTGACGGTCGTCAACCAAGCTCACAGACGATCAATTAAATTGTCAATATTCATTATTGTCAATTATATTGACAACAAAATTGATCGTCTATGGGCAGCGTAAGAGAAGCACAAGCGTATCACCAGGGTTGAATTTAAATGAAATTAGCACGCATCAAAAACTACCGAACAGATTCAGTTCTATACTACAGGTATAAATAAATAAATGAACTGCGCATATGATGCAAGTATATACACCAACTACCACTTTGATCTATCTTACTATGTACATATATACTTAAAATTTTGATAAAATATTTCCAGTTTGCTTGATTACTTAAAATATTGGTTGCTTGTCACCGTCCGCGCTCTGCTTCAGTAATGGCATAGGGCAAAGTTGAACGCCCAGCTATCTGTTATAAAAAAGGAAAATTTAACTTCTGGTTTCTGTTATAGGTAATTCAGCGTGTTCACTATTACTCGAGGTAAAAATTGACGTTCATTTCTTAACATGGATAATGTTTGAAAAATCATAATTTAAAATTCAAATCATTTATTGTTTCGTGAAACAACGCAGTTGATCACTAACCGATATATACACATCGAAACAAATAAAATTAATTAAAATATGTAATAGTTATAATTGTCATCCTTTTCAGTTGACCCCCATTTCCTCCCAAAAGGTGTCTACATATACATATGTGCATTACACATCTACAGTGTCATGTGAACGTATGAACTGAACTGATCTCACACATGGATGTTGGGACGATAATTTTTGCCATTCATTGAACTTCAGCTGAACAATAAATTGAAACTAGCGGATTTTATTTCAACTATTTAACTCCCTTTTCCAAATTCGAGTCTGAAATACGAGTGTTCATCGGATGATCAAGAAGTATCATACAAAAAATATTTTGAAAAACATTGAAAAGAAGGAAAAAAAGTTTATGTCATAAAACAAAATGAATGACTGAAGCATAGATATGCAGAAACAAGTCCTTTAAGATTGCCAATATTTCCAGATTACTTGGCATTCAGATTTACGTGCAACGTGAACGATTTGGGTTTCATGTGCAGATCATGTTCATTTTCGTAGGTAGACGACAATATGCTATGAAAATTATACCTGACATTAAGTAACACCCAAACTTTTCAAGATGGAAACTGAATAAAAAGTACAACCTAGAATAAAATTATACCTGACATTAAGTAACACTCACACTTTTCAAGATGGAAACTGAATAAAAAGTACAACCTAGAATAAAATTATACCTGACATTAAGTAACACTCACACTTTTCAAGATGGAAACTGAATAAAAAGTACAACCTAGAATAAAATTATACCTGACATTAAGTAACACTCACACTTTTCAAGATGGAAACTGAATAAAAAGTACAACCTAGAATAAAATTATACCTGACATTAAGTAACACCCACACTTTTCAAGATGGAAACTGAATAAAAAGTACAACCTAGAATAAAATTATACCTGACATTAAGTAACACTCACACTTTTCAAGATGGAAACTGAATAAAAAGTACAACCTAGAATAAAATTATACCTGACATTAAGTAACACTCACACTTTTCAAGATGGAAACTGAATAAAAAGTACAACCTAGAATAAAATTATACCTGACATTAAGTAACACTCACACTTTTCAAGATGGAAACTGAATAAAAAGTACAACCTAGAATAAAATTATACCTGACATTAAGTAACACTCACACTTTTCAAGATGGAAACTGAATAAAATGTACAACCTAGAATAAAATTATACCTGACATTAAGTAACACTCACACTTTTCAAGATGGAAACTGAATAAAAAGTACAACCTAGAATAAAATTATACCTGACATTAAGTAACACTCACACTTTTCAAGATGGAAACTGAATAAAAAGTACAACCTAGAATAAAATTATACCTGACATTAAGTAACACTCACACTTTTCAAGATGGAAACTGAATAAAAAGTACAACCTAGAATGAAATTATACCTGACATTAAGTAACACTCACACTTTTCAAGATGGAAACTGAATAAAAAGTACAACCTAGAATACACTGAAAGCATCTTGTGCTAGACGAACATAAAGATGATTTGTACGTTGATTTTTATCTGCTCCTAAGGATACAATGAAGTTACATTCTTAGCTTGAATAATAAGAATTTCTTAGCTGATAATCCGATTCATTAAAATTGTTAATTTAAAGTTTGCGGTATCAAAGTATCCATTTATTTTCCCTCTTTCCTGAATTAAAGTTTGTGCCTCTTCATTTACCCACAAGTTGGACAAATATGTCGAAAGAAAGGTTCATTTTGATGTATTTGTTAAGGAAAAATTATTCCTTTTGACCACATCACGATGATGTGCCCAGTCCAATACAACCTCAGACTCTAACGCAATTGGATTGTGAGTTAGAATTTTCGATCATTTCTGACTAGTTCGTACTTATTATACCTCACATGCAAGGGAAGGAACGTTTTCGTATTGCTGGTCAAACTACAAACAAATATCACGTTTATTTTGTTTCTTACCATGCGTTGAGTAAGATGAATAAGAGAATCTGTGTAATATCTTTCAACACCATTTTTTTGCTCTGTTTTGCGTTAAGCTTTGAGTGAAATTCAAAAGTGTTTGTTTAATTCCTGCTAAAAAATTCATTAATATGGCATATGAATTATTCAAATTGTGGTGAGGATACAAGCCTGCGAATATTGATTGGCCGCTGTCGTTACCAACATCTCTGCTAAAATAGCCTCTCTTAGCTTCTCAACACAAAATTTGAGGTCTTTTCAGAGGTGGAGATAATTTTCTTACTGGCTCTAAACGAAAATTTAATAAAAATGGTTGGCACAATCGTGCCATCGATGAAATTCAGCTTAAAATTGATCGCATTTTTTTATGATCTGGACAATGTCTCATCAAAGAATATACTGATATCTAAAGAGTTGACAGATGAAAAGATCTTTCCCGTTTACTAAAAAATGGGCTGAGGGTAACAAACAATTCTTCAATTCCTGACAAAGAATGATTCAACTTTGTTACCCATTCAACCGCTCCGTTGCTCAGTTAAATATTTCCAAAGAAATATTTTAGAGTTGATCTGCAACATGGGCTTTTGCGCAGCTGCCGATTAAAATCTCTTCCTAGAAAATTCTTTTCATTTCGGAAAAAATAAATGTCTTCTTATTCGTTGGACTCGGAGGCAGGCATTGCGAAAAAAATCTACTGCAACATGGGTGAAAGTTTTTAGCGCCACGCTAAGTAGGCTTGACACAAGCGAACAGAAATCGAAAAAAGAACATCTCTGTACAAATTTTCAAGTTATTTTCAGTGATGAAATAAATGTGAGCTCAGTAATCCCGAAAAACTTGAAAAACTGTTTGGTCATGTTCAAAGCAGCCATTCATAGAATCTTGAATCTTTTCAGTAAAGAAAAGCAAAAAATACTGAATAAAATATTGGTAACAATACTATCTATGTCACCTCCAGTGATCCTACAAAAAACTTAGCCATTTCGAATGCAACCATTTCTCCTACAGAACTCACACTAATTTGATAGCTTGTATAGGAGTGCGTTTTTCTACTTTTTACAGATAATTCAGATGACACAAGGTCTCATGCACGTTAACCGATTTTAACCATCATCTAACTCCCAATATACGAGACACGCAAAAAATTTGGGCAATAAGACATACTTTTACGCTTTAAAAACATCGACGAACTTCCGAATACTTTCGACGAAAACATCGACGTTTAAAAGTCAATTAAACATTTTTTTGGGAATTTCCGTACAGGCCAAAATGCGTGCTACACTGAGGAGCAGAACTAACTCCTTTGTTAGCGAAAGTTTAATTACCTTTTTACTGCTTGGATAGATGACTGGGCTAGATTGACTCTTCCTGATAGTGAATTTGATTACATCTCCTTTTCCTTCGAATACTCGGATGTAGCTGTCAGATTGTGAGTATAATTTTCGCTACACAAATGTATAAATCTGTTTTAAATAGTGAACAAGATAATTGCTTTGAGTAAAATACCTTCTAACGCAAGATTCAATTATAATACACTCTAGTTTTTTATCAGGGTGTTTTTGTTGGAAAATGGGCAAAGACCCTTTAAAATTGCACTCTTTCGGTTTTAAAATTTTACCTTTGAAATAAAAATTTTTTTGTAGTGGATTCCAGGCAGAGGTGCTGTGTTTCCAATTAAAAGAGAAGCATTTTCCGTCGCCGAAGCTCCGATGCAAGCAGAGTGAAGAAAAAGCAGCCGCTATCGCAGTTAATAATTGTTTGCCATCTTTTTCGGCGTAACTAAAAAGTGCTCAAGTTCGTAAATGAAAGTTCTGCTACTATAAAAATTGTCTTGCAAGCCCCCAGCTTTGGACTCAAATACTGCCGAGCTTCTGAACAGATGTTAGGGTAAACAACCACACAAACATCACCTCATTTTTACGCCCAATCTTGTTTTCGTTGTCTTTGGAGTGGCCTGCGGAGCCTTGCTAACGAGGGATGTGTCCGCGTAATGAAGAAGTTCAGCGATAAATGAGTGCCGTGTGTGTCAACGGGAAAAGTTCTTTAGGTTCCCTAAATCGAATTTTGTTATCTATTGTTTGTAACATCTTCTTTGTAACATCACTCGAATGGGACTTTTCTGGAATTTATTTTTTTCATCACGAAAAGGAATTCCCGATCATTTCTCATCGGATATAGTTATTTTCTACCTTTTTAATAAAAAAATGGAAGGTGTTACCGCACTCATATTGTCCTACTGGAATAGTTGGGAAGTCTGAAATACGAGAGTTCATCGGATGATCAAGAAGTATTATCATCACCTCTTTGTACTGTATACAGAGATAGACGGCTTACACATCTCTTCCCGAGGAGGTAGTGACTTGTAACCAATATAAAATGAACTTTATGTGTTTCTGTGCCGAGAATGATTTCAGTAGCTTTACAGAAACAATTAGTTATTGAACAATATTTGAATTTATGCCGGGAAGGAATCAATGAAAAATTATTGCAGTGTGAACAAAAGCCGGGCTTGTGTTACTTTCAGCCTTGGCGAAGCAAGCAACTCGACACTGCAGCATCAGCTTCCTGGCATTGGGGAGGATCAGAAGCACTTGTTGGGAAACTTTTGTTGGGGATTTATCCTCGAGTAGTAGATAATTAAAATCTTTTATGGTCTTTGTTTTTTAAATTATTTTGTTGGTGTCACCGTCATTCGTTTGATAGCCAACACTTTGCTCATTGCTGCAATGCTATCTCCTTCTCGAAACACCTGTACGTATATTCTTCAGATGTTCCAGAGCTTAATCTGTTCTATTCTCACTTTTTTATTGATTTCTCATATTTATACGTACATACCTGGATGAAATCTATGCCATATTTTGTTAATAATATTTGACATTATTTTCTTTTAGACTCTGAAAATACAAATAGTTACTACGTCGGAAAGTTTAGAAGGATTTCCTGTAGTAGCATTTAAAATGAAAGGTTTTGACGTATTTCGGCATTCGTCCGCCGTTCCCAACAATCAAGGTCGCATTTGTAGTTGTGTAGGTGTTGTCGCCGTGGCTGCTTGCATCTGGATGAGCTCCTTCGCTACATGGCTAAGAAAGAAGTACCGGAAAGTACCGGACGCCGGTACTTTCAGGAAGTACAGTTGAAGTTATAAAATGCTTGAGGATTCGGTGGCAACCGGGGTTTTGATTGTTGATCGAATACTGTTCTGCTTGATAAATACTGCTTCAACAATTTCCGGTTTGTAGTACATTTGTTCTCGACGTAGTATTTTTGTAATGTTTACTAGTTATTTGCGAGTTCAAATGCTGTTATTTTCATCCTTAGCTAGATTTTTGGGGCATCCCGATCTCAGATGCATGGTTAGTCGCCTGGAAAGGGTGGTGGTTGCAATGCCGATTTACGAGTGGTTATGAAGATCACAGTCCTCGTGATAACATTTATACTCATACACAACATTAGTTTGTTTTTAAAGTTTGAAACTTGGTGCTTTGGTTGTTTTTTTAACTTAAATTGAAGATAATATGGGTTTTGTAATAGATTATGAGTCACAGGCATTCGTTATCGGTGATGCTTTCCGTGTTATTTTTTTTGGTTGGCCTACGTGTGCTTTCATCAGTGTTATTCGCAGATTAATATAGATCTTGGTTTTATTTTGTAATTTTATGGGAGAATAATTTTATTTGATTCATTCGAGAGCTGCAGTTCATGTTTTGTGGATAGTTTTCTGTTTGTCGAATTAGGGGCTGGATTAGGCGTTGCTGATGAATGCTTAGTTTAGTTTTGCAGAACTTTCGTGAAACAGCTGCAAGAAAAATTATTTTTTACGTCCGATGGATTACATTTTTCCTTATGCTGTCTTTATACCGTTAAAGAGTTTCTTAAGGCGTACAAAATATTTTCTTCTACCGAATTTGCTGACAGTGAAAGGTAAATACTGAGATGGAAAGTATTTCGATTATACCAACTATTTCGATTATTCCAACTATTTCGATTATCCCAACTATTTCGATTATACCAACTATTTCGATTATCCCAACTATTTCGATTATCCAAACTATTTCGATTATCCCAACTATTTGGATTATACCAACTATTTGGATTATACCAACTATTTCGTTTATATCAAATATTTCGATTATCCCAAATATTTCGAATACACCAAATATTTCTAATCATCCTAGACTGCGCTCACTGCAGCTCGGTGATGCTTGTCGCGTGCAGCGCAGCACACGAAGAACAAAGTTTCAGGATTGAACTTCCGTAATTATTGACCTATTCTGAATACGCTTTTCCTTTTGGGGAAAACTGAACTCTTTTTGTAGTTGTGCTGTTTCCTTTTCACAAGTCTCGTAATTATACGTAAGATGCAGATATTTATGATCGTAAAAACAATTGACGATGAAATGTATTTCCCTCTGTACACAAGGGTCGTCAATATGAAAAAGTCAGCAGCCATTTTTCACTAATTCATGAAGTCGCTTTAATGAAATACACCCTAACAGTCGTCCCTAAAGAGTCAGCATAAATGACTTTTTCTGTTCGTGTTAAATAAAGTTTTTGTTAATGCTTCCGCATCACCAATAATCAGGGCTCTTAAAGGCACTGTTTTTCCAGCAAATCTCAAAAAGGGAATGCTTTCCACTAGCATTTGTCAAGTTTTAAAAACACCATAAAGAACGTAAGCTTCTCGGCACCCGATCTGTTTCAGCAGAGATAGGGCGCTCACAGAAGTTTCCTGGCATTGCGGACAGTTTAGGATTTGTTTAGTTTTTTTCTAAAATCGAGTTGTCTAACATACCAGAAATGTTTTTTTCGAGTATGAGTTTCAAGTACATATCGTTCCTTAGTCTTTAAGGATGCGAAGATGGTAAGGAGAGTTTTTATTCTTTAAAACTTTCAATTTAATGGGACACTGTCGCCAAAATATTAACGAGTTTCGGTTGAAATTTTAGGATTGATGCGAGGATCATCGCACGTCAGACTGTTAGCGGGAATATCTAAGAGAAATTGCGAGAAAATGTATCTAATAGTTATTTGTAGAGAATTTTCACAGAGTCATCCATTCCCAGATCAGATACGCTACTAAATGCTGTAGCTTTTACTATCGAGGCGCTGTAAAGATAAGCAGCTGTTTCTGAGTGTCATGATGTGTTAATAAATGAGAAGTATTATTCGAAATGACTTTTGTTGTGGCTTTGATTACTTCAAACCCAAAACATCCTATGGTCCACAAACTTTTAGCGATCAATGCTGATCTTCTGTAGGTTGCAGCATTTGTCAAGTGGAATCTTTGAGGAAAAAATTAGGCGATTTTTCCTCTTTGTACTGTATACAGAGATAGACGGCTTACATATCTCTTCCCGAGGAGGTAGTGACTTCCAACCACTATAAAATGAACTTTATGTGTTTCTGTGCCGAGAACGATTTCAGTAGCTTTACAGAAACAATTAGTTATTGAACAATATTTGAGTTTATGCCGGGAAGGAATCAATGAAAAATTATCGCAGTGTGAACAAAAGCCGGGCTTGTGTTACTTTCAGCGTTGGCGAAGCAAGCAACTCGACACTGCAGCATCAGCTTCCTGGCATTGGGGAGGATAATTTGGTACTTCGCTGCTGCTCGAATAGAAAAGGAAAATAGGCGAGCGAAGTAAAATACGGTGTTAGTTAGACGAAATTCAGTGGGGAATTATAGGCGAGCGAATTAAAATGTGGTGTTAGTTAGATTGAAATCAGTGAGGAACTATAGACGAGCGAAGTAAAATGTGGTGTTAGTTAGATTGAAATCAGTGAGGAATTATAGGCGAGCGAAGTAAAATGCGGTGTTAGTTAAACGGAAATCACTGAGGAATTATAGGCGAGCGTAGCTGAATGTTGTGAAGGCTTCATTTGAATGAGAAAAAACAATCTTCATTAGAAGAGAAACTGTGATTTTACCAACAAGGGTGTATAATATGAATTCATGCGGTTGATTTGTTGAAATCTTTTCTGAATGTATTTTTTCAAAGCACTTTGAACATGTGTATTCATGATCGTTGACTATTTCAACTAATACGCCTGAAAAAATCTAAAGAACGCTTCAATGGCGCATGAAACAAGTAAATTTGTGACAACAGGGCAAGTTTTACAATCTTGTTTGAGAATCAATGACCTCACATTTATATGACCCACCGCACAGCCAACGCGGCTTATGTGTTTTGATTATACTGTAGAATGATGTAAAGTTTATTTCGTTGAAGTTGTTCTCACCTGAACCTCGACCTTTCCTCTCCAGAGCCGAGGCGTCTACCATATACCGAATTTCCATGCGTTTCGGTTCGAGAGAATATTGATTAATCTTCACAAAGGTTCTCGGGATTTCAATAACTTTAGCCTACAGGGCTACCTGACCGAGGTTAATAACTCCGTCGGATGTCAGTTGAAGCTCTGCAGTGGTTCCCTCTGTTTGCTCCAGTCCTTGATTCTGATGCGAGTGCTATCACCAAACACTTTTTCAGCTTGCTTTTTCTCATCTTAAACAGTGCATTCGAAGGCGCAATTTCAACTTCTCTGATACAGAAATGAAAGGTACCTTGAAAGACTCTCCAAAAATATTTAATAATAATTTTTTGTTTATAGATATTTTATTCGGCAATTACTTAAGCCTTTTCGCGTATCCTCCTAATACCCCTGTGATACTTTAGTTTGTAAGCTGAGGCAAAAATTTCAGAAATAATGCCATAGTTTGACGCAATTCACGTTGTATCATCGAACCATGGAGCAAAATTACTTATTGCGTTGCAAAGTACAGGAATGGGTATCGAAAAGATGAACCAGATGTTTAAAAAAAAAAGACTTGCTTGAAAAATTCAAAAATTCTTTTAATTGTCTCAGTCCGTAAGGTAAGAGAAGGGACAAACTCAGTATGAGTGATGGATCTATCGATGCTGTGTGCGACACCTCCCAACGCAGGCCTAGAAAATGGGTTTCCGTCGGACCATGGGCGGTTCAGAGCACAATACATGAAGTGTTGCACAAACATCTACTCCTGCATACACACAAAGAATATAGTACTTCGGTACCTAATGCTTAGACTTTAAAGTTAAGAATTACAGGAACTTTGACAATGTCAACTATTTACAGATATATTAAAGGATATATATATATATATTTTGCTCAGACGTACTCTGAGGAACAAAAAGAGCACGTTGGAATTTATGGGAAAAACATCTCATACCTGTACCTAACACAGCATGCTTAAAAAAGATCTGAAATCAAGGAAGAGTATCAATGTCACAATTTATCTCCGCTCATTCTTTCACTTTATGATTTCAGTTCATGGTATATGCGAGAAGAAAAGAAGAAAATAGAGAGATAAAATCCATGATTTTCACTGTGAAAATATTGGCGCTTTTTAGAAATCTTAACTAATGGCGAATTTTTTATCCTACTTCAATTTGTCAGGTGAGTATTAGACACCGAAAACATCAAACTTATACCATGTGTCGAGCAAACGTTAATTCAAGCTCGGACACATATTAGGTAAGTATAAAAAATATGATACTCTTGTTTTGTTCAGAAGTAAAAGCTACTTTGCGCAGTTTCTTTTTCGTTACCACGGCTCGTTGACTGTGGATGTGATGAGTGTGGATGGATCCTAAATAAAATATTGAGTATTATTCATCGTAACCGAGCTTCTGTATGATTCAATTTCTCGTAGCTTCAGAGGTAAAATGCTTAAAAACCCAGTCTAAGTTTTTCGCCGGACATGAATGTTTAGCGCCGCCCAAGCGATTTAATTACTTGGACGGCGAAAAACATGTATGCAGCCGGCGAAAAGGCTAGACTGGGTATGTTATGGCTTCCGGAGGCATGTCTCGTGACTACACAGATCTGTCACGCAATTCGATCCAATTTCCATACGGCGTCAGGAAGCTGGAAGAGCTATATTCCAAAATTTGCCTCTAAATAGTCATGCATGAAATTTAATCCAAAGTGCTGCTTTTTGTTGGTGAAAATAGCCGTAAACTACATGCATATATATCATGAATGACCGTTCAAACAATGTGCTTGCTGCTTTCAAGGTCTTACATGTTAATAATTAAGAAAGCGTTTTTCATTATGTGTTTCTTAAATCAGAAAAGCATTCACTCAATTAATGTAGAAAAATACGAAAATGTTATTTTTTACAGCACATGAAATTAATATCAGTACGCTAGATTTTTTTACATAGTTAAAGCCTTATTGAGTGAGCAAATAAATACATTCATGCATTTCATTTGTAAAGAATCAGATTATTAGGTTACTTCTATAAAAAAGGCACTACCGAAGTACTTCGTTGAAGCGGAAATAAAAAACCTTGGGAGTTGGCCAACAAGAGCGGGAAATTACGTGAAAAAGACAATAAATTGGTCATTGATAAATTAGCTGCTGAAGTGGGAGCTCCGTACATCAGCGATGGCAGAGTTTTTTCCAGAGCACATTTTGTTTTGCCACAAGGTTACACCTGGATGTTTCACAAGGGTAATGGAACGTTATTGAGCTCATTCTAAAGACATTGTTAACGACAATAAATCCCAAGAGAGTAATTAATACAACTTGATAAAATTAGGAAACAAATGAAGAAACCAATCAGAATTTATTTAAATGAATCTTGCTTTATTAACTCTAGTGAATTCTAAATCTCGACTGTTCTAGTTATAAAATGACCACTTGATAAAGCTTTCATGAAACTTAACTTGATTATTACGATAATCATACTTATACTTTTGTTTTCAAATTACTCTTTACCACGAAGATCCTAAACAAATTTAAACAAAATTATCTCAAAACACTAAGAAACTAAAGTGATTGTCTTAAACAGCTCATTTTTAGCAATATCAAACAAACTACAATACATTGCTATGTAAATGAAAAGTAAGGTCAAAAAAACCGTACGAATGACTGTTTTGTTAACAAAAAAGATAAAGTGTAGATAAATAAAATTGAACGTTTCAAATTAACAGTTCATCTTCAGCAAAAGAAATGAGTAAACAGTGGTAAAGGGAACAGTGAAAATTCAGATTCAGTTGGATCAATGCAGATTTAATTTTAGGTATTGCTATGTATCTCAGAATACATTGCATTTCGAGCCATGTACTGTTTCCTGTGCCATAGAGAAATCGTCTATCGTACAAGTGGAAATAGACCGTCATGGCGGAAAATGGCGACAATCATTGTAAAACAACCATGAAAAATTCAGAAATTTGACGAGCATAAACGCTCGATAAGACATCATTCCATTAACTGAGAGTAATAGCTCAAAATCTGAGACACTATGGGTCATAAAATTTATTTAAATCTTTGTATTTCAATCACTTATTCTCAAGTTTCATTTTTTCCCAGCAATATATTTGCAGCATATGAAGGAAATCTTATGCGACGTCTATTTAGTTCATTATAAAGGGTTCAGTAGTCGTGCAAAGTGAAATATTATAAAGTTGCCTGAAAATATAAAAAATTCAGTTAAAAATCATGAGCACTGTTCAGAAAGAAATAAGGTTTTTGCATGACTGAGCAAAGCTCTAAATTTTTGTGAAAAAATGTTATAAAAGAATTACTTGAATAATTTTATCAATCTAATTTCCTTGTCATGCGAGGTTACCGGAAATCGTAGCGATGAACTTCGTTAAATTCAGGTTGTACAGTGATTGCACTAAATTTGTAACTTCTTTGCTATAACGACTCTGATTCAGTATATTTGCGCTGGTTTCATCAAAATTTTAAATCGTGTTCATATTATAGGTTGAATTGTAGACTAAAATAATACTCCAAGTCGTGGCTCACAAAATATTTACCTCGGTTCCTTTGAATAGGCCATTTAGAGATTCAAAAAAGTACTCATCGCTTGCAGTTCAGTTAAAGCATAATCTTGATCCGTGAATATAAGTTGTTTGAATTATTTGCTAAAAGAACATAAATTTTTCCCCTATAAGATTTTAGCGCGTGTTCGTTTTGACGAAACACTAACCAATGAAACAGTTATTCCTAAAGTAACTTAAATACTGGTTTCAATGTCCGTAGACTTTATTGATAATTTTCATTAAAATTTCAAAATTATTGAAGGGGCAGTTACTTTGCAGAATGGGTAAAATTTCAACTCGGGTGTCACTCAAAGCTCATGGAATGACTCAAGTCTGATATTTTTTTCATATTGAATATCTTAAAGGCAAAATTACGTGCATGAAATATTACCTTTGACTAATGTTAGAGGAAAATAAAATTTTCATTACGAAATGGCATGAAATACTTTTCAAATCATAATTATTATTTATAATTGTCTTGAAGGGCAGTTCCTGTTCAACTGAAGGAAAATAATTAACGACTGTAGAGAATTTGTAGTTCCTGCCTGCCTTCTCTCATGGTTGCATTAAGGAGTTTCAAACAAACTCCTCACAATAGTTTCTGAGGGCTAGAAAAGTTGTTACTAAATTTTATAGTCGTTGATCAACGTGAATACAAATTAATCATAGATTAGCATACTTTTTTGCATAGTAAGTGGGATTGAATTTTTTTGAATGTTTACTTCGTTCTATTAGTACAAAATTCCAGAAAAAAATAGGATACAGAAGCTTATTCTGTCGATTTTTTTGTGGTAAATGTTTTTAATTAAGGTTCGAAATGTTAAACTTTCTCTCTAAATTATTTCCACAATATCAAGGAGAATAAAAAACTTAGATTTTCACTGGTAATGAAAATGGTTCGTACGATTTCAGTAAAATATTCAATCTAATTCCAGCAAATTTTTTTCATTTAAATTTTAAAATAATTCCCTTATAATGTACGAGTACATGACAAACTGTAACTACATAGTATGGAGAATACAATATCGTACCTAAAATACTTCAGAAAGTATGCTAATGAAATTTTTTTATTTCAGGTGAAGGGAGTAATTCTTCCTCTCCCACAATTAAAAAATAAATATTTTATTTAAAGGAGATTGCACAGCATTTTAAGATTTGCAGAATAAATACATTTTAAATCACATTCGGTTAACTACGTAATATCGATGATTTAAATTTTTGTAATTGTAAAATTGATGCGTTTGTTGAATTTATTCAAACATGTATTTTGATGAATTTTACCTAATATTACCCTTTATTGAATAATGATTGACAAATTCATATTGAATAAATTCTTGGTGAAAGTCACGTGTTTTCACTACTTTGTCAGTGCAGGTGTAAACCAGTGCAGGCTTCAAAGTTATTCTGCGAGCAGTTAAAGTTAATTCTCTACTATTCTTCAAGTGGGTGACAGTTAATTCTGTACTATTGTTCAAGTAGTTAACACTTAATTTTGTACTATTCTTTAAAGTTATTAACACTTAATTCTGTACTAATCTTCAAGTAGTTAAAGTTAATTCTGTACTATTCTTCGAGTATTTAACATTTAATTTAATACTTTTATTCAAGTAGTTAAAGTAAATTCTGTGCTATTCTTCGAGTAGTTAACAGTTAATTCTAGACTTTTATTCAAGAAGTTGAAGTTAATTCTGTTCTATTGTTCAAGTAGTTAACAGTTAATTCTATTCTATTATTTATCACTATTATTTAAGATTTTTGGTTTATTTAACATAGCCGAAGATGTATTGCGTCTGAATTTCATGCCTCGCACAGTTCGTTCCTGATCTCCTCGATCGCAAGCCTATTCGCAGGGTGATTCTTGTGATAATCAAACATTTCGACTGCGTTCCTCACGCTACTGAAGGCTAATTAAACGGGCAGCGTAGCCGCTAATAAATCTCAGCCAACTCCACTGAAATTTACTTTTTTCACTGCCAATTACGTTAACAGCGCTCTATTTCATGCGACAAGAGCTCAAATAATAATGATTGCACGCTTGCTCCCAGGCTTCGAGAGATGGGGTGTTCCGATTGGCCAATTGTGCGCTCAATCGGTCAGACAATAGATTAACGTGTAAATGTACTTGGGTACAAACGGGACGTGATTACAGTCAGAATTCTTTGGCTGTTTGCACGTATTCACACTGACTACGGATGCAGAATTTTATCGGCAAAATTAAAGCTGAACGCACGTAAGCATTAATGAGAGGCGCAATCACTTACGTACCTGCTTAGCTGGGATTGTACTGAAGCTTATCAGAGTGCGAGTGGTTATTATTTTATGCTGTCTGTAGCAGACGAGGATAGACAGGACAGTGCCAGTAGTTTGATGTGGGTGGTGAATAAACCCAAAAGTAAACTTTTTTGGGGTAATGTTCCGAAGAAATATTCCTTAATTTAGGTTTTCATCTGTTTTAGTTGGTCAACCCAAATCGCAATTTTAGAAATAGCAGTGGAAAGTAATATCTACCTGGAGAAAGTGAAAGCCTGTAATGTTTTTGAATGCAAGTGAGCTTCATGTTCATGTTCAATGAAAATACGTGTTGATGTGAATACCATTTGCTCACACACTATAATTTCTAAAAGTTAGTCCAAAAGAAGAATGTCCCATTACGCGGTGTGATAAATTACTCAATAAAAGAAAAATTAAAGTTGGTTGCTGGTTAAGAAAATACGCAATGAAATTTAAATCCACCAAACGTAAAAAATAATTATTGGAAGCTCAGAAAGATAGAACGCGCTCGAAAACTTCACTTTCTTCTGCTACCAACTCACCTTGCTGAACACTGTTAACAACTTCCTTCTGTCTCTAGCATGTTGATAAATAATTCATTCCTACGAATTAGTACATTGACAGAGTGATTCATTCTTTAACGGTAGCAAATGCCGCCATACTTTGGCAAAGGCATCCGCTATCTAAAATTTGAGACATTGAAGCCGAAGTTACGGGTAAAGTTAGGTTCAGGCACCAATATCTTCGGTGACACAAAGTTTCGAGCATTTCCATATCCTGAAGGAGTTACTCAAAGACTTCCGCAATAGCACATAAAAAATTGTCGGCCACAAGCTTGCGCATGCTGGGGTTCGGTAGTAAGGAGCCCACGCTTTTGCGGGGACTTTATGCCATAAGGTAGCTTTTACTGGAGCTCTTGAGGCCGCGGCAAATCTGCCAAACTTTTAGACAATCTCAAGGCATACGAGAGTGAGGCGCTGTACTCACATTAACTGAGGTGTGTCGATTTCACCAGCTACCGATCTGAGAGCTGCATCAAGGAAGAAAATCTACAAAGCAGCTGTAATCAGATATGACTTCCACTCTACGGATAATGATTTGAAGAGTTTCTATACCATCATCAGAGGAACGGGAGTTTCATATCGGAAAATTTAAACTTGGATATGAGAAGGGATTGGAATTTCGATGCCGTTCTTTATCGGATCCTAAACCCAAGAGAGGGTTGTTACTGTGAGAGCACCTAAAGTCTTCATCATTATGTTGGTTACCGAAGCTGCATGTAATGCAAGACTACTTGATGAGGCCTCAGAAATGAAACCTCCTCAATTTGCACGTGCCAAAGAAAAATTCGACATAACATTGTGGGATCGTAGAGGAATTTCAGTGCTATAAATTAATTAATCTATAAACGAACTAGAAAAGATGTTTATTAGACCAAAAAATGGGGATATATTTTTCTAAAAACTTGTGATACTAAGATTTGATGTAACAGTATTCAACTTTTCATCGACAAACATTTAAGCCATCTTTCACACATCAGGAAATATCTGACAGTAAAGTACACGTGTAGTTACGATAGCCTTTTAGTTTATGAAATACATTTCTAATGCGTAAAGTCATCGCCATAGCACCCGCCAGATTATCAGACGCTTAGTGGATTTTAACAAAAAGCAAATGTTTTTTTAACATACACAATACTGATGAAAAAATTCAGCCTCGCAGCCTTGCCCTGCGAAAGAAAGATGTTTTTTTTAAATTAACGGTGAAGAAAGTTAAGTAAATAGAGAAAAGTCTCTGAATATAACTCAAAATGAATATGAATAGTAAGTACCATGCGTCAACTAATGTAAGAAATGCAGAGACAGTCTATGAAAACTCATTAAATATTAAGTGCTGATGGCGGGAAAATTCGAAGTCAATTTATGATAGAGTGCTGAGACACAGAAATGCTCATCATAGAAGGTCATCAGCAATCAGTGCCAATCGACGCTTTTCAGTGCCGAAAATTGTTCACGCACTCCAATTATGATCACTACCGATTTGTCTCGATTGCCAATTATAGTACATGATAAATATGATACATTTATCGCTTGACGATAAAATTAAAACGAATGACTTTTACCTCAGTTTCTAGCAACTATGACGTATAGATACACATATTTCTTTAATTACATACAGCTTTAGCATACATGCACAGGTGTTAACGCATTTGTACAGGGTGCGTCAGTGAAACGAAAAATAGTTAAGGCTTATAAAACGATGAAAAATAAGGTATAAAAAATGTACTTGGCTTTTAAACGATTAGAATAAACAACCATTTGGTGTACAAAAACAGAAATGAATTATTTTTTTGAGACTAATGTCCTTTAGGTGGCCTCCATAAAAACGATAGCGCCCCATTATTTAGTGGCCGATACTGGCACAGCAAAGGTAGGTTTCTTTTACAGCTAAAAATACTGTAATAAAAGTGCCTTCAGTATATTATTTTTATCTATTCACAAGTAGTGGAGCTGGAAATACAGTTTCGCAACCATTTGCTTACATAAATAAATGGGAACGAAATGACAAGTTCTGAAGCTGCGATGTGAGCAAGTTTTAGTGTGTCATTTTAGGGCTCAATAACTCGAGCAAAGCTTAACTTACATCTCAGCGGGCCAGGGGGAGAAAAGCTGATCTTAAAGGCCTGTAACGAGTTTCAATAAAGCATCTGTAGTTACACAAGAGAGTTTAGTCTTTATCGTTCGAAAGCTTGATGATTTTTTGTACAACAATTCTTTGCCCTTTGTTGGTAAGGAGACTTCGATGTTTCTGACTTAGATGAAATTAAATTGCGGCCAAAGCCTAAAAATTTGCCCCATTCAAATTCACTTGATATTCGATAAAGTATTCTAACTATGGTCAAATTTTCATATCTGCATGTAAATTACGACAAGGAGGAGGAATTTTTCCGTTGTATTTTTCATCCGTTGGCGATATTTTTGTAACAACATCGCCTAGTTTAAAAATGACCAGAAAAAAAACATTTTAATTCTTGGAGTTCTAAAATTGAAGTAAATGTTAAAATAATATTTTGTGAGCAGAACTTGAACCAAAACGTCCGTATTATCAGATGAAAATGTTCGCATTGCAATACGCTTTCTTTCTTAGTTCACTCGATGTCAATTTTTTTTTAAGGATAAGATTGAAAATTTTCATGTTGGCAATTCCTAATGTAAATGTGCACTTTGTTAGGGTGTTAAATATAAACGCATTTGTTTATTTGATTCGCTTGTACACTGAATGATGACAGAGACATGGTCATCATTCAGTGTACTCCAGTTAGGGTGACAGCCGATACTAACCCATCATTTCATGCAGACAGTCGATACTGACATTCCAGTTAGGGTGACAGCCGATACCAACGAAGTCGTTTTTATTTACGGACAAAAATACTGTTAATTCAACGGAGTTCATTGAGCTATACGCTAGAGCTGAAAATTCGTATCCCTCCAAACAACAGCGCGGGACTAGGCTTTTGTCTGACAGAAATGAAAGACATTCTTTAACCATTCTTTTTTCCTATTTTATTTGTTGGAGGAAAATATTTCTATCCGCCAGCAGCGAGAGAAGATCACCTAACTACAAACATCTGATCAACAGAATTTTGTGACGCTCAATTCCACTTCCCAACTCGTAGTATTTTAAATGTCAGACTCCGAACATTTGCACGGGATCACCCTGGCATTACATTTAGCTGTACCGGAGGCTAAGGAAACTGGAGTGAGTTATGGGGAGAATATTCTCGGCATCCGAGTCTGACACTCGTTTAGGTTTCATTACTGGGAAGAACTCTATTGATTATTTCGCAGTGTCGAGCTGTGGTCGTGGTAAGGAGGTCTCCGATATCGAGACGTCGGTAAATCCATGAGAATTTATGGCCGGTACTCGCTGTCAGGCGTACGAACCGCACGAGATTAATTCAACGGGTTTTTTCCGAGAACTCCTTAAAATATGGAAAACTTGAAGCGCGCTTATCGTGACCTGGCGGAGACGCTGTTTCTTGCTACAAGGCAGGGGTTATCATCCATCAGAAAGGTTTGTGTTGTTTTACTGCTCATCATTCATGGAGTTCATGTACGAGGGGAAATTTATGCTGAACGTTTCGCTTGTTTTTTGCAGAAGGTCATTGAAAACAATCATGTTTTGTGTTGCTAACTCATTGACTGCCACCTGTGGTCACTGACGTGATGTTCGTGACGTTGGTATTTCGCCGGTGGTTATAAGCATAACTTTTACATGTTCTTTATGAAAATGATTCAAAGGCAAGTTTCAGTTAGTTAATGTTGAAAAATGAATTATTAATGTTGAATGCTCAATTACTGAATTAATTAATGCTCAAATTAATGTTGAAAACTGACACTCAGTTTAGTTTGAGTTGAATGTATTGATTAATTCACCGCTGTTGACTTGTTGAGCATGTATTCAATCTCTTGATCCATGACAAATGAACGACCGTTTCCAGCACAAACCAACTAAAATGAATTTGCGTTTAAGCACTTTTCCAAGAATGTAGTCTTGAAAATCATGAAATTAGTTCAAATTTTCGCAAAAAATTATTTCGATGTAATAATATTTGACTGTATTGAAAAGTTTTTTCAGAGTGGCTGACCAGGTCTGTAGTGCCCTTCACAACCATGACACATACCCTATGCAAGAATAAGAGATCGTTGCAGAGTACTTTATTTGAAATTTTATGAGGAATAATGCTTTTAGTTGTTTTGCAATAACACCAGTTCTCTTCAATCAAAATTTAAATCACGTTATTTGGACACTCACATTCATTCCATTCGGGGAATAATTTTTTCTGAGGAGTTACTTTGAAAGCTTTTTCACATGAAGCATCGCGTTTAAATTGTTAATTTTTTTTCAACATAATGCCTATCGTTTCATTGATAGAGATTTATATACATCGATAAGCGTTTGAAAGCCCCAGTATTTTCTTTTTTTCTCTGTACTTTTTAAGTTACAATTTTTATTTTCTTCACAAGATTTAGGCCAAACAATTATTGTAAAAACATGGATTTTTTACATTACATTCAGCCTTGGGGAAATATTGAATCGCATTCTCAATTGCAGTGAATTTTATGCTACGAACGAAGAAGGTTTGAATTTGTGTTTGCTTCCGCAAGCGGAAATATCTGTTCTGTGCCATCGTTTTATTCCAGCTCGTTACCATCAGTATCGTCTCCGCAACTGCACACTGTTTGCAATTTGGGGAATATAGAACGATTGCTAATTTTGTTCCTTGAATGATTCGATGAACCACGTAGCCACATAGGTACAATTTTGGTGCTTTCTGACATTGCCAACAGGGTATCAATTATATGATGAGAATTTTATAAGAATAAGCCAAAGTGTTCGATTGATTTGTGCATGAAAGTTAAATGTCTGCGCTCAGAATGCAAGTAAGGTAATGAGGCAACTCAGGATATCATTGGGAGGGTCATTGCTCAAAAGTTGCTTATAAAAAGTGGTGTAGGGTTAAAATCACCAAAATTTTTTTGAACTAGTCGCTTAAGAAGAAGCAACTCCGATGCGCTCCTGGTTTTGAGGGCCTGGTGACTCGGTTTGATGATTTCTATTCAATTCAAAGAAAACTGAACTTTTTCGTAAATTTATTCAGTAATTTCAGGAAAAAATTTGATAAACTTCGTCTAAGTTTTTGCCGAGGTTTTTTTATTAAGAAAATGGAGCAGGAACAAGAAAATCCCAGTGGTAAAGGACTCTGGCACCTAAACTCAAGTATAGTTTTGCTTCGTTTGCACATCTCTTCTCACCTCAGCCCTCATTATGAATACCAAATCAACATATCCACAGGAGGTCATCTGCGTCTTTGCTACATTACAATAATCATCGCAAGGATGTTAGGTCGTCTCAAATACAAACGTAACATATCCATTACAGCTCATCTGCGTCTTTGCTATATCAAAATAATCACCGCAAGGATGTTAGGTCATCTCAAATACAAACGTAACATATCCACTACAGCTCATCTGCGTCTTTGCTATATCACAATAATCATCGCAAGGATGTTAGGTCGTCTCAAATACAAACGTAACATATCCATTACAGCTCATCTGCGTCTTTGCTATATCACAATAATCACCGCAAGGATGTTAGGTCGTCTCAAATACAAACGTAACATATCCATTACAGCTCATCTGGGTCTCTGCTACCTCATCACAAACATCATCTCAAGGATGTTTGGTCGCCTCAAATTTATGCAAAATGGCGTGAGTGGGAGGGAGCGTGTAGGAGACGATGGCACAAGAAGAGACGGTGGAACAGGAAGTCATGAGAAATTTGTGGAAAATCTCATAAAAGAATTTTGAAATAACTATTCATGAAAACAGTGAAATGTTAATGAATGAACGGGGCTGGATGACATATTTTAGTCGTTTTAGGTTTATTACATGAGAGTAACATGGCACTTTCTAGCCTGAAACCAATTATCGTTTGTCCTCAGTTCAGTAAATAATCAAGAAATAATATTATGATGAGATTCAGCATAGGATGCTTGACCCCTTTAATATTCATAGGTTATGAAAACTATTTGGTTTTTTCAATATCTGGTCTGCACTGAAAAAATTAATATGCTGGAAGAGTTTTTGAAACTTATGAATAAAATTATGAATGAATTATGAAGTCTCTTTTATGGCAATGCAAACATTAATTTTGTAAAGAAAATATTTCTGGGTCAGGGAGTGAAAATCGATGAAAGGAGTAGCGTGTGTAAAACTTACACAAGGAATTAATTGAAAGAAATTAGCAGCCAAATTTTATTCAAATAACGATTGAATTCCATGTAGAGTCTGAAAAGATTCATAAAATGTATTCCGAAGAACTCTCTGAACATTTGATTATCTTGAAAATTTCCTACTGGACCTGGAAAAGAAAAAAGTGGAAAAGAGAAAAGCATGTTCTTAGTAAACGTTTTACAAAACTCAAGACTTCTAGGTAAACAAGGAAAGAATCTTGCTTTACGGATTACTATAGTTATAATAGCCCAAGAACTTGTCTACTACATTAACTGCTCAACATTAAGCAATACCAACAAAGCAACTTTAATTTAACGATTTATCGACATCAAGTTAGATGAAGCATTATATAACACGAGCGCTAATGAAATAAGGCGTCATTCGAGGCAACTCAAATTAATGGATGAAATGATTAACCATGAGTACATGATTTTTACTGACGCTAGGTGCTGAGGCGTGCACTTAAGGTAAAAATAAAACACCTCTATAATTAGCATCAGTTTTTGTAGAGATTCGGGTCCGCCTGTGAGTGACGTTGAGTTAGAGCTTGGGTTGCTTTTGTTTTTAAACCACCACGTTTCCATATATGTTCCACCATAAACTTGGATCCAAGTGTACAAGTTTGAAAGTACTTTACAATTATTAAATTTTAGGTGTTCTGAAGTTGAGCTTGGAGGTTATTGTGTACAAGATTCTTCCTATTTTCTAATCGTGATCTTGGTCGCTGAACTTTTGGAGAAGTCAGCGTTGTCCTCGAGGTGTTGTCCCGCAGTTCTGCTCTGCCTCTCAGGCTCCTTATCTGCAAACAAGTTATTCATGCCTGTTAGTTCAGCGCTTGTATCGTTAGGAGGCTGCGTGTCCTCGGGAACGAGAATTGAGCTGTCTCCTCTTCTGTGCAATTTGATGGGGGTTACTGTGATCTCTGTGGTCGAGGATGGAAAGCACGTGTCAACTCCTCACAGTAAATGTGACACGGGATTTAGTTTCAAACGTACACGTGATGTTGCGACGCACAAATCTAATGCTGAAAAATGGAAAAAGCGTGAATGTAGCCTGATGAGTTCGTCTAATTGACGACTTGTTCTCAAAAATGTGACTTTTTTGAATGAAATTTAAGTTCATGAATGCAAAATGATGAAGTAGGCATGAACAATTCAGTATGATAAAATGTTGCTGCGTTATGAATAAACTAGAATATCTTTTGGAACTATGTATTTTTGAAAGATGATGTTCACGGACATTGAATTACAGTGATCATAGTTCCTCATGATTTTTGACCTCAAAAATACAATGGTGAATCTGATTTGATTTATTTCAGAGTTGTGTGAAATTAGCATACGAATATTCTTTAATGCACTGATACAAATGTTATAGTACTAAACCGCATCTAAACTAAAAAACAATGAAGACACTAACAAAAAAAGTCACTCTCTAAGTCTGAGCGACGATTTTGAAGTAAAAATTCTAGTCCTGTGAGGGCTCTGTTCCGAAGTCCCGCGTTGTTTTAATATAATAATACTATACTATTTAAGATCCCTGCCATGAGACGAGCTTTGAATTAGAAAACAAGAACCGCGGTCACATTAGAATTTAGCACCCTCAGTTTAACAGAATGGTATTTGCTAGATCGTAATATTAGATATTTTCTGAATCTCGCGTGCAAAGTAAAAGGGTGAGGGAGCGAGTCCCTCATTTTAAGGTTCGGTTTAATTGAGGGCAGCCTCACACATTTCATGGACAATTCTAAGTAGCCGAAAATTTTGTTCATAACACTTTGAAGTTTTTCATCAAAAATAAATAGTGTTACTTCTCCGAAATTTTAACTTCGACAAAAAGTTAAATGAACAACCTTTATCTTCGGTTGTAAGTACATCATCTCGTACGTAATGAAAAATGAATAAGCAGAGGAACATAAAACTAACCAGAACAGTTCCATATCCACAAGTTTTTGTCTTTACCTTCTAACAAATAACGAACGTGATCAAAATAGGACTTCCACAGCTTAACAGGATCCATCTAGAACCTTGAAGTTCTTAGTATGAGGTATTCAGCAGCAGGCAAAGATCTGAAGGCTGACAGCGTATGAAGTCGCTCAGAGGTTGCGCAGCTGGTTGACCATCAAGACAGTCTGGACAAGTCACAAAGCGAAGACAAAAGGAGCAAAGGTCATACGGTGACATGACTCCACCACGGTGCTGTGTGGATACCATCAGCGTCCACAAGTCTACAATCACTAAGAATTGTATATAAGCTAACAAAGTATGATTAAAAAATTTTGCTTATGCTCAAGAAACAAGTTTCACAATCATAAGACATGGTGTACACTGTCCTAAAGTAACAATTATTTACTTTATATCTTCTCGCAACTGCAATCTAGACGAATGTCAGCTAATTCCGAAAATTTTGTTCCAGGACTAAGGTTAATCATAACCAATTAAGAGGTGTGGAGAAGTAAAATAAGGACTTGTTTCGAGCATACCCTTACTTAGGTAAAACTGCAGTAGTGGGGAAAATTTTAAAAATTGAACGTTCCAGAACATGTGAATTCCATCCTTAGAGCAGGTACATGAAGATTTGGTAAGGATAAGGATAAATTCAGCTTGGTCAAGGGTTTAACTAAAGCATCAGCTAATGGCACTCAAGTCGTACTTAAAATCAAGTACGGTGCAAGTGGCTCAACACCAAGTTCGAGTCTATGGTGTTGGTGGTTTTGAAATACTGCGTGAACTGTAGAACCGTGCCCATATTTGCTTCTGATATTGAGCATTTTAGTTGTTGATAATTACTTCCGATAAGAAACCCTTGTATTCTGAAGATAAAAATTTTCTGTGGCTCATAAAATAAAAAATATAAGGATAATTTGATCAGAAAACTAATGGGTAAGTGGAAAGAGATTTTCGAAAAAGTGATTACTTGAAAGGAAAGTAATTTAGCGAGTAGTGCGTTTGGATAAGTTGATATTAACTCAAAAAGCAAACTATAGTCAACTTACGAAGTATATTTAATTTATTTGTTTAACTGAGGGATTCAATGCAAATATGTGCCCTTACAGTCCAAAATTCAAGATTTTCTCATTACAAAATCTGCTTCGAGGTCGTTTAACTTGATGCGATAAAAAACTCAATTTCAAGAAATCCTGCTCTACCTCTTGCAGTGTCAACGTTAATCGATGACTTTTTCTGATTATTCGACTACGCCAGTATAATTCGTTTATTTATATTTGTTTTACTGAATATTGTATTCCAAGATGTTCATGCCAGTATGTTGAGTTGCATTCACGGATCCAAAAACTTTCAACCTGTAGTGATAAAGTCGTATGCGCTATACAATGTACTGCTTATGAGTTACCTTGAAATGCTCTTGTAGGACAACGCACAGTATTATGTATGCCCACGGACAAATTAACCTACGCTCTCATTTCATAGCACCATTTCCTAACGTAGAGATCTGTTGCATTGTTAGTAAAGGCAATACAGACCTGGCTCGTACCGCATTCATTAGGAAGTCCTCATTTGGCAGATATTAGAGCGACGCCAGAGCGCACACGCTAATGCCCGCAGCACGCGTGTTTGTTCTGTCTGTTACCCGGAGCTCTGGAGATCCGAGGCAAGAGGGTTGGCTGAGCTACCACGTCTTAAAGATGCACGCGCGCTATGGCGAGCCAGAGAATAGCTCTCCAGTCCACCCCACACTCACGCACATGCGCTCCTAATTAAACCCTGCAAAATTCGCTCCCATAGTGCCGTACGAAGCAATTCATCAGCGCGAGCAGGGCTTCATAGGGTTGGGCAGAGAGCCTTCTCGCTTTGTTTGTTTAGTCGCGCTAGGCGAAGCTTAGATACCGACCCAGGACGGAGGAAGGAGAATCCATGAAGCTCTAATAAAATATTTTCATCAAAAAGCCCCGTAGATACACTTTTGCTTCTCGATGTTCAAGCAAACTAAGGTTTGGTGTTAATTACGATTACGGTGGGTAATAATTCGATATGTACGATCGCTCCGTTCAACAAAGCCAATGACTAATCGAAAATAAATTGAACGCTGTAAAGGAACCTTCTCAATTAGTTGTAGGTCTATTATTCTTTTTATATTAGATTTATCTGAGTTTTGAGATGTTGTAAGAAACGGAATATTTACTACAAGAAAAACTAGGTTCTGCTAGCTCCTTCGATCGCAGTTTATTGCGCTCTAATGTTTGAAATTCGTATACATTAGTTTACCACACAAAGTTTCAAGGGATTGCTATAATTTTCTGTGCTTGCCTGGCTTAGAAATATAAAAAAAACTATCACACTTCCTTCCATTGACATTTAATTTTTACTCTATGGGTCGCTTATTGAAATATTTTTTGAGAATCGAACGCTCATTCTTCGAGTTACGCAACATCATGTGCGAACTATAACTCAGTGTACATGGGCGCAACATAGCCTTACTTATTCCAAGTCATTCATACTTTGCACCAAGCTAGCATCGCGTTAGTTCAATAAACGTGGCAAATTGTAATCGGTGACTGTCGGCATTCGCATTAGTGATGTTTAAATCGACGTTCTCTCTTAGAAGTTGTTATATGTTGTATGCATTCCAAAAGTGTGCTCATTCTTGTAGATTTCGAAGAGCAGAAAAGAATAAATTCACATATGAAGCTTAAAACAAGTTTCTAAAAGAAAACAAAGGTTCTTGAAACAGTTGTAGTGCCCGCTTGCTTTACACTAAAATGAAAAATATTGCCGGCATTTCCTTAAGTAAAACTGTTTTCCATGCGTCTAGGAAATATAGAAAAAAAAACATTTTTTTCCACTTATTTCTTTCAATCCCAACAGTATTTTATTCAGTAGGGTCCCGTTCCCAGGGATAGAAACTCGGTAAAATTTGCTTTATCACTAGCAATATTTTAAATTTTTTCACGGAAGACGTAGGAGTTTGCATCGTTTCCGTGTCATGGAGCAGCCCGCCAAATTAACAGGACCAAATCAAACTTTGAACTCAAAGTTTCTCTACTTGTGCCCTCGGACCATACTTCCATCAATTCTTCAAATTCCTTCTTTATTATTCTCAGATTTTATCCCGCGACAGAATCTGGCAATGATTCATTTTTAGAGCAGTTGAAGGCAACACTGAATTGTTTCCTAATTCTTTTGTTGGACGCCGAACTTTTTACTCGCTCGATCGAAGAACGCCTAGCGAAACATTCTATGAAATACGAGCAGATTTTACCCGATCCGTTCATTGTTTTTAACACTGAGTTTTTTCTCTGTAGAGCTCACAGTGATATTCACAAAGGAGGCAAAAAAAACTGAAAACAAAAATTCTTCATCACTGAATAATTGCTAAATCATTGAAAGGAAATCAAATAGGAAACTATTTTTTTTACAGCGAAAGCCACAGCAAATGGACTGAAATTTAAAGCAGTTAGAAATTTCAAACCTGTACATTTCTTCGTGACGATTCTTATCTGTTGTGTATTGATTTTCATTTCACGCTTGTCTTAAAATAAATAATTTGTTTAATGTTTGCACGCTCTGGAGACTTTAGTTCTTTCCAGTTGTACCTCATGAGAAAAACTCCAGGTAAATTCACTTCCGTTTTTCATTTAAAAAAACTGCTTAAGTTCATTCGTAGATTTCACAAAACCGGAACCAACGGAATGGAACAGGAACTTTAGAACGGAGTATTATGGGTGAGTTATAGCGTGACAGTTCGCTGAGGAAATCTGCGGCTTGTGGCCAATGTCATCGGGGAAAATGTGGTAATTGAACTTCTTAGATTACCGCTCATGAAAGGAAATTCATTACTTCTGTATTTTTAAACCGTGATATCTTCATTACATGATAATTTTGCACCCCAGCGATTCATGTTGTGATCACGATTTCCCTCGCTTCCGAGGAAATGCGTGAACCCATTTTGAAGCTTTCAAATTTTTACTTACGACTTTAAACAAATCTTTATCCCCGTAGAAAGCGACTGCTTGCTTTCATACAGACAATTCCAGTAGAAGAATAAAGCCGTTATTTTCAAGTTCGGTAAAGTTACGACTTATTTTCAATCGTTATGCCATGACTCATTCAACGTTGACTTTCCTATAGCATAATGACTCGCACCGATGCTTACTGACGCCTAGGTGGAGATGGGAATTTCACTTTTACCCAAACGGAAGACCACCGCGACTTCTGAAAACAGTCGAGCTCTTAACACGTTGCTTGCGAGCTTGCGATACATTTGAAATAATTGAACAATCTTTTAAAATTAATGGTATTTAATGGACACATTTAATGTTTAGTATTTATAAAATTGCTGACAACTTTTGATTTTAAATTCGAGTTGAAAAATTGAACTTCAGTTTAACCCATCGCACTCAACGTTTTAAAACAGGCACTGGGACTGGCAGAGGCACTGACACAAAAGGCACTGCACTGCTTTAAACGTCACACTGCCTAGCTTCTCTCCTCAGCTCCGCTTCATGCCTCGCACAACACAGAGCATAAATCTAAGGAGTTCCCATTTTCTGCTTTGAATTTTGAAGTATTCAAACTTTGGACTCGCAGTACCCGAAATTTTGGGAGAAGCGGGTCGCAGAAGCCCGCACGTCAGGATGGCAGTCTCTGAAGGGTAGATATGGATTTTAGCGGCAATGTGTGTTATTATTTCTAGACCTGTCTACGTATTGCTTAAAGGAAAGAATTTCACAGACTACTGAAGCTTCTCAATTACAGTAAAACTTAATTACCCTGAAAATTCTTTTCTTGAATAGGTGGCAAAAATTCCGCAAGAAAAATCTGACACAATCAATACAAACACGGATTTGAGACTGAAAACAAATCTGAAAGAAATTTATCAAAGATGAAAAGAGAAGAAATACATGACAGATTCTACAGATAGCTGGTGCAAGTGTTTGGTTGGAATTTGTTGTGCTTATTCTATCACCTCGACGTAATCAATTACGCCAGCTTGCAGGCAATACAGGAAGAAGGAGATGACTTTGGTCCACAGACCTTGAAAAGAAGTCTTTTTAATTAGAGACTACTCGACGCGATGTCGCCACGAGTGCAGCGATCGAAGTTCCCCAAACTTCACAAACTCATCAAAATGTTTCTCAAGAGTTTCTTATGCTTCAATATTTCGGAGGTAACGACCGTGAATTTCCGACGGAGAAAGTTCCGTTTAAGAATAATTCTTAATAAACTTCATTCTCCATCATATCCCGCTTACGAAAAAGAACACCTCTAATCATGAGATGGGATGAAAGGCTTTCATTTCAATTTAAGTTGGGACCTTTGTAACATTGCTCACATTCACATAATTTTTGGACCAAAAAATTCGTTTGTTGATCCTGCTTTTCCAAAATTTTCATCAGCGCAAGGGGAAAACTTCACCATTGCTGAAAAAATATGATCAGTTGAAACAAATAGGGGAAACCCTGAAAATTTCGTACTCAGAGTGTTGTCGCTGTGAAAAAGTGGTGTTTAGAATATGTGATCTAATTCTCGTTTATTTTAGCTGAGCGTTTGCGCTCAGAATATCTGGGTTGTTCAGTCGGAAAATTAGGACGCGCGTAATATGAATGGAATTGGATCTCTTATAAAACCTGTAGAATTTAGTACACTCACCAGGTTTATTCTGAAAAGAGGTTTGTCATATTATTATAAAAACAACAGACCCTGAAAAAGTGTATTTATTACTAAATTCATCCATTGTATGCTTACTGCAAGTATTATAAAAATAATTTTAGTATCATAACTTCCCTGAAATGATATTTTGAATCATTCTGATTTATCTCTAATAAAACTTCTTTCAAATTATGAAGTAAAATTTCTGAGAGGATAAATTCATTTAGATGATCCGAATAATTCATAATACCGATGTCAATTTTCGACCTTTTAATAAGGCCCGAATAGATCTGTTCACCTCTCAACCTCATCTTTTCTTTCCTGAATTGCGACTAGAATGATATTATATTTTTTAGAAAACTTAGAGGTTATTTTCAGCGACAAAATTACTGTTAGTTTAGAAGCTCTCCATTCAATACGTTTGGCACTCGTTGCAGAGCTTTACATCGCGATGCGTCAACTGAAAACTGTTCTCGAAAATAAATGAAAACTGGGAAATGTTAGGCTTGGGTCATGATTTAGTGCGACCTATTATCCCGCTCAATGTCTATAAAAATTTTTAAATGAAATTTCTCTTCACGTAGCTGAGCTGCGGAAAAACTAGATACATACGAAGCAAACTATAACCCTGTGTAATTTTGTATACCTGAAGGCGTCAGTGGCGTTTTTTGGTCACCACCTTGAAAATGAATAAATTCTCCTTGTGGTTTTTGCAGTTGCGTCAACTTTAAAATGCGTGTGCTTCTAGTTTACTTTGAAATTAGAATTATTAAGCCAACAGTGAAAGAGTTGTAACGACTGCGTTACCAAATGCTAAAATCAGAGCTTAAACTAAATTACTGAGTTTTACTTCGAAACAGTATTGTAACTTGTTACACTAAAATTACAAGTATTGCAGATATTTTCTTAAGTAAAAATGTTTGCCCTTGCATCTCATTAAGATGAATTCAGAGCAATGAAGTTGGATTCTCTAACGCTTATTAGAATGACACAAATTGTAGGCTTAAATTAAAAATTCCAATACTACAACGAGTTCAATTCACGTGAGATAGTTTAACAAAAAGGCATTCGTGAATAAGGATTTGAAGCCAGAGGCAACAAAGATCTGATGTTTTAAGTACGATAAAAACAATGATTTAAGCTGAACAAACCTTTTGTTCACGCGACAGATCAGCAAAAAATGAGATTTTTCAATTCCAGTTAGATTTTTCTGGCTTCAATGGAGCGAAGAGCCGTAGAGAAAGAGCTGTCTGTTTGCCCTCCTAATGAGTCTATCAAGAGTAGAGTACAGTTTTGTCTTTAATGCAGGTCTTGCTCTGCTCTCTCTTGCTTGACCAGGACAGCTGCTTTCTTATGCTTTACAAAGTGAATTTCACTGCAACATTCACTGTTATCTAATTTCTCTTCACAATTTTGATTCACTTTTCTCAGTCACTAGCATCGGTATTTCGCCCCAACTTCGGCAAAAGTCCCTTCTTTTTACGCGATTTTAAAAACGAAATAAAGATTAAGTTCAATTCTAAGCTCGCAGAAGGGCTTTGAACATTTTCATGAACCATTCTAATTTTTGCACGAGGCATCAATTCGCTGTCTCGCACTTGCACAGAATTTCTTCTATCTTTTTGTTCGGCGTGAAATAAAATTTTTCTATTCGTCACAACGGACGACCACTCACGGAAGTTAAATTCAAGTTTTAAAAAAAGTGTAACCTGATCTGAGCTGAAGTTCGATACCCTTTCACGATAAATTAAAATTTTCTTTACACAAATTTTTGGCCGACTTCTACGTTTTTCTTACAATCATAAGGAGAAGAACGCTCTGAAACAGCAGATTAATGGTTTGGAGCACGGCCCATATAGCAATCAGACTGCAGCCAGCTCGATTTGACAGCTACGCTATGCTTACGAGACTGATGACACACTTCTACTGTGGCTGCTTAGTTCTGTGACCAGGTGGCCCTACTCGTGGTACCCTACTCTCCCCCATTCCTGTGGCTACTTAGTTCTGTGACCAGGTGACCTGCTCGTGGTACCCTACTCCCTCCCATTCCTGTGGCTACTTAGTTCTGTGACCAGGTGACCCTACTCGTGGTACCCTATTCTCTCCCATTCCTGTGGCTACTTATTTCTGTGACCAGGTGACCCTACTCGTGGTACCCTACTCTCTCCCATTCCTGTGGCTACTTAGTTCTGTGACCAGGTGACCCTACTCGTGGTACCCTACTCTCTCCCATTCCTGTGGCTGCTTAGTTCTGTGACCAGGTGACCCTACTCGTGGTACCCTACTCTCCCCCATTCCTGTGGCTGCTTAGTTCTGTGACCAGGTGACCTGCTCGTGGTACCTCTACTCTCCCCCAAATTTCTGTGGCTGCTAAGTTCTGTGACCAGGTGACCTGCTCGTGGTACCTTACTCTTCCCCATTCCTGTGGCTGCTTAGTTCTGTGACCAGGTGACCTGCTCGTGGTACCCTACTCTCCCCCATTCCTGTGGCTGCTGCTTAGTTCTGTGACCAGGTGACCTGCTCGTGGTACCCTACTCTCCCTCATTCTTGTGGCTTCTTAGTTCTGCGACCAGGTGACCTGCTCGTGGTACATCTACTCTCTACAGTTCCCGGCCATCTGGTATCCTTGAACTCGGAGGTCTGTAGCGCAGGAATTGAGTTCGATGGTGAGACACAGCGGTTGTACTGTAGCGTGAGGTCTATTGCCATATATCGCCTACCTAGGTCCAATTTGAGATGTACAAATTCAGCGTTTATCGGTAAATTAAATGTATGGAAATGAGTCATATCCATTAGTAACCTAACCTTACGCTATAGTAGCACCGACATAGCTATAGTCTGCACCACTGAATTCATGTTGATTAGCTTGTGCTCGTCTCATCACTTTCAAATATATCAATAAGAAGAAATACCGCATTCGACTCATGTTATTCTATTGCTGTCTGAACTCTCCGTTTTGCAGGAATTATTATTTTCATAGGTAATCTTGCCGCGGTAGTAGTATCGCCAATTCGTACCTTCAGCTATTTATTCACAGCCTAGATACACATAATGATATACGTAGTATTTGAATATTTGATAGACATTCTTCTTCCCGACAAAGATTTGACACTCTTTGGCTTCCATGAGCGCTGCTGGCGGGGTGTCAGATTGTTAGGTTTGTTAGGTTTACTTCCATCAATTTTCTACCAGGAGTGTTCTCCATCCAATGGATTTGTAACTATAACGTCCCACCTGCAATGAAGCCGAAGATATTTTTTCTTAGAGACTAAGGAATTTATTGCTAATGTTGTTACAAATGGTGTCACTAAAGGAAGAGTTTTTTACGATTATCATTATCATTGACGACAGCCTAGAAACAGTGGTGAGGTTAAAAAATTCTCCGACCGCAAAGTTTTACCCTGAAGTTTTCACCGAGTGACACAGAGCAACTACTGGAACAAGACTCAACTGGCTGCAAAATGTTCTGAAGACTGCCACCTGTTACTCCAAGTTGACATATGTACAGAAAAAATCATTCGCAGTCAGCAAATGGTCTTTTCAACCTAATCTGAAAGACATAGCTATTGATGCTGTAGATCAAGTAAATTAACTCATTATTACTGCCATAGCAACTCCAAGCAAGTCGTGCAAGAAGAAAATACGGCAAAATGGAACAACTATTGACCTCTGCTTGCAAAGTAATTTATGCCCTTTAAATTTCAAGCTCTAACGGTAAACCGTTAGCTTCTATGTATTGCCAGAAAATAAGTGTGCGCAAAGTTTGTAGGTCAATTTAGGGCTCTAATTTTTCCAATTTCCTTATTCCTAATTTGAGACTGCATTGCGGCTTCCGAAGATAGGTATTTTTATTTAAAGACAAATTGAACAGAATGGCTTAAAAATGATTACATATGTTAAAAAAAAATTTCAGGATCAATATATACATATAATACAGGGCACCAGTTTTTTAGCGTGCTTACACCGTGAGCGGAATTATATTTGTCAAAACTGTCACCTTATTCAAAAGTGATTCTATGATATGACTCTACACAAAGGAGCACAACAGCTACTACATTACGACCTAAAATTTCTTGACTGGCTTCATTAAAAGAATGGCAAAATGTTTCCCGAGGAGCACTGCTCTTAAAATGAATAACGGGTGCGACTCGAGAGTTCTGAATAGCCCTTTGTAGTAAAGGGGGCGAGTTCTCAGGTGAATAGAAGTTCCGAGCGTTAAGATTTTCCCGGAACCTTCGCGACTGAGAGCGAGAAGGGCAGAATAGCGGTGGGAGATCTGGTATTTTTGACGGTTTTCGTGAGAAGTTTGACGTAGGAATAATTTATTGGAGCAAAATGCAAGAAGAGCTAGTAGGAGAGTAAAAACCTGCAATATTAAAGTGGTGTGAATATTCCAACGAAATAAATGAGATATCTCTAGATGGAAAGTTAAAAAACCAGTGCTGACAGAAGAGACTTCTAGTAATTTTTAGTCGACTTATGGATGGAATGTCTTAGAACGACTAGGCTGAGAGACACTCAAAGATTTTGAGTAGAGTGGACATCACGAAGCGTTAAAATAGTGAATACACCCTAGTTGAATTTCCATGCAGTATAGATCTTACTCAAAGCATTGTTTCAATTGCCTGCCATTCGAAAAATGAAAACTTCTATTGTGCTGTGACGGAGATGAACCGCAAAAGTTCTTTTATCTCCTGACTTTGCTGTCTGAGCGATACTTAGGGGCAATCCAATTAGCGTGCTCTTCTTGGTGAGTGCGAACGATTCCAATGATTTTACGGTACCACTGGCTCAAAGGTAGGAAGGTGGAGATGTATTTATACACACCACACTGACCCAATGATTTTACGGTACCACTGGCTCAAAGGTAGGAAGATGGAGATGCATTTATACACAGCACACTGTCCCAATGATTTTACGGTACTACTGGCTCAAAGGTAGGAAGATGGAGATGCATTTATACACACCACACTGTCCCAATGATTTTACGGTACCACTGGCTCAAAGGTAGGAAGATGGAGATGCATTTATACACACCACACTGTCCCAATGATTTTACGGTACCACTGGCTCAAAGGTAGGAAGATGGAGATGCATTTATACACACCACACTGTCCCAATGATTTTACGGTACCACTGGCTCAAAGGTAGGAAGATGGAGATGCATTTATACACAGCACACTGTCCCAATGATTTTACGGTATCACTGGCTCAAAGGTAGGAAGATGGAGATTCATTTATGCACAGCACACTGTTCCAATGATTTTACGGTACCACTGGCTCAAAGGTAGGAAGATGGAGATTCATTTATACACAGCACACTGTTCCAATGATTTTACGGTACCACTGGCTCAAAGGTAGGAAGGTGGAGATGCATTTATACACACCACACTGTTCCAATGATTTTACGGTACCACTGGCTCAAAGGTAGGAAGATGGAGATGCATTTATACACACCACACTGTCCCAATGATTTTACGGTACCACTGGCTCAAAGGTAGGAAGATGGAGATGCATTTATACACAGCACACTGTCCCAATGATTTTACGGTATCACTGGCTCAAAGGTAGGAAGATGGAGATTCATTTATGCACAGCACACTGTTCCAATGATTTTACGGTACCACTGGCTCAAAGGTAGGAAGATGGAGATTCATTTATACACAGCACACTGTTCCAATGATTTTACGGTACCACTGGCTCAAAGGTAGGAAGGTGGAGATGCATTTATACACACCACACTGTTCCAATGATTTTACGGTACCACTGGCTCAAAGGTAGGAAGATGGAGATGCATTAATACACACCACACAGTTCCAATGATTTTACGGTACCACTGGTTTAAAGGAAGGGAGACGGAGATGTATTTATACAAACTGTCCTAATTATTTTACGGTACCACTGGCTCAAAGGTTATACACACTGTACAACTATTTGCACATTGTATATACTGTATATCAGAAAAGACACTGCAATGTGTTTTTGCTCAAGTTTCTACTACGTAGGTCTTGAAATGAGCGGAACATTTTTCGGGTTATTGAATGTGTTTTTAAAATAATGCTTGATCCTGAAACGGAGTATTTTAAAGAATTTTTAGTTGGATCTTTCGAGGTTAGTTTCTTTTGGAATTCACAGCGTGTGGAATTCACAGCGTGATTCACAGTGGAATCATATTTATAAAAATAATTCACTCTACGGATAGCCAAAATACTTGTCCAGTGAAAAAAAAGAAACATGAACGATACAGTTGTCAGTTTCTGTGAGTGTGAACCATGTGCATGAAAAGAGAGGAATTTATTTTACGCACTGTTAATGGTGGAGGTATAAAATACGGACTAAAATATTCAAACTTAAACACCAATTTAACCTAGCGTTATACTGTGCTCTTGAGAGAGGTCCCAAAGTGATGCTCGTGCTGCTGTTATGGTTGGTATATCCATTATTCCTAAAAGAAAGTGCGTAGTCGGTTCAACCCATTTACTGTGCTGCGCAAAGCGAGCAACTGCCGAGTGCTCTAAGAAATTACACTCATTTTGAACTGTCGTAGAAAATTTATTTCCCCTTCGCAAAGTTATGTTACAACGGTATAATTGAAACCTATTTTGAGAAATGGATGTACTTTTGGCTCAAACTAAATATTTTACAGAATACATCAAATATTTGAATCCCAAACCTTCAGCATCGATGCCTTCTTTGGAACGAACAGCAACTGATTCTATTCTACGCTCCGAGCGTCATTGGAAATTTTGCGCATACTCCTTGACCCATACTCACGTTTCCATAGTCACTGAAGCGCTGCTACATTCTCATGCCTTCAGTCTCGCATAATGACCTGCTTCTGCTCATAGGGCTCAAACATAGGCCGGCTATTTTACGTACCTCGGTCGACGATTTTATAAATTATTTGAAAAAAATATAACATTACAATTATCCAGAAATTAAACAGTGTAGATAAAAAATTACGCTTTCTATGCAAGTGCAAAGTATGTAAACATTATTTTGAAGCTCTGTAAAATTTCATCGGAGATGTTGATGCCAAGCACGGAAACAGTAACGACTCATACCAAAAAATACATATATTTACAGAATACTTGAAGCCCCCACTTGAAAAATTTCTAAACTTTGGAGCTTTTAGTTAAAGTAAAGCGTATTTTCCATATATTGAAATAGGTTTTAGTTTAAATTCTCCCAAAAATCTGAATTTTTAGTCTGAAAAATTAATTGCTCACTAAGGTCCAGAGCATGTATATATTTTTCTGACGCTCCTCGTATTTCATGCACTACAGAAATTGATGTCAGTCGGTTGAGCCTCCTTGGGAAAAAAGTTCTATGACTCTTCTACTAGCTGAAAATATGCAAATTTAATTAAGAGGAAAAGTATTAAAAAAGCTTCGGAAAGTTTTATTCAGTTAAAAAAAACATCGGCCCAAAAAAGGTTCATGATATGTATTTGGTCAAGAGAAATTACTAGGTCTTTTTTCGCCAATAGAAATGCTTAGGAAACACCAATGAAATGACACTTGAACGGACTAAAAAAGAACAGGAGGCCTGGTCATTCTCGTTCCCATTGAAATACAGCACACACAACGACTGTTGTGCACCACATGCATTGCTCGGCGCTGCATCTGTAGCACACATACAGCATGCTTGTACATGCTTCCATTTCTTCCGTGCAGCTGAGTGGAAGCCAGAAAGAATGAGCTGTGCATCCAGGGCATCCGACAGAAAAACATTGAAAAATATAAGTAGCACACTCCGAAAATCCTCAGTAAGAAGTTAAATCTGTATGATTAATTCGAAGGAATTTTGAATGGAGTTCTGTCGCTTGCTCCAAACTTCGAGTTTGCAGTGTATCCTTGCTTCGACTTTCATGATGTCGAACAGTTACTGTTCGTCTAAGAGAGTCAGTAAGTCGAGGTTTCCTACTTCCCTGATGGCGAGTATCATCTCACTCACTTAGCCTCGGAGGGATACTTCAGCCTCAGTGACCCTATTACCAAGTTACATCACGCCAAGCTTACTTCTTCATGAGGGGAAAATCTGCCAAAAAATAAGGGAATGACATTCTCCTACGAAACTATTACAAAAATGTGCTAGTGTACCACCTTTGCTCAAGTACTGGCTACCCAGGTCCGTAAAAAGTTAATTTTTTAAAGAATGGTTACTCAATAATAAAAGAATTGAAAGTCTAAGTTTGTTACTGAAGAAATAAAACCTTACAAAAATAGAACAACGATCAGATAATGATCAATTAAATATAACTGTATCACTGTACTTGAGAGGACCGTACGCCTTTCGTATTTTTTATTTATTTGTAAACCAATGCTTAAGAACTTTGATAGACTGGTAAAACGAGAGATTTTCTATTTGCTTCATAGAAAATGAGTTACGGCAAAGAAAATAGAAAATAGAGAGGGGTACGGCAAACCCTACTCCTACTACAAATTTCAACCTATAGACATGAAACAAGTGTCATTTGAAAGACAAACACTTGGGCAACATCGCTGAGGTAGGAATATTTGAAACTCATTTTGGTTTTGAAGAAATTTTGAAATAGAAAACAAACTTTAAAAAAATGCCAAAAAATCGATTTTATTTACTTTGACGGCCTGCCGTTTTTCACCTAATTCGAAAATCTCAAAATGCCACTTCGGGACTGTAGCCCCATTATTTTTCTTCCAAAAAAACATAATCTCGATTCTCTACATCAAAAATTGTAGGAGTTGGATTTGGCGTGAGGGAAGTTTTAGGTTTCCACGGAAGCAAAAAAAAGATATTTTCACTAACAAACGATTTGTTTGTGAGTAAATAAATTGTTTATTTTTATGCTTTTTTGTTAAAAAAGTTTTAAAAAATTGGTTTTTCATAAAGTAAAGATGTTTCGCTCAAAAATTTTTTTTTACAAAAAGCATCTCCCCTTCACCACCACTTTACCCCATAGTTAGCGTTATATTGCGTGCACGCCTATAAAATTTATTGTGGATATTCCGCACATATATAGCTTCAATTTATAGCAAAACAAGGTATACGATGTTCTTAAATGCTTTGCAGAGTTTGCTCTATGAATTTATTTAAGACTTTAAGTTTTCATTATGAATCACTTTCCGTAATGACTGATTTCACTGCGATCTATGATTTATACAAGGACTAATTTGCATAAAAAACACATCGGTAAATTGGAAGATTTAATTTAATCTTAGGCTGTGGAACTCATTACGCTGTTTACTGGCGATGCTGGCTCTGATTTACATGGTTTGCCATGTATTAATATTTCATCCTTGCTTATTCATTATGATTCATTTCAAATGAAGCAAATGGGGGTAGGGTATAATTTTCTAATGGGAAGAACAAGTGAAGTTATAATAAGGTGCCACATGTCACAGACCCGAACACAAACGGAATTACTGGACCTAAATTTCTGATAGAAAATAAGAAAAATAAGAGAATGGGAACTTGAGTTAAATGATCACGAATATTCCGTTTTTAATTAATCGAGTATCGTTCACCGAGCTTCAAATAATGACCAGACCTTATCAAAAAAGGTAAGGTGAGTCGCTGTTATATGTTTTCATCACTTAACTTTTTTCAGATGCTTTCACGCGAGTGGTGCCGCACGCTTCAAGAGTCGAATCATGTTAATTTTTATTTCTTTCAAGAGCCAAATCCCTCTCTACTGTTAAAGTCCCCTCCCCAAATCGAAAATTTATGTTATTATTAACTATGCAATGCACTTGAGTCTAATGCACGAGCCCTTACGAATTATTACTGGTAGTAACAAAACTTTCCTGGCGATCGTCAGCAGCTCTGTGTTTGCGAGTTTATTTTTTTCTGACTGACATAAAAGTCGAAAAATTTCGATTCTCCGGGCGAAATGAAATTTCAAATTAACTTGAGGGAATGCAATGATGTGGAGCGACCGACTGGGATAATTTTTCAGACATAACCTTACAAATTTGAAATGGTCAACGTCAGTTCTGGAGTTTTATTTTTCAGTTTTGGAGCCTGCAGTAGGCAGGTGATATTTGACCCCTTTCGATTTATTGAAAAGTTACGCATGTGATAACATTTCTTTATCATGCATCGCATTGATACTAGAATATCTGTCGGATAATTTGAACATTATCAATATTTTTATAATTACAAATGATATTTTAGAGCGCAAAGGAACCTAACCAGTCTATCAGTGGGTTACAGTTGCTCAAAATAAAATAAAAAGCTATACTTGCCGCGACCAAAACAGAACAGACTCTAAACTTGCATAATAAAGAGGCTGCACAACTCTCCCGTGAAGTGACGTTGGCCCAAAAAAGTACTGCCTTTGAATTTAAATTAAATAGAATTGCCCGAGATGTTAACGTAGCACTTTTTTCAGCGTGTCGAATCATGTTAATTTCTGCGGTAGCTCACTCACTCTCACTCACAGCTTTGCTGAGTTTTATCTCATTATAGACTTTGCATTTTTTGTATGTATGTCAATGACTCAGGAACCAGTTCTTCGAAATTGTTCCGACAAATCTCGGTTTCAGCACACTAGTCTGCTGTAACTCACTCTCTTATTTATCCCAAGTGGTGCACAAGACCTCTCAAAAATGATGGCATTGCATATTGTTCGACGGCGCACACATATCGCATTATAAGGTTAGGAATTATATACATATGACTGCATTACACTCTGATAAACTGAACAACTGAAAATGGATGATGAGAGGATCTTTCCCACAGTTATCACAACTTTTCAAATTTTCCCTATGTTTACTTCTTAGATCGCTGACAAATATATCTGTCCTGCCTATGTTCGTCCATCAAAAACGCTGCTCGCCCGGCTGAAAAAGTACGTCGTACCCTGATGAAATGGTGCACCTGCTACCCCGGTGACAATCATCATGAAAACATAATTCTGATGGAAAAGCGCCTAACCAACAAACCTCTGTATATCACGAAGGGCAGGTTGTAGGTAAGTATCGGGCTGGGAAATCAACCAGAGAAGTATTTCAAATGGTGGCCGTATGAGTTAGAACTGTGCAAAGAACATTTTCAGCACACTTTTACCCACAACGCAAATATGCGTTGCGACCCACTTCCCTCCAGTAAATAATAGGGGACGACGCTTTCAGTGGCGCATTTTGTAAAATCTCCAGCATCAGTCATCAGTAAATTCAGCAGCTCTTCCGTGTATCACTATCCCTCGGTGCGCACACTGGTGGCCAGTACGCACAACATAACTCAGGTAAAAGTCTATTTGGGCTGGCTACCAGTAACTGGTAAAGTTAATGGAGCGATGTGTTATGAAGGTAGTTTAAATGTTTAATATTAGTTACGCCTTCTCATTGAGGATCTTGTTTTTTAACCTAGAGCTGAATGCAAAAACGCATTTACCATGGTATGTTTTTTAATATGATGAAAGGGACTGAGGAAGAAAAAAATTAACAAATTTGCCTATCCTACCTAGAATTCTTGCAAGCTTTTCTTCCAGCTCCAAAATACTAGTTGCTTCGTATATTTGAGTTCAGACCTAATCTTAGTGAATACATTTGCTTGCTAAAGACGAGAAAAGGGCACACGAGCTCGTCAAATACAGAGATTTCGGTACTGTGATGTTCAATAAAATGCGTTAAAACAATCTTTTAAATGAAAAATGAAAGCGTATCTATCAAAGTCCACCAGTGCACGAATACGAAGAAGTTAAAATTCATCTCTTTCTTACGGACCTAATTTTACGCTTTAAACAAATGCAGGGGTAGAGGGGCAACTCTTCCTCACGTACATCTGGTAAATACGCGATGGCAAATGGGTAAATACGCGACGGCTTTTTTAGTGCGGATTACTGCACTTTGAACATTCCAAACATTAAAATGAAAGAAAAAAGTCTTCGTTCGCAAATATTTCCTATAATTTGTCTTCAATTATACCAGAAACTGGTTGTTCAAACGTGCACAGTATTTCGCTGGTCATAGAATGCATTCCAATAGAATGAAACACCCTATAAAACAAATCCCGGTTAAAAGCATTAGTCAATACTTCTGACGCTAACGCCCTATCTGTATTCAATTGACCGAGCTACTTGGCTTCACAAGTACATAAAGAATTCACGGTCGATGTAAAATTTAGCTAACACAGCTCGCAAACCTCCAGCCAAGTTCAATAAGGAGCCATTTTCTCGTGGCCATTGCCTTGCCCTGAGGAATGTTTTTTCTGCCTAATCTATTTGGGACTGACTCAAATTAATTGCACTCTGCCTCTTGAATTCGAGGTACTGGAGTTTTTGATTGGTTGTGTTACTCCTAGAATTTGAAATTTCACAAAGTAAAGAGCAAGAATGGCACAACTGTGTCGAAAAAAATAATAACAAATCGTGTGTCATAAGTAAAGTACTGATTTGCTAATGTACTTATAAAGTACATGAACAACAAATATTGCTGACACTTCCTGCGAATACTCCAACTCTTTGTCGAAATTTCCATTAAAATTATTGTTTAACTTATGAAGCACATGAGCAACAAACAATGAGTCACCGCTGGTCTCATTGGGCTTTTATATGTACTTGAAAAGCATTCATGTGGTTAAATTAAGTAATAAAACTAAAATTACCAACTGATTCATTCCAGTAATCCGGAATGGCAAAGAACGGGAAATGGGTATACTTAAAACTCTGAGAGCATCTTGGCTTGTGCCACCTTCTGATAACACACATCATAACACACATAAATGAAATGTCAATCACTGCACAAACTACATAGAGTGATAATCATAATCACAGCACAAACTGAAATCATAATCATAATCGCAGTACAAACTGAAATCATAGTCACAATCACAGCACAAACTGAAATCATAATCATAATCACAGCACAAACTGAAATCATAATCATAATCGCAGTACAAACTGAAATCATAGTCATAATCACCGCACAAACTGAAATCATAATCATAATCACAGCACAAACTAAAATCATAATCTAACTCACAGCACAAACTGAAATCATAATCATAATCACAGCACAAACTGAAATCATAATCATAATCACAGCACAAACTGAAATAATAATCATAATCACAGCTAAAACTGAAATTACAATCATAATCACAACACAAACTGAAATGATATTCATAATCTCAGCACATGTAGAAAGGCGAAGCCGAATCAGGAATACTCTCAAGAAAAGTATTCCTAACAACTCCTCTGGTCCTGCTTCGCCTTTGAATTCTCATTTGCCTCATCTCTAGAGTTTAAGTCGGAAGAAAATTTTCAAAGCCATCGCTGTATTTTCTTTAGGCTTTTCGCTCTCCTAATCGCAGGTTCATCTCGACCTCTGCTAGAGTTCTTTGATGCGCAAATTAAACTTTCCTGAAAAAAACATAGAAGGAGTTAGATATTCTTAGCGACCGTATGTAGGAAAACTTTGAAAAGTTGAACGTTGAAACGTACACAAATACATAACGTATCAAGTCTAATGTCTAATGATCTAATACATCTAATGTCATTGGTGAAGGAATAAAGAACGTTCAACTTTTCCATTTTCAAATGCAGAATTGTTGAGGCATTATGTTGAGGCATACTGCTGATTAATATTGCTAACACTTCCTGCAGATACTCCCACTCTTTGTGCCAATTTCCAGAAAAATCATTCCCTGCGGAACGAGGCAACTTACCTCCAGCACTCAGTTTCCCTAACAATTGTTCACTGACTAGAGCAAACACAAAATAAAATTGTTTTTCATCTCAGAAAGAAAACCTCAGGAGACATTCCTACCGCAAATATGGCTTTCCACAAATCAGATACTTTTCGCATGGCGAAACTTCACTCTTCGGGTGCGATGCATAAACTGCATAGCGTAACTTACTTTATAGGAAGAAAGAAGTGAATTGTTATCTGAGGATTGCTTGAGATTGTGTTTGCGGTGAGCATATTTACGACGACGGGATGCAAAATGCTGCCGTGTTCGGAGCAATCGGAAACAGAACGACTACTTTGTTTGGGGCAAGACTCAGTGGCGCCGCACCCGGTGCCAAGGTGGGATTAGCTGAACTTTATGGTTCAATATCAACGCGAAATCCTCCAACCTAAGGCCCCAACAACTGAAGAAGAGACGATTCTCAGAGAAGCAGAAAATGTTTCTCGGAGCAATGACAATATGAAGGTGTGAGAAATTAGGTGAATTTTGTCGAGCCGTTGGGTTTGGAACTGAAATAAGTATGCTGTGAAAATATAACTTTGATTAGAAACGGTTGTGCTTTAAATATTAACATGGAACGAATTTGTCATTTCATAGTTCATAATTCACTTTAGCGATCTGGTTTAAATGAACTGATTTAAACCTCGACTGTAGTGAAATGATTGGGTTTCTATAGATTGTCTCTGATACTTTTCATTAAACACTTGTTAAATACATTAAAAGGCTTTCAACAAATCATAGTGGAGAAGCTAGCAGCCGAGAATTTTTAGGCTTTCTTGTAAACCGTGGTAAAAAAGATCTGTTAGGCTGCAATTCTTTCCAAATGCACGACGAACAGAAGATTTTCCGATTTTTGTGATTCTCACTACTGAAGAAAGCTTCTTAAAAAATTCCCTAAGGGATTGCCCTAGCGAGCGTAACACTGCTGCAAGAACCTCTTCTTTCTTGCGAACATCTTGCTCCAGACCTTTGGAGGCACACTTCACTGTTAATATTGAAGTCCTCAGGGGCGAAGAAAGAAGACACCGCCTACCTCCGACTGCTGAAAGTCCAGTGTGCGTTGACATGAAAAACGATCTTCATTGCCTGAAGATCTGTCTCTGAGCTCCCCGTTGAATGGCTTTTTGTAGTTGAATGGGGCGAAATTTAACTTGTTGGTCATTGGAGTGTTTGTTTCTTAAGCAGAAATGATCGATGTACCCATCTTTCGCATTGATACTAGGCTGTTATATTTTAGCAGAAATCATCGATGTACTCATCGGTACACATCTTTCGCTTTGATATTCGGCTGTCAAATTTGGAGTCGGGACTTGTTTCTCGTTTTAAAACTTTAAAATCAAATTCAGAATTGGCACGACCTCCCATTGCATTGAAACCACTGTCAGACCAGAATAGGGACTTATATCATGAAACTTTCTAACAGCTTCTGATTAAAAACTAGAAATTTCTTCATCAACCACAAGGGAAAAATAATGTTTTTCCGTGATGAATATTGATTTAAAAAAAGAAGAAGCCTCTGAAATAACAATTTTTTATGCCTACGAATTTTTTTTAAAATTTGGTAGATCCTTGTGTTTTCCAAAAAGTTCTCCGAATTTTTTTCAAATCTCATTTGTTATTTTCTTTTAGTTTAAAAAAACAGGATATAAGGATCTTGCTATCACGACAGAGAGCTGCATTTGACTGGTCTGTTCATATTTTTCAGAGAATAACGGCTTCCATCATCAGTTGACATAACTAGAAAAATTTGTTTGTTTTGTTCACCACTTGTTTTCATATTTTTCAGCTTTCATTGTGTTTTTTAGAGGTCGAGTTGGCTTAGATCGTCATAAAAAGTAAAAAATCAATTAATATGATATAGCCATCATTTAAAATTTTTAAATGTTTCTCAAAATATATATAACAGTTTTTAATTCAACAGATTGAATAAAAAATTATTTACTTCTTAGATTACATTTGTCTACCACTCTTGATGTGCGGGGAAAATAGTGTTAAATTTAAATTTTTCAATAATCAGGACAAGAATTGTGCGACCGAATTCGAGCAATCCGGTGACGCGTTGGAACAAAAGCACGCCAACTGGGGGCGACCCAATCCGTTTCCGTGCAGACCGGCGCTGCCTGACCAGTTAACATTCTGCAGGGAGGCGCAGCAGTGCGGCGGCCAAGGCCAATAGGCCCACGCATGACCAGACATGGGCTATTAAGTGGTGTTCACGTGCCCGTTACTTCCTGCCACAGCGTATGAATTCTGGACGTGATCACCTCATGTCGACCAGGCAGCGTCATCAGAGACGCTTTCTCTGCCATTGCCGACTGTTCAGCACCGACCGAGAAAATTCGAGGCTGTTGTCACCCAAAAAATTTCGCAGTAGCACGGAAGCTCACAACTGAAGGTCTAATTTTTAAATAATTTTTCATTCTTTTTAGATAAATGATATAGTTTATTTCATTTCATTCAATTTCTATTCAAATTCAAATTAGGCTAGTTCGCTAGTTCAAAGCAGTAGAAATTTTCGTGGGTGGGAAGTAAGAAAAGGAAATTTTGTGCGTAATGGGAATTAATTTTAATTTTTTTGAAATTAGTAATAATTAATAATTATTTAAAATATCAATATAAATAATAAATTACTAGTATTTACAGGAAATCAGAATCACCTGGGTATTTTAGTAATTAGTAATAATTAGTAATAATTATTAATTATTTAAAATATCAATATAAATAATAAATTACTAGTATTTACAGGAAATCAGAATCACCTGGGTATTCACACCTTTATCAACATAGTCATCATAAAGATTGCTTTGGCTTTTTTTGGGTCAAAGACTCGGTTGTTCTTCTATTAGAGATTCAATTCCTTTTTTTCTTGGTCTAAATTTTTGGCTTGTCATTGCAATGATTTCATATCATACATAATACTTTCAACTACTAAGTTAACAATAAGAAACGATCAATAAGTCTTCACCTTTCGTACGAACTACATTGTCAATTTATGTTCCATTTAGTGTTTTCCACTTATTCTATGCATGCATGAACAAATCGGAATACCTTTACAATATACCTTTACTACTTCTCACTTTATTATTTTTAAGCTAACAACCAAAAATCGAATGAACTATGAATATAAGAATGGAGCAGAGGACAGGATTTGTGATAGAATTGCTTTTAACAGAAAATGACTGGGTGTTTTCTTCAATTTCTTACATGTAAAAAATCGGTGTGAAGCAATGGTTTGAACTTTGAAGTGCCTAATTATGTTCAAGAATTTGTCGAAAGCTAGATGGATGGATTGAAAAAGAGAGGGATGGTCGGGTGAGAGAAACAAAAGTGACGGCGGTGTAAGCACCAGCGACAGAAATGGATGGACGGTGTTTGTGGGTTCGTGTTAGAGCCTCACTATTAGCTTTCGTTCTGCAAAAATGAGGTAAAAATCCCACAGCATGATATGTCAAGGTGAGCTATGCTGTAAAGGCTCACTGAATGTCCTTGACATAGGAATACGAGGTCTATTTCTGACGTGCGAGGTCTCTTCGTATGGTACGAAGTCGATTTATGACATGCGAGGTTTCTTCTTAGCATGCCACGTTTCTTCCCCTCATGCCTAGTTTCTTCTTGTGTTACGAAGTCTCTTTTAGACATGCGAGGTCTCTTCTTAACTTGCCAAGCCTCTTTCTTATGTACGAGGTCTCTTTCTAAGGTATGAAGTCTCGCTCAAATGCACAGAATAATTCTGTTTTAAGTTAGTGGTATAACTGTGCTAATATTACTACTGTGGTGAAAATATAATTAAATTCATTCAATTACTTTGACTTTCAAATCGAAATTTGAAACTTTACTCCAGAGTTGACATATCCGCAATTTATTGCTCTGAAATTGATGCTTTAAAAAAGGACATCGTCTCAGCTAGAAGAGCGTTATTTCAACGCAATCCTGCCTGTCGCTCCAAACTTTCTGGCTCAGAAGCAAAAAAAAAGACTGACAAAATTTCTGCAACTAATATACCCTCCATTTTTTTAAACCAGTGCTTTTGAAAACGCGCTTTGACTTCATCCACTGGAAATTCATCTCAGCTTTGTACGAAAACATTCGAATCTAAAATGTTCTGGGCGCTGCTGAATATAAAATTGCCTTTCGATATATATTTTGTTGATTGATGAGAGTCAAAAAAATGATGGAACTCAGGTGGCAACGCCTCTCAGAGCTAACTTTCCGTTCTCATTTTTGGAACACTAGATAAATATGCAGATTGACTCAGCCATTGTGGCGGTCACATCGTAAAGCTTTCCCGTCCAATTCCTGAAAAAATTACTGAACCTCAAGTGTGCGTCAAGGTAGACGGATTGGTCTTGGTGTTATCTGATTTTCAAGCGTCGTATTTCTTAAAAATTTATTGTCTGTTATCTAAACTTGAAAAGTGGAAGGATAAAATTTTAAAACTGAGTCTTTTGAACAGTTTTTTTTAGATATGTTTGGTTAATTCAAGTACATTTATACCGTTCAATGAAAACTATGCTTGTCTCAATTCAGTACCAAATGCCTGTTCACTAGCAAATAGAAAAATTTCATGTTTCAAGTTATAAACAATTTCTTTTAAGTCCAGGAAAAATTGTTAGCCGGAAGTAAATTATTGATACTCAAGCCTTCTACCTAATCGCGGATACGAAGGTCATTTTAAGCTTTTCCAAGCAATTTCTGTAGTCTAATCTTCGATTTTTCATGTAAGGCAACAAAAAATTACCTTTGAGTAGAGTGGCGCTTAGCAAATGAGGCAATTTTTTTTAAAGTAAATATTTTTTCAAAGCGTCTAGGTTATTGAGCGTTGATTATTATGTTTGTAAATAAGGAATGTAAAAAAAGATTTATATTCAATGAAAAAAATTAAAGAAAGTCGAAAAATACCTCACTTTTTTGATATCGCCAAAGTCAGCTCTACTCTGAGGAACAAAGTGAGTGCTTTCTTTTCTAGCAAAGATACACCGTTAAGATGCACCACTTTCTGCATCTCAGCTCTGAGTCACTAATTTGAGACAAAGGCTTAGCAAGAGCACATAATTTCGTCATTCCCTGTCGGTACCAATTGCTCGCTTTGCCAACCGAGAAGACAGCAGTCAAGCACTCTTCCATTAGCTCATTCTTACCGAGCGCATCCATTCTACAAGAGTGCACAGCTTAGGACTACGCTTTCCGCACTACTACGTCACCACTTTCAGCGCCATTATAAACTGATATGTGCTGCAGCACGTACTCGCTCCCCAAGCCACAGCCAACACTCTCCTGTGAGATCCTGACCGGCAACGAAGCCAGCGTAGTCACCACTTGGAGCTCGCTCAAAACGACAACCAGTCACTTCACCGCAGTCTCGCAACTGGCTACGACAACCTGTCCGTATTGGCATGCGTCACCTCAAGATTTTTATTATTTAGGTTGCTCTGCGACACACAATCGTTGAAGTCGCTTGCCATACTACCAATTACTCCATTCGCTGTCTTGAACACAAATAAATCTCACCAAATCTTCCCCATTCATGCCATAACTATTCTGTCTAGTAAAACTCAAATGAATTTAATCGTTTTATCATGATAGAGAATTTATACATTTGAAAATAATCGTTTCTGTAACATTATTTGCAATTTATGATAATTAATGCACAAGTATTATTTGTGTTATAATAAAGAAATACGATTATTAGCGCAGAGTTCAGTCAGATGTTTTGTATTCCGACTATTTGAACTCTAGAAAAATAGTACACAAAATGGTCAACGTACATTCAGAGAGTAGTCGCGTGGCTCTGTCAAGAGCAGTAATTGTTGGTTAATTATTCCATATAAGAACAAATCATCTTTTTTCAATAAGAAAAACTAACTCAGTACAGCTGGTAAAACACCCTGTTGCTTTAGATTCTAGAACCATGGCCATAGATGGGCACATGCAAGTGAAGTTGCAGAAGTTACAATTCGTCAGAACTAGACAGAAGCCGAGAGCTGGGTGCTCAGGCAATTGAATTCTTCGAAGTTAATCAGTTTTTCGAAAGTCTTTTGAGCAATGTGAGGCTCGGTGCTATCATGTTGTAGGATTATTGTACTTTCATGTATCCTTTGTTCAGTTCGTTGTAGTGTATCCGTTCGCTGCACAGTTTGATGTAGATATTTTTTAATTCGCATGTTTTATTTTTTCATTAAAATGAAGAAAAGAAGCATAAAATCTTTTGTGCGGTTTTATTTTGCCTAAAAATTGGCTCAACTTTTGGCTTTTCCATGTGGAAACGAAAATATATTTAGGTATTTGTTCTGCAGGTATATCGATCACAACGGCACACAATTATTTATAAAGAACAAATTAAACCATTCGATAACCTATTAAGACTCTGGTGTATGCTTGAATTTGAGGCTCTTCTTGATGTAGGCTGTGGTATACTTCATTTGTTTGCTAACAATTTTTTAAATGTTACAAATTCTTCACTTGCGTAGATGGGCCAATGAATCTTTTATTGCACAGGTTATTTTGAAAGAATAGATCGTATTTAGTGATATTTCTCGAGTTCTCTGAGGATAATGCGAAAATATGTTCAAATTGTGCAGTAGTTGTACACATGAAGTGACCGGAGCGTATGATAGCTTCAACGCACGTTTATTTCAGCTGGGGATGATTTCAGGGCATGATGACTTCAGCGCGTGATGATTAAATGCATGGCGACGTCAGTGCAGGATTGCTTCTGTGGAACTCAACTTTCTTCTAAACATTTCAAACATTTTGCCTCATTCTTACTATGCGTGCGTTACTGGGTGCTTGAATGCCTCGCAAGATTCGTTCCTATCCTGTATTAACGGTTGAAAACGTATAGTTTGACACCTGTCTCACTCAGGTAACATGAATAGCCTGACACCTGTCTCACACAGGTAACAGGAATAGTCTGACACCTGTCTTACACAGGTAACAGGAATAGTCTGACACCTGTCTAACTCAGGAAACAGGAATAGTCTGACACCTGTCTAACTCAGGTAACAGGAATAGTCTGACACTTGTCTCACACAGGTAACAGGAATAGTCTGACACCTGTCTAACTCAGGTAACAGGAATAGGCTGACACCTGTCTCACTCAGGTAACAGGAATAGTCTGACACCTGTCTCACACTAGTAACAGGAATAGTCTGACACAGGTCTCATGCATGGATAGACAGGCCTTTTCCCTTATCGAGCTTGTTTCTATGGACTAGAGTAACATTGAAGCATTCTTATTCAATGGTCATTGTGGGGAGTTAATGAAGTATTCGCATCGCTTTATTTAAAACTCTGCAAATCGCTGAAATTTCCGTTTTTCAGTAACAGGAGATTGCTTGCTACTCAGAAGAACAATTTCTTAAGGGCATTTCTTCTCGAGCTTTAAAGTTGCTTCTAGGTATTCATTGATTAATAATTAGTTAAGACTCATCAGTACTTCTCCAGTAGGTGAAATTAAAGAGGCACCTGAGCAGGCAGGTGTCGGTTTGGTAAGCCACTCTGGAATGTGAGAATGTGACTTTTGTAGCAATTTCGCGGATACAAGTTTGTTAATGTAAGCTTTTCACAACTGCCGCTGTGAATAAATGAAGGAGAACATGGTTTAGCCATAACGAAAATTTATAAGTGGGCGCCAAAATCTGTAAGACATCGAACGCTAGCTTCTCTATCTAATTTTGGTCGCCAGCATTTCTACGAAGTGGAAATTTTGTTAGCCTGAGCAACCTTGAAGAACGGGTCACTTTTCGTAAGCCCCATAAATCGAAATCTGTACCCTCATACATGTACCCTTTAAATTTTCTTAGACCCACTAAAAGAGCTCATTAAGAACATGATTCACAAAATTCGTCACCAGACACAGGCAGTGCAACTTCGTTCACGGCAGAGAGCAGAGACTAATTTACCTTACTCTGTCAATAACGCATTAATATTTTACCTCACTGAAATTCAATAAACATCTCTAGAGCAGGGATTCCCAGCCTAGAGTACCCGAACCCCCCAGGGATGCGAGATGATATTCCAAGGGGTGCAGAGAAAGGTCCAGGTAAAGAAACATAATATTTACTTAAAGAAATATGATATTGACAATATGTTGGCATTTTTATTTCAGGGGTGTTAAGGTCGAACGAAATTTCTTTAGGGGTGCGGGGCAAAAAAAGTTGGGAATCCCTGCTCTAGAGCACGGATATTTTGATCCCAGTGCAATGACATCCGCATGTTCAGTCCCACCGACGAGCGGGCGAGTTTACAGTACTTGAAAAGGTTATTCGTAAAGACATCGAATAAGATCGAGCCACATGATGCTGATGGTGTTGACCGAGCTGCACTGTCATGATGCTGACCGAGCAGCACTGTCATGATGCTGACCGTGCTGCACTGTCATGATGCTGACCGTGCTGCACTGTCATGATGCTGACCGTGCTGCACTGTCATGATGCTGACCGTGCAGCACTGTCATGATGCTGACCGTGCTGCACTGTCATGATGCTGACCGTGCTGCACTGTCACGATGCTGCACAGAGACAGCGCTGCCAATGGCGGGGGGAGACTTAAAGCTGGTAGGCTAGGCAGGTTGTCGCACTTATCTCGGGGCGGACGTTTTTATCGTATCCCCTTTTATCGTGGACACTTCTGTCGTGGACACTTCTGTCGTGGACACTTCTGTCGTGGACATTTCTGTCGTGGACACTTCTGTCGTGGACACTTCTGTCGTGGACACTTCTATCGTGAACACTTCTATCGTGGATACTTCTGTCGTAAACATTTCTATCGTGGACATTTTTATTGTGTACACTTCTATCGTAAATACTTATATCGTGCTCGCGTTTAAATTGTGATCACCTTTTTCGTGGAATATTTTTCCACTGAATCGGTTCTATCATGGGACTTTTATCGTTGTTACGTGTAAATCGTGAATATTTTTATCGTGGACTCTGATATCAATACATGATTGTAATTATAATCAAATCAGGATACTCGTGCAAATCAAAACATGATTATTCTTATAATCAACATAATCGTTTTCATCGAGGATATCCGTTTATCGTGGTTATTTCACATGAAGATGCTATCGTCGCGAATATTTCAGTGATTCATAATCATATTGTTGACACGACTATCACGTAAATATTTTGATTGTAAGCCCGATTAAACCATGGATACAATTTTTTGGGGCACTATCATCGTGAACAAGTTTATATCACGAATATTTATATTGTTCACACTGTAAACATAAAAAGATTCAAGTATACTAAACGATACGAACGTAATTGAAAAATACAATCCTGTGAGCAATACGATGTTTTGTAATGTTCAAAACCAGGTTACAAATTATGTTTAGTTTAAAGTAAAATGGGATAACATCGGCTCGCTAACATCGAGAGCGCGTTTTGTCATCAACATTCTAAATGAGTCGTTGAAACCGAAAGCCTGACCATTATGCTTTAGAGGTTCCATTACCAAGTGCATCAAAAAGAACCGTTCGTTGGCCGCTATTGCCTCGTGCAGTTAAAATACACCAGCGTGAGAGTCGTTAGTTCTTGGCGTAGACGCAGAGACGTGCCTCCGTGCGCTGTGGCTGAGGTAGTTTTTGGTACCACGCAGAGATATTTTTTCTATTGTGGCGAAGGTATTTTTTAGGTACAGTGGCAGATGTATTTTCTCTATGGTGGCAAAGGTATTTATTAGGTACCGTGGCAAATATATTTTTTGTGTTATGGCAAAGATATTTTCTAGGTACAGTGGCAGAGATATTTTTTCTATGGTGGCAAATGTATTGTTTTGGTACCGTGGCAGAGATATTTTTTTCTGTAGCAGAGGTATTTTTTGGAACCGTTGCAGAGGTTTTTTTTGGAACTGTTACAGAGATATTTTTTCTTCCGTATCAGATGTATTTTTTTGTACTATTGCAGAGGAATTTTTTGAAATCTTGGCAAAGGTAGTCTTAATTAGATGTCGAGGCAGAGGTATTTTTAGGTACCGAAACAAATGTATGTTTTGTCTGTGTTTGCCACTTCAGGGAGACAAGGCAAGTAATGGTCTCAAGATCTGCACCCAATTGACGTTGTGTTCTCAAAACAAAAGGCTAATTTGTAGTCTGGCGTGACTGCGTAAGTGTGGAAGAGGCGACTCATACTTAATTTCCCCAGCTTTGACTGCAAAACGGTATTCTTTTCTGGGTAAGATTTAACTGAATAATTGAATGTCAGCTCTTCAAAGAATCAAATTAAGTTTAAATTTAACAATTTTAATAAATATTCACTTATTTATAGGGTCAAATGATGTTTAGATGTTAGTACAGATGTTTTACAATTTGTAGGTTTCAAACAATATTATAAAGTTAAGTAATGCATTTTTTTGAGGATCCAGTGAAATAGATTCGTTTAGTTAAGCAAACTTATGGTGAATAGCAGTGAACTAACAACAAATGCTCTCCAGCTAAATATTGAAAGAAATTTGAAGTAAACAAGGGGAAGCAATTCGTAGACTTGCTGGAGTCTAAATTAATGGAGTCTCCTGAACGTTTGAAATTGGAATTTGTTCATGTTTCCAGCCCAGATCTGCCTATACGATGAAATTAAATTCTTCTTCCAGATTACAGAACATCTACGTCCTGATTTATTTTATCGTGCTCACGAACGTAAAAAAAATTCGACTTTACGATACTAAGCACGACGCGTTTGGGGAGTTTTTGCACACATTATCTATTTTAGTGAAAGATATTTTACGCCGTTAAAAAAAATAATAAAATGAATGACATTTGAGACCAGTATCCAAGCTTGATTTCACGGGTAGAGATAATGCAGGGATTCAGTTCATAATTTCTATTTATGTTTTTTCTCCTTAATTATAATTAAAAAAGTCTGAGAACACAAAGCGGTAATGGCTTTTCTGCTATCAGCTTTAAGACCTGGCCTTGCTTCAACTTCTGCAAGAATAGCACTCGAGATAAAAATAGGGGACAAAGTTAAAGAACTGTTTGCTACAAACGCGACAGTTGAAAGTACGGGAAAATCTTACAAAAAATGTTTCAAAACTCTGCGGTCAATGATCTAAATGCAAATTAACATGATGAAACTGATCAGCAAAATTTTAAATTGAAAATGAACTTAAATTGAATGAAACGCATTTCCCGGAAATCATTTCGCTCTGAGCGTCATACATCATTTTCTGGCGGGTCAGAGGAGGGTTCAGCTGTGGCACTAAACACAAAATGAAGCACTTCCCTCGTACTAACCGCTGCTCAACGACTGTTCTTAAGCCCAGCCAGTCTAATGGGGGGAATCAGATCCAAAATTTACTCGGGCTAACAAGCACCGCTCTCCTAGACCAAGGGTTCTCAAACTTTTTTCAACCAAAGACCACTTTTATTACAGAAAAAGAGCTGAAGACCTCCTCCCATGTGCTCCTCTCAGGAATATATTTATGCATCCACTGTTCAATTCATTAAATTTGGTGGACCCCCTATCAAGTGCCAAGGACCCTGAGGGTCCGCGGACCACACTTTGAGGACCTCTGTCCTAGACAACTCAACTGGGGCTGAGTTTTGAACAATTTGTAGCGATGAAGCTCTCACCGTAAGTTATTCTAAGTGGACTTGGCAATGCTAAGCAGTATATTGTCTAATGTTCATGCAACGCCAAAAGTTGACTTAACAGTCCTGTTGCTACGAAGACTTGCATTGCTTAAAAATCTGACCTCATGATCCCAAATGACATGAACAAACTAATAGGTTGTGATCACGTATATTCGTTGTCGTGTTGATTTTTCGAAAATTTATTTGAGAGGCAACCGTGAGCCGTGCCGCTTCATGCTCTATTAATTTCTTTTCTATTGAACTTTTTTGGAACAAAATTACGTGAAATTTCTCAAGCTTAATTCTGGGCCTGAAATTTATTGGTTAAATAAAGCCTGATGAAATGAGAACTTCAAGGCTTCTAGCTCCATAAGATAATTAAATGCAAAAGCTTGTGCTTTAGAATATTTCTCTGAGTTAGATTGAAATTGATTCGCGAGAGTTTACAGAGGAAAAAATGAATATTTAAAATATTTTACCTCGAAAATTTAGACTATTTCACCGAGATGTGCGAAGTTAATTGGTTTATAAGAGTTGTAGAAAAGGGGAAAATTATTTTTTAAAATATTTTAATTAGAGTATTTAACGTATTTCACTGAGATGTGAGATCGAAATTGGGTCATGAGAGTTGCAGAAAAGGAGAAAATGAAGCATTCTTGACATAGACATCATGCTAGCTGGTACAAAAAAGCTTATGAAATAACCACTGGCTATGGAATATGACTATCAATCTGAGAATCAAATTCACTAAGTGAATGTTTCAATCAAACAGTTTCACTGAAATCAATGATAAATTAGAAAGCTTTAAAGGTAATGATATTCACATGTTGTCATATGAGTGACATAAGCGTGACCGATTACGACGTGACAAATGACACCAATTTGAAAATATATTATCGTGAATTATCCAGCGGAACAAATTGTCTTCAAAATCCATTTAAGCTCATCCTCAGCCGTAAAAACAGTAATCAACTAATGGATGAAACAAAAATGGGAGGAAATTAAATAATATTTAACGCATTCTAATATCTTCAAATGTTAACGACGAAACGAGTTTAAAATTGCTTAGGCTAAGAACTCGATTGATTACCGATCCCAGGCAGTTCATCTTGATTATAATTCCGAACTGTTTCCCTCGGTGCGGAAAATTATTCACTTTCTGACTGGTCGCCGTTACCGTGAAAACCTCTCTGATTGATGAGTCGCGCCCCAACCAACTGATTTCCCCGAAACGCTAGCGCCATTGATAATTTAAAAACAATGAAGATTAAAACAAATTTACATTGAAAAGTGTTCGATTCTGAATCTGTAAATCTGTACCTGCTGCAATTAGCTGCATGTTGCTATATTTCCCTGGTTGAATGCAAATTATTAATGTTATTCAAAAGATTCAAATTGCATTGAACTTGACCACAAAAATATAATGAATAGCACGTCATATGTACTTAAAAGAGGTAGCAAGAAATAATAAAGTAAACCAAAAAGTGACGCAATTTTTTCCCAATTTCGCATGAACATCAAGTCCTCTGTGTGTGGACAGAAACACGAGTTGAATGAGAAAGATACAGAGTTAACGCTGATCTTTAGAGTGAAGTTCCAGTACGGACAGAACGTGAGCTAAAAGCTATCATAGCAAAGCTGTTTCTGGAGCGATTGAGAGCTGTGCAGGGGAGAATGCGATCCGTAATGCATTTGTGGCATGCGATCGCTTTGTTTAGATTCGAACGCTCGCGTCCCCTACGGAGTCCGACAAACGAGAGCGTGTCATGCAAAGTCGCCGCTTGGCTGTCCGACTGCTGCGTTGTGTGGGTGACACACCAATATACTCGTATTGCCGACTGACATCACAAATTAAAATAATGCGCTAATAACTTCAGAAGTGATGTGACAAATTTCTGCGAGTTATAGTTTGAAAGATTTTTAGCAATCAAATTTGAGGATGGGATGAAGGTAAAATTTATCCTGCAAAAACGTTGGGGTCGGAGTGTGGCTTGATATTTCTAGGAAATGACTTTTTTCAACATTAAATTAAAGTATGGTTTGAACCGTGTATTGCGTTTCTTACAAATAAAAAAGAAGATACTACATTTCTTTGTAAATCAGTGCATCCATTTTAAATATATTCGCTATTGGTCCTAAAAAAACTTTTGGTTTGAAGAAAAATCGACAGATCAAAAAATCGGAAGATGTCAAAAAAATTACCTAACAAAGGGCTTAACAGTTCAAAATTGAAAATATCGACTCTGCCACACATTGTTATCAATAGGCATCTGGAACAAAAATCCATAATCCACCAATAAATTAAAACGAATCTCGACCGAAAGAAAAAAGGCGCGCCACACACACACTTGTCGAAGCCAGCCGAAGGCCCGGAGTTTTCCGCTAGTGTACCTTTGTCATAGACAGAAATAGAGAGGGAGACAGTCTGTCTGTAACGGCCGTCGTCAGGACTGTCTGGGCCCAGACAGTCCTGGTAGTCAGCTGTACAGTCTGCTTCTGTAGTGTGTAGAAATGCGATTTTTTTTTCATAGAAGTAGCTTTGAAGTTTTATGTGCTCTTTGTGATTTTATCGAAGTGGTATTCAAGTACATCACATTTTCTGCTCTTTTTTCTGACGCACTATAATTGTTGCACTGCAACCAGCATTTGAGCTTGCGAGAGAAATGTACCACCAGCAAAATTACATTCAAATTATATTGGAATATCAAAACATCAAGTCGTTATTGTAATTTGTATTGCATAAGTTTTCATCAGAATTTATTTACCAACAAGATTTTGATTGATCTTCACTGCTCATGTTCATATTATAAAATTAAAAAATCATCATATTTTCAACGACGTGAAGAACAACAAATCGATGTTGGGTAATTAACTTCATTGGCTAATTAATTTCATATTTCAGTCACATGATGCTGTAAGTAGAGAAACGTTACAGTTACTAATTTTCTACTGTTTCCTATAAAAACAGTTATCAAACATTTTCTATGTATTTCAGACGTAGTCACCAATACCAACGAAAAAAACATTTCTGTATCGTGGTGATGGTGAACTATAAATAATACTTGTGATTATTATCTTGCATTTGCTCATTTAGTGCACGGTAAGAATTTTTGGTGTGAAGTTTCAAAGAACACGCCATTAAAGTGAAAGTTTGAGGGATCAAAACTCATTCAATGTGAAGAATTAGAGTCATAAATGTTATCTGTAGCAGACACATGGCCAGAAACTGTTCGCGAAAGCTAAGCAAAATTCAGAAGAATTTTCTAGGTTACAGGTCACGGCCTCTCCCTGCTGATAGATCCATAAAGCTCTCCACGACATGCTTCGCCGTGAAAATGAGCGTCGAAAAAATATTCACGGCTTTCTTCCTCAGCTCCCATGGCTTTTTTTTATTTTATTTTCCCCTTTCTTCCTCTGCAATGAACGCGAAAGAATGCATCATTCCTGCACCAGCTGCACTTCGAGATAAATCCGAGCACAGCCAATGCATGTTTAACGCACGTGCAGGAATACGTCAGAACATAATGCTTTAAACAAACCTTCAAAAAATATGATGCCGAAGCTTAGGTCAGGCGTCAATGTTGAGAAAAAATTTCTTGTTTTAATTTTCTTCTCGTAGAACAGGGAGAGCTGATTAAAACGCAAGCTGGGAATTTGCATATTGAATATTTGTCTCTAAGCAGCAACGGGCGGTTGTCAAATGCCTGCTTCTTAATGATGCTTCTTGGTGTAACCTACGCAAAGTACTGCTACATGTCTTCTTTTTAGAAATGAAAGTCGTAAATGATTTCGTTATGAAATCTGCATTTCATGCTGCACTTGAAAATATATTCCCTATTTTAAAGAAAATTATTGGTGCGGTAGGGTGTAAAACTTAATGGCATTTCAGTTTCCCTCAACGCAATTTTGGTTTCTTCTGACTGAACACACCAGCGTCAGCTTCGGCTAGAAAACCCTTAAAATTTAACTACTGCACTTTCGGTTGATTTTGTATCATTCTGTTCAGCCAAAATTGCTTCTTCGGTGTCATCAGAAGGGTTGTGATATTCAGAAATTTTCATGTGGTTCTGCGGTAGGAAACTAAATATGATAGAACGCAGAGTAGAGCTAGAGATTGCTAACAACTCTTTCTATTGATTTAATCATCTTCTGTCCACTAACCGTGTGTCTTACTGATTTCCATAAAAATCGTCACTGCTGCATTTTCAAAATAAGACGGGTTTTTTCATTATTTTACTACAGTATTACTTTTTTCCTACGCACTATTGTGGTTGTACGGATTAACGTTCCTTAATAACGTGGCGTTTAGCAAATATTAAATGTTGTGAAAAACCACTCATGTATGTTGGATACTCGCATGATATTCCAACATAAAATATCCACATATTGGAGATTTGTGAAGAAATATTTCTGGCGTATGATTAAGAATATTAATTTAAAGAATAGAATATATTTCCCATCGCCTAAAGACATGACGATCTTAATGTATGAGTAAATATTTATCATCGAAATAGTACACAACTGTTCGGCTACGGGTTTTCAAAATAACTTATTATTTTAATGAGTCATTTCAACAAAATAATTTGACAGTGAGTGAATGACTGTTGATGTTTGTCTTTTTAACACAGCATGCAAATTTGGCTCACAGTAAGTTTCCATCTTTAAAAAATTATCTTTAATCTTACAACTTTTTGAGTCTTCATTGTCGTTGGATGATGAGATTTGATGTTCGGTTAAAAGTCATTTCGAACGTACCATTCAAATTTTTTCTGCTTCAATCTATCAGTCGTTTTTATATTGATCTCTTTGAACTTTAAAGTTTTAATTACATATATTTCTGCGACATAAAAGAACCCTCTAATCAGCAGAACTTTTTTCGGTCTAATATGTTGGAGGAAGTTGGTTCTCCTGTTAGTCCAAATAGCTATTCAGTTATTATTGCCCAGTTCTGCTGTTAATGTCATGGCGGTCTCGTTTCATCTGGAAATCGGACAATTTTAATATGACTACGGCACACATTACGCTAATCTAAAGCCAGGCCTTACTAGATGCTGAGGCTCACCTTATCTGAGTGCTGTGCGTTTCTTGACTCGGCTTCTAATAAATTGCGTGCGCTGCAGCACTCTGCCAATTAATGTAATGGTGCGAGGGGCCGCTTCGAATGCGGGTTATTTGGTGGGCGGTGAAAATAGGCGTAAATGTTTAGAATTAGACCCTACGCGCGTTTCAAATTGAGATGTAGAGGATGAGATAAAATAGAGTTGTTAACAAGAATTTGATTTGTGTATCGTTACAGGGTTTTGCTTCGAATTATGCGAGGAAGTGTTGAAGTAAAGAAGACGATTGCTTGGCATTCATTCTGCGAAGTCTGGCTTTTATTGTCTTAGTGTTAACGGACAGGCAGTGATCGCTGCAATCTGGAATTAAGTATTTATTCGCAGGCAATAATTTGGAACTGAGTATTTATTTGGAGGCAACACTGGAGTTCATTTGAATAGAAGAAAATAGACCTGTCATTCATAAGAAGGCATGAGTAATAAATTGTTTAACTTTCCTTTGCTAACAAATTACATATCGCTGTATCAAATTTAATCACTCAATCCATGGATGTTCGGAAATTTCTACATTCGTACAGCTGTTGAACAAAAATTGTTTGTTCAAATTGAAATTCCAAAATTAAAATTTTACCCCAGTAGGTTTGACATTGTACCATGCGTGAAAATTCCATAATCACGATCATGAGTTTTTTCGAAAGTCAAATATACGACACAATGATTATTAAATTATATTGTGCTCATGTATTTTTGAGGAATTGACATTCATTGAGGAAGTAGGTCTCGGATAACAGTTCAGTAACCCTATAATATTGCTACCAATATATCCCTTACTACAAGACCAGCAAAACTAAATGTCCTCCCGCTCAGGTCCCGCCTCGCCTGTTACGGAGCGGTCAACTAGCGTGTCATTGTTGTCGCTAATACAAGGCGTAAATCAGTTGATACAACGTGATAAGTTACACTACCCTCATTTACCGTCACGCGACACGTCTAATAGCGCTTTATGCCTGCCCACACTCCGCATCTATAAATAAGCGGCGACATCTGTTGCTGTGAAACAGACTGTTAATGATAAGGCTCTCACCACGAGGGCGAAGCGGTAAAATGATTTCTTCTGATTGTAGTTGAGGTTAGACCGGAAATGAATGTTCATCTGAGTGGGGTTTTATGAATTAGAATATCATTTGGAAGACGTAAGATTGAGAAATTGTTTGGAGGCGTCCATATTATGCTGAAATGTTTAACAATGGTCCTGATAGTAAGTTACTAATATTTAACTCCGTCTTCAGGCTCTTTAAGAGATAGTTCATGGAAAATTAGTTTACATGGCAGGTTAAGCGTACATCAGATAATTTCTTCTGATTGATTAAGTTAATATCTATCAGTCTATATTAAAATTTTATATTCTGAACGAGACCAATTACCGATACGGTCCCTATAATTTTTATTACCAGCATGATCAGAAAAGCGTAACTCCGATTCTCTCACCGCACAATTCTAGGACATGCATCCCTGTAAATCCAATCTTCGAGAGACAGTCAAGACACGGTCGAGAAAATAGACTCAGGTAACCGTAATGAAGTGCAGCGACGGTCTGAAATTATAGATCTCATTGAGTTTGGGATTTCCACCAAGTCGGCAGATCAATAACGATGAGCTCACTTTTGGAAGAGGCTTTGAACGTCTCGGAACGTTTGTTTGTGTGGTTCCCAGCCGTGTCGTGGCCTTTGTCTAACTGATATAACGAGTAGCGAGGCATGGCTGTTTGAGGCCAGAGCTTCTGAAGTTCCTGTTCTGTGCTCAAGTGCGAGGGTATCCAGTCATGTCTGTCCCACGCAATGGACAACTGCACTACCGCTCAATAACATGACAAACTAAGTGTGTTGTGTTTTCCGGTGCTGCGGATTGAGAATCCCTTCAAAAGCCATTAGTTAAACTAAGTGTTAGTTCACATCCATTTAAACTTCTAAGAATTTGAAAAACCGAATGCACTTGTCTCACTTTATATTTAGATGAGCTTTCACTAGATATTTAGATGGGCGTTCAACGTAGAGGCGTTCCTCAATTTGTAAGAGTGCACTTTCTCAGAGAGCATTTGAGCGTGTTCCTTTGTTCTGCCACGTTTTACGACTGGAAGAAATTTTCGGTTGTCGGATATTTACGCTCCGCTTGCTGTAATGTGTGCTGTAAATGATTTGTGTCACAACTTGAGACTTCTCCAAAAGCATGGTACGGTCTCCTCGCAAGTACACGGAAATAAGCAGTTACAAGTATAATTTTTCACGGTAGTTTAAAATATTTTCCTAGCTACCCGATGAAAAATCACATTTGTATGACTGGAAAAGTAGTGAAGCTAAATCTTTGAACTCTTGATATGAATTATTTCAAAATATTTAAAAGGCCGTACACTAGAAGTGCATTTTTGGATGCGATAAATGATATTATGTTGGCGAATTTACTGAGAAGTTCTCAAAACTTTCCATTTCATTTTGAAATGCTTCTTCACCTGCTTCTACTAATCTGCATGCACAAGACCATCACAAGATGATGTTTTCGGCTCAGAATAGATGCCTGGCTCTTCTTGAGAGCCTCGTGTTCGAACAGCTCCGTAATCTCTTCTCTCTTCACCACAGCCCGAGGATCTCATTCTTCCCGTTAGCTTTAATTTATGACAGAGCTCACGGACGCTTGCAGCCTCCCTTTGGTTCCCTCCCTTGCGAAGGAAACGAGGCACGCTTCTATAAAGTCTATCATTCTCAACTGCGCTGCCAACGGATTGTTGCAGCTCTCTCCGACCGGTCTGCAGGCTTTGTGTGGAAACCTGAAGTAATCGCTGATGTTGAGGAAACAAGTTTTCACTATTCTGTTGGGTAGTCACAGTGCCCAAAAGGATTGAGATCTAAGCGTAAATTCCACCAAACGCAGGGGTTAGGTCATGGTTCCAGCTAGTATGAACTTGGGGAGGTTTATTAAGTTGAAGTTTTCTGTTATATTTCAGTTGTTTGAAATGAATTTTATTGAATTCGTTTTATCTTTCCTTCATTTCACCTGAGAACTGAGACGTCTAACTTCAAATCATCCAATCACTACATGCTGAAAACAAAGAGCTTCAAAATCTATACTTGGTCTCATACAGAATGAAATTACGTCCACTGTAAGATATTGAACAGGAATATAGTTGATCAATAAATCTACGGTATTCGCACCTAATATTTAAGTATCTTTTCAATGCTTGTGTTCCCAGTAAATCAATGCTAAGCTATTCTGTTTCTAATACAGATGATGAGCGCCACTAATGCTACAGGAATAAAAGTTTCAAAGTGTAATATACCTACAAACTTACTTAAACTGGAAAGGCTCTTTTATGAATAATTCAAATATACTCGTCACCTAAAAACATTCATAGGAACTAATTATTGCGGCGCATAAAAGTCATTGCTTATCTGATATTGAATTTTTTTTCATTAAGTTTGAAAACTAATTTAAAATTTTATCGCAAGTAATGGGAGTAGGTTTTCAAAATTAGTGAATATCTTACGTGTATTTGGATGTCAAAACCTTACCTATACATAATTAATCTTTGATAATTTTTTATGAAAAGATCACATTCTGGGGGTAAATCTTTGATATCACTGACGAAATTATATTAAGGTCTTCGGAAGCTAGATAGCATGAAAATTTTAGTCATTGAAATTCACTTTAGGAATGAATTTCTTTGTGAAATATTGCGAGAGCAATGTTCAGTGCCCCCCAAAAAAGGAAAAACTATTTTGGAACTTACAAGGAATCAAACCCTTCATTACAATTTTGAGCAAACTAGATCCCATAAGAAACATAGATTACATCACACGTAGTTAGTTGTGCACCCTGTAGTACATGAAATAAATAAACTCCTGGTATATATTTCTGCTGCAGGGAACTGGAAGAATGCTGCAAAGGAGAGTCAGCATGCATCACCAAGGAGACGGCCGCATGCACCCCCATCTCCTTGAGAACCAAGTCTGCTATAATGTTGAATGACTGCGCTTTTTGTTGGAGGCCGAGCAACAAGTTCAGGGCTTAACAGCTCTCTTTCATGTCCAAGTTCTTATCTCTGACAGGGAATCATAATATAGATCTCGACGCAGCAGCTTCATTTCTCTAAGAGGCCGAGTTTTTTAGGGAACAATAATTATTAGAGGCAGAAATGTTTTCTAAGAGGGAACTCAGCCCTGGAGACCTCTTTTGGTTTTCGCCAGCCGTGCAAGAATTTGCAAAATGAATTTCATGGCTAGAGTTCATTTCATCTAAGTTAGTGAACAATATTACTTATGTTTCCACAACATGTGAAATAATTACTGCTTCAAAAGATAATAATAAATACATTTTTAAATTAAAGTTATCGATAATAGTGTTTCTAGTGTTACAGCTAACAAACCCTCACAGCTTGCTGTTAACACAGAAAGAAATTTACTAAATGAAAAATATTCAAAAAAATATTCGAAGAGAAAAAAATTCAAAAATTCCTGATCAAATTTCTGTTTCTGTACTGAGCATTTGAAAGTAGTAGAATTAAAATAAGACTCTTAAAATTTAGCGATGATGCTGTAACACACATACTCGTAGATAAAGCTCCACTCACTGTAGCAGTTTAAGAGTAATTATCATACAGTGTATGTAGATAGAACGACCATTAGCTAAAATGTGCAGCAGTCATTACGATCCACTGGAAAAACTTTTAATAAATGCCCTGTTGTGGTTGTGGCGAAAATACCAAAATAAATTTTCAGTATGCGTTCTTCTAATACCGAGTATAGCCCGATGACGATGTTGATGACTAGAGCTGACTTGAACCAACGTCACAATTAAGTATCACTCAATTATGATGTTGACGACTTGAGGTGACTCGCCTGAGTGATCCTGGGTCATAAAACCACAGAGTAACGAAGTTGATTTTCATGAGGCAAGATTTTTCTCTCTGAAAACTTATCAATCGAAGGAATTATAGGTAGTTAAATACTTCTACTAGCTTAAGAATTTAGTTTTCAATGAGATCATCTACGATCTCCAATAGAAATGAGGCGAAAAGTTAACTTCAACGGGTGAGAAAGAGGTTGAATGTTCTCTATAATTTATTTTATTTTCTCGAAAATTCATTTTTAATAGTTTCGCTCATTACTGACATCAGAAATGTCCAGTTTTTACGAACAGAACTTATATTTGAGAAAATAGCTTCAAAAAGAACATCCACGTTTCTAGTACATGTAAAAGATCCTGCACAACGACATCGTGGTCCCTTTTACAACCTATATGACGTCTTTGCTACATCTCGATGTCCAGTGCTGTACCACTCAAGTAATTCTCATGATGCAAGAATATAAAGAGAAAATGAAAATTTTCCAAAGAATATCCTTATCGTCAGCGGAACCTTGCCCAAAGCGATGCCCTTGAAAGAATACCAGCCCAGCGACGCCATCTGCAAGTGGAGTGGGTACGGGTTCACCGCACAGGAAATATAAATTTTACGGTCGTCCTGTGACTCGTGAAAGGCCTTTAGAGCCCCGAAATTTATTGCTGTATTGATGAAAATAAGCCTCGGAGTCCAAAATATAGAGGTGTTTTGAGCACTTCATGGTCTATAAATTCCTGCCGGGGACTAGAAGCTTCCGTTCAAGTGAACGTGCACGTGTAGTGAATAATCATCGAAATTGCGCCGCTGCATGCTCGAAACTGGTGATGATCAGGAGCCAGGCCGCGAACGACAATACGCATCGCTTTGCAGTCGAGGTACACGACATCATCTTATACGAGCCTCAAATTGCACAGGTAGTAATTTGTTTTTAATATTCCCGCTCATAATATCTAGAATAAGAATAAGAACCAGAGTAAAAACGAACATTACATTTATTGCAAACGTTTCGGAATTAAAATTCCATCATCAGTGCTGAAACAGAAAAAAAATTGTCTATTTAGAAAGCAATAAAATTCATACACATATTCCATAAAATTCCCTGAATGTCTAAAAAGCCTTGTTTGTTCTTTCAGCACTGATGATGGAATTTTATTAGCTAAACGTTTGCAATAAACGTAATGTTCGTTTTTATTCTGGTTCTTCTTTATACTCTGCGCATAAAATTCTTGACGAATCGTCCCATTGGAAATATAATAACTAGAATTAATAATCTCATTTTTTGAGTAACAGAGATTAATTTTTATCCTTTTTTATCGAGTTGCATAAGATGAGATGTAGCTCGAGGATTGACTGCACACTTGTTACGTGGCAGCTCGGAGTTAGGATTCCAAGTACCTACAAAATAACTTAGCCCTATCGTCAAGTCATTGATGCTGCAGTTGTTATAACGTGACTTGTACGTAGGGAATTAGAATTGCAGCTTATTCTGAATTGAGCGCAGAAAAAATGGTGGACTTAAGTTTCCACAAACCGTTGTTTCTCACTCGTGAGTATCGGGTGTGAGAATTGTTGAAGTGTTCGAGATCGGTGCTTTGCAGGAATGTTGCAACTTCATTGAACCGCTCTAGAAAAAATGTTTTACTGTGACAGGTGATGCTTGTTAGGGAAAATTTAGGCCACAGATGCTCTAGTTGTGTTTTTTTCTATTTGTGCTTGCCTTCGCAGTTAATTTACCGCTTTTGCTCAGAACCTCGGTTAATTGTTGGATTTTCTCAGGTGTTGCTCATCTGAGGTTATTTTGTAGAATATAAAGTAACGCCTAGCCCACTCTAACTTTTTCGCCGGAGCACGCATGTTTTTCGCCGCCCAAGCGATTTAATTATTGGGGCGGCGAAAAATGTACATGCGGTAGCAAAAAAAGTAAACTAGGGAATAGAGCTTCTTTTAAATGCGGTTGTTAATACAGAGAATCCAAAGAAAAATATGGTAATTTGCTTGGGAACGAAAAATAAAGATGATGCAACGTAAAATTCAACGTTTTTTATGAATTCAGTATCAAATTATTAGGAAAAATGATTTTGAAATACCTCTTTTATTGAATTCGATGTGTTTTCCATTTATTGAAGACATACTCAAAATTTTTATTTGTAGGTATTCATGCAGGCAGTGTAACACTTCTATCAATATTCAGCAGCGAGTAATGAGTAACAAAATATGAATTAAAATTTCAAAATAACAAAAAGAGCGGCCTGTATAGCTCTATTAAAATAGTATTAATTGGAAGTTAAAGATATAAAAATTGAGCTGTTCTAACAAGCTCAGATAATATATTTTCACCCAACGAGTAGGAATATAAATAGATCTGGAAAATTGGAATTTATTTTCCAATGTCGTACAAAAAAAATTGAGGCGTATTAGAGGGCATAAATTTCCTTCAATTTGAAATGAAAGAAATTTTTCGGAGGTTTGCACGCAGAGGACTTTAGTTAAATTGAAAATGCTGGAAATTAATTGAAAATGTCACAGTTTATTGGCAATTAAATGAAAAATTGTGGCATTACTGAACAAGATTAAGTTTGCCTGAAATTTGTCCGATATTTGCTTAAATTTTCTCAGAAGTAAACTGGGTTTGGAAGTTATCTAGCTATGCAGTCTTCAGATCATATTTTGCGATAGTAAAAATGAAAAAAGTTTTCTAAAAAAAACAGGATGTATAAACTGTCTCAACAGTGGTATGTTTTAATTCATTTTAATGTTTTTCTCATTATTTTTGTATTATAAAACAACAAAATCTGTAGTTACCAAGTTTAAAATATTACCAGTTGTGTGGAAATCAAATTACGCAAAAAAATTGCGGGTAGATATGCAGAAAGATGGGTGTGAAAGAAGATAGAAAAAACGGATATTGGACGAAAAATGAAATGTATGAGAAAAGACGACGAAGAAGAACAGGGGCAAGGAAGAAGGAGGTTGAGCATGAAAATATAAGGAAAAGAAATGTATGATTATTATGGAGGATGTGAAACAAGTCTAATTAGAAAGAAGCTGCACGAAAAAGAATATAGACCAGGAAAAAGACATGCAACAAAGAAGGAATGGAAGTCTGATATTTGAGGAGCGTGATCGAGCAGCCGAGTGAAGGACCCAGGTTGCCGCAAGACCCCTGGCAGTCGCCTCAGGTTATCATCATTACGTACTTGGAAGTTACTTGTTCTTGATATTAAATCACGGAGAAAAAAGCTAGTGAGGCTTAATTTGAGATGAGTTTCCTGAAGATGTGAGCATTAACTGGAGGTTGCGAGGGCAAGCGAGCCTTTTTCCCTACGCAACACTGATGTTAGAGGTGCTTAGTGAGACTTTGGCGCTCGCTGTGAGGCATGGTCGTGCCTGTGCTTCAATTTTCTATTAATTTTCTATTCTATTCTCTTCAATTTTCTATTTTCTTCTTTTTCTATTCTGTGATTCTATTTTCTATTCTATTCTATATTCTATTTCTATTCTATTGTCTGTGCTTCAATTTTCTATTTTTTCTGGATGATAAGATATTGCCCTAATAGAAACAGAATTGAGATTTCGCCGACTGAAAATAAAATGTTCAATCGCTGTCTTCATGCATGTCTGTTTTTATACTTCCGAAAAGTTTGGTAAGTGGTTATTAGCCCGTTGTCTTTACTCACGTTGGTCATACTTTATCCGAGAGGTTCAGTAGATGGTCTTCAGCTGTCTTCAATCACGATTGTCATGATACATTCGAAAGGCTTGGTGTGAGGTTCTCCTGGTAATATCGGGAAGTTCGTCAAAAGAACCAAGTTTTATTTCGGTAGAGGGAGTGCACTCGTTGTTTGGACGACAGGGTCCAAATGAGTTCTTTCACTGATCTTAAAAAAAATCAAACACAAAAATATTTTACTAAAACTCCCCCTGCAATACACGGTACGAGTTTTTCGATTAGATGACCAGCTGATGTTTTTAGTGTACCACTTGTTTTACATAAAATACTTTTTGTGCTCATTATACAAAAATAGTAACCAAATTATCCAGTGCTGCAACATGAGACGATTCAACTTTCTCAGAGCTAAGAATCAAACAAAAACAAGCAAAAATGACTGACAACGAGACTTGGTGGAAAAAACAATTGAAGCTATAACTGTATTATCAAAGCTCACCTCCTTTTCCTATGAACATCTAAGGCAATTTGAAAATAGGTCTGTTGGATTGAAAGGTACTTCAATCGTTTCTTTCCATTGATTTATTTAACACAACACTGAATTAATGGTTACCGTGAATTGAAAAGTTTTTGTCAAATAATTTCGCATTGCGTACTTAGAACTCAGTAGAGTGTATGTTGTATATTTAGGTTGTAGAGCGAGTGTTGTATGTAGAGGCTGTATGAGCGTAGTCACGGGGATTATATTTTCAAAGTCTGCTATTTTCTGCAAAAGTCAGGTAATTAGTATAGAACATTATCGAAGGCACGATAACTAGAAATTCAAAGCATCAATCGCCTACACGCTTTGCACCAAAGTACATACTTGTTTTCAAAGCTTTGACATTTCAACACTTAAAGCAAAAATTTAAAGGCCATAATTTTCCCGCGCAGCTATGGAGAAACACTGGGCGCCAAATTTCCTCAAAAATGCTGCCAGAAACTAGAAAAAGCTACAAAAACAAAAATACATGCAGCTGTAATGGGTCGACAATACTTGAAAAAAACTTATGTGTGCATTTGATTCGTTCGTTGCCCAATAAGGGGCTTGAAATACTCGTATGCCAATTTTATTCTAATATTTGCACCATTAGTCCTATAAACTCAGACATGAAGGAGAACGAAAACAGCAAATTACAAGAGATTAGAACTCATTAAGGAATGGCTACGTTCGTGATCGATTCGGCAATGATGGATTGGTGAATGGCAGTCAATAATGTTAAAATGAAAATTAATGCTAAGCACAAATTTGCAATGAATAAATAACTCAGCTGCAGAACCCTATTCCATGTTCTATTTAGTAAAAAATTACTGCTATGGGAAAACTTCGAAAACAATTTGATATTTTCGGCCTTTGCTGAAATTTGTTTTTTTTACAGCAGCATTTGATTCGTACAAAACATTCCTAAGTCATCGTTTGTGGTCTTTGTGGCAGATCTCGCTATGAAAAACTCTACTTTTGAAAGTCTTTCGTGCACAAAATGCAAGAAATGGACCAAAGGAATCTTACCTGAATTACAAGCGTTGACCTTGAATTGGCAGCTGCAGTTTTGGATGAACCCTGCAAATCTGACGTAAATATTCTCATTCGTTTTAAGGACACTTCATGATGATGATGTTGATCTCTCTAGTTGTTCTCACGAGGCTTTTCCGGATATTATGTTTGTAGGGAACAGATGTGCAAGTGTAATATGCTGCTCCATCAAATTTTAAATGAAAGGCTTGAAATTAGTTTTATGCTTAAAGAATCCGACCACAAGACATCGAATTCTAGTGTCTAAGGATAAAATACATTGGGTACAAGAAATCCAATTCATCAATGAGTGCGAAGAAAAATTAGAGTCTGTTTAACTATGGACTTCAGGAGCACAAGTGAATGGATAAGGATGAATTTGAACATCAAAATTAAGGATTGGTATTGATAATAAGTAACTATTCGTACTGCTTTGCTTTTACAACTTCGTACACAGCACGGAAGTTGTAAGCACCAGAGGAGCGAGTGTTTGCGGTCCTCCCTCTCGCTTCTTTCCAGCGCCCAACCATAGGGGAGCTAACGAGGTTATCGGTGGCACAGGGAAGCTCTGTTTATTCTGCATGTACACTTCAATATTCCAGGGTTTACTACCTTCTGTTTTCCATTCAAAAAATGTTAGTAAAATGTTACGAACAAAATAAAAATCATATTTTTCATATTTATATCACAGGTGTAGGAAGTAGTAAATGCGAATCTATTCATTGATGTCTATATCATTAATGGATTCTTTAATTTTTACAGCTATCACGAAATTCCATTTCCTATTGATTCATAGGTTATTAAGTGTCATGTTTTAAATATTATTTCACCCCGTAGAACTGCAGTAGCATTTAATTATTTTGCAAGAAAATCAAATTTATTAATTTGTGTGGCGCCAACCCAAGGTTATCGCAGGATTTAATTGATAAAAATTATCATTTAGCTAACAAGATCAGAAAGTATTTTGCGAAAAACACGAGCTATTACTCACCTTATGAATATTAGGGCGTTATGCAACTTGATCTATTCAATAACGATTATCAATAGAAGAACACACGTATAGTACATCCTACATGTTTCACAAAATAAAATACGCACATCTTGTACAAAGTGCACACATTTTGCACAAAGCTCCAACATAGAGTACACACATCTGTCATAAACTACATAAGATACTGGGTGAAATGGATGGGTCATGTAAGACCTTGTTCTGATCTGGACGTCATGTGAGGGGTAATCAAGTTGCTGGTCCATCATTAACCCTAGCTATTGCGGTGTTCACTCACCTAAATTGGAATGGCGACTTTTACAAATTAATTGGCATCTACGGCTCGTGCGCTGATTGTTGGGCTAATTATAGTTTTGAAGCCAGTAAAATGCAGCTGTAATTGTGATTGTAACTGAGTCTCGCAGAGCGTCAGGCGGTCGAGAATGGTGGTTGATAGCTGCTCTAGCTGTGGTGCACACTTCAGGGATGTGTTAGGAGATTCGTGTATTTTCAATGCATTGGTATTGTAATGTTTAGAAATGAAAGCTTCTCTTTGTTTTCTTCTTGGGGAGTGACACAGCAGATCGTATGTTACCTTTTTAGAATTAGCAATGCTACCATTAAATTAAATTTTTGTTATAAGTTTGGAGTCGTCTTAAAAACTTTAACAATCTTTACATCAAATGAAGGAATTTTTAGTTTAAAGATGTTTCAAGATTTCAGTCTCTGAAATAAATTTTCAAAATTTTAAATCATGGAAATGAATTTGTAAAGCTTATGATTATTTTTTGATCAGTAGTTTTCTAATGGAAGACGTTGTTAATATAAATATTACGCTGTCATATAATTAAAAAGAATTTTAAAAATAAAAGTTTTCACGAGTTACGTTAACGTAATTTATCTTTATATAAATTACGTTCATATGTAAAAATATGGCTCTGATAAACTGTAGTTAAATTTGAAACAAACATTTTTTAGGTTTAGTATGATCACCTTCTGAATATTGGTTGTTTCATAAGCGCAAAAGAGACACTTATATTATTACTTTTAATCATATATGAAAATGTTTTGTGGTAACATTATTCAGGTTCATCTTGTACTTCAAATTTGAAATAACTCAAGAAGGCACATTGTTTCCTAAGACACAAGAATCAAATTAATATTATAAAGTTGTGGCAAAACTAGACTAATAACCAACAAATCTTCAGCAGCTTCTTGATTAAAAGAAACAAATTGTGAACTATAATACATGGGTTAATTATGATAATACACACCAATCATTTCCTTCAATGTACCCGTCAATTGTTTATTGAACCGGATAATGATTTTCATGTATACATAAATTATGATATTTTGACGAACCGGATAATGATTTCATTGCACCAGTCAATTTTTTCAAAGCACCTGTCAATGAAAAATCAAATGCAGATCAAATATCAATGGCATTCGAAGGGGCAAAGTCAATAATTTCGCCCCGTGTAATAACTTAAAACTTTTGAACAGTAGGAAAAGATCTGCAGATATTAAAACTTTTCAGGGTATATTTTCAAAGACATTCAAAATTTATGTATTTCAAGTTACCGCTGCAAAGCCAGTATCACATTTTCGTCGCTTCAGAGACACGAGCAGAAAATAATAGATATGAAATTTATTCGGAAACTTTACGGGGCGACTTTTGTATCACAAATCTCTTTCCAGAAGTAAAACTCACTCCCAAGTGTAATTTGTCTATCAATTTGATTTATTAATGTCTTCTTTCCTGCCTGGTGGTTTCGAAATAAAATGGCAAGTTGATATCATTTCAGCAACAATTTTACGCAAAAATTCGGGATGTGGCTTTGAAGGCAGCATCACAAGCGCGTCTGTGATTCTGATCAAACGGTTTCTAAATCTTCAAATTTAGTTTTCCAGAAGCGAGGCTAAGAATAACATCGTCGATTTGATCCTCGCACAGACAGTGCTAGCATTGCAGCGTGCAAAGTAAGAGTGGGGACATTGGTTGAGAGAACGAATAAATATCAAAGGTCCAGACTTGGTACGTGAGAAGGAATGGTTAAAGGGACTTACTGAAATAAATAGGAGGTGAGGGGAGGGTTGCGGAGGGGCCAGGGCCCCCGTGCCTCAGTCTGCCTTCCGCCGTCGTCGGGTGAGGGTGTGCGTGTCGGTCGCACCCAAGCGTTTCATGATATTTTTCCAGTCTTCGTTCAAACCAAACGGAGAAATGCATGAAACTCATCATGACCGGGATCAGTTGTTGGCATAGACGAATCAGTGCAGACAGTGATCAGTGTTTGGGGGGAAGGCGTCAGGGGAGCGCTGGGGCAGCTTTGCAATTAAAGCCTTCACTTGGTAGTTTTAGCAGCAAAAATGCCCTCATAATTCTCAGAGCAAACATGTCCTGATAAATGAAAGCAAACGCACGGATTCGGTTGCTCGGTGCGCTGATGCAGTGATTCATGTGAATGTGTTAGACTCGCACATGCACAAAAATTACACAAAAATGCACTTTTGTACTTTCCCTCTCGTACTCTCAAATGTATGCGACCAATTGCTTTCCTTGAGAAAATGTCGTTTTGAAACACCCTTTCACCAGCATAATTTCAGTGAGAAAGGCGAATAGATGAGGAGGTGGACAATCGTTGTATGTTTCAAGTGCATTAGGAAAGTGAGAGTGGTTTTATATTAAGTGTTCCTTATTCGATATCAGCTTGAAGAAGCTCCGGCGTACTCTCTTTGTGAGTTCTCTTTAGTTTTGACTGGGTGATGTAGACTGACTGGATCATCATCGTCGTCCCCGCACGGTGCAAAGGCAACAAGTGATGTGAGTCTCCAATGCTGAGTGATCTAAGGCACGGTCAGCTACTTCGATCGGATGCTATCAAGGTTCACACCTTCACGCAAAAAACGCCCTCACGCTACTATAGATGAAAATTTCAGCAAATGAGGGATGAAATCGGCAAAATTGGAGGCTGTTTCAACGTTTGCAGAGTAGTGGCAGGTGAATTTACCCCTAATTAACTATAATGTTCCGCCATCAAAGTTGTGATAACTGAAAGTTAAGTTCTCAAGGATTCAATCTTGGTATACTATCATGTGATGTGTTGATTTGTGATATAATGTTCAAAAATTTACTCAATATCAAGAGACGTGTTCAAATTTTAGAGGATCAAAACTAAGACTACCAAGAGTATCGAAATCAATGTTCAAGTCTTGCATTATCAACCACGTAAAAGGCAGTGGAATATTTGGGCAAGCAAGTGTCTAAATGTGGTTCGATAAATTATCAAACGACAGTCATCGAGTCTGGCCTCATTCTCATTCTTCCTGCTTGAAGTTTTAGAACTTACAAAGGAACTGATACGGATGTTTATTATCAACGGTTGATAAAAATTACCTCGCTATAGTTTTCATGGAAAAACCACAAAGCAGTTCACTGTGTTCAAGTTTGGAAAATGACAATTGTTTCATCCTCATTGTTTTTCTTCTCCATTCAAGCAAGAAACATGCCTTGCTTTAAATGACTCTGAAAAGCGACAATAAAAACCCTCTAAAAATTCTACAGGGCTTGTTGAATCATACGGAAAAGTTTGAAAGAAAAGACAAAGCTGCTGACGTTGTAGAGCGATAGCAACATAAGCGACGGTAACTGCTGCCCAGCTCACACTGTGTGGCCGGCGAACCATCAAACACAGCAGAAACTGAAGCAGCAGCAGCAGGGCGGCAGCGGCTTCACGGTATTGAACGACTCGGCCTTACTCGCCTCTGCTCTACAACACTTTGCCGAATAATTCAATGCTCGATGAACCTGATTGACGTTCATGACGGATTCATAAAACTCTACTTCTGGAACTCTCAGGGGGTGTGGAATCTCTACAACTTCGGAATGAAATTGAACTCGGTTCTGTTGATGCTCAGTGAGCGAGGTCGTCGAGTCCAGAGCTTGAACATCTGTCACATGTTTGAGAATCAGTGATGCACCACGATTGTGCCCCAGCGCAGACATATTTCAGGCGCTAACATGGGAGCAGCAAGTTCTTGATAGAAGAGGATATGGAATTGTTCAATGCACGACGACCCCAAGTATCGCAATGGGCCAAAAACCCTTGGTATCGAACGCTGTCGTCAAGGAACATCCGACGTAATGACAGTGTTGTAGCAAAATATGTGAAGTGGAAACTCTGTGAGATGGTGTGTTTAGGAAAAGGCCTTCTATGGATTTGTGTGTTGTGTTCTCTATACAGCCAGGCGTCGGCGAGGAAGAAGATAGACGTCTACGTTGCTGGTTTCTTTCCGGTGAGTATGACGACGAGTTAATTTCAGTAGAGTGTGATCCATTTCTCCAGCGCCGCCACCAGCACGCAGCGCGCGGCTCTGGGTGCTCAGGCGTCCAATTGCCTAAATATTTCAACGTACGGGTGGATTTGTCTATTTTTTCCTGAGCTTATAGCATGTGGATCTTGGATATTATGACTGCATAGCGAAAGTATTTAAAAGTGAGAGCAATTTGGCATGAAACTGAGTTTCCTCAAACTTGACCTATAAATTTGATATAAAAAGGAAAATTATCTTTGTTGATCTTCTTTAGGTATTAATCTTCTTGAATAAAGTTTTGAATTACAAGCTAAAATTAATTTTTGGGATGTGATTTGCCCGCTGATTCTTCAGTCTGTTCAGTTAACGCCGCAGTTCGTCTTGCCCCAAGATCGTGAGACGGCACGGGACAAATGTAAAGTAAACGAATTATATTATTATTATTAGGTCTTAGTTAATGAATAGTTTATGAATAAAGTTAATGAATTAGGACGGAACTTCTCGAGCAGACGAAGAGAATTAACAACAACAAACAAGCAACAGTTTCCTTGAGAAACCTAGTAATGAAAGTGGTTCCTATGATACATTTTTCAAAAAGAGATTTTGAATAAAGCAATGATAAGAGTTTTCTGAAGTTAAACAACGCTATTTATTTTAGTTAAGTCGAGCCAGTGGAATGAGAGTGCTGTTTTGAATGAGACCAGGAACCTACCCCCAAATTTCCATCAAAGTGAGAAAATACTTTTTTTAACGTGGAAAAAGATTTCCTACAAATTAAACTACTCTCTGAAACTTTATCTATGAGACTGAAGTGACTTTAGGGCCGTATTTGAGAATTTGATCTTGATTTCCCGAGTGAACGAGACAATATTTTTTCCGATTTTAACACATAATTACAAACATTTTTACTGTATATTTTTACGTTTTTTGGAAGCTTCAGTTGTTTATAACTAGGTGCCTTTCTTTCATTATTAATTTGAACGAGAACAATCATTAAAACGAATCCTCGCTGGCAGCGTGTGATATCATCCAAAATATCTCGAAATTTTCCTACAGCACTAAATGAACGCAAAATTGACTTTAAAAAAATATTGCTCGCGGGTGTTCAGGACATTTGGAACTTTCATTTGGGTCTAGACGGTGCCGTAGACTTTTAATTACGATTTAAGAACAGGCTTGTCAGTCATGAGCTGCAGCTCGCTACGATCAGGTGGGTTGAGGTAGAGTTCTATGATTAAAAAAAAACAAGCTTGGCAGTCATGAGTCGTAGTTTGCTGCGATCAGGTGGGTTGAGGTAGAGTTCTATGAATAAAAAAAACAAGCTTGGCAGTCATGAGTCGTAGTTTGCTGCGATCAGGTGGGTTGAGGTAGAGTTCTATGAATAAAAAAAACAAGCTTGGCAGTCATGAGTCGTAGTTTGCTGCGATCAGGTGGGTTGAGGTAGAGTTCTATGAATAAAAAAAACAAGCTTGGCAGTCATGAGTCGTAGTTTGCTGCGATCAGGTGGGTTGAGGTAGAGTTCTATGAATAAAAAAAACAAGCTTGGCAGTCATGAGTCGTAGTTTGCTGCGATCAGGTGGGTTGAGGTAGAGTTCTATGAATAAAAAAAACAAGCTTGGCAGTAATGAGTCGTAGTTTGCTGCGATCAGGTGGGTTCACGAGCCTTCTGTGCTAAAATTTCTTTAAAAAAAATCAAGCTATTTGTTCTTATTGACTCGCTAACCATGAGAATTATTATTCATTCGATTTTTTTACACTTGTATTTTATTTTGTCTCTGCAACGTTTGTTAGGAATGTAAAGAATAAAACAGGGAATCAATTGTTCACATTGAAGTTATGAACAAATTGATGGTGTTGAATACTATAAACTAACTTTTTAATTCATTCATGAAAAGGGTCGGAAAATCACTAACCTTTTCTGTAAAAATTTCAATTAAAGTTTAGGTTTTTGTACTATTTACAAACTACCGACTTTTCAAGTATGCGCCTGCTTTAGCATTCGCTAACTTTAAAAATACTCTCCTAACTTGCTATCCCCCCATTACCACTGCACGTTTTACTTGGGAGAAAAGGTTTCACGATAGCAGCAATTAGAACAGGTTGCTGGAAGAAAATATGATGAGCCGAATTATGTTCATTAAAATGAATTTTTTTATCTGCTTTAACATTTGCTAATTTTAAAAGCACTCCTCAAATTTTTTTTCTCCATTTCCAGTGGACATTTTGTGCGGTTAAAACGTTGAAGCCAGCCGCAATTCAAGTGTTTGAAGGAAAATAATCAGACGAATTACGTTTGTTAAATATATTAGTAGTTTATGAAAACTGCGCTTGAATCATTTTGCGACGTTGAATGGATAATTTATTAATGACTCGACAAGCTTGCCTTCATAACCTGAGTTGAGCCCCTGAGTGAGAACATCAGTTCTGAAAAAGTTTTAATGGCGTACCCTGTTAACTGCATCCATTTAAGCGAAGTTTGGAGCACGGACGTTCTAGCTATTGGGAAGTAATTATATTCAATGCATACGATTACGTTGGCTTGTATTACGATGCCGATATCCTTTAAACGAATGCTTACAGTGTTGTTTTGTTTCTCAGGAACCCAATAAATACAGAGCTTGGAGTAAAGATGGTTTACTTCTGATACTTTTTCGTTTCATCTCTCAGAATGCCCGATTGGAATGATGTTGTTGAGTAACTTCCATTCACAATTATAAGACTCCCTAGTCAAACAAAAAGCAATTTGTCAACGCATTTTGGCGTTCATTGTCTGTTAAGGCTGAGTGGGTGAACCGTTGAGCGAAGAGCGTTTTAGAAAATTTTATGATGATAGAAATTAAAATAACTTTACAGAACTTCAAGCCCAGATAATTCTCTAAAAGAACCGAAGACAGCTTCAAATGGGAATTTATTTGTAACTTTTGTCGCTGTCCAACGTGCATAAATTAAACTCAATTTTCAAAATAATTTAAATTTGAGGGTGGACTGGAACTGGTTGATATTTTTTGTATAAATTATTCATGTTTAATGTTATGCAAAGTTAAACCATCGAAATCCCTGTTTTTATGCCCACTAAATTGAGATGAGCATTCTTTCCTGAACATTGGTTAAAACTTGTGTGTAAAAACAAGGAAAAATTCACAAAAATTGTCGATGATTGTTAAGCGAGAAAGCGGAAATTTCGGTACCTAATTTCCTGGTTCCCTAAATTCATGACATGAACAAAATGTCATCCAAGGCTTATTGCCTAAATTGCACATAATGTCACCGAAATATCACAGCTCATACATTTCTTATAGCCTACCATGCCCTGCGTATACTAAGCAGCTCAGAGTTAAAACTGTCGCAAATTTAATATATTCTTTTGAAGAGAAGCGTTTTTTTTCGTGGTGAGAAAACAAGTATTTGGCGGTGTGCAGCCGGCGTTGTGGAGGAGCCAATTACCTCAGGAGAGGTGCCGTGTCTTGTAGTGAGTGATGCGCCTCACAATGGTGCCCGGCTCCGGAACAACCCTACTCTTTTATTCTTTTATTTTTGACGCCCTGCAAAGATGAAGTTCCTGTTTTTGTTCACCCTTTTGGAAAAAGATGTTTCGTCTAGCATAATTGCTACGTATTTGTGCTCCAGTGCTCCGGTCCAGTGCTCAATATGATATAATGCACAGCTAATTAAACACTCGCAAGTACTCTTGAAGTGTTTCGAGGTTTGCTGTTGTGTGAAGACGAAAATATTATTTATCATTTTTGTCCATCCGTATCCTATCTTCTGAATATTTTCTGAATCATTTATTGTAGGCACAGAATTTGGGCTTATGAAATTCTTCTGAGTTTATTCGGTAAATTTTTTAGATCGTCATTAAAGTTAAGTGATAATAGTCTACTGTCGACATACAAACGACAAATTTGAACAGCTAATGAGGGAAATTCTACAGACTTTTGTCGCCACATAGAAATAACTAACACAATTACTCACTGTTGGACAGGTTTTGGCAGGAAAGTCTACGGACTTCAGACGAGAATTTTAACTTACTCGTAGAAATGTATTGAGGGAAAAATCTACGGACTCCAGACGATAAATTTAACTTACTCATGGATATGTAATGATGGAAAAGTCTACGGACTTCAGACGATAAATTTAACTTACTTCCTGACGAAATTTTCGGATTAAAGTCTACGGAGTTCATTCAAGAAATTAAATTTGTAATAAAGTAATCTAGGCAGTGAAGTTTATGGGTTTCGATAGTCAGAGTTAACTTACCATCTAACTGGTCATAAGCAGAATTTTACTTCTTTGACGCGACCTGCATTGATCCAGATCCCTTAAAGCTTTTTTTCTGTTTTATCAAGCTCAAATTATGATCACAACTGAGAGCACTTAGAAGGGGGTAGTTCCAGAGAATTATACTTAAATTAATCATATTCCCTTTACCCCTGTATAGACATGCATCAAATAAACAATTAGTATTTTCCCTGAGAATTTTTTCTAATTTTAGAGTTTTGATTTTCCTGAAGCACACCACGACTTTGCCAACAATTTTTCTTCCAGGGAACTCGGACCGTAACATTCACTTTTACGCCGGGAATGAAATTGTTGAATTCCTGGAGTAAAATGTAAGGTGCGGAATACTTTAAGTTTGTGATTGTTTAAATCGTTGAAGAAAGTTTTGATTAGCCTCCATTGTCTTTCATAGCTTCTGGCAGTCTGTTCTTTAATTACAGTTTTTATTCAACTAACTTGAACGTTTGTCTGTAAGAAATTAATCCTAACGGACATTTAGAATTCTTACAATTAATTAATTTAAACGGTGACTAAATGTGGTTAAAAATTGTTTGTTTTGACAATCAGAATACGTTGTGCTTTTATGCTAAATGTAGGACTGCGTTTCGAGCACACAACAATGAACATAATTTGTTGCCCGTGTGATGTGAAACTTTGCACATTTTGTTTCATTTTTACTCGTGTGGTGTAAAATATCTTACAAGAATATTTCTTTGCTAATAAAAACAAACGGGCTCGAAAATGTATTTTAAATTGAAACATCTTGGATAGTAATTACCCATGCTGAAGTATAACCTGCATATTTTTATTTTCCGTTTGCCTTCCTCTTGAATATTATGTATTTCGTGACTAAAGCTTTTCCTTAGCTAACCTGATATTTTTGTTGAGGCTGCAAACCTATGATTAGTGGCAGCATAAATTTTTTTACCTTTTCCCGAGAAGCAAAATTACTCAAAACTGTTTTAGCTCAAAAATTCAAAAAGATTGTTTACATTTGGACGCCATTCATAGAGAGAGTTTTTGATAAGAAAACCCCTTCTGAGCTACGAAATTTTTTTCTCCGGAGTTCTTCACAAACTAAATACTGATTGACATGAGCTGAAGAAAGCACAATTATGAAAAAATGGGACCCTATTCAAAATTTATTTCCCAATAAAAAGGTATCTATTTCATGATTGTAAAATATTTTCTAACGTAAGGTGAGCATCAAATGTAAAATTGAAAGACTAAAATGTTCACAGAAGTTCTAAGAGGAACTTTGAGTTCGAAGAATAATTGAACACGAACATTTGCAGAGTGGAGTACCCTGTACCAGAAGATTACTTTTTTTTAGGTTTTCGTCAATTGAAACATTTTCAAAGTGTTGACAAGTCATCATTTTATTAAGATGTTTTTATAACTAGAACTTTTACATAAACCATTCTTCTATGTTGGAAATCGTGACTGCATGCGTTCAAATTTAACCAAAACGAGCTGAAAATTAAGTGCGGAAATTTTATACAACTCATGAATGATGGATACGTACGCTCGTGAACACAGTTAAGTAAACTGCAACTAAGGTTTTATTTATTGGATCATTAATGTTAGGACAGAAAAAAAAAAACAATAAATGGCACACCTAACCTTTCCATTATGCTAAATTTTTAAACTAAATTTCACAGATCCGGAATAACACCAATGAATGATTATTTGACGGGCTTAGCCAAATTCCCAGGCATTTACTGCAAAAACCGTACATGATTTTTATTAGACGAGCTTGAATTATAGATAAGCTGCATTTAAAAATAAAAAAGTTACAACTTCTATAAAGTGCGTCGTAACCTGAAATTTATTCTGTTGAGTTTGCATAAACACAATCCGAGCTTTTACGCTTTATCAAGTGCTTGAGAAAGTGTTTTTTTTTCGGTTAGTTTTGTTTCTTGAATCAGTCGTCAGCAACAGGAAGGCTGTGACCAGCAGAAGCTGTAACCGGAATCGTCGGAAAAAAATGTTGAGGCACAGAAAACCACTTTTATTTTTCACTGTCAGGTCTGCTACAATTTCGAGAAGAGAGCACCACTTGTGCTACAAAATATTGCTTTCTTGAAGTTGATTACGTATTAAAATTGCACGCATGTGAGCTCAAGAATATATAAATTATAAGAAATGAGAATCAACTTTGAAATAATCATACCGCCTAAAGGAGTAGCCCGATTTATAGCATGATTTATGGGGGTAAAACAACTCCTATCAATAACTGAATTTTTGAGACTCATGTTAAGTACGATAAATTTTGTCAGCTAGGGTCATAATAAAACAAGTACGAGCACTCGGGAATAGGAACTGTTCCGAGATGTAAAGAGTAATCCTCTCACATGTGTTTTTAATTATATTTTGTCAAGAAAAACTGTAGTTAAACGAACAATTTTAAATGCCAGGACGGAATATAAGTTTACGAGATGTACGGGACGAAGGAATTCGTATCCGTAGTTAGGATTAGATATTACGTGTAATTACATGGTGAGCTCACCTCGACAACCGGTGCCGTGGAGCAGAACAAGTATGTCTCGCAAGATTAGGCCCTTACATCTCGCCGGAGGTAATTGCTGACAGCGGAGAGGAATTCTCGTCGATCCACGTCGGACGGAGACAAAGCCCACAAAACGTAGTTGGCGTCTCTTCCTAATTACAATACCGTGTCCTTAGTCTCGTTAGCTGGTAGTGGGAAGTCCAATTCGCTGTAGTACGTCGACAACCGCAGTCCAATCAGTTCGGGGGATCAAGGCGATTGGCTGGCGGAGTTGAGCCACTGGCTTTAGAGCTTCGCTGCTCCTTATGCCGATGACAGGTCTCTTCTTCCAGATCAATCTTCAGCTCCCTTGGATTAAAGCTAAGAGGTCGTTTGTTGGGCTGACCATTACTTTGGCTGGAACTTCCTGATGGGGTTGTCGACGCGTATTTTTTTTATCTCTGGAGCACCTGTATGCTGAGGATTTTAATCGGATGAATGAACTATACGGAGTACAGTCATTAATGTCGTATTCACTTTGGCTCTCACGCTTACATACATGAACGTGCACACAAACTGTGATGTCAAATGCGTAAAATGACGGAATAGGAAACCAATTGAAGATGGGTCGATTTACCTACTCTTGATAATTAGTTTTTATTCTATCATAGCTATATCATGTAAGACTGAGTCTATCAAGCGGAGAGTAGTTATGACAAAATATTCTTACAGATAACTTCTACCACCTTATAAATGCCTTCTTGATATTAGTAGCATAAAAGATGTGTTTCATTGCGTTGAAATAATAATTCATAATAATCGATGCTTTACACTCCGCATAATATCATCGAAGCATTGCGCTTGGAAGACCTACAAAATGTAGAAATTTGACATAGGAAATTAATCACTTTTTCCTTCGACTGAAGTTAGGTTCTCTGAGTTCAAAATATAAATGAAATCATTGTATCATTAACTAAAATTTCTTGTAAATCGTCATGGGCCATATTTTGAACAACATCTAGCTTCTTTTAAGAAAAAATTAGCGAAAAATAGATTGAAATAAGAGAAAATTAGCGGATTTCAATCTAAAAATAGCTTCAAATAGATTCTAATGGTTTAACGTTGTACCTTCCCCTCTAATTACATCTTCTAAAATTATTATTGAAGCGGAAATTGTTTAGCGTTTGTGTAATTAAAATCTTTGCCAAATACTCTCAAGTAACTCATGAAAAAAATTATGACGAGTGACAATGCACAAGTCACATAACTGCGAAACATTTCTGGTGCCGATGAGCAGTTCCTCATGAGAAGGCTACATGACAGAGAGTTGAGAAGCTGCAAAGTCTTCCCGGCCGCAATTTCTATTTGATGGCCACTAAAGCTCTCTTATCATCTAGAATTGTCCGAAAAGTTCAGATGTTGACCATAAAATGCGTTTTGTGGGCAAACCATGGAAGATAGAAAAGGCTCTCCGGATTGGATTTTTGCAGAAGTCCTTATTTACTCACTCAAGTCATCGTGTAACTGGGACATCATACTTGGAAGTTTCGGGAAAGATTTACTTTCGTAAATTCAGTGAGAGATTCGTTGAGGCATGGCTTTTGATCACCATTCATGCTCCAGGTTGGCATGCACATTTACTGGATTATCAAACAATTCTTCTCGTAAAAGCGGTACAGCGCGAGATCTTTTAACTTGACTAGGCTATGATACGTGTTGTATCACGTGGCGTAGCCATGACAACTTAGAAGTCAGAAGTTGTTCTAGTGTAAACAATGAAGGTTCGTCAACTTTTTAGTGAAACAAGGGTTTGGTGTAAAGAAGGCAGTGCCCTCGATAGATTGTGTTACAAAAATATTATGCCTCATAATTTTCGAGCGTAAACCTAATTTTGGTTATTGATAAATAAAGAGCGCTCATGACGAGGTCGTGGCAGGGGCAAAAAGTCCTGAGTAAACCATTTTTATGATATGTCAATGTGTTAAATTATGGAAGTTATAACGGAGAGTAAATTACCTCAGGATTTACAATTAAGATATTTTCATATTCTGATGTGTGTTGCTCCGAGCTATGAGCAATTTTAAGGAAGTCTTGGATGGAAAGGCGTGTTGGTCATAATGTCAATTCGATAATTTTAATAAATGAACAATTTTAATGAAGTCTTGGATGGAAAGGCGTGTTGGTCATAATATCGAGTCACGCGTCGCTGGTCAATGATTTTCAGGACTTTCAATCTTGAGACTACCGCTGCGCCTGCTAACCTGTGTCGTGTCAGAAATTATTCATGACGACTATAGGAGATCGGCCTATGGCCGAACATTGCAGCGCTCGTTTCGTGCATCGACTGTGACTTATGAGGCTTTGTACTGGGGTCTTTCAGAGACGTTGTATTGAGTAAAATTCTGTTAACTTTTGAGCAGGAGCAATCAATTTTACATCAGTCTTGGACAAGAACCTCGCAAACTTTCGCACGCTTCAGGTCAAGGTGAAGCCGTGCGTGTCTTTGCCATTCACGTCGCATGCGAATCAGAGAACTCATAGGCTTCAATTAACCACTTATGGAAACATGAACTCACCATTTTGAGGCTCAGTTCTAGTTTCCAATCTGAGAAATTGTACGCGAGTGCGGCGATGTCTTCAACGCGTTGATAGATGACGAAATTCTTCAGATTTCACTTTCAGGTTTTTCGGGTGTTGATGGTATTCATTGATTACTAATGTTAGTTTTGACTTATTTGTGCTGATTAATTTGGCGGTCTAATTGCAGATTGATCTTCCGCTGCAAAGTATTCAAAGCGTTTGTGCACCCTTAAATTTTGGATCGAATCAGCAAGTTGTTACAATGTTTCTTTGCGTTTAGCGGGAGTTAGCACCATTACTGAAGCTCTCAGAACAAAGACGTTAACCAATCAGGTTATCTCTGCGAATATAAAAAGAATGATAGCACACATGAGATAGTGCATGACAAGCTCATTGAGTCGTAAACGAGCAAATTTTCATGAATATCATGAGCAGCGCCGTATTGCAGTCATTGCTCAGAGAGATAGCTGTCTTTGAACACTCCACCTCAACATATTTCCTAGAGCTTTGTTCGCGTGTGCGCCTCTCTGAGCAGCTACCGTACTTTTATTAGGCATTAGCACGATCGCTTCTTTTCTTCGAGTGCTACCATCAGCGACCTGTGTATCTGCGACCAGCAGCCAGTGTACGAATAAATAAATTGCAAGCGCGTGCTCTGTATCTATATATACTATAATAAGAGCTGCGTCCGTCTGTCTGTCCCTCCGAAGCCAGCCGAAAGTGTGTGATGAGCGTATCTGTGATACGGGCCGTGGGCACTCGGTCTCATCAACCCTCGAGAAATTGAATTTTTATTTTGTTTTTCTCCCTTTCTTTAATTTCGCCTGCTTTCTAATTTCAAATAAAGGGGGTTAGACTAGTAATTAATAAAATTAGGATCCTACACAACGCGCGCCTGCATTTAAGGTGCATGTTGTTCAAGTGACACTGTTTATATTAATATTTATTCAATAGCTTCCACTGTGTCATTAATGTCAATTGTTATTAACTACTAGCATAAACAGATCGTGTGTTTGTTCATTTTACAAAAACTTTTCTTCAGTCTCTTTTGCTGTATCTATGAGCGTTAATTTTGGGAATTTATTTTATGATAGATTCTAGGTTGACTACAACGGTATGGGTATATGGGTAAACGCGCAGGCGTTTATGGGTATATCACTCGCATGCTCTATAACGATAGCAATAAAGATGGCATGTTCATTCAACTATTCAGAACTTGTTTATATTTTTGTGTCCTTTTTTGGTTGCATCCAAACGCTCTCAATCCAGTGTAAGGTGTGAACTGCACTAATTTACGTCGCTGAAGTTCGTGCATTCCAATGAGAAAGTATAGTTTTCTCCAAGTTAACACGAAATACTGCAGTGAAATTGTTGTTGTAGTCAAATTGTGATCCCGCAAGGCATTTTTTTAAGAATTGCATCAATCACTCACCTCAGACAGCGTTATTGATTTTGTCGTTCACTTCAGCGCTTCAGATTGCGTTTGGTTTTGAAACATGGTGATATTAATACTACAACTATAAAATAACGTCTCGATTGTTTATTCTATCCTACAGTAATGAAATTGTCCTGCCACAAATAAAAGTCTGCGCGCTTTGACCAGTCCTAAATTGAAAATGCTCAGAGCCTCAAGTTATAAATCAAAATCTACGCAGATTAACATCACAACCAACGTGAATAAAATGGAATGAATTAATCGTTCTAGCTGGCCAGACGATGACTGTTCGTTTCCAGGATGCGAGGGCAAACTGCTGCCGATCCATCATCTACTTCCGATCAGTGTTTGTGGCTACAAACTGCAAACGGATCGCTGTCGCAGGCACTCGGCTCTCAACTACTGGCCAAGGTCTACCTGAGGCCAAAGCCGTCCTTGTGAGTGGAGGCTCGAGATTACAGCCTGAACTGAGGTGGTGGTGTGGTGCTTGGGGGTGTATGTTGTACATCTGAACTTAGGTAGTTATGTAGTGCTTGAGCGAGCATTTCCTACAGCAGAATTGAGGCGGTTGAGTATGGTTGTCTAAAGAAGATGACAGTAGAGGAAAATAGTTGGAAAGATAATTATTTGTTCCTGCCCTATTACTAAATACACATCACTCTAGCGTAAAATGATACTAATAACCAATTCTCCATAACATGCATTTACCAAGTTCTATTGCTACAGTGCGTGAATGCAGTTATTGAAGGATTACTGTCCGTAAGTCACCGTTGAAAAATGTTATCTGCAGCATAGAAACCTCTTAAAGACTAAAAAGTTTTTTTAATACTGATCTGCGCACATATCATGTGACGATTTCCTCGAACATTCTCTCCTTGAATTATAGAATATTCTTCTATGTAAGCCTCAAGTTGTACGAATAAAAATCAAGGCTAGTTATTTTAACCACTCGCCAGATATGCCACTAATCAATGCCAAATCAATGCCAGTTATTGAACTAAGACCACGCTTGAAACAATTTATGATTAGAGGCAATTAATCGATCTAATTTTCACCCGTGTAAATTGCATTTTGCATAACATGAGGTCATCTAATTTAAAGATAAACTGTAGATAATTTTCCTGGGTCTCGAAACTCAGCTGAGGCATGGCTTTTGATCACCATTCATGCTCCAGGTTGGCATGCACATTTACTGGATTATCAAACAATTCTTCTCGTTAAAGCGGTACAGCGCGAGATCTTTTAACTTGACTAGGCTATGATACGTGTTGTATCACGTGGCGTAGCCATGACAACTTAGAAGAAATTATACTGGCAGCGGCCAAAAACGACGTAAATTGTTTAAAAGTCGAGCCGTGGCGGGTCAATAAGCTGTCACACTGCACGCTGCCTGCGGTCTACTGCCTTGCTCCGCTCGCAGACCGCACTCCAAGATTGATCCCTGTAGTGATGGATTGACCGGTGTGCACCAACTTCTAGGCTTGGCTTAGCTTAGTTTCGCACCTGAGTTCTGTTTTTTTTCGCTGTCGCTCGATAAACAAAACTGCCAGTAATAGCAACGTTTCAAATAATTAGCATATGGCATGAAATTTAAAACAAGATTGATTGGTAAATCCGATGAGAAGTGGAGAAGTGCACTTCAGAAAGCGCTAACACTTTCAGAGCTTGTCTTGCTACGGTAAAAGAGCGAGTTATTCTTCAAAATAAAATTACGTTGAAATGAATCAACCGCTGTTCATGGATGGTGGTTTGAACTCAAACGAGACCCAACGAAGTCTAAAGTCAGAAACGCAAGGACAGCCCGCCTGACCAAAGCTTTATGCTCTGTTCTGCGAAAATCGCTCCGTTTTACAGTCGTCAAAAATGAGTGACATTGCCACAGGTGCCTTGAAATTGTTTGAACAACTTTGCGCTCTCGCCATCTGTTGTAATGCGTGAAGTGTTAACCCATTACGGAACGCATCAGGAAAATGCTACCAATGGCGTTCAAATTATTGTTAGAATATATGAACGATTTATTCTGGCCCCCTAATAATGTGCATCGGCTTATGATTGAGGATTTTGCGTGGTAAATGGCTTCAAGTTGCGGAGAAAAATAAATTATTACGATTAGCATTCAAGAATGTCGTGTGCAGAGCGTTCATTGATTCACGCTTGATGCGCGTGTAAAAATAATGATTTTTCCGTATTTTAAAGGGGCGAGTTACTGAGAGAGAGAAATAAGTAGAAATGTAACGTGTGAGTTACTCAGTTTTTTATTTTTACGTGAAATTACAACATGAAGTGTCATACTAACATTATTTCTGTTCTAAGTCCACTCAACCCTCAGTTTTAGATGGCTGTGCTGCCAGAGATATTAGTTTTATCAAACTTTTTCGAGCAGATTAATCAGGAACAAGTTGGACGCGAACGCAATCAGTGCAAATTTTGACAACTAAAAATTTTGCTCAGAATATGTGCGTTCAGTGCTTTCTATTCTGTAGGGTTCATTTCATTTATTTTGCATTCTCGCAAAGCTCTTTTGTAATGAATATTAAATAGGTGAGCATTCAGTTTCTGCATATTGCTATGAACAGTCCATAGAGCGGACGAACATGAACCGAGTAAAAGTTCTCTGTAAGGGCAACAGCGTTATGACTATTTTACGACAAAATTCAGTTTGGGATGACTGAACTGTAGTGTTTGTTATTTGATAAGGAAATTTACAGACCAAAAATTTTACTCCAGCATATGAATTTAATACAATTATCAACTATTTGCTTTTAGAACTGGGAAGAATTTCAACAATTTAACTAAAAATACTATGATAACAGTCATAACTATTAATAAAAAACAAAGATTGATATTAATTTAGACTACAGCATTCTAAAGCAGCTTTCATTCGTATAATTTTTTCTAAACATTTGAACTTGTTAGTGCCGAGCGGAATCATTAGTGAACTCGAAATTTACCTATCCAAGAATACAGTTTAAAATAATTTAAAACTTTCTGAGAAAAAATTGTTTTAATGGGAATATTTAAAATATAAAGGACATGTTTACTCTGTTTTAAACTTTAAAAAATTGCAAATTATAACATTTACAGAGAGGTCCGTACATTTTCTAATCAGCGTTATAAAAAATTTCATTCATCTACATTACTCACTGAAGCATTTTTAGGGATGCCGAAAATACTGAGCAGTGAATCCCTTCGTTCAAGTCGTTAACTAAATGCAATTAATAAAATTATAAGGACGATTTTTAGGAAATATAATACGTAAAATGAAAAGAAGAACCAATATAAAATGGAATTTTCTTTTAATAGCAAACGTTTCGGAATCTCTGATTCCATCTAAATGCAATTTGTCGATACTCAAATTTCCTTTGACCCAGTCTAACTTTTTTGCCACCTGCATGCATGTTTTTCGCCACCTAAGCGAGCGATTTAATCGCTTAAGTCGCTAAGGCAGCAAAAAACATGCATGCAGGCGGCGAAAAAGTTAGACTGGGGAAGTAAGTAACCTAGAAAAAAGAACTAAGAGACGACGAGATCGGGCAACTTGGCCGAGTGAAATGGGGGAATTTCCCGGTTTGAGCAAGAATCCTACCGGAAAACAGCGGCTGCGTTGTCGAATTTCACATAACATTGAACGCAAAAATGGGGCGGTGTACTTTTGGGTGTCGTAGAGAATGAAATGTTAGTTTTCAAAATTTTTAAATGTAAGTCTAAACTCAATTTGGGAAAACTATTTACAAAGTTGTTCAAGCACGGTTAAAATGAATAAAAAGTTATCATGTCACTATTGCCTTAGTTTTGTTGATGACTTAGTTTTTGTTGTTGCGCTCATAACGCTGGTTCAAGCACGACTCAAATGAATAAAAAGTAATCATTTTAATATTGTCTCAGTTTTTGTTTTTATTAATTAAAGACGTTTATAGCCTGTTCATTTCATTTCAACACTGACTTCTCAATTGCATTTGCTTAATGCTAGGCGGCGATGACGGTAATTTTCTGTCGAGCCGTTACCTTTTACTGTACTTGCTTTGATTGAAATCGTTGGTCAATCTCCCTTTCCAAAGGTAAAACACCCTGGATAAATGTGTATGGATTAAAGAGCTCGTCTCTCCGCTCAGCAGCTATCTATTTAACCACAAGGGCGCTATACCTCGAGCTTCTCGTCTGCATCTGCAAGAATGATGTGGATTGGCCGAGGGAAGGTCGTCAGGTGCGTGTTTGCCACAATAATACTTCATTGACAAGGTAAATGTGGACTTACGAAGGAGCTTTTCTCTCAGGCATCCCGTTTCACTGGCACGAAGGACCTCCACTTCTTAGTTTAAGCCCCACAGCCAGCGTGCTGAGCTTTTTTTCAAGACACGATGCGAGCTATCGAAAAAACGAGCATTAAAATTTCATTTGTAAATTGGAGTTTCACAATACTAGATGATTTGACTGTTTTTATGATTCAAGAAAAAACACTGATGGAATGACCATTCTCATAAGAACAAGGATTTTGTTTAGATCATGAGCTTCAGAGGGAGTCCCTGAGCATCGCTGTCATTGAAAGCCGAGTTGGTTCTGAGGGGCCAATATTGCTGTCCTTCCGGCAGGCGCCAGCTGCAGAGCGGGCTTTATGCTTCCTGGGCCTAAAAATTACACGCTTCTGTGGACAAAAATTAACACGTTATCCGGTTGTACACGAAGGGAATTTGTATTATGCTGCTGACAGAACAGCAGTCACAAATTCAAATTTCATAAATACTTAATCTAAGCTCAAAGAAAGGCACGATTCGGTTAATGTTTACTATTTTCAAACTGACTCACTACAATTGACTTTAAATTTTAGTTGAATATTGAAATTTAGTTTAACGCAGTGCATTTAACGTGTTAAGGACAATTCCTTGAAGCGCAGTAGCTAATCATAGCATAGGTGATGGATGAGCACATTTGAAAGATCACCGAAAAATTTTGGTTTATTATCATGAAATCTTTAATATCTCGACAATAATGTATCCATTTCATTAAATGCAATGAACAGAATCAAATCTCGATCACTCTTAAAATATTTTCTCCTACTCAAGTAAATGCTGCGATGCAAATTGTAAAGTCATCTTGTGCCGGAAGTTACATCAAACTCATCATTCGCTCGAATCTATCCTGGGTTTGTCTGATGGCGGTTATGTTCTCTATTTGGTTATTTTCCTGCAGACACTAACGAAAAGTTCAATGCGATTAGCCCCTTTGAATGATAAGCCTGAACGAGGGTTCAGAAGAATGAAACCGATCTGTTGGTTAGACTAGATTGTATAAGGTTAGCCTAGGGTGGGTTGTGTTAGGTTAGGTTAGGATAGGTTAGATTAGGTTTGGCTATACTAGGTTGGGTTTGATTAGCTTATAAGATTCAAAGAAATAGGAGATGGATTAGTTGATTGGAGGTAGTTTGGTTATTACAGAATATTTTCGAGTCGCTCGGAGTTTTCTTCATGTAAGGATTAAGTGATGGTTTGTTGGAAGGCCATTGCTGTGTGGGTATTGGCCACTATGGACTTGGTTAGAGTTTAGTTAGTATAGAGACCACTGATGAGTTGTGTTACATCTTCCACAATTTATCACTTTACAAAAAAATTTACGTCGGTTATGTATTTTTGAAACTTTAAAGGGGAGCATATTTGATTGAAGAAAGGGCTTCACCTTAGGTTTTGGTTTAGTTCGAAATATGTGGATCAATCGTTCTTAGGGTAACACAAAGTGAAGAGTAAACACTGCTAAAAAATATTGCTCAAGATCTGCTGAAGTCAAAGAAACTGAAACTCATCACTGATGTGCGTAAGACGAGCGTGGCTGATTCAGATGTAGGATATCGTTGGATTTTTGTCACAAATCGATATTTGCGCTAGAACAATTGGTAACAAATATCGGTTTGTGGCGAAAACTCAATGATTTGCTGCATCTAAATCAGCTGCGCTCTTCTTGCGCACGTCGGAGATGAATTTCAGTTTCTTTGGCGTGAATCAGGGAACGAAGCGCATGTGCAACTCAGCGGGTCAAATTGCATTCTACTAAAAATGTATTTTATCATTAATGGCCTATTATTTTCAGTTTGCAGGATGGTACCTCTGCCTCCTCTAGCTTAAGAGTAATTCTAAGGGAAAATTTTATTACCGAAGCTATATTGGGTGATTATGTATATAGCTTGGTCACTCAAATTTAAGCAGGAAATTTTACCAGTATTTTTGCAATCGCGCGTACATATTCAGCTAAAGGATATGCATGTCCCTAGGTAATACGTTTTTATGCGTTCTTCACGTGGAGTGAGCGCAAATTTTTCTGACGGAAACCGTGTAGTTGTGGACTAAGGCTATTTCCGATCGGCAAATTAACCTGATTTCAAAATGTGTATCGTGCGGGTCCCTAATGATAATTGCGACGCACATCGGAAATTTGTTTCGTTCTTTAGAAACGAAGAAGTCATTTTCGTGCCCTTTGGTTGATGATGTTTTTCACGAGTTGGTATCTACCACATGATCATAGAATTTCTAACTCACGAGCCTCACATTTCGTCTTTCTTCCTCCTTCTGTGTAAAACTCTTCGTTTCATTTTAATTACATAATCTCTTCTACATAGGCTAAGATATTCCAAAGTGCAGATTAAGAATTCATGGTTATGCACTTCAAATTGCTATAAATTTTGTACAAATAAAACTTAAGTTCATGTTTCAAGTGCTGTTCAATTAGTTCGTCTGTAATGTTGATCACAAACTTTGCCGATGACAACAACAACTCACTCCGGAGTGCTAATCGAACAGCGTGTAGCGACCCATTGAAAATTATCTTTCCACTTATACTCCCTGATTTGATCGCACCCATTGCTAAAGAACTCACTAAAACGAGGATTTCTCAAGAATTGTTCACGTAAATGCGCACAATTTCACAGAGCCTTTCTTCGCCCGGAAGTTTATGTGACCGCCAACATTTGCAGTTCCGTTCAGAAATATTGCGACTGAAAAAGGCTCACATCGAATTCAATATAAATCCACCTAATTGAAAAGCTTCATTCATCGCAGATCGGACCGGAAGTGGGCCTACTCTAAGCAGCTGAGAGGTGCTTTGCTTAGACTGAACTCTGTACTTCCTGATTCTAACATCGGTCAACGCGCGGACTATTGAACTTCAGATTGAAAGTTTGCTGGAAGGTATACATAGGTGGAATTTCTTTGCGTCTCTTACTGAAGCTTTGCCTTTTATTTGTTTAAAGATTTAAGCCAGCTTTATAACAGTTTATCAAACTACAAGGAATAACAATCAAGCCGTCCAAATCGTTTGGAAAAAGACTTCTTTCCTCTGAAAAGATAACTAATATCATCAGCACTTTTCGGTGCGAGCTCGAGAGCTGTTTTTTACCGACTTTTTCATGCCTCATAACATATCATTTGCGTAACAGTCAGTATAATGCGTAAGGAATTATTCTTTGAAATGAGACATGCAATCTCTTGAAAAATATAGTTTAAGCATTTTTTAAAACAGACAACACCGCCTATTCGCTCAGTGTTAGCAGTAGGCAACACCCTGGGGCAGTAGGCAACACCCTGGAGCAGTAGGCAACACCCTGGAGCAGTAGGCAACACCCTGGGGCAGTAAGCAACACCCTGGAGCAGTAGGCAACACTCTGGAGCAGTAGGCAACACCCTGGAGCAGTAGGCAACACCTTGGAGCAGTAGGCAACACTATGGAACAGTAGGCAACACCCTGGAGCAGTAGAAAACACCCTGGAGCAGCAGCAACACCATGGAGCAGTAGGCAACACCATGGAGTAGTAGGCAACACATTCGTACAAATTACGCCGTTGTAGAGGGGAAGCTGGCAGCGCTATTAATTCCAAGTGAACTTGGCTGCGCTGCGTGTTGCAGTGCGTAACGTATCTAACTTCTCTTAGAAGAACTGATGCTCCCAGTTGTACCGCCATGACAACGTAAAGTGTTTGCGTGGCTGCTTCTCAGCCTTTACTTTATCTCCGCGTTTGGTAGGTAACAAAGCAAGTTTATTGAAATTTATAGAACGGTGGAAATGTTGGTTACTGAGGAAAATTGTGCTCAGAATATTTGGAGTGTCGTATGTTGTTGAGTAAAAGCAAAATATGCTCTCGTTGTGCTTATAATTAGCTCATTGTTCTTGTTTTTTGCAGTAATATTTGTTAAATGTCATTGACATTTTATTCCTTCATATATGACATCTAGAGCAGGTCGTGATTTTATCGCATAACTTTTTTTGCCTTTCAGTGATAAGCAAATTTTAGAAATATTAAAGTAAGCAAATCCGAATTATTATTGTACTCATGCAATCTTTATATAGATGTTTAAATCATCTTCATTCATTGAAAACTTCCTTCAAAAATTATTTACCGATAGCTTATCGAAATCGTTGATTCATTAATTATGCTTATTACAAACTCGGAAAAAACAAAATCGGCAGCAAAACACCCGGAATGAAATGAAGTTTTTTCTATCGTGGCCGAAAAAATCTAGGTTCGAGAATTTCCATGAGAGTTAAAAATTTTTAAGGGAATTAAAGCAACATTCCTTTCTCGGCCAGCCATAAACCGGGACAGGAAAATGAAATTAAACCCAATAAAAGTTCTTGGAACCGTTCATGGCGCATTCCGACAAATATTTCTGAATTGCCACCAGGTTATTTTGCGGTGCCTATTTTTGCCGGATTTGGCCGCAGGCGGGGAGCTGGTGAGCTGAAGTGTTCTATACAGCAGTGCTGCGCCCTGGGAGGATGCCGCAGATTAATGAAGTTATTTCCTGGCATCCCTCATGCTGAAAGCTATAAAATTTCTCGGCTTACCTCACACTTAGGAAGCCCTGGGAGGGGCCTGCCGTATTATAGAAATATTGCGTGTGCAGCTGTGGTGCTGGAGAAGCATCCTATGCGTAGATGGTTCCGGTTTTTGAAGCTTCTGGTAACGCGGTCTTGCAGTGGAGATCGTTTGAAAGTTACGCTATAAGATTTTCATGGTATAGGATTTTGCTATTGTTTTCCCTAAAGTTATTCTTGAGAACTGCATAAAAACCTCATATTTTTCTTACATTCGTGCTCGTATTCGTAATTGTAGAAGAGATGCGTGATGAATTATCGATTTTGTTTCATCTATTTGTCCTCAGAATGCTTAACATTTGCGTCGATATTGGAAAGCAATATGTAATTAAGAGTACAATTCTCAAGTTAGTGAGCTATAAAATTTTATTCACATTCTTCAGGTTAAGGGGGACAAAAAGAAACAAAATATAAAATGATCTTTAGAACAGCCACCTGCGAGAATATGAGAAAAATAACTCTATTAAATTCAAAAATGGTGTGATTGTTGGTGCCTACATCAAAGCCAATTGAACTACCCAACATTTCCAATCAGAAGTTTTATAACAAAAGCAAAGAAGCATTTGCGTACTTAATATTCCCTAAGAATAAGTGAACAGTCTCATGAAATATATAAAAACACTTGCTCAAAACACCTGAGATGACCGAGTTAACAGGCAGTGTATTTGAGTTAAGTCGGAGCACTTGTATTTGAGTCAGAGTATTTGAGTGAGTTGAGCCAGAGCGCCTACTACGTTGTGTCCAAGTGATGTTCAGCACTACTGCCCCACCCTGGCCGGCGCTCGAGACTGATTACTAAACTTGCACCGCTCACGAACCTCCAACTCAAACTACGAGATCAGCAAACTCGTGTAGAGATTAATGTTAATTTGTTGTAATTTGTTCAAAGCCTCTGATGTGACTGACGAAATTCAAGGGATTGAGTTAGTGCATTCATGAGCGGAAATCCTTCACTCGCTGGATTTGTCATAATCATTTTACGCGCCTGAGATGATGTTAGACTGACTCTTGGTTTACATAGTTGAGATACATCGACCTTTCGTCTCGACGTATAAGTTTGCTTTCCAAGTGCTCTCTCGGACAGAAGTATAATTGGAAAGCCTTTTCAGTGAAGTAATGCGAAAGTTTCTTATAACCTGGTAATTTGGAGTAGGGTGGAAGTGTTTAGAATTTTTTTCTTACCTGTTCTATATAAAAAAATAAAACTCTGTCCTCATGCCTAAGATAACTCGATCATGACGTGACCAGCGCCGGTGAATATTTAATGGGTTGAACGCTGGAAAAATTCGTAGGAGTCGGTCTCGCAATCGCTAGGGAAATAAAACCGTTCTTAGTACAAATTGTTTTTGCGATGTTATTTCTACCAGACAGAGTAACAGAGCATCCCGAGGAGAGAGAAGATAGTTTTCCCACCTTGGATTCAATGGAATAGTGAGTATGTCTATCGATGAGCAGAAGTAAAGAATTGAACATTCACCTTCATAATTTTTGAGGATTTCAGTGCGCTGTACTGCTTTTATGATCTTTGTCTCGTCATGGTGTGATGACAACCGAACTGCGGGGCAAATGACACATTAATATGACTCATATGTCATCGTAAATGGATGTGTTATGGGAAAATGAGACTGCTCTATAGATATCTGAATATATTGCAAGTGAATAGGATCTTTCAACACACACACACAGTTGACGCGTGCTGTTCGTTTAGTTTTTGAAGAATTACCATGGTCTGAAATTATTTAAGCGGAAGCGTTAACTAATCTCAACTGAGTTTACTGGCAGCTAATTCTGAAAATGAGTTATTTTGAACAGGAGACTAATGAGGGAGTAAATACTGAGTGCAGTTTAAATGAACGCATGATGATAGCGTATTAGACTGAACAACACTGGGGTAAGAATTCATGACGATGGCGTATTACTACACTCAATTACGCTGAGGGTATTAATTTGCGATGATAGCACATTAGACAGAACAATACTGGGGTATGAATTCATAATGATGGCGTATTACTACACTAAATAACGCTGAGGGTATTAATTCACGATAATTTACTATTAATACACTCAACAATACTGGAGGTATTAATCCACGATGACGGTATATCATACTGAACAACACTGGAAATAACGCCCAATACCAATCCCTTTGAGATGGTGTCTTGATGAAAAGCCAACCTCTGTTAACTTGCCTCGACTAAATGATTTTCTTTTTTAAGTTCATTTACAATGAAGGTAAACATTTTACATGCAATTATATTGTTTCTCCTTTAAAATTGTCTCAACATGAACAATAAATGTGAGATGCAACAAAACCGCTCTTCATTGAATGGGTCACCAAGTGAACAATTAATGTTAGATACAACAATGCACTTTAACTTGGCACACAAATGAGCTATTAATACTTCCTTCCAAGTAGCCCCTCAAGGACTGTTAGAAGCAGGCCTCGCTGTATCTCAGGTCAGTTTAAAGCAACGGCAGCGCAAGTTACTATGTCTTTAATTGCTGCTTCAGCACGTAGTTGCTTCGTAAAATGCTGTGCGTGCTGAGTTTCTCAATGAATTTCCCAGTTCTATTGGGGATGTTTTTACAGGCGGCAGGGGGATACTTAGCGCAGACTTTGGACGTGCCTCATCGACTACTGAGAGAAATGTTCTCCCTTGTTTTCAGAGCTCTGGAAAATGGGCGATAGGATGAGCTATAAAGAAATGGGATGAGCATTAGGATAATTATAATAGATGAGGAAAATATTTGAAACTATGCGACCCTATTCTAAAATGTTTAGAACATTTTTAAGTGATTGATAAATGTGTGAGCATTTTGAGTTGAAAATTTGGACGAAATTTAGATAGATGAAAGCTGGGCTGAGGGCGGAAACACACACGATGTAAAGAGGACTTTTCAACAACAAAAGTGAAGTCAGTACAATAGGGTTGACATGTTGTGATAACTGAGCTTCACATCACTGTTTTTTGAAACAAAATCTTTTTGGAACGTCAGGAATTAAAGGATCCTGTACCTTTGGTGGTTTCAAATTGGTAGAGTTTTGAAATAAACTGATGAAAAGTGTGATAGACATACAAAGACTTTTTCAATTCGAATCTAATATCAACATAACTTTAAAATTTCATTTAAAACATTGCAAAACGAACTGGACTTCATCGTCACCTCATTAAAAGCTTTTATGAGTTGAATTATTCACCACGAACATTCATACATGAACTTCATCTAAATTTTTTATATTTTTGTATTATTTTACAGTATTTTTAAACGACTGAAAACATGTGTGAGTGCTGCGCGCAGTAACTCAGGAGTTTGTGGAACTTGCTTTTGGTGGTGCCAGTGCAGCTTAGTGTTGTGAGTTTAGTGCCGGAATTGTGGCGGTGTGAGGGTGGTTTAGTAAGTCGGAACTGTGGCGATGTAGTAAGCCGGGACTGTGGTGATGTAGTAAGCCGGGACTGTGGTGATGTAGTAAGCCGGGTCTGTGGCAGTGTAGTAAGTCGGGACTGTGGTGGTGTAGTAAGTCGGGACTGTGGCGGTGTAGTAAGTCGGGACTGTGGCGATTTAGTAAGCCGGGACTGTGGTGATGTAGTAAGCCGGGTCTGTGGCGGTGCAGTAAGTCGGGACTGTGGCGGTGTAGTAAGTCGGGACTGTGGTGGTGTAGTAAGTCGGGACTGTGGTGGTGTAGTAAGTTGGGACTGTGGCGATTTAGTAAGCCGGGTCTGTGGCGGTGCAGTAAGTCGAGACTGTGGCGGTGTAGTAAGTCGGGACTTTGGCGATGTAGTAAGCCGGGACTGTGGCGGTGTAGTAAGCCGGGACTGTGGCGGCGTAGTAAGCCGGGACTGTGGCGGTGTAGTAAGCCGGGACTGTGGCGGTGTAGTAAGCCGGGACTGTGGCGGCGTAGTAAGCCGGGACTGTGGCGATGTAGTAAGCCGGGTCTGTGGCGGTGTAGTAAGTCGGGACTTTGGCGATGTAGTAAGCCGGGTCTGTGGCGGTGTAGTAAGCCGGGACTGTGGCGGTGTAGTAAGCCGGAACTGTGACGGTTTAGTAAGCTGGGACTGCCGGACAATAATCCAGGACTGTGGCGGTGTAGTAAGGCATGTAATGCAGTCCGCTATTGATCTCAACGCTCCGTTTACTGCCGCTACATCGACTGCTCTGAGCCGCTAGCTCAAATCGCGACAATTGTGTACGCTCGCTCGCTAGGCCGGGCTTCACATCCAATCTTCTCCGGCAGGAGCAATGTCACTAGACTGTCCCCCTTTGCGTCTTTTCTCGGGCTCGTGTGTGTCCGTGCTCAGAATCCTTCCCCAAAAATGTTTGCGTAAGGAAATTCTTTCAAGGTTGAATGTCGACTTAGCCTTTCAAGTTACTGGAAGCTCTCAAGATATAATTTCATAGACTGAAGTTCGATTGAGTTCTCGATTGACTTAGAGAATTTGATGACTTTAACATGCTGCTCATTGCACGAAGACTTGAGACCAAAGTCACGAAAGCTTGAACTGCTAATTTTTAAATGAATGCATTTGTAAATCTACAAGCTGTCATAAAACGTGAGAAACATTGCTTTGTGGTTAAATTCCTCTCCCCTGTAACGTTTCAGATGATGATCCTGATAACTTCGAGAGAACGACATCTCTTAGCTCTAACAACGATGCGCTACGAGTTAAAGGAAGGTGTGAGACGAGAAACGAAAAACATCCAAGATTTACTTATTTCGATGTGCAATATAGCCTCTACGGAATAAACATGATCAGTTACAACAACTCTGGAGATGATTTATTTTTCATTTGATTTGCAAAACATATATAAGTAAACTATTTGCCTAACTTAATTCATCATGATTACATTTGTAAATCTATTGAACATGCTGTCATAAAAAGAGCGAAACACTGTGTAGCGGTGAAATTCCTCTACCCTGGAAAATCAACGTAATCCCAACACAAAATCTCTGTAGGCAGCTAAGTAATTTGCGCATAAGATTCGCGCGGCGCAGTTCAGCGCAGTAAGGTTCGCGGGGCGCAGTTCAGCGCAGTAAGGTTCGCGGGGCGCAGTTCAGCGCAGTAAGGTTCGCGCGGCGCAGTTCAGCGCAGTAAGGTTCGCGCGGTGGAGTCCAGCGCAGTAAGGTTCGCGTGGCGCAGTTCAGCGCAGTAAGGTTCGCGCGGCGCAGTTCAGCGCAGTAAGGTTCGCGCGGTGGAGTCCAGCGCAGTAAGGTTCGCGGGGCGCAGTCCAGCGCAGTAAGGTTCGCGTGGCGCAGTTCAACGCAGTAAGGTTCGCGCGGCGCAGTTCAGCGCAGTAAGGTTCGCGCGGCGCAGTTCAGCGCAGTAAGGTTCGCGCGGTGGAGTCCAGCGCAGTAAGGTTCGCGGGGCGCAGTCCAGCGCAGTAAGGTTCGCGTGGCGCAGTTCAACGCAGTAAGGTTCGCGCGGCGCAGTTCAGCGCAGTAAGGTTCACGCGGCGCAGTTCAGCACAGTAAGGTTCGCGTGGCGCAGTTCAGCGCAGTAAGGTTCGCGCGGCGCAGTTCAGCGCAGTAAGGTTCGCGCGGTGGAGTCCAGCGCAGTAAGGTTCGCGCGGCGCAGTTCAGCGCAGTAAGGTTCGCGCGGTGCAGTTCAGCGCAGTAAGTTTCACGCAGCGCATGTCCCCGCAGCACCATAGGTGGCGTCGAGCCTGCCCTGCGGCTGCGCAAAACCGCCCTGCGACTCAGATTTAGCATTTTTGCTATTGTGGTTAAATGAACACTTCTGCGCAGTCGCTGCACAGTGCTGACGTTGGTGGTTACATCAATACGTCAATACTGTGCTGTTGTCGGTTACCAATCCAGGTTTCTACTGCTATTTTGATATGGTCTTACTCCTCGTATTGACTTCAATGAAAGCAGTCTTGATTTTCGTAAAGTTGTGGCCCCATTCGTTGGAAAAGAAACTAGGGCCAGTAAAATCTTATGCGCACTTTTTACTTCGGTTTTTGTACCAGTGTCCGCTTTCTAATTTCAGTGAATCGTGAATTTCACTTTTCAAATCTCTGCTGTCGCCAAGCCTCAATAGTTCACTCTACAAATAACATGATACTACTTTAGAGCAGTGGTTCTTAACATTTTTGGAGGTACTGAACCCTACAAATTTCAAATTTGCATTCATCGAACCCTTCGTAGTTGGAAAAATAAAATTTTATTTTTTTTTAATTCAAACCATATGTATACAACTAAATCGTATCAGTGTTTAAAACCAAAAACATGTGTATATAACTTTTTCATGTATTAGTGCAGATTAATGTATATAACCAAGCCGCCGAACCCCTGGAACTGCCTCACCGAACCCCTAGGGGTTCGATCGAACCCAGGTTAAGAACCATTGCTTAAGAGGGTACGATACCTACCAAAAACAATGCGCCCCAGCTGAGTGGATAGAGCTGTAATTTTTTCTACGCGTATCAAGGTTCAATTTAGCGTTGTCTCTTCGTCTTCACCTACGTGATTACTTCTTTGTTCATAAAAAAATTTCCAATCACTTTTACAAAAAACGCGGACTGGAACTGCAATCATCAAAAATGACTGAACTTAATAGCTCAAGAATAACGTACAGTCATTTGTTTTTAGCCCGTAAAAACTTCTTTATGAACACGAGAGTTGCGAGCATTTTGCTGTAAAATTTAAATGCCTCTATCAATTGAAAGAATTGATGAAAGAATTTATGTGAAAGAATTAGTAACTAATGTTTAGTGTCACATATAAAGCAGAACCCTTCCTACAACACATCATTCTATCTAAACATAGGATAACTTTTCCAATAACCACTACACTGCACTTTTTTGCAGACAACCTACTACAAACAACCACGCGATATCTTCTTCCTATAGTTCCTGCATCCATCTTCGTGTACTCAGTTAAGTAAAGTTCAGCCCGAAAGCACAAAATTTCACTGCGCTGATTTTCCCGCGGCGCGTAAACAAATTGCGCTCTGCATGCGGTGAACAACGAGCTCTCACGACCGAGCTAACTAATGTCAGCGGCGCAACTCAGGTAATAAATATAGTCTCGACGCACCGAACCCAATGAGTGAAATGTAAATGTTATCAGAAATTTTACCAGCGAAAGAACTGCGCTGCAATTCAGTGTGTTCCTAAAAAATTCTTGTTTAAAGAATTTAGCTTTGAATTAGAATTTATTTATCTTCAAAGAATTTATTTCTTCGAGAAAGTTCCGTCAAGGTGGGGAATTCCGAAATATTTTTCAAGTATTAATGGTTCCCTTGTTTCGCGGACCATTTTGAGTTTCTGAATTAAGCAACGGCCTAATTATCGGGTCAAGTTTAATTGACTAATTGCAAAAAAGTCGACGAACATTCCTCTACTCACCCAACGAAGCTGGACGTAGCATTTATCGGTACATGGGATGACTAGAATCTTTAACCAATGTTTTGTTCACTTATTACTCCACTCACGAGTTCTCACATGCGACGAACTATTTGTCCCTGGCAGATGAAATTTTCAATGGATAATCAAACTATTCCTCAGTTGAAAAAGGCGTAGAAATAGATTTTAAGTGAACTGATTCAAGTGCTATTTAGATTGTATCAAAAGCCTCATCTGTGCAGATATTCCTGAGCTGTACACGAAGATAATAATTGCTCATGTGGAGAGCGCAGTGTAACAGTGAAACACGGGATGATTTTTTTCCTTTATCTATTTCTTTCTTCCCTCATTTTCTATTCTCTCGTATTCTTTTCGTCTTTTATTTTCTATTCATATGCTCTCTTTTTCATTCCTGTTTTATTTTTCGACTATTTTCTATTTTCTTTGGAGCAACCTCTTCAATCTAAAGGCATAGTAATACATATGCATTTCATGCACATAGATTACATGTAATTGTGTTTTTTCACTTGGGAGTTTTTTCTTCAGGTATACCATTAGCTCGTAAAATTATCCGAAGTTGGTTGCCATTTTAGTCTAACTTCCGTGTGTAACTCCGTATGTTGGAAATTTGTCATTTCTGGCTCTGCTATGCATTGTAAGTATTTTTTGCGTTGAAGGATCACCCGATTGACAGCTGACATGCAAAATTTCCAAGGAATTTTCCATGAAAATGTTGTACACTACATGTTCCATTATCACCTGAAACTTCATTGGACCGATGAGAGACTATTTCTGTACGCTGCAAGTATGTGTTTAATCAATGAGGTTCCCTTGCTTCTGAAGACGCGAGAAAAACAGTAGCATGACTGTAAAATGTACGTCAATATCCGTGGACAATTTCGGTTTGGGTGCGTTGTTTTCCTATACATGCTCCCTTCTTGAGATGCAGTTCAGTATTTTACGTTTTAGAATGAAAATCGTTTACAATCAAAGGGCCTGATGTCGTAATGTCTCAGTTTACCGAGGGCTGGGCTGGATAAGAGTTTCTTTGTCTTGCGAAAGTTGCTACTCGGCGGTAACACTTGCCTCCAAGAGCCCTAAACTTCTGCCTGGACAGTTCAAAGCGGTCGTGTATTAGGTACCGGACACAAGCGAGCCACACTTTTAAAAAAGCCAGTTGATTTTGGTAGGTTCATTTCCTGTAGACTGATTCCATCCGCTTTATGATAGTCATTTCTTTCAGGCGCTCACTAGATCCCTGCGAGGCTATGCAAAGACCTTAAAAAATTCACAAACTTTGATCATCTCGAGCCGTAACTGAGTCGGCATGACCAGAAAGTTGGGAGTTATCCCAAAGTCAACCCAGGAGTGCAAAGGGTGCCCGGCGGTTAAATTTTACGAGCTGTGACTGGCGGCCTTCCTTTTGTAGCAGCAAGCGCCCTCGCTTAGTGAAACACTCTCGCTTGTACGACCTCGGAGAACTTTTCCAATTTCCCCAAACCTAACTGGAACATTTCCCCTACTAGATGGTCCATTTTAGCGTTTTTATGAAAGTTATTGCATTCCAAGCTTCTAGGCGCAATTATTGAATTTCTTTAGGTGTCTAAATTGGTGTCACGGCACAGGGTAATGCAAGCATTACGTTGCTCTAATGGGTGTCGAAGTAGACGCCTGAAACAGAGTCTAATATGAACTGTCGATGAAGAAAAGCAACGCGTATCGATACATTCTTGAGAGAACGTATTCTAAGAAATGATTTTACTTTCACTTCTTACTGCGAAGCGCTGCCTTTTTTGGTAGCAAAAAGAATCATCAGGTGGTGACGTACTAATCATTTCCTAATCTATCTTATATCATTTCCTAATCTATCTTCCTAATCTATCTTATAGGTGCTGCTAAAAAAGCACGAAGTTAACACTTCAATTGAAGAATACTTCAGCTCCCGAAAAACATGTGAAATACATTTTAGTTTTGTTCCAGATTATCTATATGAATCCTCGTACTTCAGTTTTGTAGGCGTGTACCGCTCTGTGTGATAAACTTATAACTGATAACTGAAATTCACGAGCCTAAATAAAAAGGCCGAGGTCAGGATCCGAACAATCCACAGTTCAGTTTTACGTAAGAGTTAACGACATTTCACGAAGAAATTGCTACAATAAGGAATAAGAGAACTTGCCATCATCGACTAAAGTCTTCAATGTTTTGAGGACACACAATTCGTGTTCTGAACTAAAATTCTAAAATCTAGTAGTGAATTAACACTATAATGTTTAACAAAATGTAGGTTTGTGGTTGAATTTTGTTGTCTTTATGCTTTGCTACAGACAGAAAAAGCCATACCTGCCTACCTCCGTTCATTATTTGGAAGCCTTTAGTGTCATACGTTCTGATCTGTTCGAATTGACTTGACGGATTGTAAGATTAATTGACAGTCAAAGGAAAATCAAGGTTCATTGAATAACGTTTTAAAAATTTTTATTGTATTAAAAATTTTTATTGTTTGAGGGGAGCAAATGTGCGCCTGTCGAGTACATAAATAGGATCGTCAAGCGACTTCGACGTTCATTGTCGGTGCGCTGCCGTAGAGGTCACATTAGACAGAGTCATCACTGTCCAGTAGCAGACGCGTTACCTTAGAGGAAGCAACTGTATAGATCGCAGATGCATTGTAGAAGACTCATACTAGCACCTATTGTCTGATCTCTCTGATTCTTGCCAACTGCCAAGCCTGTACCTACTCTGAAGTACCAATAAACTACAAACCACGTTGCGGCTCGTCACTCACGAACCCCATTCGCGTAGTTTACGACCGGATGCTGAAAAGGTCGGAACATTTTTAGGATCGTCAAGCGACTTCAGAGAGATCAGACATCATCGACTAAAGTCTTCAATGTTTTGAGGACACACAATTCGTGTTCTGAACTGCAGACTCTGTTCCGACCTTTTCAGCATCCGGTCGTAGACTACGCGAATGGGGTTCGTGAGTGACGAGCCGCAACGTGGTTTATAGTTTATTGGTACTTCAGAGTAGATACAGGCTTGGCAGTTGGCAAGAATCAGAGAGATCAGACAATAGGTGCTAGTATGAGTCTTCTACAATGCATCTGCGATCTATACAGTTGCTTCCTCTAAGGTAACGCGTCTGCTACTGGACAGTGATGACTCTGTCTAATGTGACCTCTACGGCAGCGCACCGACAATGAACGTCGAAGTCGCTTGACGATCCTATTTATGTACTCGACAGGCGCACATTTGCTCCCCTCAAACAATAAAAATTTTTAATACAATAAAAAATTTTTAAAACGTTATTCAATGAACTTTGATTTTCCTTTGACTGTCAATTAATCTTACAATCCGTCAAGTCAATTCGAACAGATCAGAACGTATGACACTAAAGGCTTCCAAATAATGAACGGAGGTAGGCAGGTATGGCTTTTTCTGTCTGTAGCAAAGCATAAAGACAACAAAATTCAACCACAAACCTACATTTTGTTAAACATTATAGTGTTAATTCACTACTAGATTTTAGAATCCAAAATCAACCAAATAATCACTCTACGCACTTAGCTCAAACAATTTGTTCATTCATCATTAAGTTATTTATCAATTGATTCTTAGAATTCTTGGCTACTCCAGATATTTCGGATACAAAAGATACACCGCACAATTTATTTAACATATCAGAATATCAAAATCAAACATCAAAACGCGTACTGAATAAATCAACTGAAGTTATAGAATATAAGTTTTAATACACAAGACAATACAATACTACAAATGGCAAGTTCAAATCGTACTACGATTTAAATTAACTTATTTCAGTTCAAGTAAATTAAATATAGAAAGTAAGTAGAACAATCAATAAGTAACTAATTCAATTTAATCTAATCAATCAACAAGCGTGCAACTTGGTTTTAGTCGCAATCGAAATAATTAGTCTCCTTAATTCTAGCGAAACATGAACAAAGCATTTCTATAGGATAGAATACATAATCCGTATATAGTAGAGATTTAATAGTTTTTAATTTAATAATAATTTAAAGATAGAGAAAAATCTACGGATTTCAATACCAGAATTTAACTATCTCGTGTCACAATTTTCTCGTGGCACGCTGCTGAAAAATGCTTTGAATATGAAAACTCTCCGATAAATGCATTAATAAAATTAAATTCGCAAGTGATCGTTACATGGTGAGTATATAAATAGTTATTTTCTGCTTTTATGCTTTTCAATCATTACAAATAAAAGGGTTCTTCGAATTATCAAAAAGCTCTCGCCCTTCGCGAACTACTGATGAACAAAACATTTCCATAGGGCGAGTAAAACAACAAAGAGGATTATATTAAACTAAACCGTATCAAACAGTAGTAGACTAAGACATAGGATACTGTATAGAGGAGAAGTATGCTAAAAAGGTATCTACTCTTCGGAATTTTTCATTTTCCTGGTCTGCAAAAAGTTTTTCTTTGTAGTCAACTTGCACTGTGATTTCCTGTATTTTTATTAAGTATGGTGCAGGTAGGATTTTTGAATATATATTGTTTTTTGTAAATGAGACTAAAAACATTTTTTGTATATCTTTAGCTTGAGAGAGATCCATCTTGTATGGATATTGTAGTTGTAATGTTATGTGTTGACTTGCGGTGGGGCTGCGAGTATTTGCTTAGGATTACAAATCTCCTTCCAAACGTTTCGCCGCAAGGCTACGTCTTCTCCACTAAGTCTACTAATGATTTTGTTTAAGTCTCGCTTAATATAAATAATCATGACTTTGATAACAATCGTGATTAGTGTGTAAATGAGCAACATTATATCACTCAACTGATCAGGAATGAGATCTACTCTCGTTTCCTCCGTGTGTCGGATGAGTTCATCCGAGATCTGACCGTTGTTGGCTTTAATCGCCGTTAATATGGCATCTACATTAATATTCGATACCTTATTGCCCATCTTAACAGGCCAAAAAGATACTAACAGCGCGGGGATTAAAATGGTGCCGCTTGAAATTACGTAAGTAGTTAGTATTGATTAATAGTGAATATTGTTTTTAGCAATTACCGATATAGAAACAGCTCACTATAAAATAAAATAAATTTATCACTGGATGGTGGCTGGGAATGCAGCGATTCTTATTTTAAATACTAGTTCGATATCGTTTCCTGATTCATATACCAAAATATGTGTACGTAAAGGGGAATCGAGGTTCAGGAATACGGTTAATTTGCAGTAGGCCTCCTGTAACAATTCTTTAGGTACCCTAATTCTGAAAACGATTGTCGATTCCTGTGGTTGCCAGAGTTGGTTGGTAGCCCCGGTACACATCAATACAAATTAAGCAGTGAATGCGTATGTTGTAAATCGGAATGTGTAAAAATGTTCCGGAGTTGTTCAGGAGTCGCTCCAGGAATCTGAAAAGAACGATACAGCTTATTAGCATGGCCCCAAGTTTAAAGTAAACAATTTACGTTTCATACTAAGATTAGTATTTCATACTAAGATATTTCATACTAAGATTTCATACTAAGATTTCATACTAAGATTTCATACTGAGATTTCATACTAAGGCACGCTTCCTTCCCTCTCATCAAGACACATACATTCCAACTACACTGCCTGGCATTGTTTTCAAACAATTTGCGGCAGATGCGATACAGGTCTCGCAGGCTTCGCACTCGCGCTCTCGTGTCGACATCTCACGATTGCACCTAAGTTTATCAATTCTAGCTCACGACCTGATGAGCACACTCTGATGTCGCAACGATAGTATGACAACATCCTCAGCTCATCATCTCGGCTGAAGGTGTTTGCGCAACAGAAATATTTCCTAGAGCAAGACACACATAAAGTCTTAAGAACTCAAAGAACGCACTTACAAGCTAAGAACTCATAGAACGAACTTACAAACTAAATACCATTGAAATACATATATGGAATGGCATTTTCAGAATATAAGGAATGAACAGTTACAAACTAGTTTGACAATTTTACCTTTTTATCCTATCTAAAGGCAATACATGGTTTAAATTCGATCGGATAATCTTGTTACCGATCCTAATATCTGCATAATTTTTACCTAGCCGTTCAATGATAGCAGGACCCAAAAAATTCAGCTGTAATTTATGTTTTTTGGCATGATTTTTTACTAGTACACGGTCCATCACTTTTAAATTTTTATCGCGACGTTTCATATTTCTATAGGCAGTTCTTTCAATTGTGGCATTAATGATCGCATTTCTAATATTGTTCACTACAATAGATGACTCTTTAAATTTTTGTTTTTGAACATCTTCATATGAAGTCGCAACATTTAATTCTTCTAAATTAGTAGAACTGATGTGAACACACGTATCTCTACCGAAAACCGTGTATGCGGGTGTATCTCCTAATGTTTCATTATAGCTATTATTAATCGAATTCTCTACAATATCCAGCAATCTATCCCACTCATTATGAGTAAGAAAATTTAGATATAACTTGAGCAGGTGTCGGATTTTACCATTACATCGTTCGACAATACCATTAGAAAAAGGTGAATACGCCAGAACTTCCTTTTTTAAGATAGAAAGTCCTTTTGCGAAAGTTCTTACATTAGATGATTTAAATTCCAGAGCGTTGTCGGACAGTAGCACGTCCGGGGTACCGAACAAACAGCAAAAATTCCATAGACAATCTGTGACAGTCTCTGTACATCGGTCACTAGTCGAATATAATTTAACAAATCTGGAAAAAAGGTCGATAATCACAAGAATATATTTGTTACCATTGTCCGTCATTGGTAATGGACCATAGAAGTCCATGCTGACAGTTTGAAAACATCGTGTTCCAATTGGAGCATTTAGAATTTTAATCGGCGTCGATATTCGTGACTTTAAGATCTTACAGATGTCACATGATTCAACAATTTTGCGAGTAATTGTCCTTTCGTACGGATGAAAATATTTTAATTTAAACTTAAACAAGGTATGATTTAAATCAGTGTGGGATAAATTATGGATGGAAAGAATTGTCTGGTGCAGCAAAGTATATGGCACCACAATAGTCAGAATGGTACTGGGCCTGTTGTCAATTTTTCGTCTTTTATACAAAATATCATTCATAATCAGGAATTCATTCATGTCAGTATTAGAAACTTTAGTTGCATTCTCTAGGGCATTCTTCATTTCAGAACAAAAGGGATCTTGATCTTGTTCACGTTTAAATTCGTCTAGCGACCAGTTGTCATTAATACTTGAATGGTCTGTAGTCGTATTAACTCTATCCAGTCTGCTTAAGCTCGTTTTCTGTCTGCTATTAAAGTCACTGGGTTCACGTCTGGGGCTTTCAGCAGTACTGTTGTTGTTTCTTCCGTCATCACTTCCTGGGATTGTTTCCTCGAACTCTCCCTCAGTCACAGGCTTGTTACACTTGCTACTCGCAGCAGCGGCTTGCAGCCTTGTTACAACGGAAAAAGTCTCTACCTCTGGGGTTAAATCAGAACATGCTGACAGTTCTTTTTCTGTTAAAGGGTTTTTGTCATGATTTAATCTACTCAATGCATCGGCGGCACTATTCGCTTTACCAGAAAAATATTTTAATTTGGCATCAAAAGCTTGCACGTATATGCTCCATCTAGCGAGCGTGTTATCTTCGGGCAATTTCTTTGAAAATAAAGGGACTAACGGCTTGTGATCGGTATATATGACCAAATCATATCCTAAAACAAGATATTTAAAGTGTTTTAACGCTTCAACTATGGCATACATCTCTTTTTTCGTAGTTGAGTACCGTCGTTGGGTGGAATTCAATGTTTTAGAAAAAAATGCGACCGGTCTCATGTTTCGAACTTTATCAGTAGATGACTGGAGTAAAACAGCTCCTATGCCAACATTTGATGCATCACAAAATAGATGAAAATTTTGATCGAAATTTGGATGACTTAGGATTGTATTTTCACATAGTTCGTCCTTTAGTTTTTCAAAAGCGCTTTGACAATCTTGTGTCCAATTGAAATCGACATTTTTCTTTAGAAGATTATAGAGCGGGCTTGCGATACTCGCAAAATTTTTTATGTACCTACGAAAGAAATTTACTAGACCTAGAAATGATTGTAATTCTTTTATATTCTTAGGTATTTCTAAATTCTTTACCTTGTCAGTACCGGTGCTTCTAGTTCCCATTCCACTAATGGAATGTCCGAGATATTCAATCTCGTCACGGAAAAACTCACATTTTTCCGACTTTATTGACAATCTAGCGTTTCTTAATAGTTCAAGTACAACTTTTATATCGGCAAGATGCTGTGACCTTTCTTTCGAAAATATTAGCACGTTGTCCATAAAGACGAAAGATAGTTTTCCTAGAACAGGAGATAGCGTTTGCGTCATTACTGACTGGAAATATGCAGGTGAAGTTTTTAAACCGAAAGGTAAACGATTGAACTCAAACTTCCGACTACCAACTGTAAATGCGGTTATTTCTTTACTCTCATCGGTCAGTGTAATATTATGATATCCAGACCTAAGATCTAATTTCGAGAAGTATTTTTGACCATTTAAACTGTAGAGAAGCTCGTCCACTCTCGGCAGCGGGAAGGATTCTTCATGAATTACCTCATTTACTTTGCGAAAATCAACTACCGGACGTATAGTTCCATCTTTCTTATGAACTACAATTATCGGCGAATTATAAGCTGAAATCGATGGTCTAATGATTCCATCGTCTAACATTTTTTCGTTAACGACTTTCAAGTCTTCCATGTAACGGTGGGCAATACGATAGGGAGGGACATTTACAACATCCACGTTAGGTTTCAAACGTATTTTGTATGGTTTAATCGCAGCAGCTGAGATCGATTCATTGTCTATAGTGATAACATCTCTGAAGTTATTCAACAAGTTCAGCAATTCAGGCTTCATTTCGTCATCATTACACTTGATATCATCATTATTTAATTTCCGCCGACCATGGGCTATTTCTTTGGAATCAAAAACGTACTCTTTGTCAACAACTCCTGTGGTCCCGACAGATTGACTATTAGTGTCTTTATTATCGACATCTAAATGACTGTCCTGAACAACACCAGCTGCCTGCACAAAGGTACTTAATCCTTGTTTTAATTCTCCTTGTACATCTGACAAGTAAACTTCGGACTCAACTTGATCCTTTTCCACTTTTTCTAATGTACTTATAATTGCATTTTCTGGTAAGACAATCGCTCTGTCGGAGCTATTAATTAATAACAACGGAATCTTTCTCCTATTGTTAACTCTCACAATTGCTTCGGCGACACAAATGCCTTCTTTTAAAGTTGCTTTCTTTATTATATATTCTCCATTTTTACACTTTCCAACATGTCCAACATGTTTCAAAATTACATTGGGAGCGATTTCAATTCTTCGAGTATGCACTCTTAACGGCCTTGGCCTTGTTTGGGAATTGGTAACTGCAACTACGCCTCGAACAGGCTGGTTTTCTCTCTTACCATCCCTTTTTACTTCCTCACTTGCTTTCTCAGCAATGCACGTCCTCTTCTCTCTTAGCTTATTTAGGACTTTTTTCTTAGCTCTGGACGTAATCGTGTCCGCCATGAGACACTCAGTATTCTGTATTAGATACTCAAGACACTCTGTCTTTCTCTTTTTTCGTCTTTTTACCTCTGCAAAGGGAATTTTCTCGTCTTTTATGATTAAACATCTTTGTTTTAAATCTACAACGGCGTTCTTGTCTAATAAATCACGTCCAATAATGACGTCATAATTGTAAATACCATCTTTAATTATTAGAGCATTTGTCTTTAAACTTACTCCGTTTTTTAACTTTAGGACAAGCTCTACCTCGCCTTCGACATTACTTTTAGCGTTAACGCCTTTTATGGTCAGAGAACTTGGCTTCACGTCATTACTTATCGCATTAATTCTGTGGTAGCTGATTAGGCACTTCTCTGATCCTGAATCAATCAATGCATTCCACAGGTCTGCATCTTTTCTCAGCACAATCATTGGTTTATGACTTTTTCTTATTACAAATAATTCATTCTGGCCTGTTACTTCCACCTCTTCATCTTTTTCGTATTTACAAACGTTCGCCGTAACATGGCTTTCAAAATTATCAGTGCCATGAGCGTTTAAGTCATCGCTTAAATCTACCTCTCCCAGCGATTCATATCTATTTTGACATACAATCAGTGGATCAACTCTCTCAACATTTTTAACGAGGGAACCTTCAGCACCAGAATTCTCCTCGGGATTTTTAACGAGGGAATCTTCAACACCAGAATTCTCCTCGGGTTCACAGGGCATCACTGTCGTAGAGTCACACTTAGTTATAGTTATTTCAGTTTCCGTTTTATCATCGACGTTATTTCTATCGGCAATGAAATCTTCTCCACTGCTTACGCTAAAAAATCATTTCCACTGTTAGTTTGGTAAGTTTCTACCTGGCTTTTTTCTGGTACTCGAGTTTTATACTGTCCTCGCGCACGGACACGATCAGGCCTACCTGGTCTATTGAAATACTCTCGTCCGGACCTACAGTCTCTTGCGTAGTGTCCTAACTTATTACAACGATAACAAACTACATCACGCCGTGGATGCTCGGTGGCTGTCTGAGACGAACCTGGTTTGTACCAATCAGTCGGTTTCCTAGCCACAACGGTTCCCGACACACTTTGTTCTTGACAGACACACGCACGGTTGTAACACTTCGAGCAACGCTTCGCTTCAGCTGTCTCTAATGCTTGGACTTCTAGAGTCCCCAATTCACGATCTCCAAAATAAGATTTTACATGAGGTCTAGCACGGTAAGTTGGTCTTGGGAAATTGGGTCTCCAATAGGGTCTACGCGTCCTACTTCTACCTTGAAATCTGCCTCTTGTCATGGTATGCACTTCGGCCTCATCATAGGCTGCATCAAAGTTTGGTTCGGATGAATTGTCATCATCCTCTGCACAATAGGTTTCCACAGATCTCTCAGATCGAGTCGCTAAGATTTGCTTATCTTCGGGAAAATTGCGAATTATAGCTACTATTCTCTGAAGGAGCTCTTCCGACGAATTGAATGGTTTGTGAAATAATTTTTTGGAAAAATCTTCCGTTACTAGGGGATTAATGATGGCCATAGCTAATGCAACAATTAACGTATTCTCGACATACTTATCGAGAGCAACAGGATCGGGACAGTTTACTACGTAAGGGTGGGCTCTGTTCGAACACTCCGGACTGTTCATTATTCTGTGGGTTAGCTTACGGATTTTGGATAGTATTTCTACGAATTGACTCGCTAAAGCATCGTTACGTTTTAGGCGTACGTTATTCAGATCACAGGCAACCGCGTGCAACGATCTTTCGCCTTTCGAGACGTAAATATTTTCTAACAGGTGCACGACTTCTTCAAAACTCAATTCATATCCCTCACTGATTATGGAAGCTACAACGGCGTTGAAGTCGCCAACCCGCTTGTCTGCAGTTCGCAACAATAGATTGAGTTTCGCTTCCTCTGAGTTGTCAGATAGCATATTAAAATAAGCTCGCACATTCTTTATGTGCGTTTCTAGCGACTTATTTTCTATGAAGTCAGGGTCAAATCTACGTCTTCTACCGCGGTATTGGGGAAGATCCTGTCCAGCAATCACAACACTAGGTATCGGACCGACAACAGAACTCGTCACAGCGGTAACTGAGCTAGATACTGGGACAACTGTGGTAGTAACTGTACTGGTAACAGGGGTGTCTGGGGCGGTGGTCGTCATCGTGTTAGGTATTTGTGGAATAGGTAATCTGATAACAGGGACTGACAACCTACCAAAGCTGGTCAAATACGGAACGGTTCTTATATACTCGTATTCGTCAGAGTCACTGCCTGACATAAGCACAAAATAATCCTATCTTCATAAACCTCCAATTTCCATAAAAAAAAGAATGTTCTACACACAATAAAATTTTCTACATGCAAATGATAATATTCTACACACAATAAAATTTCAACTCACATTTGCAGTGGACTTCCGTGGACTTAGAACCGGCTAATTGCTAATTACTAATTACGTGAAGGCTGGCACCACTCTGAATAGAGGTAAGCTGCTCCAGCTTACTTTTATATGCTAGAGACAATGGGCGCCAGAGGACAATGGGTGCTAGAGACAATGGCTACAACTTCCTTTAACTGTTTCAGAGAACAATGGACTACCTCTCCACACAACGTTTCCGCGCGCACGCTTACTGCGCTTTCGCAATGCATATGCTGCTCGCTCTCTGGCTACCAGGAATCAGCTTCCGCGTTTAAGGCTCTCCTACTTACTAAGAAACAGCATGCTCACTGCGCTTGCACTGTTGAGTGATTACTGCTTAACTCCTACTCATTAATTTTATAATGATCATTAATTCGAGCTCATGCTTATTTAATTAGCAAGCAAACATTATCGGCGTATACTCAGCTTGCTATTTGGCGATGTGTAGCTCTCGTCGATCTCCTCGTAGATCTTCTCGTTGCAGATGACGGTGGGTAGATGCGTAGATCCCGTCGACAAACCAGGTTGTTGGTTTGGACTCTCACTTCATCTTCTCCTTTGAGTAGCCCACTTTGTAGATTTTCGATTTTTTTTTTCTCCCTCGAAGTGTTTCTTTCTCGAAGAGTTTCTTGGAAAGCACTTCGATTTTTTGCGCTGACGTCTTTCTTCCTTCTCTCGATGCTCTGAAGTAATGTGAGAACTACGCGACGTTACTCCACAGGCTGACACTCTTCACACTTAAAATCACGGATCAGCAGAACTGAAGATCAATTCTTGATGTCTTCTTCTTCAATGGGGCAATGTGGCAATGTGGCAATGTGGATATCTTTAATGTGGCTTCTTGATGTGGTATCTTGATGTGGTATCCCCATACTGGCCACCAAAATGTTCCGACCTTTTCAGCATCCGGTCGTAGACTACGCGAATGGGGTTCGTGAGTGACGAGCCGCAACGTGGTTTATAGTTTATTGGTACTTCAGAGTAGATACAGGCTTGGCAGTTGGCAAGAATCAGAGAGATCAGACAATAGGTGCTAGTATGAGTCTTCTACAATGCATCTGCGATCTATACAGTTGCTTCCTCTAAGGTAACGCGTCTGCTACTGGACAGTGATGACTCTGTCTAATGTGACCTCTACGGCAGCGCACCGACAATGAACGTCGAAGTCGCTTGACGATCCTATTTATGTACTCGACAGGCGCACAACTCGGGGCAAAGTTCCGCTTATTGAATCACTTGTTTGTGAGATCCGAGTTTTAAGGTGAATACTTGAAATCGATGTTGCATCAGGCCCCGTGTTCTGAACTACCTTTCTGCGTGAACCTGTTTTCTCTGTTAGACAGAACCACACTCGCTTATTCGCAAATTGTGGTAGAGACCAGCATTTGTGCACTTGGAATGTAAAATCAATATTTCTGCCACTTAACAGAAATGGTTCTGGAGCAACCATTCTGCTCGGTGAGGTCATTGAATTCTGCTGAGAAAGAAATTTTTATGGTTAAATTTGCCATAAAGGACTGCAATTTGTGATCAAGCTCTCTAATACGGTATGAGCTCTCTAATCACAGCATTCTCTAACTCTTCGTAAATCCAAAAAATAGTCTTCCCTGCAGTGAAGTCGTGAATTATCTTGTCCTCATAGTGTACTCATTGGTACTCAATATCGATGTCAAATACAGTAAAAGAGATGTCAAAACATTTTGGCATTCCGTTAATGACCACAACCGGAATCACAACATTCTCTATTTCTTCCTAAATTCTAGTAATAGTTGTCCCTGCAATGATGTCAAGAATTGTCTTGTCCTCTTATTGCACTCATTGGTGCTCAATATCGATGTCAAATATAGTAAAAGAGGCGCTAAAATATTTTGGCATTCCGTTAATGAGCAGGTGACTGAATCTAACGATATCGTATATTTCTGTCTAACCCTGTCTTTAATTTAATCTTTATGACTTGAAGTCTTATTTAGAGAAACATTTTCGTATTATTTTCGATGTCATGCTCATGGTTTACCAATCACCCGTGCCTTGCACTGACAAGGACGCGTTTGAACGCTGCAGTTTCGAAGAATCAAGTCTCGAAAGTCGACTTTGTAATGGATTATCAACTTTTTCAGCTTTTTCGAAGCGAAATAGAGCCAGATGTTCGTTTCGCTACTTGATGTTCGGGTAGCATGAAAATTCGACCTTTCTTCATCACTTCCCACAGTGAGAAGGTGCAAAAGTCGTACAAATACTCGACATACTTCACAACCTGATTGACTGAAATTGTAAATGACATACTACAGCTGTTGCTCACCAACTAACCCATGAAGAAGAAGTTTAATTCTTCTAGGTTTGATTGCAAAATATGGAATATAATGTCTACGAATTTATGGCAGGCTACAGGAATAGTGGTTTAATCGAGCGAGTGTAGGAAAACGCCACGAGACAAACATCTACTCTCACACGGCTTCGTGCTTGTCGGAGTTGAAGTGAATGAAAAAAATGGTCCTCGGCAATATGCGCCGCAATATCCCCTGTATTATCTTCGACATATTTTGCAGGCACCTTGATAGATTGGCGCCCGAAATAGCTCAAGCGCCCACGTCATTGCGCATCCTCGATTCCTCCTCGACAGCTCGAGGAAGCGCAATTTTTCAAGCCGAGACAATCACGTCAAAGGCAATACAAGTCCCCACTCTGTTGTTAATACACTATCTCACGATCGTCCCGCAGGCGTTTTCCATCCATCTCCTGATGTCTTTTTCTCTCGAAAGAGAGGCAGAATACTATCACAACCGACCTTTCGATTTAATTTAAATTCTCACTTTACTTTTTAATTAAATCGAGATACCTACACCTTCTTTGGTCAACGTTACTATCCGCGACCACCGACACTGACCTTTTATGATTTTCTAGAGCCACCGGAAATGTAAACCTTCACTGAGCTTCTCTGGGGTCTGATAATCGTCCTAAATGAACGGAAACGCAAACAATACCTTGAATAAATAAGTGGTACACATCGTTACGCTGGGCTAGAAGCTTTCGAGGCCGTGTACAGGGAACTTAGAAATCCTGAAATCAAGCGATCTCGCGCTCCACTTGTTTGTGTTGACGTTTGGTAGCTAATTACTTACGTATTCAGGGTAGCTAAAATCTTATTCACTCAGGGTAGCTAAAAACCTTCAGCCATTGATGTTGAGTTAAATCTAGGTCGCTGAAATTTTCGGTTTTGAGGTTCAAAAAATGTTGGAGGAATGGAATCAAGCAAGTATTGTCCTAAATGACGATGTTAATCGAAGGCTGTGGTGATTATACACACGTAAATGCTGCCTTGTTGTTGCCCAATGTTAAAACAGGGAAAATTTGGTGAAATGAGTCGCTTGAAATGAACAGAATGTAAAGTAAAATTTTAAAATTTTCGGATTTTTTTAAGGAAGATTTTGAGTATTTTATGTACTGAACTGTATTCAAACATAATTGAATGAACGATCAAAATCTCTACCAATTTCATATCGTGTGCTTTTAAATGCACGTTGATATTAAGTCAAACCTATAGGCGTATTGCCTGAAATTTCTAATATATTTCATTTTACAGGCGGTATGAATGTTAACTTAGAATTATATTCCATTATTTCTGTATACAAAGCCAGTAAAGGAACATGAAACCTGATCAGATGAGTGTTATATTTTAAATGCCCAATAATCTTTAAATTCTTAACGATTCACGATTTAGAGTTGAGGATGAACTTTGGATTTCTACCCTCCTCCACACACACACACACACACACACACACACACCACGTACACTCAAAAACGAAGAGTTTTCTTTTGCAGTTTCGTGGAACTTGGTATTCCGCAAGCTGAATCCTCTAGATCACGCGGGCTTTACCTGGTTATCTTTCTATCAAGTCGTTCTCCAGGATCAGGTTCTGTTTTCCCTCCAAGACTGGAAGATTTCTACTGACTTAGCTGGGAGTCTCGTGCGCAGGCACTCTCATGGGCTCTCATGGGCTGCGTGCTAGCATCAATAAAGTTTGCAATGTTATAAATTTTTCATTAAAAGACAGAAGTAGCAACATAACAATATAATTAGGCACTAATGCTCTTTAGAAGGGTCTAATTACTAAAAATCGAAACTCTCAAAAGCAATGAAGAATAATCCTAGAGTTTTCCCTTGAACGCAGGGTTTCATATTTCCACCATCTTTTGTATCGAGGATAGCATTTTATTTCATATATATAGAAAATGATGCACCAACGAAAAGCGAGAAAGCTTGTCTACAAGAAACATATCTCATGCACAATTAACCTGATGGATATAAAATAAAAACCTTTCTGATAATAAGCCAGTGAAATTGGCATATATCTCTGATTTCTCTTATCAATTATAATTTTTGTCTGAACGCATGATGAGACGAGTTATGACAAAACGCTCGGCCGCAGATTTATGGGCTATATAAAGAGTTTATGAGGGCGGTAAACAAAATTAGCGTTCTTGTAAACTCTGCTGATATTTCCCGACCGTTTATCTTGATTGAAATGTTTCTACAACATGGAAAAACTTTGATCTTCGTCATTATACAAAAACTAATTTGATCATTCTTCAGGGTCGTTGCCAAAGAATTCGTATGTGCTGAAAAGTGGCTCGCCTTCAATCAAACCTTCTCAACTGAAAAATAAAAAAAAATTTTGCTGCCGTAGATCGAACTCAAGTTAAAAATCCAAGCCTCCTTCATGAACTGCCCTGCGCTAATTTCAGGGGACGAATATTCAAGAAATTGACTTTTTCAATTGGGAAAGTGTGAGAGAAATTACGTTTTCTGCTGAACTGTTACGACGACGTAACTTTTTTCAGAAGCCAGCCTTCGGATACCTTTCTGTTAGAATTATAAATGAAAGGGCAAGGAAACACGCCTTTGGTGAGATCAATACCTTATTTAAGAAAGTCAATGAACAGAAATATTTGAAACGTTTCAACCTTATCAACCTGACAACGAGCAGAGAAAAACTAGTCAAATGTCAAATGTAATTTAAAATAAATCAACTATGGAACCAGAAAAGCAGTATATAGACGTAAAAAAAACAGCTCACTGACAACGAAGTAATAAGGTTCACTATCAGTATTACATTAGATGTAAAGGGCACGCTGAGAGCATATCATCTCTGGTGGTATCCAGTCACACAGCTGCTCGAGCCTCAGGCCGCTTCATGTGGATGCATTCGACAATGGAGGGGTGGAAAGGTTTAGTGGACTACTTGCATAGGAAATCCACTGTTAGTAGTCCATTTATTTATTCTATGTTCCAACACACGCTGGTTGCTGTAACGTTCGCAAAATTTAGGAATTATTCACAAGCTTCAGATTTTTACGCATAAAACAAAAAAAAATTAATACATAAAAGCTCCAATACATCGCTCCAATATTAACTAAAAGCTAATATGGGAGCTAACATGAGCTAAATTGAGCTAATATGAGCTAATATGAGCAAATATGAGCTAAATAAAAAATTTGCTAAAAGCTAATATGAGCTATGACGCTTATTTGTTTGCGAGGAAACCTGATTTTCCTGTTGCTTTCACTCCTCGGTGAAATAATTTTCTCACTTTTCGGTCTCGTTGAGTTTTTTTTTTTAAATTAGCTAGAACAAATTTACGTCTCTTTGAAACTGCTTGAAATATAAGTACCTGAGAATCTCAAAGATCATCGTGCACTTCATTTTCTTGGGTTAGTCATTAGTAGACAACTGTACATGGTTTTATTTTTTAATTTTACAAGTAACGTGTTTTAAATTTGCTCTTTTGCGAATGTTTCAAGCTGATTAATTTCGGTTTACTACCTTCTTGATTTTATAATACTGAAAATCTCTCATTTTAAATAATTTAAGAATACAATATTCGTATGATAACAGTTTATGCAGTGAAGAAATTATAGGTAATATTTCCTTCCTTTATTACACACAACGTTAAATCGCATGTACAAAATTACTGTCAACCGACGTCTAAATGTAAGACATATCGATAGAAAATCCCATAGTTCGATATCAGCTCCGACCATTCTCCGATGCAGCCAAAAACGCCGAGCAAAACATGCCCCAATGGGAACTTTGATAAAAATGATTCTTTCAGACCTCACATCGAGATGACCCTGGTTGCATTGGTGCAATGAACGAAGCACTTATCATTAGACACAATGGTGTTGCACGTGCCTCAGGGTGATCGTAGGCTTCAAATTCTTTTGCCCCAAAAAATCTGGTTACTTCTGAACATCGTAAGTAGTTAATGGTTATGACAGACGGTTGGCATGCTGTGGCAGAGAGAAATTTGCATAAAATGTCTTTGTTGCTTTGTCAGAGTGTGTCGTTCTGTAATCACGCGGCTGAAGTACGGAGCTCTGGAAAATTTCCATTCAGGAGCAAACCGATATTCCCTTTCGGGTCAACACTTTTCTTTTCAGTTTATGTTGCTGAAACCAGTTTTTGCAAGTTGTATAAAATGTTACCAAGGAGAATGAAACTCCTTCCTTATTGTGTAGAACCCTTTGGCTCGTTTTTACTTATCAAAACCATATTCTACAATTCCATTCAGATAGATACTGACGTATTCTTGATGTTCAGAGGTACCCAACTTGAGAAGAAGTCGTGAGAAAATAAGTTGCTCGACTCACTTTGCCACTAGATTATGCAGTTTAATTACGATGCTTAATTTTAGCCAACATACCTACTTAACGTAGCGCTTTCAAATTGCTGAGCTAATTTTCGGATGGAATTCACACTCACATCTACTTCAGTCAGTTCACCCGTATATTTTACAGCTCTCGCACAGGGTACAAAATCAAATTTATACAAAGCTCTATGCTGTACATTTTTTATTCGTTACGCACTGATACAGATATAAATACTGCTGAGATTTCACGATTATCAAACAGATAAAAATATCGACTTGCAATATCAGTATATTCATTGCTTGAGATGAATTCAAATATGTTTAAAGGAGAGCACTTATTATACGAAAGAGTGAGACATACGAGGCCTGTCGAAAAAGTATCCGACCTTTGGCCAGAAAAAATACTTCAACAACCTGACGGGGTTGGGACCCTAATCCCCTTCAAAGTAGGCTCCTTGTGCTTCCACACACTTAGCCCACCGATCCTTCCACTGCCGGAAACACCTCTGGAAGTCTTCTTTTGGAATGGTGTTCAGCTCTGTCGTCGCGTTCCGCATTATCTCTTCTCTACTCTCAAAACGGGATCCTTTCAGTGGTGTCTTCAATTTTGGAAACAACCAGAAGTCGCAAGGAGCCAGGTCTGGAGAGTAGGGAGGTTGGCGAACGGTCGTAATTCCATGTTTGGCCAAGAAATTGCGGATCAAATGGGATGAATGTGCGGGCGCGTTGTCGTGATGCAAGTGCCAGTTGTTCGCAGTCCACATGTCTGGTCTTTTGCGCCGAACTGCATCACGAAGTCGCCGGAGAACATCCTGATAGTACTCCTTTGTCACTGTTTGTCCTTCCGGTGCGTATTCGTGATGCACAATTCCACGGACATCAAAGAAAACAGTCAGCATCGAAGGAGTCAAACAGGCAATGCGACGATGGAGCTGAACACCATTCTAAAAAAAAACTACCAGAGGTGTTTCCAGCAGTGGAAGGATCGGTGGGCTAAGTGTGTGCAAGCACAAGGGGCATACTTTGAAGGGGATTAGGGTCCCAACTCCGACAGGTATTCGAAATATTTTTTCTGGCCAAAGGTCGGATACTTTTTAGACAGGCCTCGTATTTTGGGATCAATAGTGCGTACAAAAATAATGCTTTAGAATATGCCTTGAAAGGAAGTTTTACTAAAAATAATTGGGTCGAAATGTCATGTTTGTGATTAACAGATATATTCAACTTCATTTCCAATGAAAAAACATTCGATTCCAAGCAACAGAGCGTTGTATTTCATTTGTCTGGACGCAATACAGTCGATCCACTGGTTGTACGAGACCATATTTTGGGAACTTCAACTTTTAAGTACTAAAATTGACACCAGTTTTCGATTTGGTCCGATGTTTGAATCAAGTTGGAACATCAGAGAGTAGCTGGGACTAATTTCTATAAGTATACGTTGAGGTCCGCTTAAAATGTCATGAAATTCGTGGGTCTGCTGTACTTCTCTGGAAATATGAGAATTCCACTACTTTCAATAATGAAGTTCAGTCTAAGGGATAAAACGCCTTACTTCAGCTGCCTGATTACAGATCTACACACTCTGACAAAGCCACAAAGGCATCGCACGCAAATTTTTCCCAAACACAACATGCCAACCATTAATTACTGTCACATTAATTTTCTGTCACAACCATTAATTACTTACGACGTTCAGAAGTAACCAGAATTCTTTAGAGCAAAAGAAAATGTCGTATGAGAGCGTGAAAAACTTGCGCTAGCCACAAAGAAATCGGTCAGCATTATCTGAGTTAATGTAATTATGGAGATATACTCGCCCACCGCAGGCTGCTCTGACCCCGCATCTGATATAAAACTTAGTACAAGTCTGTGATACGAAAGTTGCGAGTGTATCACGACATTCCGTTTTCTCTCACTATGAAAGATGTGAATATTTCTGAACATCGTTTTGAACACCTCATGAGCTGAAAGTAACACACTCGGACGCGGATAACTAACTTGAAATTACTTCGAGATATGATATTAAAAGTCCAATTTATCCATCTTTGATCAAATAATAAAATCAGTTGGCGTTTTACAGTTCATTCCTCTCCGCTTCAGGGACACAGGCAGCCCTGCTGCACTCTGAGCTGGCGAAGTTGACCGTGCCACCCGATGTTCAATTTAGATAATTCCTTCTAGGCTGTCGTGCTACCTTATCTCGACTCCGATGACCACGAGGCTAAGATAACCCTGCACTGAGAGCCATGGAAGATAACCCTGCTCTGAGAGCCATGGAAGATAACCCTGAACTGAGAGCCATGGAAGATAACCCTGCTCTGCGAGCCATGGAAGATAACCCTGAACTGAGAGCCATGGAAGATAACCCTGCTCTGAGAGCCATGGAAGATAACCCTGAACTGAGAGCCATGGAAGATAACCCTGCTCTGAGAGCCATGGAAGATACCCCTGCACTGAGAGCCATGGAAGATACCCCTGCACTGAGAGCCATGGAAGATAACCCTGCACTGAGAGCCATGGAAGATAACCCTGCAGTGAGAGCCATGGAAGATAACCCTGCACTGAGAGTCATGGAAGATAACCCTGCTCTGAGAGCCATGGAAGATACCCCTGCACTGAGAGCCATGGAAGATAACTCTGCACTGAGAGTCATGGAAGATAACCCTGCTCTGAGAGCCATGGAAGATAACCCTGCACTGAGAGCCATGGAAGATAACCCTGCACTGAGAGCCATGGAAGATAACCCTGCTCTGAGAGCCATGGAAGATAACCCTGCACTGAGAGCCATGGAATATAACCCTGCACTGAGAGTCATGGAAGATAACCCTGCTCTGAGAGCCATGGAAGATAACCCTGCACTGAGAGCCATGGAAGATAACCCTGCACTGAGAGTCATGGAAGATAACCCTGCTCTGAGAGTCATGGAAGATAACCCTGCTCTGAGAGCCATGGAAGATAACCCTGCACTGAGAGCCATGGAAGATAACCCTGCACTGAGAGCCATGGAAGGTAACCCTGCAGTGAGAGCCATGGAAGATAACCCTGCACTGAGAGTCATGGAAGATAACCCTGCTCTGAGAGCCATGGAAGATAACCCTGCACTGAGAGCCATGGAAGATAACCCTGCACTGAGAGCCATGGAAGATAACCCTGCAGTGAGAGCCATGGAAGATAACCCTGCACTGAGAGTCATGGAAGATAACCCTGCTCTGAGAGCCATGGAAGACAACCCTGCTCTGAGAGCCATGGAAGATAACCCTGAACTGAGAGCCATGGAAGATAACCCTGCTCTGAGAGCCATGGAAGATAACCCTGCTCTGAGAGCCATGGAAGACAACCCTGAACTGAGAGCCATGGAAGATAACCCTGCACTGAGAGCCATGGAAGATAACCCTGCAGTGAGAGCCATGGAAGATAACCCTGCTCTGAGAGCCATGGAAGATAACCCTGCAGTGAGAGCCATGGAAGATAACCCTGCTCTGAGAGCCATGGAAGATAACCCTGAACTGAGAGCCATGGAAGATAACCCTGCACTGAGAGCCATGGAAGATAACCCTGCAGTGAGAGCCATGGAAGATAACCCTGCACTGAGAGTCATGGAAGATAACCCTGCTCTGAGAGCCATGGAAGATACCCCTGCACTGAGAGCCATGGAAGATAACTCTGCACTGAGAGTCATGGAAGATAACCCTGCACTAAGAGCCATGAAAGATAACCCTGCTCTGAGAGCCATGGGAGATAACCCTGAACTGAGAGCCATGGAAGATAACCCTGCTCTGAGAGCCATGGAAGATAACCCTGAACTGAGAGCCATGGAAGATAACCCTGCTCTGAGAGCCATGGAAGATACCCCTGCACTGAGAGCCATGGAAGATACCCCTGCACTGAGAGCCATGGAAGATAACCCTGCACTGAGAGCCATGGAAGATAACCCTGCACTGAGAGCCATGGAAGATAACCCTGCACTGATAGCCATGGAATATAACCCTGCACTGAGAGTCATGGAAGATAACCCTGCTCTGAGAGCCATGGAAGATAACCCTGCACTGAGAGCCATGGAAGATAACCCTGCACTGAGAGCCATGGAAGATAACCCTGCACTGAGAGTCATGGAAGATAACCCTGCTCTGAGAGCCATGGAAGATAACCCTGCACTGAGAGCCATGGAAGGTAACCCTGCAGTGAGAGCCATGGAAGATAACCCTGCACTGAGAGTCATGGAAGATAACCCTGCTCTGAGAGCCATGGAAGATAACCCTGCACTGAGAGCCATGGAAGATAACCCTGCAGTGAGAGCCATGGAAGATAACCCTGCACTGAGAGTCATGGAAGATAACCCTGCTCTGAGAGCCATGGAAGATACCCCTGCACTGAGAGCCATGGAAGATAACTCTGCACTGAGAGTCATGGAAGATAACCCTGCTCTGAGAGCCATGGAAGATAACCCTGCTCTCAGAGCCATGGAAGATAACCCTGCACTGAGAGCCATGGAAGATAACCCTGCAGTGAGAGCCATGGAAGATAACCCTACACTGAGAGTCATGGAAGATAACCCTGATCTGAGAGCCATGGAAGATACCCCTGCACTGAGAGCCATGGAAGATAACTCTGCACTGAGAGTCATGGAAGATAACCCTGCTCTGAGAGCCATGGAAGATAACCCTGCACTGAGAGCCATGGAAGATAACCCTGCACTGAGAGCCATGAAAGATAACACTGCTCTGAGAGCCATGGAAGATAACCCTGCACTGAGAGCCATGGAAGATAACCCTGCACTGAGAGTCATGGAAGATAACCCTGCTCTGAGAGCCATGGAAGATAACCCTGCACTGAGAGCCATGGAAGATAACCCTGCAGTGAGAGCCATGGAAGATAACCCTGCACTGAGAGTCATGGAAGATAACCCTGCTCTGAGAGCCATGGAAGATAACCCTGCACTGAGAGCCATGGAAGATAACCCTGCACTGAGAGCCATGGAAGATAACCCTGCACTGAGAGCCATGGAAGATAACCCTGCACTGAGAGCCATGGAAGGTAACCCTGCACTGAGAGCCATGGACTCCTGGGCTGTAATCGGTTCCAGGAGTCCGGCCTGTTGACAAGGTTTCGACTGGCAGCTGCCAAACTGTGAATTTGGTGTTTTCTTAACCTTCCGCTTCATCCTCGACAAAGACGACGAAGCTGGACTTTTTGTAAGATTTACTGAGTTAGTCTGCCGCAGGAATCTTATTCTGACTCGTCAGGAGCAGCGAACATATTAGAACGCAGCCGCTGGAACTGAAAGGTTCCTCCGTTCACTCATCTTCTTACCTGTTTTTGGTTCGGTGAAATTAGCTAGGTTAACCCGTATATAAACCACTGTGATCTTTACGCAGAAGTGAATAAAGACCTTTATTTGAGCTACTGTAGGTAAAGAAACATACTATTTTTTTGATAAGATATGCAAAATCTGTGTCATGTTCTTCTTCCTCTTCAAACACAGTCGTCTGATGAAACCACCAGCGCGTGTCGGTTGGCATGGAGCCTTTAGGAGGGACCAGCGGTTTTACTGTTGGTGGTGGCACTGCCCCTGAAATTTTTGCGGCGACTTTGTGAGAGTGGTAAGATAAAGAGGCTTTGATTTTGTGGAGCGTCACGTACCCTGGCAGCTTTGCACTTGCAATTCATAACAAAAAATTTACCATATATGATTTCAAATCAGTACTCAAAACTAGTCATCCTAATTTTATGATTCTGTGTACAATTGTCCGAAAGACCATTTTACTACGTTTTCCTTAATTAGGTTTGAAATGACTTAAAAGCACCTACGACTCAAATACAAAGCCTAACATACCAAGTTTCAAACTCCACTCAGATTTCGCGTACATCAAACTTTGAAAGCTATCTCTCCTTCATATACTCGTAGCTGATTCAATTTAAAGCATTTTCCAGCTATTTCACAAACGTCTATTTCATGCGTAGCAATCATATCAAACGTCCCCTCTAAATTTCTCAAGTATTGACCACAAAATTCTCAGGGATCCACAAAATCACTCAACTCCGAAATAATTAATTTCCTCTGAACCACCATCTGGAGACCTGGAATCGAGCGCCGCGACTCCAGGCAATCATGGAAGAGCATTCAGAGTTGGAGCCGTCAGTCCGCCCTGCAAAGCCTGACTGGCTCGAGAGGAAGGCGACCAGATCGCGTCTTCGTGCGCCTATTGATGTTGCTGTGATGGGCGTCATGGAAGCAACCCTCCGATATTGAATAACAATCTACCGCGACCCATCACCTCGCAGCTCTCCTTAGTTTCGTCGGCCACACCTCTTCATGCCTCTCGTGTCTCGGGCACGGCTGATTTCGAGTGAACCTGTCGTGCCAGTGGGAAATGTGGGGCGTTTGTGCAGAAAACGGATTAAGAGCTAACGTTTCTCTGCCTCAATGTGTGATATGCAATCCAGGATTATATTAATTACAGCGAGATTCGAATAGCGCATGTATGATCACTTTGAGCCTGTAAAATTAAACAAAGATTGCTACAAATGTTTTAAAATTCGTATGCTTAGATGATAAGTATCGCAGCTTTATTCGTTCGCGATGTATTGGACAACTAATTATTTAACATCATAGATGGCTTACAACAAATTATCGTCAAAGAGTGATCTGTCATGCAGTTATAATCATGAACTAGCCTTTTTTTACTTCTCAATGAATTTGAACGAACAATGAATTATTTGAACACAAGAAACATAAATCCAAACACTTCCTCATTAATATATTTCGTTGATTATTCAATTGAAATAAACAATACTTCTTTTGAACACAAGAAGTAATGGTGGAAACATGTCTTAATATGAATAATTGTTGCCAAATTTTGTAATAATTTGTCGCTGAACTCAGTACTTGAACTTTTTACAGCTGTAAAAATCGTTGCTCACACGCCCATACTTCTAAGGAAATATTTCTCTTCAATGGAAGGATTTAAGATACAAAGTGTTATTCACCTTTATTTTGATTGATATATTTTAACGCTCATTTAAATTATGAGATTACGTATTATAGGCTTCAGAAATTATTTTAATTGGCTGTAAATTTGAGAAATCATAATAATAAGCATAGATAAACATAAAAATGAGTTTAAAAATTATTTCACATATTATTTTTTAATGTAAGTTACACGAGTTAAAGGACCTGTAATATTGGCAATCCTATCATTGACAAAACCGATCAAAAAACTTGTGCCTAACACCACCCAGTCTGCGAACTGCTGCCAGACTCGCTTCGAAGACTTTAGCTAATACGTTTTACTATTTGCATCCATCTAATGCACTTTTAATCTTCAAAACTAAACGCTTGTAAGATTGTGTTGTGAACATTCAATTTTCTCGTGTAAGAAGCGAAAAGAAAATTTAAATGGATTTCCTGCGCGTTTTGCGTCAATGAAAAATACCTGCAATTTGATGGGATTGAGCTATCATCATCATTGAAACGATATGTGTATTGCTATACGCATTCCATGCGACCCCGCCAGAAATTCGGTGAACCAATGGAATTGCGATAGGGTACTTCATTTCAGCACACACACATCTACTCGTGAAAATTGAGAGGTTAAACTTAGTCAAATCGATTTTTAGAATTTGGGGCCAAGAAACTCGTCAAAATCATTCAACCGATGCGAACTTAGTTAGCTCTTTTATTTCTATCATATGAATAATGGACCAATTTCGATGAGTGAAGCACCGATTTCGAATCGAGTGTGACTCTACATACGAGTCTAATTGGATCATCATATTTCCAATCACAGATGCGGTTTTTCAGCGAGTCCGTGCTTTTGAAGCGTCTTTGGAACGCCACAGCCATGGGATCCATTTCACAGGACAAGCCGGTCGTTGTAATTGGCACTAATTCTGTACTTTACAGAAGCACTTTCGATCATTTTTGAGAGACGTCAACTGGAGGCAGGGAAGTGAGGTGGAAACGACGTTAATGCGATGCGCAATGTTCCGAAACTGCGCGTGCGCGAACGCATCATTAATGCTGACCGACTATTAAAGTCAAGCATGATTCTCGCAATTGGCTCGCTCTGCTGAAACGATGCCACTCGTCTCACGAATGGATTTCATTTGGGATTTGAAAACGGAGCTGAACTGCTCTTTTTCGTTCAAATTTTTGAGGGTATTTTTGACTTCAACTACGGAAATCATTTTTGTAGGGCTTTCTAAAGTAGGGATTCATTCATATTTCGTTGCATTTTCATCTTGAAATTTGATGACGCATTGAAGAAATTGTCTTGAAAAGAGATGAAGCGAGCCAAAATTTTGGTTTATATTTATATTATGTGGTTTATATTTATATTATATTATATTTTTATGAACTCGTATGTGAAGCCTCTTCATCAATTTTTTTGCGAAAAATGAAATATAAACGCTGTTCGAATCAAAAAAATGACCTCAAAATGCAATTGTGAGGTCATCGACCAAGCACAGTAAATGTGATTGGTCTCATTTTCATGCCTTCGATGATTTACATTTGTATTGAATATTTGTTGATTTACATTGAGCTACGGTTAGTAGGATTGATGCTAAGCTTTTATGAAATCAAAAAACAATCTCAAGCCAAGCAGTTCAAGAACTAGAATGGCTCTTTGCAAGTTGATGTTAAACAATTGTGTTCATTTTCAACTCTTTTGAAAGTAAACTTCAAACATGCTCCTTTATTTGCTCATAGGAGTTCACTGCCGAATGGCAGTTCCTTTTTAATTCTGATGTCGGTGACGACCTGATGACAGTACCCGTCCAATGACTGGGGTTAAAATAGCTCAAGAATGAGTGAATGTTTTTTTCAATCATTGGTTATTAACGAAAAAGCCCTCTACGATTGACGCTGTTTTTGGAACATTCGAAGAAAATATTAGATTTAAAATAACAAACACTGTATGTTAGATTATGTAAAAATTTGTAATTCATATGTTAGGTACAAATAACACTATAACGTGCTTTCAAAAAATACATTCGTCTTTGATTACGGACGCAGTAAATGCAGCCAAAAGCTTGGGTCAAATCAAATGCAGTTTTTGTTGGTTGCTGGCAATCGCAAAGAGTGGACTCTGCATGGTTACAACTTCAGTTTCGTAATGGTGATGCTGCAGAGGTATTTTTTTGTCGTAAAAATATGCTGGTAAACAGCATCCCCTCTTACTGGTCACTCCACTGGTTTGACCTGTGAATTTACAGTGATAAATGACTATTAAATTTTGGGGAGAAGTTACACATGTATGATGAATTATAGCCTGCAAAATACGTCCAGGTATAGGTATGATATTAAGCCTTTACAAGAGACACCGCATTAATGTCGAATTTAGTATCGAAACTCGAAAATATTCATAAAAATGTCAGCCGCGGCGTATTTGTCAACATAAGCACATGTTATAGCAGTATACAGGGTGTTTCAAAAATACACGGCATAATTTCAGGTATGTATTTCCCACATGTAGACAATCAAAATAGTTCATTACAACATATGTCCGGAAATGCTTCATTTCCGAGTTATGGCCTTCACAACATTGAAATTCACCGGAACGTTTTTCTTTCCGCAGGTCGTTGCCATTACAGAAGATGTTCAAAATGACCACCTCCTGCTTGAATACAGACCTCACATCGATGTCTCATTGACCTGCGAACACGATCCCACACTCCAGGAATGTTGCGTATGTCCTCAGAGCGTGCCACAATTCGATTCCGAAGGGATTCCAAATCAGGCACCGGAGACGAATAAACCAATGATTTTAAATGGCCCCACAAGTAGAAATCGAGAGGGTTCAGATCAGGTGAGCGTGGAGGCCAAGCAATTGGGCCACCTCTACCTATCCATCGATCAGGAAATCTTCGATCCAAGTACCGGCGAGCCGTACGACTGAAGTGTGCAGGAGCGCCGTCATGCAAGAAGTGAGCGTGCTGACGATCGATCAGTGGAGTGTCGTCATAAACATCAGGTATGATGTTTTCCAGGAAGTTTGTGTACGCCTGCCCCGTAAGTCTGTTTACAAGTACATGGGGTCCAACTAACCGATCACCAATGATACCGGCCCACATGTTGAGGGAGAACCGCACCTGGTGATGAGATACAACAGTTGCATTTGGGTTTTCATACGCCCATACATGCTGATTGTGGAGATTTGTTATGCCATCTCGTGTGAACTGTGCTTCATCTGTAAATAATACTAAGGCAGGAAAGTTCGGATTTGCAGCACATTGCTGCAAGAACCACTGACAGTACCTAACTCGTGCAGGGTAATCTGCTGGTGACAGCGCCTGTACACGTTGCAAATGGTAAGGATACAATTGATACTCTTTCAGCAGTCTCCAGACAGTCGTATGGGGAACATTCACTTGCAACGCTAACCTTCGTGTGCTGATAGAAGGAGTTCCGTTCACAATCTCCAGAATCTCCTCCTGTTCTTCTGGAGTTGTAGATCTTGGTCGTCCCCTTCCCAATCCAGGAGAGTCAAATTTTCCATACTCGCACAGACGCTGATGGAGACTTACAAATGTCTTCCGATCTGGACATTGTCGCTGTGGGTACCTCTCCTGGTACAAACGACGAGCCAGCGCAGCATTGCCGTCTGCCTTACCGTAGATCAAGTGCATCTCTGCCAGCTCCTGATTTGTGTACATGACACACAGTCGAACGCCAAACACAACACTGAATTTAACCTTCGCCTAGGAATGATCTGTCAGAGTGCCCTCTTAATGTGTCCTTTGACGGCAACGACCTACGGAAAGAAAAACGTTCCGGTGAATTTCAATGTTGTGAAGGCCATAACTCGGAAATGAAGCATTTCCGGACATATGTTGTAATGAACTATTTTGATTGTCTACATGTGGGAAATACATACCTGAAATTATGCCGTGTATTTTTGAAACACCCTGTATATACGCAAACAAACATATTTTTTCTCGGTAGCATTCGGAGCTTTTGACTGACACCGACAAAAGTACTTCATAAGTATATATTGGAGACAGGTTTCGATACTTCAGAAGCATTTATATTAAATTTAAATCCCGTATAATATTAAGATAAATATACTCGTATTTGTCTCCTGTCAGTATCTGAAGGACTTATTAAGAGGAATCTGCAAGAAGTAGTGTCGTCGGTTAAAAAAGAAATCTTGCTTTATACAAGCAGAAAAAAGCTTTTGGAAAAGTGCATCGTGGCTTCTCAAAAATACTTCAAAGCGTACACACGGTAACTGAGTAGGACTGCACTCGAGTCCACTAGTCAGAACGCAGAAGTGTACAGGACTGATGTTTGTTAATCATATTTGAAAGGGTTTAAAGCTCTTAGCTGACGCGAGGTTCATATATGCGCAAAACAAGAAAAACTGCTACGCAACTCGCGGGAAAATTGCAACTTTTTATTTGATGCAGAAATGTCGACGGCAGCCAGGAGCGTGGAATTGCATTGAGAAGCAAGAAGACGGTTTTTATTGCATTTCCCATCGGTGCTCTGGAGCATAAACTTCCCTCTCTTGGTAAATAGATGCCTTCTGTTGAGACTGTACTGCTCCCTCGACGTTGAAGTCATTTTCCTTATTCGCTTTTACTCTGCAATATTCAGCGAGAGAACATTCTGGGACAAACACACCAGGAATTACCACAAATTTCAGGGACAACTTAAACGCCGGAATCGCTCTGTTTTGCGCCAGTTCCCTGCATAAAACAAAGGACGGTCGATGTAAACAACACGTGCGATACTTTTGGGTTACTTTGAGCGGCTGGATTGAGCCTGTGTGACGACAGGACGACGTGCGCTGCAAGGCGAGACGTACGGTAACGAGCGTTTCTAACTCGAGCCTAGCTGTAACTTGTACTAACATGGAGCAGGAGCCAGTTTTGTGAATTGTTGATCAAAAAAAGTTCCGGAAATTGATTGATCTGACGGAGTAATGCAGATGACACAAAAGGATATGCGCGGAAAATAAATTTATAACATGAATTTTACTTTTGTTTAATCATATCGAAAAATCCATTAAGCTCCCGTGATTTTTTCTCATCTCCTCTCATAAACTCGCATCGCTGGATAAAGAACTCACTCCCATAGCTCATAGGTGACACATCCATCAAAATAAAATACAGAGATGCAGTTTTTGTCAGCCTGTATCTTCACCGTATCATCCTGTATGAAGACGAAAGGAGAGCGAAGGTTTACGACCATGCTATTCGTCTTCGTAAATTCACCTGCGGAGCACAAACACTCCTCGTATCCCTGTGCGACCTCGCGGTCTCAGCGGCAGACATTTCTCTTGCTCAGGGTCCCATAGACTCCGGTCTTCTTCTTTTGCTTACGTGGTCATTTGTCACCTTCAGATCACGCCCTTATATTCTCTCCGGCGTTCCGAACAGGTTTGAAACGCACGGTGGTGAATGACGTACGAATTCGCATTTGTCTGCTGTAATTTTTGCAATGCTGGTTGGTGAGTAACATGCGCGAGTATATTTGTGTGTAGTAATTTCACAAGGTGTTGAATGTTGGCTTTTTATTTCAACTTGCTTATTAACCCCTAACAATACATCTAGTCGCCCGGTGATAGTACTGTAGATGTGGCTGCGCAGTCAATAAAACTGTTGTAATTGAACAGCCCAAGCAGTATATCGCACTTTCCATTGAGCTTTTTTGAATCAAAGCTTTTCTACGTCAAACGAAGCAGCACTAATGGCTTCATAATATAATATTTTGCTCATCGATTTGCTCCAATGCTTCCGAATTTTTCGCAGACTATTAATGCTCTCAGTGCTCAACTAAAGCAGCGGGAAAACACTTCAAAGCAACTCGTGACCAGGTCAAAGTGACGCAGAAATGTTCGAGTGCTGTCTAGCAGGTTTAACGGATCAGTCTAGCATGCAATGAAAGACGTCACGAGGCCGCCAAATTGTATGTAAGTCAGTAATCCCGCCCACGCAAGTCGATACGACTGTGCCAATCTCTGTGACAGTAGCCCTTCTATAAAACGGGCTCTATTTCACACAAATATCTAGAGCTTTCTGGCCTTCAATTACTGTAATATGTCTAAGGGGCGTGTTTTAAAAAGGCTTCAACAACGGTTACTTCTTGAACCCCGTGCAACAAACTTTACTGCTATGTTTTTCAAAACTGAGAAGCGTTAATGGCACTGTTAAAGTTGTGAAAGTAGCGTTCGTTTCATACAGCAGTATTATTTTGAATGGAAAGTTGAAGTAAACGTTCAGTAATTCTGTTGATCCTCGAGTTATGTGATATCATTTTGTGCGCACTACAACGTTACGGTTATAAAATAGTCCAAGTTATTCAGATTTATTCATAATTATAATTATTCACGATATCTTTTTAATGACTAAGGCTATGTTTTTTGATTTTATGTGGTTTGAATAAAATGATGTCGCATAAATTTTTCATAAGGTGAAATTCGCATTAAATAATGTCATGCACGACTTGAGCATCACCTCTAAAGTCCTAATTAAGAATAATTCCAGCGGATTTTGCTGGTTATTTTAACTCAGAAGTGTAATGCATGCGTTGCGTATTTGAACAGAGGTAAAAATGTTTGGGTTTGTTTTGCATGTTAATTTCCCTCGTGATTGTATGACGCTCTGTTGTTGACTATCATTTCGTTTGAGCACAATTCAAAAACACATTTAAAGTAAAGCAGATTGTGGCAAATTGTACTCGATATCAAAGTACATTTTTTGGTTTACTTTATGTAAATGTCATCAATATAAAAAAGGCGTAGTATATGTTAACTTTTCACTTCAATCACGTAAAGTGAATGGCATCTACTTCCGATGTTTGATTAAATTTTTCAACATTATGAATAAAATTTCCAATATCTGGTAGCAAATTGCGAAAACTAATAATCCTTCAACAATTGCTAAATGATTTTCCAGCAGCATAACATTGTCTTTATTCAACTTTGTCCGTTTCTACAAGGAAATGAACAATAGACGGTAAAAGTCGTCGTTAGTGGCTTATAATTATTTAGACCATTCCTGCAAAATCATCCAGGAAATCAACACTCAGCTTTCCTGTAACAGATTCTACGTATTTTGAGTCAGACGCTTCATGGGCTTCTGTTTGAATAAATGCGTCTGTATTGGCTTGAATTATTCTCAATAAGCGCGTAAAAAAGGCTCTTTCTTTCACCAAACCAAACTCTCGAGTATGAGTTGTCTGACGGGCACTACCTGGCTAAAAACTCTTCCGTGTGTGTCATAAATAATATAAATATCTTGTTGAATTTAAAATGCATTATCGAACTTCATTGTTCAAGTTACAGAATACCTGTATAGAATAAAAAACCTATTCACATGCCATTATGCTCTCCAATAACGCAGATGCTGTTCCGTATATCGAGCTTATCTGTTGCTGCTTGCGTCCGGTATCCTCGGGAGCATCTGGCGGGCGGCATGCAGTTGCGTCCTGGGGGGCGAGCTTCGGATATTAGAAGTGATAAATCTCGGCGTTTTGCGCAGGCAGCCTCATTGCTGGGTAAGCCCGAGCTCCAGAAGCTGAGGGTGGTCTGGAGCGCAGTAATGCCCACTCCCCAGAACTGGAATAATTGAGCGCAGCGCAACCCAAAGCCGCAGATTTTGTTCCTTATTCCACGGTGATGGGGCGTGCTGTACGGGCCCTGCCTCCCTTTCTTGCATGAGTAGCACTTCGAGGACCAAATTGTGAAGTCTGTTTTACAGCCCCACTTTATAATTGTTTTCGTCTATATATTAGATTAGTAGTTCTTGTACATTTCGCTAGGATATGATTTCGCAAAATTTCGGTAATTTTGAATCATATGATTACACCTGATGATTTGAATAGCAGTAAGGCTAAATTGCTTGTCGATAGAAGCGAACTCAGGGAGTTGCGATTGGGAATTTCACGCGTGCAAATGACGTGGAAGTTCATACAAGAGGATTGTGCTGCAAGTCTTAGAAGCAATTTACCGTTTATTCCGCCTCGTCTCAAGATGATATTGTCAAATTAACGTTTATTTCGACTCGTCTCAAATAAAGTAGATAATAACATTGTTTATTCCGCCTCGTCTCAAGATGATATTGTCAAATTAACGTTTATTTCGACTCGTCTCAAATAAAGTAGATAATAACATTGTTTATTCCGCCTCGTCTCAAGATGATATTGTCAAATTAACGTTTATTTCGACTCGTCTCAAATAAAGTAGATAATAACATTGTTTATTCCGCCTCGTCTCAAGATGATATTGTCAAATTAACGTTTATTTCGACTCGTCTCAAAGAAATTAGATTATCTCATTGTTTGTTTCGCCTCGTCTCAAGGAGATAAACTAATCAAATAAACGTTTATTGCGCCTATTCTAAAAGAAATTAGATAATCACTTCATTTATTTTGCCTATTCTCAAAGAGATGGAAAAATCAAATGAACTATTATTCTGCCTCGTATCAAGTGAGTTGAATAATCATATTAACGACTGTTTTGCTCTGTCTCAATGCGATAGAATAATAAAATCAACGTTCATTTTGCCGCATCTCATGGAGAGCAGTTATATAACTGATAAAACAGTCTATCCTTGAGCTATATATCATCTCACAGACAGTAACTTTAAGTAAGGTATAAAAATTGGCTCCTGTTACTCCCAGGTAATCATAACTTGAAATGAGCGACTTAATAGTTGAATAACTTATGTAAATTTTAAGCGGCGTTAAGTTTAGGTTCCCTCAAGATGATATTTAACTCAAGGGTAAACTGTAGAGTTTGGGCGAGACTCAGAGTCTGTGCTCGGAAATGAACGTCCTTTTTTATGCTTGTGAGATCACTTTCGCTACGAACAGTTCATTAACCAGCCTTTGATCTCCTCCTCAGTCGTCTTTGGAATTGTATTATGGAAGTCTAGTTAAAAATTGAAATGAATCGCATGAAGTTTCATTGAAACTTCTGAAACGCTCCTTACCAAGTTTCATTGTCATTTAAAGTTCATGCAAAACGAAGTCTTGACAGCGTCCTTCATCCAAACTTCTGATAATGATGCGAGACTTCGATGGCCGGCTGCTGTAAAAGAGCTTCCGACTTGGACTTCTGAATCCCGAACTCTACTTCATTTTTTCTTATTTTGAGACAAAGTTTTATGAATGAGGCTTGATTTCGCAAGCACGAATTTGCATTTATACATACTGTGTAGGTTGAAAAACGCCAACTCGAACGGTTTCACCCACATAAAATAAAGACGCGCGTAGAACTGTGTCATTGTCTGAAAATTACGGTTTTAGTTTAACTGAAACACTTTAAAAATAAAGCTTGAAAAATTCAATATAAATTATTTTAGCTGTCTCTTTACATTGAATACGGAACATTGGCTCAGCTGGTCGCTAGTTGACTGAACGTACTTCTGATAAGCGACAGCTATCTGAGGTCCGCGCTAATAAATTTCCATTCTTTTACTTCCCCCTGTCCAAAAGTCTAATTAAAAACTATGTTTAATTGGCTCAATCAAGTGCAGCTGAGCATGTTAATTCTATCTGCCACCACTTCCCTGCCTATATACCTCTTGAACACTAACTAAACACCACATGCTTTCAAGTTCAGATTGTTCTATCAACAAATTAAGCTTTCAATGCCCAAAGATCAGGAATAGCCTTAATACGTTTTAATTTTTGTAAAATTTCTTCCCTAAGATTTATTTTGAAATTCCCTGCTGGGTGGCAGTTTTTCCCTCACTTTGAAGTCTGTGACAACCTTATGCCTGAGTCAGTTGAATGACAGTGTTTGCGATAACGGTAATATGAGTACAAAATGTTAATGTTAAAGGGTCAAACAGGAGCTTGTATGAAAATTCGTAACTTTACGGTAGCGTGGCTACTGGTCAATTCACTTTTATAGAAATACCTCATCAAAGCGTGAACATTCGATCATAGAATTATGAGGCACCTACTTTTCCGAAACTGAACCTAAGCGAGTAGACGGGTAGTTATTCCATTCATAAAATGAATGAAACGTCGTATTCGTTGAATTCCTGAGGGTATTTTTTACTCCTATAAGTCGAAGTTTGCGTGAGATAAAGTCGTGTAACTCGAAGAACGCCTGCATTTAGTTCACATGATAGCACCAGATGACGCTAGTGTTCGCCACGGTTGAGGAAACAAGGTAGGGTCATTTCTATGGGAGAAAATACACCTCCTCTTGTTTGGCTAGCCAATAGAAAGGCTTTATTTCAAACAAACTTTATGACGTCACCAAAACGCAATGTCGTTAGGCCAATAGTGGAGCCAGATTTGAGGGTAGCAGTGCTACCAGATGCAATATGAGCGCTGCTATTGGTTCGTTGCCGTGACGTCAGCAAAGCCACACCGTCAACGAAAAAAAGACTTGTTTGAACCAACCTTGTTTCCTCTACCGTGGTGCTCGCTTCAGATAGAGGAATCACTTGGAATACGGGAGAGGCTGCAATGTTTGACACTTGCCATAACGACCTTTCATGCTCGATTCTTGATTGTTAAGAAATCCTCAAAGAACCATAAGTTTGAATTAAACTACCCACTGACATCATATTGTCAATCACTGTAAAGTGCAATCCCTTGTAAGCCATTGAGTTTTCTTCAGATTCTATTACGCTGTACTTTTATTATTACGAGTGCACACGGCCCGTCAAAAAATGGCAGGATTAGAGATAGGACCAACTGAGCTTCATCATGGCTTTCCCATGATTTCCCATGCTATTTTATGGCTTTCCAAGACTTTCCCAAGTCTCAAACGCTGATATTCTACACAACCTAATCTAACCTACCAATACACGGGATATTCATTCCGACTCCTGGGTTAAGGCACCGAAAATTGTGGAGTTGATGAAGCTTGTATTACAGATACGCTCATCTCACACTGCAGGCTGGTGGGTGTGACACACGGACAGACACATGGACGGACGGACGGACGGACGAGGCTCCTTTTATAATATAGATTTTATAAAAATTATATTTAAATTTTATCATAATTTATGTATTGTTCCTATCGCCGTGATTAGGATGCAAAGGTGTACTACGTGAAGATTATAAGCATTCTTATTCGAACGTTTCGTAGTTAGGCTAATCATATGTTAACTTATGCAAAATATATGAGTTGCGAGCAACAGTACGAATGAGTAGAAACAATTACCTTGGTATATCTCAAAGATTAACTTTAGAAACACAAAAAACATTAATCAAATTCGCTCCAAAATTTATTTCCTCAATGAACTTTAATACTGGGTAACCTTTTCCGATCTCGTTTTCAGATTAACGTGTGTTCCTATTATATATATGAAAAAGAAATTGATACTGCAGAAATCATTTACTCGAAGCATGTATGACAGGAAATGGGTTGAAAAAACGAGTTTTAGTTCACATTTTGAATATATTAATTTTGAGGCAAGTACAGCTTCTTTAACTATCATTATACTTTGATTTATAAAATTCATTAATAAACTTTGAAGCAGTTATCGATGGCGATGCATTTTATTTCAATTTCGTCTGGAGAAAAAACTAATTGGAGGAATGAATTCCTTTCTTTTTAGTTTAAACGTCACTTTTAGGTCAAATGAGATGACTGTGTATTTGGTATTCAATCCAAGAGGTCGCAACACTGCTCAGCCGAACTCTCTCGCCGCTACATTTACAATTATGGCTGCCCCGTACAGAAGTTACACAAAAACTGCTAAACTCATGGGTCCCCGGGTGAAAAAATTAAACTCGGTTTGCAGCACCCGCACGCAGCTCATGATAGCTCTATTAGCAGTTCCTCATGTTGAAAATGCGTCACCTCCAAATTCCTGACGTCGGACTTTTCCGAATAAAAATGGTATGCTATACGATTTTATTATAATGGCGGGAAAACTTTAAGTTTTAATATATTAATGGGACATTTTATAATTATTATGTAATAGTGGGACCTTTTTTAGTTTTTTTTGCAGTAGAAGGACGTTTTATAGTTTAAACAGATATGATTCGAATGGAAGATAAATGCGAAACATCTCTCTGAGTAAGTAAATTTCATTTTAAAATCTGCACACTTTTCATGCACGGGGAACTAAAACAATATTTCCGTTATTATTATTTAGTGCATTATAAAATTTATATATTTGATGTATGACAACTAGTATTATTGAGTTGTAGTTCAAACATTGAATTTGTAATCATGCTCCCTCTTTCAGTTGAAGTAAAAAATTCACCCTCGCAGAATGCCAACGTATAACTTGTAATGAAATTATTCGAAAATGAACAGATATTTCCTAGGAGTGCCTATTACTCAAAATATTCACCATTCTCGCCTTCTGTACTTCTGATCTCCGTCATTTATTTGCTTCATAACTGCGACAGTTGTGACATGTCTTTTGGTCAGGCATCGAATTTATGGGGAGAGAAAAGTTTTTCAATTTCGGCGGATAGACTGGCTCCTGGCTTATAACTTTCATCATCCGAGCGAGTGAGTTGACTTTGTTCGGCTCGACTCGACGTCTTAATAAAGGCCAGCGTTCGTCTTTGTCTACACGCAGCCCCCACGCGCTGCTAACCCTCAGCTCGTCTTTGTCCACACGCAGCCACCACGCGCTGCTAACCCTCAGCTCGTCTTTGTCCACACGCAGCCACCACGCGCTGCTAACCCTCAGCTCGTCTTTGTCTACACGCAGCCACCACGCGCTGCTAATCTCCAGCTCGTCTTTGTCTACACGCAGCCCCCACGCGCTGCTAACCTTCAGCTCGTCTTTGTCCACACGCAGCCACCACGCGCTGCTAACCCTCAGCTCGTCTTTGTCTACACGCAGCCACCACGCGCTGCTAACCCTCAGCTCGTCTTTGTCTACACGCAGCCACCACGCGCTGCTAATCTCCAGCTCGTCTTTGTCTACACGCAGCCACCACGCGCTGCTAACCCTCAGCTCGTCTTTGTCTACACGCAGCCACCACGCGCTGCTAACCCTCAGCTCGTCTTTGTCTACACGCAGCCACCACGCGCTGCTAACCCTCAGCTCGTCTTTGTCTACACGCAGCCACCACGCGCTGCTAACCCTCAGCTCGTCTTTGTCTACACGCAGCCACCACGCGCTGCTAACCCTCAGCTCGTCTTTGTCTACACGCAGCCACCACGCGCTGCTAACCCTCAGCTCGTCTTTGTCTACACGCAGCCACCACGCGCTGCTAACCTTCAGCTCGTCTTTGTCTACACGCAGCCACCACGCGCTGCTAACCTTCAGCTCGTCTTTGTCTACACGCAGCCACCACGCGCTGCTAACCCTCAGCTCGTCTTTGTCTACACGCAGCCACCACGCGCTGCTAATCTCCAGCTCGTCTTTGTCTACACGCAGCCACCACGCGCTGCTAACCCTCAGCTCGTCTTTGTCTACACGCAGCCCCCAGGCGCTGCTAACCTTCAGCTCGTCTTTGTCTACACGCAGCCACCACGCGCTGCTAACCCTCAGCTCGTCTTTGTCTACACGCAGCCACCACGCGCTGCTAATCTTCAGCTCGTCTTTGTCTACGCGCAGCCACCACGCGCTGCTAACCTTCAGCTCGTCTTTGTCTACACGCAGCCACCACGCGCTGCTAACCTTCAGCTCGTCTTTGTCTACACGCAGCCACCACGCGCTGCTAACCCTCAGCTCGCATATGTCTACACGCAGCCACCACGCGCTGCTAACCTTCAGCTCGTCTTTGTCTACACGCAGCCACCACGCGCTGCTAACCCTCAGCTCGCATATGTCTACACGCAGCCACCAAGCGCTGCTAACCCTCAGCTCGTCTTTGTCTACACGCAGCCACCACGCGCTGCTAACCCTCAGCTCGTCTTTGTCTACACGCAGCCACCACGCGCTGCTAACCCTCAGCTCGTCTTTGTCTACACGCAGCCACCACGCGCTGCTAACCCTCAGCTCGTCTTTGTCTACACGCAGCCACCACGCGCTGCTAACCCTCAGCTCGTCTTTGTCTACACGCAGCCACCACGCACGTCACGCGTCGATAATTTTAATCACTTCTTTCTCCACACGCTCATCTTACAGGTCGGCTTCCTTAGATAATTATTTCAGTCAATTTTGGATGAGAAGGGCAGAGTCCCAGTCTAACTTTTTCGCCGCCTGCATGCATGTTTTTCACCGCCCAAGTAATTAAATTGCGAAAAACACGCATGTTCCGTCGAAAAAGTTAGACTGGAGTGTCTGTGAAAAGTGGGTAAAATACAAGCGTTAATTTATAATTTCTTTTTAAGATTATTTCAAATCGTGTACGGGTATAATTCCAAATGAAGACTTTCAAAATTCATTTTCCCTTCGTGTTGGATATGAATACTTATAGTATTACTCACAAATTTCGTTACCAAACGAAGCTTACCAGTCGCATTACGCATTTCATTCACTTCTGTGCATCGTAATATTCTTTCATTCATTCGTGCTGACATCTAAGAAGTCTTATAGCTACTGTAAAACTTGAAATGCAATTATAGCTGCTTGCCAATTTTTATATATGCAGCATATACCTTTTGGAGTGGTATACTTTAATGTCAACGAACGAACTAAGCTCGTAGACGGAGAATACTTCAAATATTCTGCATCCACCTAAACGAGATATTTTTCGTACATGTGAAAGCATTCGTGTCAAGTCGTTTCCACATTATTTTGGTCCGACGCTTGATGCAATACAGTTAAAATGTTACTCTAAATACCTCCCCATGAGACCATCATATTCACTGCGTACGAAGAATGCGCCAGCATTATGAGACGTTCGCTGCTGCCACAAGAGCAGGGCACATTGCGGCTCTGGTGACTAGATCCATCCAGACAACTTGCGAGGGGTGCCGTGTAGCAGAAATAAATAGCAAAGTTTTGAAAGGAGAAACCAAGTCGCTGGAAGAGTTTTCTCGAGCGTTAATATCAGGGCGGCGACCGAGCGACCGTAGCTTGTTGCTCGCGTCATCAGGGTCGGCAAGCGTGTCATGGCTAGCATGATGGGTTTCTTCTTCTTCTTCCTGCTCATTAAATGAGAGGAATATTGTACGGCTATGACGCACTCCTGTTGACAGACGCAAAGTGCCGTGCCCACATCAATTTGACCCTTCAAATTGTATGAGCTATGAAAGAAAATGTTCTTCCAAAGATATCAGCTCTTGTAGGATAAAAATTTATTGAGTTGATTTTTATTAGGGTTTCTGAACCTACATCTAAAAACTTGGTGTAATTTTTCAATGAAATTGGACTTGAGCCAAAGAAATCTAATTTGATTGGCGTTTTTCATACTCTTTTTTTTTCGACGCACTCATTGGTGGAAATTCTACTTAGAAAAATTTTCGGAACAGTACGCTTTTTTGTGGTGCGCTGCTGAACAAAGGATCCTTCGCGAGCAAAACCGCTTAGTGGAAGAGCCTTTTCCTCGAGTATCACAGCCATCAAAGGAATTATTCATGTGCAAATGAAAGCCTTAGCGATCGACCAGGTAAGGTCTCTGAATTCTACATCGGTGTTTACCTTCACGGGCCCGCTGCCTCGCGCACACACATCGTTTGAGGCAGTCCACACCGCCCGACGCTCGTTGTGCTCCACTTCTAAACATCACGGTTTCTTCTGCGCAGACTTCCACAAACCGAGCGGTGCGGGTGAATGTAGGTGCCCGCTTATCTCAGGCTCGGGTCGCGCTTGCTTTGCTTAGCTGGAGTCTGACAGCTTGCGACTTGGATAGCGACTTGTGAATGGACTACTTTGTTCGTTCCATGCAAATGATGAAGATTATGTGAAATATGGAAATCTCTCACATGAATTCTTATGTGTTTTTGGCCGCTTGCGATAAGTTGTTGTTTTTTTATTGGAAGTTGTCCAGGTGAACTATGTCAACTAGGACTTTTACTTTTCAGTTAAAATTTTCGGATAAGCAGTAGCATTGAAATTCTAACATAACGGCTTTGAAGAGTAAATCATCATTTATCACGCGTCTCATAAAACCTTAACTTGCGTCCGACACAACGAGTATTTTTAGCTAACTCCCCAGAGAATGAATAAATTATGCTAAATTTGTTCACATGCTCGATAAACTTTCAGTTTACCCTCTCAAATGCATAAGCTTTTATGAGTAATTGCAACACATGGCCTGGCATTAACTTCTTTTGTTCGTGTTCGAAATTTATAAACTCCTCAATCACGTTCAAAAGTTGAGGTTAATTTTCTTTCGAGGAATTCAGTTGTTTTTTACGACGTAGTCCTTCTCTGTTTTTCAACTGAAATTGAGAAGTGATACCGCTTGAATTTGAGGTGCATTTAGCTCTTAAGAATAAGAGTTGTCTCAACGTCTGGTCACGTGATTTGTAACAGAACTGAGGATCAAAGACATTATGATCCTCAATTGATTTGAGGATTTCATCTGATTTAATCAGCTTTTCAGTCAACAGTAAAATGTTAAATAATTAATTATGCACAGACCTTCGGTCGTGGCTTACGGAGTCTGAAGAAGAGCGGCTAACCTCGTCTCCTGCAAAGTTCAGACTCCATCTTTTTGGGATTTTGAAAACAGACGAGGAAATATTATTATTTGGAATGCCTTCTTACTCAATGAGAATGTACTGCATAATACGCCTCAGGGTAAAAATAAAAACCAATGGGATTGCACGTAAAATGTTATTGTAAAATCGGGAGGTCAGTCAAGACATTTGCCTTTGTATTTATTACGTTGGTACAGCAGTGTAAGCCTTAGGATATAAGCTGAAAAATGACTATGATTGACGTAAAACAAATGAAATAGATTGATTTCTTTGAAATCTCACTTTTAGGATAAAAAGGAAAACCAACGAGGCCAAGAATATCACAATAAAAACAAACGTTTCGGATTACAAAAAATCCATCTTCAGTGTTCTGAAATACAATAAAAAATTCCTGATAAAAATAAAAGTTGTGATGTAAAATATTATTGGAAGATGGAGTGGAGTTCAGTAAAGATGCTTTTCCTAAGGTCTCTTTGAAACAGTCCACCCCCAAACTCAGACTCAAACTCCGGCTCACGGTGTGTCTCTAATCCCAATTACGTCTTGCAGTCTAGGCGTCCCCCAAGAGAGATGTTAGATACTTCTGGTTCTTGTTTTAGCTCAACGTGTATTTTTTTAACTAAATCTAAAAATTTCTTCATTGTTTCGTGTTTTGTTTTTATTTTTGATACAAACTACCAACCATAGCATGTTCTGTTATCTGCTTATTTGTGAACAGACCTGAGTAATATGTCATAAAACACGCTTTAGCAGCCACATCCATGCACCAAATGAGCTCAAATCTTACCCACATTGATCGTTTTCTCACATCGTTTTCACCTCTTCAGAATGTCAGTTGCATATTCTTAGGCAATCGTTAGGTAAAATTTCAAATAAGAGTATTGGCTCTTCCCAACTCCATAAATGAACAACTGAGTTCATGCAGATCACTCTCTGCCCCTTGCAAGTATTTCGATGAAGACGTTCCTTTCTTCCAGTGCACGGCTCAGCGATGGTCATTGTTTCCTGGATATTTTGAGAGGCAGTGTCTGGAGCATCTATGCGTGCGTTTTCAGAAATGAATATTCGACCGCGAAGAGATTTCGCTCCTGGCTTTTCCCGTCGTTGGCAGAGCGCCATTGATGTTGCTGGCGTCCATTTGCCAATGTTGATATGAAAGAGCAGAATTTGGAGTCTCTTGTTTAAAACATCGAAATGGATTTCGTGCTCGAGTGCGGCCATTGTGTAGAGTAGCCTCAGGGCTTGTTCCATACACGATGACTGTCAGAGAAATGGTTTCTCTCATTTTTATTCCGTCACGCTAGTAAGGGCAGCGTCCGAAACGTCATTTCAATTTTGTCATCGCAGCGCTCTAGCGAAAACTTTTTAAAATTCATGTAGAATATAAGAATTTCTCAAAATATCAAAATGAAATTGGTTTGCAAACTTATGAATGCTGTACGTTCTACCGTCGGTTTTCGGTTAAAACAATTTGGGTTTAATTTAAATTCAAGTTTAAGAATATAAATTCGCATCACGGTAAAATAAAAGTCGGAAAACAACATTACGAATGATGTACGCAAGATTTCGAACACGTGGTATTCCTAAACAGAGTTCGGTGATACTCTATGCCTGACACATCTAAAGTGTGAAATCAAAGAGTTCTCCGCACCTCATTTGCGTGAGTCAATGATAAAACAGCAAAATCTTCAAATTTTATTGTAACTGTCCCCGAATTGTTTAAATGCTTTGAAAAAGTGAACGACTCGGATGTTTTAATCTAATTGCTAGTCTTAGCTTTGTCAGCGAAATACATCAAATTTATCTTAATAATTATTGATGATACTTCGAGCTTTTTACACAATAAAATATTGAGAAAATCTGACCTGATTCTAGGTATGTAGTCGAGTGATAGGTATGAAAACTTGACAAGGATATAAGAAAACCGTAAAAAGTTGCAGCTCCTCTGAAATAGCAGTCACAATTTTGAAAATAGCTATCAATTTCTGGTGAATAGCACTCAATCTCTCGTGAATGGCAGTCAACCCCTCGTATATGGTTGTTAAACCAAGAAAATGGCAGTCAACTTCTCGGAAACAGCGGACAACCCATGGAGAAAACATTTAACCCCTTCGAAATGAATGACAACCACTGAAAAAACTGTTGACCCCTCGAAAATAACTAGAGCCCTCGGTAATTAAATCTGACCGGCTGACGTTGTAAAGAATTTTAATTTTAGTATTTCGACCACAGCTCTTAATTACTGATTGAATTTCATTTGCCTTTGCATGAAATTGAGAACTTTAGGAGTTCTGAAATTATTTTCGTGAAATCAATATCGGTGATTTTTTTGCTCCTCAAACTTACATTGTTCGAAATCACAATCTCGTAGCAAGAAGCGTGAGCGTACTTTTCATTCATTATGTGAGAAATAGAAGCTCAAAAATTAATAAAAAATAATTATTAAGCAGCATAGCCAGAAATATTAGGCATTATAACCTACAAGTCAGAATGGACTATATTATAGAAGGCAGAAATGACTACTCATTAGAAAGAACAAAATTGCGTAAGCGTTTAGCAGAATTTGTAATTTAATCTTTCGTTCGGTTTGAGAGTATCAGTATGACAATACTTTATGAAAATGAAATTTCATTCAAACATAGGTGAGTAAGCCACAAGCAGTCACCTCGCATCAACCTTGAACATCCAGTTTCGAGTGAAATATTCCATCATTAACGTAGTTGCTTGCCAGAAACACTCCAAAACGGGACTGTAAGGGGACAGTCGAACCAGCCGTATAGAATTTCATTCCTAAAAATGAAAACTTGGTAAATTTACGAAGTTCGAATAGACACATATACACATACCGCATGAAACTAAGCAATTCAAGCAATTTAAGCAATTTTATCAACCTGGACTAATTAAAAAATACTTACTAAATAGTAGAAAAAAACTCCCTACACTCAACGATCACACAGCACCTGCCCTGATGGACACATCTACCGGAAAACAGAAATTAAAATAATAACAAAATCAAATAAAGTACACGACTACAAAGACTTAATTCGAAGTACGCGCAGTGCAAAATACTAATTGAGCCAAAACGTGGGCCAACTCCGACACCTGTTCTTCAAGATTTATTTGTGAGAGCGTGGAGCGGCGCGTCAGTTCGTTAGCATTTCTTTTTGGCGAGCTCAAAGTTCTTTGTTTTTCACTCCACTGACTTTTTGGGGTGAAGAAGGAAAGTCTCACAGCTACGAGAACATCCAATTATGGAGGTGCCCACTCCGCTGCTCACTGTCGCTCGTTAGTCAAGTTGTCGACCTGGCAACTCGACTGCAGCCTTCCCCCTCTCCCTTGATTGACAATCGACTTTTTGCCTCGGTCGCGCCCGTACAATTTTCCAGCTTCGCTTCGCTTCGAAAACATTTTTAGCAAGAGCTTAAAAATAGGATGAGGCTTGTCAATATAGGCAATATTCGGGAAAAACGAGACAAGGCCTTCCAAGTTAAGAGGTTGCACCTTGTTCAATTGAGTTAAGACTTTTGAAATTCACGGAGCATCTGCGGGGCTCCCAGAACTTGTTGGTACAGCTTTACGTATTTGTTGAAGCATCACGAGACTTTTAATGAACCTCATTCGTTCCGTGTTCTGTTGAAAAATACTTTAATTTTCTTATTATTTGGTATTTTTAGATTTTATCAAATTTTTATGTGGACTAATATTTGTTGATGAGCATTCACGGCCGCCAACATTAATAAGAGTATTTGATCGCCCTATTATGAGGGTATCTCATAATACTCATTATAGCGATGTTAGTCGATGAAAAGTAATGAACATGCCATCGTCAAAATATGTCTCAAAAAAAATTTATTATATGTGGCTAAGCTGAAGAACAAAATATTAATCGTTTTATTCACATATGTTCTCTCACCTGGACCCTGACACTCACTCTCATAATTCGACAATTGGCATAACATCAATTGAATTCTTACGTTAATAAGCCAACAGCAGTTGATTACAGGTCACTTACGCTGGTGAGTTCTGAAAATACATTTTATTTTCAAAATAAGGCCTATATATATATATATGTTACTTGAAAGTTGACGTTTGAGTGGTTTAATAATGGCATTTATGTTGAAATTAATTTCTTGTCTAATTTAATTCATTTTTTATAATGACGTGTTCATTATATTACTATACACTTTCAAATGCGTTTAAAAAGTGTTAAAAATAGTGAGTGATGTTTTTTGAAGGTTATAGTTTATTTAGTAGTTAAAATGAATAAAATGATTATTTGTTTTGTAAAGAATGATTGATCCGTGACATTTTAGAATACGCGCGAAGCATTAAACATCATTCCTTTAAAATGTAAATTGGTAAATGGAAGGAATTTTTGTCCCCTTTATTCTATTCTCATACCGAAACTAATTTTTAAAACATTTCCTGACAATAAGCCCTCGAGTGTAAAATATCTAACTCTATATATATATGTATATATATATATATAATCTCTCTCTCTCTCTCTATATATATATATATATATAAACTCTCGCTGGAACTGAAAAAATACGTGTGAAATAATAACAAATCGACCCTGAATGCTCGATGAATAATATTGGGGTCGGAAGATAGGTAGCAGCACATCGTCTAGTCATGTTCATTATCAGCAATGGCTTCACTTCTACTGCAAATTACACCCAGCAATACTGGCATGTACTACTGCACATGTTTATATGTTTGTTATTAATTGGCCTTAACTTGAGAAATTATCTTTTCCAAGTGCTACTGCGCGGCTGAAAAATAAAACTTTTTGACCAGATTTGTACCATTTTTATATTTTATTTCTGTTCCGCGTTACTTTGTGCGATATTCTTTTATTTGTGCATTTGCTTAACTCATGACTCATGGTCGACGCAAAAAAAAGTGATGATCAAACCATTTTATTCGTTTTGTATCTTAATTGAAAATTCTGTAAAGAAGCCAAAGGAGAAGTGTCAAAAACGTCTTATAGTTAATAATTATATAAGTATTCTGTGTTCTGCTGTCTCAGAAACAATTTCAGCACCTACAATCTTTATAAACACAAGATCCCCGGTACACTCTCACAAGTTTTGTTATCCCGTAAGTTTTACTAACAGAAGTTTAGCGCCTCACTTTCTGCGTTTCTATCACGTGCAGGTATTATAAACACTGGCTTAATTTTACACTTTGTGCAGTTTCATTACCCTCAAGTTTAGAAAATAGGAGCTCAACATTACAACGTGAATAGTTTCATTACCCTCTAGTTTTCACTACAGGAGCTCAGCATTATAATGTGGACAGTTATATACCTCATAAATCTAAAAATAAGAACTCAGTTCTACACTCTGAATAATTTCACCCCACATAAGTTCCATGGAGGAGCTCAGCTTAACGACGTGAATAGTTTCATTACCCTTTAGTTTTGAAAACAGGAGCTCAGCATAAAACTGCCAGCAGCTTCACCCCACACAAGTTCCATAAACAGGAGCCCGGAATTACACTTGAGCTGTTTCATCGCCCACAAGATTTACAAAAAGAAGCTCGGCGCAACACTTTCCACATTTCTTAATTACGCTCATAAGTTTTTCAAGCAAAAAACTCAAAGTTACGTGTTGATAAGATTCAATTTTATTAATAAAGAGGAATTTAGAGCTACAAATCAAAGAGTTTCAATACCCACGAGCTATATAAGCAGGAGGTCGGCGCAACACTTCGGCAGTTGAACAGTTGCCCTGGCAACTTCCCTCCGTAATTTTTGGAAGCCGAGCCAATTTCCGGTAGCCGCTGCCGCTATCAGTGACCAGGCGCAGCCGGGCCGTCATCTCAAAACTTACTCCCTCGACGGCCGTGACCATAAAGAAGCGTCTGTGTGAGCAGCGAAGGTAATGCAAAAGTGCAAGTAACACCAGCAAGACTCGTAAAAACTATCATTTACGACCAATACAAAGTGTGTGCAAGAAGCAAAGCTGTAGGGCAAGTGAGAGCGCTGTGGTATGGTCCATCTCAGTGTCGCTTCATGAGCGCGAGTACGATCTAGAATTTCTTTGCAATATGGTGCCACAACCAGGGATCGGTTCCTCAAAAGATAGCATGAGGAGTTACAATGATCTCTCGCAACAAGTTTCTAAGCGCATCAACGTTTCCTAGCCTAAGTTGTTGGGGTAAACATATCTCTGTAAGAGAGGTTCAAGAGGATTCTCGTAAGAGAGTTATAAGAATATCAGCTTTCCAAAAAGAGTTCTATCTATAACAACATCTTAAGAAGAGAGTTCCATGGTCAACAATGACGTTGAATAAAAGGTACATGAGTCTGAAATTCGTTGCAAGGGAATTTCACGAATAGCAAGGCTTTAAAACAAGTTCTTTGAGAATCATTGTCTATGTTCGAATTGTATACGAATCAATTTCGTTAAAAATGAGATTCGTGAGAATCGGCGTCGTTGTAAAATTGTCGCTGTCAGTGTCCTGGAATGGGAACAGGTGTGAGTATTTGAATCCGATGGACAACATCGTCACCAGCACCAGTGTGCAACACAGAGGCATGACACCACCACCACCACAGAGGCATGACACCACCACAAAAAGAGGCATGACACCACCACCACAGAAGCATGACACCACCAAAAGAGGCATGACACCACCACCACAGAGGCATGACACCACCACCACAGAGGCATGACACCACCACCACAGAGGCATGACACCACCACCACAGAGACATGAAACCACCACCACAGAGGCATGACACCACCACCAAAAGAGGCATGACACCACCAACACAGAGGCATGACCCCACCACCAAAAGAGGCAAGACACCACCACGACATAAGCATGACACCACCACCACAGAGGCATGACACCACCACCACAGAGGCATGACACCACCACCACAGAGGCTGACACCACCACCAAAAGAGGCATGTCATCACCAGCACAGAGGCATGACACCACCACGACAGAGGCATGACACCACTACCAAAAGAGACATGACACCACCAACACAGAGACATGACACCACCAACACAGAGGCATGACACAATCACCAAAAGAGCGCACACAAGGCATGCTTCTCCAGCACCCAAGGACAGGCGCTTGACTTTCTTCACCCTGCGCTGAACTGTCGTCCTTTTGACATCCTTTGATCCTGAAAGGCTTATCCTGCTCTATGCGAGCCTGAAAATTCCTAAAAAGAAAACGTCAGTCTGGTCGGGCTTTTGCCTTTTATACGTTCAAAGAAAATTTCTGAGACCCCAACTCAATCTTGCGTGAATTTTTGGGTACTCGAAGGAAGCAAACATTGTACCCCGAATCCGGCGCCAGGGTCTCAAACTTTCTGTGTTTGGACGGAAAACTCAGTAAAATATTGTTCGCTCGTGGTGGTACCAGGAGTTCTTTGTCGGCTTGATTGAATAGATCTCTAAATTTTGTGAGCTCCAATGCAAAGTATTTAATATCCATTGCGCTTTTATAAGAAATTGCCTTTTGTGGAGTCAGTGACAGCTATTTTTGGAGTGATTTTTCTAGCTCAAATCAGAATAACAAGATAAAGGGGGTCATGTGCGGGGTTGGATTACATGCATAAAAGCGTTGGCTAATTGAACAGGTGACTCTCAATCGCTCAGTAACAGAACTGCTTCTGTATGCGGAGAACAGTGAAATAAGGACGTTGCTAGTCGAATTTTCAGGGCAAAAATATAAAATGATAACGAGAAAATTTTACATGCTACTGAGAGGGGTGTTTCCTTCAATAATCAGCTGGTAATTACATAACGTCTCTTCAATTTCCTACGTATATTAAATAAACACATGAACGAAAAGAGACATGCCAAAAATATGTAAACCATTTATCAATGGCATATTCTTGCGTTGGAAAAAGAATTTTGCTTTCGAAAAATAGAGCGTTGAACATCCACTGTATTATCGGAAAGGATGTATCACAATTGAATCTAATCTTTTTGAGTTCGTTCCGACACTACCGGACTACACTTGATGCCAAAAAAGTGATTAATTACTTTCCAATCTCAGTAGGAGAATCGTTATGAAATTTATCACAAAGGTTCATGATATAATAACCATTCCTTAAGATTGGAAGTCGTGAATATTATGATTTTCATGCGACAAATCGGCTATTCACCTCTAAGTACTAGAGACGGACCTTGTCAGAGTGACGACTGGAAAATGTCAAAAGATTTCTTCCACAAGCAATCCCCTTCCTCAACAGGTTTCCTGAATGCACCTCAATTTTTTGAGCATTTCTTTTGACATTCTCCACTTTCGATCCATTTGTGGAGTTTCTGCAATTTCAAATCTTACTGCGGAGCTCCGCGGTAACTTTTCTTAACAGTTCACCTCATAAAGCCTGGTGTGTTCAAATCAGGAGTTCAAGGGGCCAAAATTCTTTCCCCCAAAGTCTACAGCGAACTCTCTTCTAAAACTTTCTTGAGTCCTCACACTTGTGAGAGAGGACGCTCCACAATCCATGAGTGTGAGATAAAAGTCTTTATTGATCTTCCAGGGCTTTCTCGGCTCCTATTCCAGGAAACTGAACACAAATCTTCGTCTTAGCGTCATGCAATACTTGAGCATAGCGGAGTCAGCCTTTCATCGTCCTCACACTTAGTCTAAGGAATTTGTTTGTCATTATATAGAAGCCCCCGGACGAAAATTACGATGAATAATCTTTGCTGCTGGCAATAAATGTTTTCTCTCTAATGAGAGTCTAAGACCAGAATGCCTCCGGTCTGCCTTTTTGCAAACGTATTCCGTCTCGAAATATTATGCCATCTGCATAAACAACTAGCCGACCATTTTTTCTTGTATTCGTATTGATCATCGCTTCCTGCAGCATTATAAACACGTGTGCTGCGGTAAAAACTTGACTCACAAGTCCCTCGTTCTGTTCCAGTTGTGTGTTTTTTGCCTTCGGACTGTGAAATGTGATTGCTGTGACTCATGAAACGGATTCAGGTAGATCAAGTTTGGTCGCTCATCACTGATCAGTTTCAAGTTGAAATAATGATGCCTTTCTCTTTATTTGAGATCTCCAGTATTCTTCTCCTCCGTCCTGTCAAGAAATTGATCACCATTTCTATGCGGGTTTTAGAATGCGGTGACGATGGCTGCATAAGTATTGGTGTTCATGTGACGCTCAAAAATAACTTTATTCCTTTTTTATAACAATTCTTTGTCTCGTTTTACAAGTTTTGCAACAAACGCTGTCAGTGAAGCTGAATATTTTATCAAGCAGTCAAAATGCTGAAGAAAATAATTATTTTTGCTGGAGCTATCCAAAAGGTATATTTTTGAGCCTCAGTTGTTAGAGGCATCGAGTTGGACTCGGCCTCCTGACCCATGGCTATTGCGGTTGAAAACGTTCATTTTACTTTCAATTGGACCAGAGTTCAGCACTCGAAATAACAATTCTAACCTTGAAAAGTATTTAAATTTAACAATTTCAACCTCGAGAAGTGTTCAAATTTAGCAATTCGAGCCTCAAGAAGTGTGGAAATTTAGGACGATCTCCGCGTGTGATTCTTATTTATGAACTATGAAGCGACATCAATGTCTATATCAATTTTTTCTGTAGATGTAGCGTTAGCTGATGTATAATTTTAAACTGTAATCATTTACATACGAAAGGACTTGCCGTAAATAAAACCGATCAAACGCATAGAAATTTAATAAAATATGTCATGCGCATTTAAATTAAGATTAAAAATTATATTCATTTTTAACACAGCATAACCCAAATTTTCTTGATTCATTTATTCCAAAAATTTCAAATTTTTTTATCTTTTCAAATATTTTCAATTTGATTATTTCCGCTGTACAGCATCATAATAAAGACATGGAGTGTGAGGGCGAGTAGCGTCGTGCTGGAGCCCCATAATAAAGACATGGAGTGTGAGGGCGAGTAGCGTCGTGCTGGAGCCCCATAATAAAGACATGGAGTGTGAGGGCGAGTAGCGTCGTGCTGGAGCCCCATAATAAAGACATGGAGTGTGAGGGCGAGTAGCGTCGTGCTGGAGCCCCATAATAAAGACATGGAGTGTGAGGGCGAGTAGCGTCGTGCTGGAGCCCCATAATAAAGACATGGAGTGTGAGGGCGAGTATCGTCGTGCTGGAGCACTCGGCTACCTCGATTGGCTAGCTGAGAGGTGCTTCTTTCTAGATATGTTATTCACATTGGCAATTTCTGAGGGCACGAAGTTGGTGTAATTATTCCAACTTGGTTGAAATTATCTGTGAAAGGTTTGTTCCTTAACCGAGCCTCATGCAATACCTGTTACATGGTTGTTGCGAAGTAACAAACAACATTAAATAACTTAATAACCAACTTTAAAGAACTGAACCAGCTTTAAATGACTGAATAACCAGCATTAAATAACTTATTAACCAACATTAAATAACTTATTAATCCACATTAAATGAGTGAATAACCAGCATTAAGTACTTGAACATTAAACAACTAAACCAACAACAAATAACTGAATAGCCAGTATCAAATAACTGAATTTAAATAACTGAACCAACAATAACAAACATCGGCACCTAAGGATGCTTTATTTCCAAACAAGCCTGATACATATCATATTGTGTATTGGTTTTTCAAGTGCCTTATGACTAACACTACATATAGGACACCATGACGGTTTCCCCCGTAAAACCGGTGCCCATTTCCAACACCTTGGTTGAGTGGGGTATTGTGCTTGAGTTTTCCCTTATACCCAATGGGGAAATAGCCGCGCAACGCCGGGATTCGAACCCTTGACACCTTCATGGAAGGCCTTAACCACTGTACCTCGGCAAGCAAGCAATAAATAACTGAAAAACCAACATTAAATACGTTGGTACCAAACAACTAAACCAACACTAAATATCTGAATAGCCAATATCAAACAACTTAATTTTAAACAATTGAACCAACAATAAATAATTCAATAACCAGCATTAAATAACTTAATATTGACTGAACTATTCAAATCCACTCATTTCGATGATATGTTGTTGCAATAATAATATAAGGCGCGTTCATTCACAGCCTCGTGTATTATAGCATGGGCTTAGCTTGCACCTGCAACGGCAGCTCTTCACTTTCAGTAAGTCGTTGAAATATTTGGATTTTGGTAAAAGTGGCATTGTTGGTGTGTGTAAAGCGGCCCTTAGACGATCAATTTTATTGTCAAAATAATTGACAATAATGAATATTGACAATTTAATTGATCGTCTGTGGGTTTGATTGACGACCGTCAATTAATTGACTTAGTGGGTAAAAAAATTCATCAGTATATTGAGTCAAAGATACTGACAATTAAATTGATCGTCTATGGGCCCCTTAAGAGCCGTTTTTAAGGCTCTTTATTTAACCCAAATGATTCATTCTAAACATTGGTTCAGTCGTGACTCGAAAAACGCGTTTGCAAAGTATTTTCTTTTTCTTCCTTTGTCTGGGGAAGAATTATCACCATCTTATTCGTGATGGGCGGGTTCATTTTTATATTTAAACGATTTTTTATTTCATTTTTCCAACGGATATATGACGCAAATTTTTATTTGAAGCATTTTTCTCTTGCATCAAACATCGGCGGCGTAGAGTTAGCAATGGTTTGTTATTTCTTACTTACTTGCAAGAGCTTCAACAATGATGACAACAAAATATTTGCAAACTACGTGTTTATGAGCCTCCAAGCTTTTCTGGTCGCCAAAGACGAGGAACGAGCACACCACCTGAACATGTTAGATCTTTAGAGATTATAATAATGAAAGCAATTTAAAGTCGAGTTTCTGCTCGTTTTCCCAATCGATGACGCTGAGCAGAGCTCCATCGACTGACGGCGCAGATCGACCACGGCGGCGACGGTGGGGCGGGACCCGGATTCTGGAATTGGAGAAGTCTGTTCTGTCGGATGTTATTATCTGTCTCCAGCATTGCAACAAACGATAATCTGCCTGCCATTGCAGCAGCATTATGTGTCTCCAGAATTGCAATATAAGAAAGTGTTGCAGCAAACGACAATCTGTCTGACGTTCCAGCAGCGTAATCTTTTCCAGTGTTGCAGCAAACGACAATCTGTCTGACGTTCCAGCAGCGTTATCTTTCTCCAGTGTTGCAACACACGACAATCCGTATTGTAAAGCTCACATTTGCTCCTTCAGTGCTCCGTTGCAACAACATTATCCCTTTTCACTGGAGGAACAAATGGTAATCTGCCTTGAAATAACAAACGGAAATCTTTCTCGTGGCGTCCACTTTTTATTATGTAAAGTTTTGAGTATGCCCTTTGCATACTCAAATGGATACTAGAAATTAAACTACTACGAATAATAAATTAAACTTTCGTTTCCAAACTATGTTCTTCAATATTGACCTCAAATTGAATTCCCATAACCAAGCGATGTAAGCCTCTTCCAAATTGGATTACGGGGAAGAATTGCATTTCACTAGGTGTAAGTTTGAATTCAGCATACCGCGAAGGTTGTACTGTTATAGGATAATTGTAGTTCACAAATGCACATAGGCGTTTGCAGAGAACTACATTAGAACTTCTGACACTCAATAAGACGGTTACCGCAATAGTAGCTGCAACAAGGTGTTTACACGTCAGCAATGAGGCTTTGGATTTATGAAGGCAAAACCACGCGGTTTCATGCACGAAAAGATTGTTGGGTGTCTGTCTGTGCATTTCAGAGCAGCTTTCTTTGTTCTACGTCGATTTAATGGAACACGTCATTGTGGAGTTCTTGATTTGCTTGACAGCGTCCGAACTTGCAGTGGACTGCGTTGTTAGAAAAGCTGCGTTGTTAGATGTGCTGCGTTGTTAGATGTGCTGCGTTTTTAGATGTGCTGCGTTGTTAGATGTGCTGCGTTGTTAGATGTGCTGCGTTGTTGATGTGCTGCGTTGTTAGATGTGCTGCGTTGTTAGATGTGCTGCGTTGTTAGATGTGCTGTGTTGTTATAGGTGCTGTGTTGTTAGATGTGCTACAACGCCTAGGTTCGTTCTGGTGTGAGAGTCAAAGTTATTTTGTTCAAATTGTTTGGGCTAAAATAAAAATTATCAATAAACATTAATAATGAATAAATAAACCTAGCGTGTGCCAAAATAAAAATTTTTATTGAGTAGTTATTTTCTGATATTTGGAACGGTATTAGATTAAATAGTGTCATTTAGTGTATTTAATGCGCATAACGTCTCTTGCTTTAGTATATTTCGGTTAATAATCCACACTCCTTGAGGGCTTGCAAAAATAAATATTAATCAGAGAGCTCTTACAAAATGATTTTCAGTCAAAAAGACATCGCGAAAAATTATTATCATAGAATCTTATAAAATTAATTTTTTATCTGAGATCCGTAACATGAAATAATTCAAAATCAGATTGAACTCAGAAAATTATTTACTACCTCAAAGCCTTGAGAAAAAAATTTGCAGCAAAAGAGCTTTGATGAAAACCGCTTAATTTAGTTCCCGGAAGGGAAAATTAAATGAATAAAGTTTTCATTTTCATGTAAGAATTTTTTCACACTAGAAATATTGCTATCATCACTGCTACTCACTCGAACAATAACTCGAAAAATGAAATGAACTCCCGCTCGCATAATTTCTGCCTTCTCACGTCGCTTTTCAGAGCACGAGCATTATGCGTCACAGAAGAACGCCTCTGCAATATAGCATCTTGAGTTCCGTGCGTGTAGAACTGAATTTCTCCAGCTATCTGCTTCTAAAACGAGCTATCAACAGAAAACTTCAAACCAAATAACGAGTGCAATCTTCAGCACTCCTAAACCGAGCTCTCAAAAGGAAATTTGAGACCAGCGTTAGCAGAAGAGAGCTTATTTCGCAAATCTTTTCTCGGAACTCTTCTTCTTCAGCTTTTCTGCGGAGTGCAAAACTGCTCGTCTACCAGAATGCATCCCTATTCAGTCGCGGGTTCCGTTCCGTCTTGCCAAGAAGAGCAGACGCCTCCTCCAATGGCGGCAGGAGAGGCTGGCTTTTGTGCTCCAGGTCATAACCACAGAACCTTCATAAAAGATGCGAGATGAGTACCACTTTCGTCTTTGCTCTCTCTAAGATGAGCAAAAATCTACGTGCCCGACGGCTATTCGAAACCATCTGCTGTCTTTGCTGGGGCGTGTTGGTGTCTATAGTAAATGTAATGAGGCTTCCACTTGTAAGTCTTGAGCAGTTTATGGCATTTCTTGTGCATAAGCTGTGAGTTATATGCCTCGTAATATTGGTATCCACTGAATTATTTGCTCGCGAGAGGTTAATCGCTGCTTCTCATTCATTGTACATATATTTATGTTTTTATTCAACATTTGTATTCTTTAACGCAAATTTGCAGTCATAATATAACGAAGAGTAAACGTCTTTGTTCCTCTTGCGAATACAAGTTAAACGCAAGTAGACCACGTAGTTTGTTGAGTCAAACTTTCAACCCTTATGAGCGTTATCATCAGGGCGACTTATACAAAACTTTCGGGCTGAAACTTTGCGGTATTTTGGGTACAGCAGTAAAGTCTTATTTTAAGAGAATGGAAAACTTCTCAACGCAAACAATAACTGAAAGAGGAGTCGACAACGAGGTGTGAGTAATACCTAAGGTATAAATTTGAATATTAATTGATTGTATTATTCGGCGATATCAATTTTACTGTATCGTCTAGGCAGATCTTTGGGTGTTAGATGCTGCTGCAGATTTGCAGGCATTCTTGAGGCAAAATCCGACCGAAAGAAAAACGTCTTCCAAGAAATCTTATGCATGCCTAAATGTTCGACCAACTACATCGGCGAAACAGGGAAACAATCAAAACGCCGATTATCGGAACAGAATCGTGTTATCAAATGGACGCAAATTGCTAAAGAAAGCTACTAACACTCTTTACAAACTGACCATCAACTGGATATAACCAACAGTACTGTTTAAGCGCAAGAAATTAAAATGTATCCAAGAGCTGACATGCACAGCAACAAATTTTATGCAAAATTAAAAATAGTAACTCTGGCTTTCAGTGTCGGCATAACAATCACTGTTAAAATTATATTGTCATAAAGTCAAATTGCTGCAATTATTACATTCGTAATGCGCCCTGTTACTGAAAGGTCATTATGATTGCCATCATCAAAAAATATACGTCATATCTACACGCCCAGCACAAGACAAGGTGCAATACAGCTAAAAATATAGTCTCTAAGAGAGCCATGTACAAAAATGTTTCATTGCAATCTATTATGCCAAAACAAAGTTTATTTGATGATTTTTTGCTACGTTAGAGTGGTACTGAGACACGCTAGCTTGTTTGTTTACTTTTTTCTAGCCGAACACACGCAAGTCAAAAGTGGGGTATGACGTACACAGTTTGTAAACACACGTCTCTTAGTTTCGCCTTGAGAGATGAGCGTCGTTGTGAGGGCTCGAAGGCAAGCAAACTTTATTTTACCTCCTTTGCCCCAGTTGAAGAATATCGTACTTAAACTGTGTAGTGAGCGCTCAGTTAAAAACCTTACCATGTAGAATTTAAGCCAACCGAATCTAACCTCAATGAGCACCCGACTAGGTAGAATATAAGCTAACCAAATCTGGAAAAAAATAATGGAGACCATGCTTGGACAAAACAATCAATGGATTTTTATCCTGTATTTTAGTTTAAATATCGATCAAAATTGTTCAAATATCCACTACCGCATTCTTATCAATACCACAGAAACTATACGCATACATTTAACGTTTTACCTCATGAATCATAAACTAAACCCAGTAATTTTCGAAAATTTTATTCTTTCTCGACAAATCTTTCGGATGCTTTCTTTCAAATCGACATCCCCTGGTTCCAGTTCATTAACTCTCGCGTTTTTCCATCGCTTCAATGCCGGCGTGCTCGGAACATGTGTAATTTGATTTCGAGTCTGCGGTTTTATCACTCGAGTAGCGCTCCCTCGCGTACCTTGTCTGTAACCAGCGAAGCTTTGGATTTCGCTAGGCTGTAGCCAACGACCTGACGACTGCAGAAGAAAGACGCGATGGCCACTGAGAGGAGCTTTTCGAATTTGGTAGAATTCAATTTGCTCTCACCAGATGGAATGGAACTGAGCTTACACTTTGAGCTTGTAAACTTCGGTGTTACAGTTGACTGTTCATTGTTCGAACGTGCAGTTCTAGACGCTGCGGAACGGATTCTTTCAGTCTTGTATAAAAATTGCCTAAAATTTACTGTTCATGAAAGATGTGTGTTCAAGAGGAAATTATGCGGAAGCACATCCATGGCTCTCTGTTCTCTAGCCTCCAAATGTTTCACGTTACCCACAGCTATTTGCGACCACTGGGGATACATAGGCGCAGAACTTTTGCGTGTACACTCCGGACGTGTTGTTGTGGGTTTTTATTCTGATTTGAAAATGAGATCAAAGCTTTGAAAGTCTTGGGAGAACCGTCGTAGATGTTGCAGCAACACCCACTTTAAAAAAAAATTAGGCTCATTTTTCCTCGTCTGTGCTAGTCATTAAGCATTTCCATCGTCATTAAGCATTTCCGACGTGACTTTCAGTCTCTGAGCTGAAGTGGAAAAAATGAAAGTTTAGAAAATGTTCACTTGAAGTAGATACATATTTTACCCACCGAAACCAGCTTAAATGCAATGAGCATTTTCAGCAAGAGCCAAAAGGAATTTGAAGTGTGGAAGTGCAATAAAACTCATGAATTAAATAAATTTTTGGAGAGTATTTCGAAAGCGATCGAAATGATGTCGGATTTCATCGTTGAAGGGATCAAAAGAATAATATCAACGAGTTTTAATGCCAGTTTCATTTTATAACAGTTCGAAAGATATTTATTCTCAATTCAACTCGAGGTATGAATATCAATGGAAGAGGACGAATAGCGATGATAATCTTTGGGCCTGAAACACACGAATTACAGCTCAGCTTATCCAGCATTTCCATACTGGGTCGGGCTGGAGTGAAGCACAGCGGCTTACAGTCGGGAGTTGGCTGATGGATTTCAAAGCAGCGCATAACTCACGGAAAATCCGAAGCCCATCTCTGCGTTACCTTGGTTACGACTAGAAAAATCTATTCAAACTTACATCATCGTCTCTAGATAGAGCTGCAACGGAAAAATGTCACACGCTGCAAAAGAAAATTTCGGAAAAACCTCTCACGCTGTAAAAAAATTCCATTTTGAAGCGCTGTTAAAATTATGCTTGTGTTACCCGATGCTGTTTGCGCAAAAAGCGTTTTATGTTTTCGAGGTGTAATCGAAAAGCTTGCTTTTCTATCCTTGAGCAGACCGTTCTTTTGTAGTTTTAACGAATCTAAATGAAATTAGGTTTCTTCAATCAACTGTCCCACACTTAAAAATCAAAAACTTTAAGCTTCGTTTCATACCGGCACGGGACTCAGGAGATAGTCTGCACATCCTGCGTGAGACAATTGCTCCAATAATGGAACGTTCAAACTTTTCCGAGAGCGAAATGGGACATTTAGCTTTTAGTTTCATTCTCAGCAATCCCAGATGTTGCGCAGACCAATACGCAATTTCTGTTTTGTCGGAATTGTTTTCTGAAACGCTGCTATTAGAGTTCTTCAACGAATATTGGGAGGCTAGCGCAAGACTTCCCCGCACCACTTGCAAACTTGGCGTAATGTTTTAGGCGATGTCATTTTTCCATATTAGGCGAATCAGAGGCACTTATGCGGTGAGCGAAGTTAAAAAAGTTGGGGCATCTAATCACGAGAAATTGCTAACAACGGCAGCAATCTTCTTCTCCTCAGCCCAGAACATCCAGGCGCATCAACCTAAATGTTCGTAACTGCGATGCGTTTGCACAAACCGGGAAGTTTGCTAACGAAATTTCAGCTGCTCTAAAATATTCTACGCAGATTCGGTGACGTGGTTTTGCCGCGGTGTTTTTTTTAAGTTTCAGTGTTTCAAAGTATGATACTGTAAGGACTCATATGTTAAAAAATAATTAACGTGCGTTCCAATTAGACTTCTTTTTAAGATAGCTGTTAAAATAGCTGTATGCAATGCAAATCATGACAAATCATTCTTCGCTTAGAGATCTCATTTGCTAACAAAAGAATAATTATAGAATGAGAGGATTTATGGAAAAGTTTGCCTGCAAATTCCTGCATCCTCTTGTAAAGATAGACCTGGTGACTTACACAAACGACATCATGATGAAAATATCAGATCGAAGGGAATGAACTGTCATATTCTTCTGCAGCGATTTTAATCCACTGACCCCACATGATGTCAATAATAATTCATCGATGTAACTAAAATTTTACTTACTTCCAATATCCACTAGATTCTTAACTATGACCTAAAATGCCCAATAAACGATACAAAAAGCCCAAAATTTTTCAAAAAGCTCGCTCTGGACTACAAATAATTCTTAAACAATGACACTGAATTAGAGCAAGTTAATTTAATGCGCGTGACAAGCTCGTATTTTTTTGCGTTGTCTTCAAATGAGGACAGGGGCGAAGTGTGCGCCACGAGAATGTTTGGAGCAGTAACCCTCGAATGCCAGGCCTGCATTATTGAGCGTTGGCATTTGTACTTCGGTAGCCTCCGAGGGGAGCGCCACGGTGAGGCTACACAGACTCATGCAAATGCAGCACTTCAGCGTGCCGGGCAAAGTTTCCTTGCGAAGTCGTAATGAGAAGTAAAATGACGTTGACGTTTAAATGTTAATCTTGGCTGGGTATTGACTGTACTCACGAAATCACGCTAGATTTCTTACTCTTTTCTATACTTTCTAAGCTAGTTTTTAGATAGAAATATCCTTTTAATCTTGACTCTGTATTTCGTTTTAAGTTATACAATAGTACTTACTGCCTGAGTGCCTACTGTTTACTAATTTTGAATGACTGATCACGCTGATATATTAGATGAAATCGACCCGGATCTCAATCATTTGAACAGAATATTTCCAAACCTAAACGACTCTGAAAACTGCAGATATACTAATATATCAAAATTCAACGAATCTATACGAATAACCCGGCAGGATTTTTCGCTACTGTGTTGGAACTGTAGGTCACTCTATCCAAAATTGGAAGAGATACAATGCACTATTACTGAACCTAAGTATACCTTAGATGTGATTAGCTTCACCGAAAGCTGGCTAGATGACTCGACCAAAGACATGATTAAATTTGAAAATTATCATAGTTACCATTCGCTACGAAAAAACAAGCGAGGCGGGGGCATCAGTACATACATTTCTAAGCACATGGATTCGAGAATCATAGCAAGTGCAACACTGAATCAGGATCATATAGAATCATTATTCGTAGAACTGTCTAGAGATGGCAAACGAATTGTGCTTGGAACGGTGTATAGGCCGCCTACAGCCTGTCCTATATCCTTCCTTAATGAGCTTAATCGAATTATTTCTCAGTTCAACAGGTCCTTCTACAATGACATAATAATATGCGGTGACTTCAACTATGATTTGCTGAAACATGAAAGATATGAACCAATCTCTAATTTCTTAAATGCATTTCATTCTAAATCTTTCCTTCCGATCATCACAAAGCCAACACGAATAACCTCAGAATGTGCTACGCTGCTTGACAATATCTTTATGACAGACCCAAGTGATTTTCTTGCTGGAATAATTACTTCTGACTTATCAGCTCATTTTCCAGTTTTTCTTATTAAGAAAAATGTCTATCTTGCGTGCACCAAAGCACGGGCTAAAACTTACTCATATCGTAAAATAAACGAATCAAATTTAGAAGAAATGCGCACCGTTCTAGAAGATTTAATGCCAACATTGCACATCACCCAACAAAACAATAATGCAAGGAGCATTGATGAATCAGTAGTAAAGTTGACTGAAACTATAATGAACGCATACAATCAGTGTTGCCCAATTGTAACTCGTACAGTTACCCCGAAAAATAAACAAAAGCCCTGGATTACTAGAGACATCGTGATAAATATAAATAAACGCCAAGCGTACCTAGCCCTCCTTTGCGAAGGGCGAATATCTAGAGAAACATATAACCGATTCAGAAACTATGTGACAAACCAGATAAGAACATCAAAAAAGTGCTACTTTACCCTCAAGTTTACTCAATTCAAAGCTGACGTTAAAAAGACTTGGCGCCTCCTTAACTCTTGTTATAAACCGAATAACGCCGATAAAAAGAAAATTGGATATATCACTCAAGATGATGTAAAATACCATGAGAAGAATGAAATTGTTAATCTCTTCAACAACTTCTTCGTAAACGTAGGGAAAACTATAGCCAATGGTATTCCAAGTGAACCTACTGATCACCTGGAATTTATGGATCATATTCGAGAACACAACTCCTTTTTCTTTACTCCTACAGACTCCTCCGATGTAATTGCGTGCATAAACAACATGAAAAATAAATCGAGTGGGTTACAAACGTTTCCAACTAAAATACTTAAACTAATTGCTGATATTGTGGCCCCGCTGATATCCAATATTATTAACCAGTCTCTCTTACTAGGCACTTTCCCGAACTCCCTCAAAGTTGCTAGAGTAACCCCTATCTTTAAAAATGGTGAAAAAACCTGTGTAAACAATTATCGACCTATCTCCATGTTACCAATTATTAGCAAGGTATTCGAGAAAATTGTGTATAAAAAAGTGTACTCTTATTTTGAACAAAAATCATTTCTCTATGATAAACAATACGGCTTTCGCTGTAAAAAATCAACAACACAGGCAATATTAAATCATTTACAATTCCTTTATTCTAATATAGATAACGGAAAGACTGTCTTCTCTGTATTTCTTGACTTTCGAAAAGCATTCGATTGTGTGGACCATAACATATTACTCTCGAAACTTCATTGTTATGGCATTCGTGGGGTTGCCCATGATTGGTTCAGATCATACCTAACAAATCGGAAGCAATACGTTGTCATTGACGACGCAAAATCGGACCCACAGAAAAATAGCCATGGAGTTCCACAAGGATCTGTTCTTGGGCCTCTCCTTTTTCTGATTTTTATCAATGATATTATTAAATCTACATCATTTTTTAATTCATACTTTTTGCCGATGACAGTACGCTTTCTGCGGTCCTTCCGAACGAAAATCCCACTACGATTGCGGAGAGTATAAATAATGAACTCCTTAATGTTTCACTGTGGCTTAAAGCTAATAAAATAAGCCTCAATATCGATAAAACAAATTATATTACGTTCTCATACAAGAAAAATATATCTCTACCATCCATTAAAATTGGCGAAGGTGAAATCAAAGACACCAACTCATGTAAATTTCTGGGCATCATAATAGATAAACATCTGGCCTTCAAAGAGCACATCACTCATATTAGTTCTAAATTATCAAAATCCATCGGAATCCTGAATAAAGTTAAAAATTTCCTGCCTGAAACAGCCTTACTAATGCTTTATCGAACGCTCATTTCACCATACCTGCAATACGGAATAGAAGCATGGCATGGAACTGATAAAAACAAAACCAACATAATTTTTACTCTGCAAAAAAGAGCCATCAGAGCGGTAAAGAACCAAGAATATAATGCTCACACAAATGATTCATTCAAAAATTTACAAATACTTAAACTCTCGGATCTCTACAAAATCTCCATCTGCAATTTCATCTACAAAACATTAGCTAATGATGGCGACAATAGCCTTCAACAGTTATTAACTGCGCAAACTGGTCATCACGACCATTTAACACGAAATAAAAGTAAATTCATGCTTCCTTATTATTCAAAGGCCCGCTCGCAACATAGTATACTATTCGTTGGAACTAAAACCTGGAACTCAATACCTGCGGAGATCCGTGAAAGTAATTCTTACAAGGTATTTAAAATAAATCTTGAGTCTCACTTCTTATCAGAATACTAGTCGTGTAAGATCACCAAGTCAAATCCTGCCTCCTACATGTCTGGTCCTAATAATGCAATTTGCCATGAGTAATATCGCCGATTTTCAGTCTGCTCCCAAATCGTTATCGAATATACTGTTAAATATTGTCCATATGACCTATATTGTAAAATTTAACATCAATATCGAGTTCATTATCCTGTTGATCAGTCTAATGCGAAACTAGGCTAAGTGAATTAGGTTAAACATTATTGTACGCCCTAGAATAATGTAATGGTAGGATGCCCTAGAAGTCGCTGAACTTATTCGGGCCTACAGGTAGCTATACTCAACTCTGACCATTGTATTAGACTTAAGAAGCATTCTACCTCTGTATCTCCTGTGGTAAATAAATTGTTTAAATTGTTTAAATTGTTTAAATGATTTTCATCTTCTGACTTGCGTGCTTGATAATGTTCTTGTCAATTAACATGAGCATTACGACATCCATGTGTAAATTGTAACTGAGGATCGTAATTTTAATAATATTTGAACGTATTTTTTCGTGCTTTTCTCTCGATCATTTATTTTCGACAACTGACGTGGGAATTACGATAATCATGCGTGAATATCAACTGAGGATCTTAATGTTTTGATATTTTAAAACCCAAGTTATCCATTTCATGTACCAGCTTTATTGGAAATAAACTATTTTTATTTTCTTCTTTTTCTTTCAACTTCTGATTTGCGTGCTTAATGATGTTCATCTTCTGTTTTGTTTTGTGTGATTAATGATGTTCATCTTCTGATTTGTGTGGTTAATGATGTTCATCATCTGATTTGCATGTATAATTATGTTTGTCTTCTGATTCGCGCGTTGCTTCCCCAAGGGAAGGCCACTTTTGTAATACTGAACGTTTTCGTTGATTGTGCATGGAAATTTTCCGATGTAAAGACTTAAAATGTTGGTGTTGTAACTGAGACTCACTCACCAGCGCTAGAACTATCTTATAGCTTAGTAAAGAAACTTCTTGTTGTTGGGACTCAGAAACATAAATTTATATTGATCGTAAAGAAGTGACTGTATCAATGTGAAAGAACGGGAAATAAAAACATTTGCTAAATTAGAAATTGCATGAACAAGACGAATTTTGTCACACTTACCCTATTTTACTGAAAGTGTTTTTTGCAACATTTATGGTCGAATAGCTCCGTAAATGAACGCAAATACATTTTTTGACGAATGCACAAGCCAATGTGAAAGTTTTTTTATAAAACTTACTTAGTTAAAACACGGTAAATCATGGTGTAATTATTACTCGTCCATCTATATGAAATTTGACTACAGCGATACAGAATTCAAGGTCCCCATTTACATATATTTGTATAGCTTTGCTGTCTGCCTTGCGTTGTGATGGAAAGCATAAACGGTTTCTAATTCGTCCAGATCACGGCAGAGTGAGCTTCGTTCTGCAGTCTTTTGGCCGGGGAATACTTGAAGCAATACCGGGACAGTCGGCTGGCGATCCCTGAGAAGGCAGGCAGTTTCGTTTCTTCTGTGGTTCGTTTGTGTTCGCGAGCGCCTAATAGTGTACTCGCCCGGTCAAGGATGGTCGATGGTGCTCTTTATACAAGCTCAGTGCGTCCTTCTTACAGGCACTCAAGTCCAGCATGGGTTTGATTCCTTCTTGAGAAGCAGGAAAGCAGTTGGGGCCCAAGCTGAGCACTCTTGTGGAGGCTCTGGTCACTGGAGGGCTCTCGAAGACCTCGAGGTCCTCCAAGCACGAGTCTGGCACCCGGCTCTTGCGGAGCTGGAGAGCGCGAGCAATCGATGCTGCACTCGCGACCCCGTGTTCTGACGTCCACAAAAGACCTGAGCTTCTTTTTCTACTTCTTTCACACGCCAAAGCGCTTCAGAAGTTCCCATGATGAAATGAACTTACTTAATTTTAGGTTGAAGTTTTCAATTCTTGTTGCTGAGGCACCACAGATGGAAATTGAATGTTTCTGCAATCGATTGTCAAAAGAGAAGTTGCTTATAAAATGTATCGCATTTGCTTTCAATATGCAACCAATTTTTTTACATTGGTATTGGGTTCAGATCCCAAGCCCTTGTTGACCTTACTAATTAATGTTCGCTATGCAGGAACAATTTCTAACCTTTTACCGCTCCGGAATGTCCTTCAAACACATAAGCGGCAGAAACGGACTTTTACTATGAATGGCAGCATCGGAATTTTGTAACGTATGTATTCAATTAGAACTTGGACCACGACTATTCGATGAACACCGTTACTTCGTAACAGTGGCTACATCATTAGATTAATTTTGATTTTCGCGGCAGTTGCGGTCGCTATGTATTATATTATGTTATGTTGTATTATGTTATGTTGCAGTTGTTATGTATTATATTGTGTTGTGTTATATTATGTAGCGGTTGTTATGTATTATAATATGTTATGTTGCGTTATGTAGCGGTAGTTATGTATTATATTATGTTATGTTGTGTTATGTTAAGTAGCAGTTGTTATGTATTATATTATGTTATGTTGTGTTATGTAGCGGTAGTTATATATTATATTATGTTATGTTGTGTTATGTTAAGTAGCGGTTGTTATGTATTATATTATCTTATGCTGTGTTATGTTATGTTGCGGTTGTTATGTATTAAATTATGTTATGTTGTGTTATGCTATGTAGCGGTTGTTATGTATATATTATGTTATGTTGTGTTATGTTATGTAGCGGTTGTTATGCATTATATTACGTAATGTTGTGTTATATTATGTAGCGGTCGTTATGCATTATTATATTATGTTATGTTGTGCTATGTTATGTTGCGGTTGTTATGAATTATTGAAAAAGTATTAATTCAAAACACAAGCTATACCTTAATTTAGATACAATCGTATTTTGTTTACCTAAATTTTAAGTTTAGCCAATTTGCGAAGTGCTTATGAGTTTTCGAATTGAATTCTGACTTTGCACTCGCAAAGTAATTTAGAAAATGCTTAACGGCACAATGGCTTCAGAATTACATAGGCCTCACCCTAGCTATGTATAGATGTAGCTCGGTAACAGCTACAACCTTACCTACTTGGACTTCCAATGCAGTATATTGTGCCCGGGTACTAACAGCACTGTACATACATTGTATCTTGGTACCACAAGTACATTACGCAGTATCCGGGTACTACCAACACTGTACATACATTGTATCTAGGTACCACTAGTACATTATGCAGTATCTTGGTACTGCCAACACTGTACATACATCGTATCTAGGTACCACAAGTACATTACGCAGTATCCGGGTACTGCCAACACTGTACATACGTTGTATCTAGGTACCACAAGTACATTACGCAGTATCCGGGTACTTCCAACACTGTACATACGTTGTATCTAGGTACAACAAGTACATTACGCAGTATCCGGGTACTACCAACACTGTACATACATTGTATCTAGGTACCACGAATACATTATACTGTCTCTGGATACTACCAATTCAGAGTTCTGGATCTGGTCACCACCAAAACAATACACTGAATCTGTATATCATGAATATAGGAAACTGTCTCGGTACTCCCAATACTGCACGCTATATTTTGGCTCCACCAATACAGTCCATTACCACTTAGCACTACCGGTGCTGTACGCTATACCTGCTGTACTAAATATTTTCAAGCACATTGAGATGAGTTCATCGCACTTTGTGTCTCACACTTCAATTCCATCAGCCCTCTTTTCCTAAAACTACATTATAATTTTTTTATATAAATTTACATTATGTAGTTTATATAAATTATAAACACAACAATAATAATATAACACAACATAACACAATTTATATAAATTATAAACTACATACACCCTATCATTTAATTAACATATGCTCATAATTTAAAATAATTTATTTACCACAATCAAAGCAGCAGTAGATTGTTTCACAGGTCTTTTACTAAGGACACATTTGGGTGTAGCTGCTTGTGGCCCAGAATAAGTACAGAAACTTCTAGGGTATCCTTCCATCCACGCTTTTTTAATGTGTTCAATTATGCTTAACTTAATTCACTTAACTTAATTTACGTAACCAAATCGTCAAAATTTGAATGCTATGCCTCAGGAGCGTCGAGTTGGAGTTACCCTACGACCTTTGCAGCGCCTGAACGACAGAGGCTTCTGTATTTCGCCTCCAATGTCACAAGATTCTTGACGAGTTTCGTCCAAAGACAAGATGCGCTTAAAAGAATGAACTTGGTTCGAGCCCTGCAGAATTACGTGCTTTTTGGCGGAGCGTTTTATGAGAAAGAGGCCGCTCATTTATTACCTACGCTTCGTGAAAAAGAAAATCGTTCATTTTACGTTTAAGTGAATCAGGTAATGACACTCAAGAATCAAGTAATGACACTCAAGAATCAGGTAATGACACTCAAGAATCAGGTAATGACACTTAAAAAATCAGGTAATGACACTCAAAGAATCAGGTAATGACACTCAAGAATCAGGTAATGACACTCAAAGAATCAAGTAATGAGAATCAGGCAATGACACTCACAGAATCAAGTAATGACACTCAATGAATCAGGTAATGACACTTAAAGAATCAGGTTATAATACTCAATGACATTTTAGAGCTCGGAAAATTACTTTTAGCTACTCATTCTGTGAAATGTTCATGTTAGAGAAAAATTATATTCTTTAACCGCTCTGTTGAATCAGTGGAATTTCATTTAATTTAGTAAACATGACGGTTTTTCAGCAAAAACTTCTTGGTAACAGAAATGATTTATGTTTTGTAAAATACACTGAGAACCATTAAAATTTGTGCAGTAAAAAATCAGTGCAGTGCCCCAAGATTTTACTAGCTGCTGAGCTCAGTATGTGCAGGTCTGTAGGACCCACTTAGAGCAGCCATTCTTGGCAAAGAGTAACCGCTGGAAACGCCACGCATATCCGGGCTGCTCAGTGAAGTTCATTGCCGCAATTACTGCAGTGCTACAAGCGTCATAGGGGCAAGAAAACCGACCTGCCATCGATGCCTTACAGGTACTGCAGTCCTACTATGCTAATTCTGAACTGAGTGAATCTGTTTATGGAAATTGTTCTCCTGTCGTCTTTTTTAAGCTTATACAAAAAACGTTCATTGTATTAAAATTTTTTTTGGTGAATTCGTCCTTATATTTCTCGAACCATTTTCGAATCGATAACTACGCACAGAAAAGAGATATTGTGGTGTTTATATACAAAACCAGGCACTTTGATTACATGCATCTTGCTAGCGTTTTAAGTTGCTAGCGTTGTGACACACTCACATTCCCCGAAACCTTATGCAACAAACAGCAAAAATTCTTTCAATACAATGCACATTTGAGGCATTCAAAGAGCGACTCTCCGCTTAGATCAGCAGGGAATGCAGTTACATCTAAAGGGATCTTCAAATGCGCCAGCAGCTCAGCGTGTAATTCGCTCTGGATCCATTTAACGAAGTCTGTGGGGGCTTTTTTGGTCTTGCGTCTTCTACCCGAGGACAGAGAAGCAAAACACGAGGCAAGAGACGCTGATGAAAGACAACTGCCAACATTTCCATGACAGCTACAATCCAGTAGCAAAAGCGGGCTTTGTGAGCTGTGGCTCTCAGTCGCTCTAGGAACCTTTTTCGCAGCTAAGCCAATTAACTACGAGTGCTTTGTGCCTGACGTCTGTCCGTCAAAGATGACCCGTGGTGAGACTGGCGTTCTCTAGAATTATTCGAGAGGAAGGGCTTTCCCTACCGCCGCTGGTGAATCGGATTGCGCAAGTTCTAGCTTGGTTTTGAAACATGCGTGTTTAACTTCGATGCTAAAATAAATCGGGTCTAAATTGCGTTAAAAAAGTCATTTACTAAAATTTCATGGCCTTCCAGCATTTAAGTCAAATTTATTCTTTGAAATAGTCATGGTCTTATTCAAAATGTGAGAAATTACCGAAAACTTCCGTTAAAATCTCTCTACAACAGATAAGTTCTTCGGAACGGAAGCTTAATGAGTAAAATTTTTAAAGCAAAACTGAACATAAACAATCAAATACATTTAACTATGAAATGAACTTCAATCAACTTCTCAACAGAAGGGGACTCTCTGTGATACATGTTAGGCTTATCTATCCCATGCTATACTTACACGATAATGTTCTCGCAACTCGGCTCATCCACAGACATGTAGTTCATAAAAGGAAACCTCGAGCATAAAATTTTCAAAGGTAATTATTCGTTTCGAGCCTATAACTTACCGAAGAATTATCCTCGTTGACTCTCTAATAACGCAGAAAATTTGAACAGCTGATGATCAGTGTACGTAGAAGCAAGAATGATAATTGTTTTTTTATGAATTAAATCGGTAAAATATTAGCGTTGGTGTTCTGCGCTGCTTTCTTCTCTAAAATATTACTTTTTGTCGCATGCAAATTGCACAAATAGACGAGAATTCTGAACATTAAACGAAGTTGCATTTGCATTAAATCAAGTAAAAACTGAGGTATGATGATACAAACTGGCAGCCACACTTCATGCGAATATCATGCAGGCGTCAACATCACGTGCTCATCAAGATCACAAATGAAGGCATGATGAAAATCCTATGATGTGTTTTTGCTGTTATCAGTTAAGTCTAAGGGAGAAAATATTCTAATCCAAAAATGAAAGCGAGAGAAAGCATCCTTTCTTGTTCCATGTCATTGAGTGTAGGAATACTCAAATTTCGTCAGATGCAGTCATTTAGATGTAGATGAGACAGCTTATTCCCTGCTTCCTTCGGAATAGCATGATTAGATCCTACACAAAAACCTCAGAAGTATTTTTAACATACAATTCATGTGATGATTGTTGAAAAAATAGAACGTTCAATGAAATGGAAAATTTGGATGTGAAAGATGACAAACTCTGCTCTCCATTATTGGTTGACCTAATTTTCAAACTTTTGACGATCCACAGAGGAATGATTCATTTACCTTCTACTGTTCTAGCGTAAGTAGAATTGAACGTTGTTTTATTTTTCTCCCGTATTGTTTTTAGTGGCAGATATTTCTCTCGTGCAGGTCCCAAAACCCACTCTTTGAAGTTGCTAGCCTCCTGATACCAAGTCTCTTCTTCATGTTCTCTGATTGAGGCAGCCTCAACATAAACACAAAATAATAAAACATCGTATTAAGGTTAACTGCTTTCTGAAATCCTTATATTAGAGGTACTGTCAAACGAATTTTCCTAAGCGAGAGCAAATTTTTATTTCAAGAAAAACGCAATGTTGATGTGCATTGGAGAAGCGAGTGCTTCTCAAAAATTTCACCATTTTGCTCACAATCATCTTTTCAAATATTTTGATTACATGCAATGTTAGGTCCACAGGGCCGTAAGTTTAAGCTCATTCTTCTCCCCTCCTTTACAGTACATCGTCGCAAAGACCACAAACTTGGGTAAATGTGGGTAATCGCCAGCATCAAGGAACAGTCTCCACAGAGGCTTCTTTAGATGCTCTAGACTTGCTCTTAACAAAACAGCAAGGCGTCCATCAGGTCCAGAGCAGGGGTCGAGAAGAGTTTAGCAATTCTGTATGCTCTGTTCTGAATATATATACTTTCACAATAAATTCGATCTAGTCATTGCAGTAGTAGTAGTCATTATCTAGTTTTCTATAAAACAGAGTTTCATTTGAAATTTTGTCATTCTGCAACTTTTTGATTAAAAATATACGGAAAATTTCTTCAGAATTCATCGTCAAAATTTGTATCCGATGTTTGGATAAAGAGTATCATATTTCTGCCATTGGCATGGGGGCTATAGCTATTACTCGAGAGGCCTTGCTTCAATTTATCCGTGCATTAATTACTTGAACATAGTACTTTGCTTTCTTCACCGGTACTTTTGTTGTGGGACAACTACGCGTAATATCCTTAGTCGCAAAACTTTCCACGCACTTATTGGAATTGTTTTTCACGTGCTTAGTTTTCTAACTATAAGAAATCTAAATTAGAATTTTCACCCTTTACAAACTGAATAAAATATTTAAAGGTATTGGATTTCAAATTGTAGGGCCTGGTTTCATGCTTTCTATAATTTCATGTTAATTAACATTATAAATGATTAAATTTCATGCTACTGCAAGCTTTGTTATGGCCAGAAAAGAAACAAACTTATTTCGGAATTCCGTATCTAAATCTCCGTTTTGCTGTTGTATCGCGACCGATTAAATGTTTGGAATACATTTTACTACGAGGTAGCTATGCGATCCCTAATGTCCAGACACATTTTGGTGTTGTACTAGGATAGATTATTAGTTAAGGATATTGATCTATTACCTTCAAGGTCACAATTGATTGGAAGTGCTCCACTATCACACCAGGGTCTCTGTACAATCGTGTTGTATGCCACGGAATTTTATTCTGCACTGGATACTTCCAATTTTTTTTGTGAGTAGCAACCTACCAGGCGCGAGCTGACGCTTTCAATACACCCTGAGTGGCAAATGTTCCGTTATTTAGGAGCTCCAGAGTTCGCTTAGTGACAGCGCGCGTGCATTTTCATTCATGCGACCTGAAAGTTTCGTACTGAACAATCCAGAAAGCCCATCTGCATGATTGCCTGTTTCGAATTTCTGCGTTCTATTTCACCTTCCAATTTTCATGGATAGTTTGGCAAAGCATTATTAGATTTTGTTCCCAGAACTGCATGACAACTTTCATGATGCCGTAATGGTATAAAATGATTTTCCAGAAATGAGATTGAATGGTGTGTGTACGCGTGATAATATTGAACTCTTCGACTCCAAAAGTGTAATTATATTCATTGCATTTCTACGAATTAAATTAATTGGCTCATGATACCACTGATTTTAACAATGAAGCAGCTATTGTTGTTGGAAGATGAATGCATTGTAAATCAACGTCAGAATGTAAACAATGAATGCACTAATAATATTGTAAACACGAGGTTAGTTCATATTTTTAATGCTTGATAAAGAAGCTATTCCACGCAAGTGTGTAACTACAAGGATTTCGCATATAATGATTCTGAAAGTTTTCTGTCTTGCACATGCATTCTGAATAAAACTAAAGGATCTTAATTAAGTAAATCTGAACAAAAAAATGAACTTTATCACTTGAATAGACTCAGAACTAATAAACCTTTGTCATAGAAATCCTCATCAAACAGAATTGAAGGGTGTCTATCTAGTAAATTTACACCAAACAGAACTGAAGGATCTCTATCGTGGAAATTCACGCCAAATATAACTGAAGGTCTCTATCGTGGAAATCCACTCGGAGTAGAACTGAAGGATCTCTATCGTGGAAATTCACGCCAAACATGACTGAAGGATCTCTATCGTGGAAATCCATACGGAGCAGAACTTAAGGATCTCTATCGTGGAAATCCATACGGAGCAGAACTGAAGGATCTCTATCGTGGAAATTCACGCCAAACATGGCTGAAGGATCTCTATCGTGGAAATCCACTCGGAGCAGAACTTAAGGATCTCTATCGTGGAAATTCTCGCCAAACATGACTGAAGGATCTCTATCGTGGAAATCCACTCGGAGCAGAACATAAGGATATCTATCGTGGAAATCCATACGGAGCAGAACTGAAGGATCTCCATCATATAAATTCAGACGAAACCAACTGGAAGACCTCTATGATGTAAATCCTTAGAGAATAAAAGCGAAGGATCTCTACCACGAGATTCTACCTCTACGATGTAAACTAACACAAAATAGAACTGAAAGATCTCTATCACAGCAAATGATATATGAAGCTGGGTTCTAATTCAAAGTTTTGATGTACGAATCGTTGATATAAACGGGATTTCTCACCCTCCTTCCTTAAACTGGAGCAATTGTTGGAAAAGATGCTTAAATTTACGACTAGAAGACAGTATTATTTAAAAAAATGTCTCACGATTCTTCAGTTCGCATTTTTTTCGATTTATGATGCTTTGCCAACAATATTTCTTTGTTAGGCTGGCTCGTTGTTTTGATGCAAAGCCATAAGCCGAAAGTTTACGCAAGATACATGTTGCTGTTAGACGAATTTTGTAAAGAATCGAGACAAAACTTTGGATCGCAGAGCATGTTTTTTTGCACGAGCATTAAATTGTGGGGCACAAAAACTGGTCGTAAGTAAGAAACTTTAACTCAAAAAATTCTTGAATAAATTAATTTGGTAACATAGATACGCAACTTGAGGGCGAGTTTCTTGAGAGTTCCCTTCAGGTATGTAAGGACGAAGGTATAATTGAAGGTGTCTCAATGTTCAATACATGAGTACGGTGCTGTCAATGACGCAGAGGTCGTAGATTCTATTTGACTTGAAAATCCGTCCTGGTCTAAGTTTGTTTTTCAAAAATATATCTTGGTGAACAACCGTCACGGTAGAGGAAACAAGGTAAGGTCATTTCTATGGGAGAAAATACACCTCCTCTTGTTCGGCTAGCCAATAGGAAAGCTTTATATCCGACAAACTTTATGACGTCACCAAAACGCCATGTCGTTAGGCCAGATTTGTCGTTAGGTGGAGCCAGATTTAGGAGTAGCAGTGCTACCAGATGCAATATGAGCGCTACTATTGGTTCGTTGCCGTGACGTCAGCAAAACCCCACCGTCGGTGAAAAAAAAACTGGTTTAAACTTACCCTGTTTCCTCTACCCTGACCTCCGTGTTGCTGAGACTCTGTTATAACAATAGACAGAAAGTAAAATGAACGTCTAGTGCTGCCAAGCTAACGTCATCTTCATCCGAATAGTCAAATTGGATATATTCTGAACAAATTCTGAAATTTGTCGTTTTTCAACCAAGTATGCCAACCAAAATTGCTTCGCGAATTAAAAGTCTACGAGTGAGTGATTTTGTGCTCTAACAAGTGAACACAACCCGTAAAAAATGGCGGGATTTGATAATGTTCGATGTGGCACCTAAATCACGTAATCAGGTCGTATCACAAATAACGCTGTTTAAGCAAGTCTGGCTTGATTTCAAACATGAAGAATTAAGAGTCTCTTCGTTAATATTCCCCCTTTGCAAACCCTTGAGAGCGCCACAGAAAAACAGACCAACCAACCAAGCGAGCAACAATTGTGTATTATCATATAGTGGATATCATTTGGAAAATAAGATTATGGAATTATCGAAAAATCGCATATCTAACAAATATTATCTAATATGTGTTAGCCCAGGTCACCTCACCATGTCTTCAGAATATGCAAATGATATCGAGAGTGTAAACATATTGTACTCTTTCAATCGTAAGTAAAGAAACGTAAGATTCCCTTCTCGTACAGGTATTTTCCGTTCATGAAATGATTGTTCATTGAGAGATTTGTGACCGTCAAGTTTATAGACTACCCAGTCTTACTTTTTCATCGCCTGGTTGCATGATTCTCGCCGCCTGAGCGATTTAATCGCTTAAATCACTTAGGCGGCGAAAAACATACATGCAGGCGGCGAAAAATTTAAACTGGGTATCAGTGGGACAGTGTATGACATTCTTCATAAAATTACTCGGTTTTCCTAGATGTGTTATGAGAGTATTTAGTTTTATCTAACGTGATTATTGAGCTGCAGCATACGAGGCTAAGCATCCTTAAAACTAGTCTCATCCCCCGCTACTCAAATTGGCGGTTTTTTCAACGTTTCCTCATCTCACAAAACTACCGGAATCTTGAAAAGCTACTAAAAAATTTGGAGAACTCAAATTCAGAGTGTTTATTTTTTAGTTAAAAGGCAATAATAAGGCAATTTAGTTAAAAGGCAATTATTATTAAGTATTATATTTATAATTCATCATGTAATTAAACGTGAAAGACAAATTCATATCCTGGCTACGTCGGAGATGCCTCGAAATAAAGGATGGATAACAGCCGGGTTGTGAGCGTTTAAATGGTCTTCAGGAGAGAACGGAGTCTGCCAATGCGATCTTGAGTCTGAGTATAATTTTATATTTAAAAGGCAGTAAATAATTCGTTATTATTTAGTTTTAGATATTTCTTTGGATTTGTAAAGAAGAGGACTAAGTCTACAAAAGTGATCCTGAGTCAATTAGAGCAATTTTATTTGCAAATTTTTATATAGACGCAACTTTGACAACAGAACTTCCGTAGGAGGATAATGAGCTGATGATAAAATTAACCACGCAAACGGTTTTCATAATGTGTATATATCAGTTCTAATTTTCCATGCTAATTATTAATACTACAATTTTCTTTATCAAATGTGATCATTGTAATCGACGACGAGACTTGCATATAAAATTGATGTTGACACTGAACGCTGGAAGGCGTCTGAGCTACACAACCGAGCACAGACGGACAAAAATATTATAAATAGAAACGAACGAATTAGGGAGAGATTTTCTGTACTCTAGTTTATTTTGCACTCTCATTCTGGAATGAAAATCTATTTATAAAATCTAAAATCATGTGTATCATATCTTAAAAACAATACAGCTTTTGCGGGTTTGAACAGCTTTCCTTCGTCAGCCGTTATTTTCTTAAGGTTATCACATAGGGTACAAATACCTCTCTCAATCACCCGTACTCTACACAAGCATTCTCGGCAAATATTGCGACCTAATTCCGAGATGTTGCTCTTAAGACGCCTTTGTTGGCTGAGGCCTTTGATCGGTCTTGGTAGGCGGTCGGCCAATGGATGGTCTGACCGAGCAATTCATCGGTCATGGTCGCCTTTTCTTCGGCCATCGAGAGGTCGATTATTGGTTGCTTCGGAGCAACAGGCTTTTCAGGAACCCATTCGATAGAATCTCAGCGCGCCGCCGGTTAACGGTTTTCTTTACCTCTGCGTTGACCTATAAATGCCGATTTATCCGGAGTTAAAGTACATCCCGGGGATGCTTGGATCGCTGGCAGAACCGGACGTTGTGGGCCGCACATTTCAGACCAAGAATGATTGTTCAATGTAATCGTTTGAATGCTTTGTCCAATTTTTATTGTGCTATGGTTCGTGAAGCTTCTTACCCGCAGGCCTGAAATAATTAACTAAAGTAATTCGATACACCACGAGTGAGCTACACTAACAAGAAACAATTCAGGATTTTAGTATCTGTAAGCACTCGCAGGGTGTACTAAACTTCTAGACACTCGCCATGCCAAGACCAACGACAGTTTGTTGGAGCCGTTTGGTTTTCATCCACAAGGTACAAATTATTTAAATAAAATACTTTGATAAATCCATACTTCAAAATAGTGTGATTAATGTGGACTTCATTCATGAAGAATTAGATGATTGAAGTTTACGTGAGCAATTTTAGAATTCCAATAGTGATAAGATACAGCGATATAAAATAATTACTTGCAAGTTGAAGTTTACATCATGAATTACTAGCAGCACATTTGCCTACGTTCATCGAAGAAATTTCGATTTTCACTTGTAGATTTCTATGTTAGATTTCTATGCTAAACATTGAACTAAAACACAACCATCAAGTGAGAATATCTAGGCACTGTGATAAGTATTCTCTTTGGTTAGTAACGATCTATTTAAGAAAACATTATCAATTGAAATCCCACTAAAAAAATTTTGCGAACACGCTTGGATGAATGTTTTTGCATTATCCTGTTTTTTTGCTTAATCTTGTGTCAGTTTATATTGATGATTTTTTTCTAGAACTACGATAAAATATAAATGCGAGAATAATTGCAAAAGTTTGAAAGAAAAATGAATCTGATTAGTTGCATCACACATTAATTCAGATAACTTCATAAATTTATCCGTACTTGCAAGTTATAAGGAACTTAGACTTATTTAGGAGTTCAACAAGTTGGAACACAACTGCTATTTTGTAGATAAACCACATTTTTTCCGAGTCATTAATGATTTCTGCCTCAATATGTAAAATTGCTTCAGTACGACAGTGAGATATAGTTTTGAAACGTCACAACTCAACAGCCCGACAGGATCTGCTTTCTCAAGAGAGTCTGCGAAATCGACGTCGTCATATTTCACGTTTCTATCGCTGTGTTTTCTTATTATTGTCGCCGTGCCAATACTATGACATGATCATCTAATGAGAGTAATAATTTAACTGGAATGGATGCACGGTTACCAGCCCTGTCTTTTCTGGTTAAAATTGTCAAATTCAACCATTTTCGAATAAAATTTAGCGTTGACGAGCTTTTAGTATCTGGCAACTCTGCAGGCATGCCACATGCTCGGTGTTTTTAGAGCCTTTAGTATCTGGCAACTCTGCAGGCATGCCACATGCTCGGTGTTTTTAGAGCCTTTAGTATCTGGCAACTTTGCAGGCATGCCACATGCTCGGTGTTTTTAGAGCCTTTAGTATCTGGCAACTCTGCAGGCATGCCACATGCTCGGTGTTTTTAGAGCCTTTAGTATCTGGCAACTCTGCAGGCATACCACATGCTCGGTGTTTTTAGAGCCTTTAGTATCTGGCAACTCTGCAGGTATGCCACATGCTCGGTGTTTTTAGAGCCTTTAGTATCTGGCAATTCTGCAGGCATGCCACATGCTCGGTGTTTTTACGGCCAAACTTCGCTCGAAAATGGCCCAATTTCAGGACTTCGTCCATGATGGAAAAAACTGGTCTGGCAGCCCTCTTCTGTATTCTAAGATACACAAGGTCTGACAGCCCCAGGGCCCAGCGCCGGTCGTGGCTAAGGAGTGTTGTGCAGTTCTGGTGCAAATATCGTCAATTTATACGATTTTCCGTACCTACTAAGCCGACAAAGTGTTTTTTGGCCTTGGAGTCAGCGTATGACTAATTGCATTAGGCTATTTAGGAACGAGTGCAGTGTCAATAAATTCGATAATACATGACAAAGTGCGGGAAATATTTTAAAAACGACAGCAGCGTCAAGCCATTTGAATATTTGAAAAGTTCAGTCTGACTCAGTCTGTAATCTGTGCATGACGCAAGACTCAAAGAAACCCGCCAAGTTCACTTTTAATTAAAACGTAATGCGATCCTCGAGTTTTATGTGAAAACCGATATTTGGGAGCAGCAGAGATTATTTTCAGGGGTGACCCAAATACGACCCGTGAATCTTTCAGGGAATTGAGCGCAGTAGAGTTTCATTTGACGCCGGAAGGAAGAACGCAATTTTTGTTTTCAGAGCACATCCACTGGCTTGGAATAAACAAATGCACAAACGACACCAGAATTTTTCCAAGGGACTTGTGTTTGGGTGTCACTTTATCATAGATCAGAGGATATCCTTTATATCCTTGGAAGCTCATTTCTATGCGCTGACGTTGCTAGCGTCACGGTCTACCTGGTGCGAAGTATTAGAATAATTTGAGGGCTCGAATACATAGTTTCTCCCTTCTAAGACAGGAAAACTCCCGCATCAATTTGCAGCGCATCTCTTACACTACTAGAACTCCAATCTATGTTAAACAGGTCTTCGTTAAAGAACAAAAACTAAAATTACTATCGCAGTTTCCTTTCATGGCAACTTGCAGTGCCGGAAGAGAAAGAAGGATATTAATTTCCGCTCATCCTTGATAGAATGCCCTAGAAGTCGCTTAACTTATTCGAGCTCTCAAGTAGCTATATTCAAATATTTTTATTGTAATAGACTTCAGTAAAAATTTTTCTTGGAGCTTCACTTACGATAACTAAGTCATTTGAATTGCTTAAATTACTTATCATTACCCACGCGACGAGATACCATGGAGGTCGACCTCCAAGTAAAGAAAATGCAATTAATGATAGAGAGAACTCGTTTCAACGTCAAAATGTGATGTATTGTGAGTAACATGTGGTGTAAAGCTGCTTCATCTTCATCCTTTCTTTAACACACAACCACTTCAAATAAACTTAATTTTCAAACAAGGTTAAATAAGTAAAAAAAAAATTGTATAACATCACAAAATTACCGTCAAATATTTTTTGGACAAAATTCAACATTTTATTATACCAGAGATTCGAATTTAATAAAAAATCAAAGCCGAGGTCCAAATTTCAATATTGTTTTGTGTGAAGCAAAGCCTCAGCTGTACAATTTTCTCTCAAGGTATCCAACCCCGCATTAAAATAGTAACCAGAAACTAATATCACGCGTAGGATCAGGAAATCTTGCACGTGAGATTTAATGAGAATCGATCAATCATTTTAAGGAGAGACTAAGCTGAGGCGTGAGATCAGGGAATCTTGCAAATGATATTTCCTGACAATCAATCAATTGTAACTAGAGACTAAACTCACGCGTAAGATCAGGGAATCTTGCCCGTGAGATTTCCTGAGAATCGATCAATTATCGTAACGAGAGACTAAACTCACACGTAAGATTCTTTTATCTAACGCATGAGACTCCGTAAAAATCAGCAAATTGTAACCAGGGGCTAAGCTCCCTTTTAAGATCAGGGAATCTTGCACATGAGATTCCCTTAGAATCTATCAATTGTCCCCAGAGACTAAACTCATTTGACCCTCAGATACTTCCATGAAATACCTACGCCCGACGCCACCGAGCGCGCGACTAATGCAAGTCACCGGCGAGTGGCGTGTGCCGCATTGCCACGACTAGGCTCCCTAAAATCTAATTATTATCCCACGCCACTCCACCTGAGCCAGACATGTCCCCGGTAATTCCAATTGGCAAGTGTCCTCAACGACTAATTCTGGGCCTTGCAATAAGCCAGGTTAATAGTAAACCTGCATCTTATGCCCCGATAAGGTTAACTCGCAGTCTCGCACAATTTTATGCCAGGGATAACGTTGATTAATGTAGACTTAAATGATGCTTGGCCAGAATGAAGTTTGGTTATACGAAGTTATTAAGCGCTTCAAAGTTCCAACTGAAACTTATGTTTGCCAAATGCATGAGATCTTAAAATGAAATAACACACACAAATGAAATATTAAGTCATAGAGAGCAAAATAATTGCGTATTGAAGTCTTTTCTAAAAAAGTGCATTGAAATTTAAATTGCTTGGTTGGTATTTATTAAGAATAAAATTTATTTTTCATGCAATCATTTATTAAGACGGATTTTGATTGACTACGGAAAATAATCGAGCCTTATTTCCAAAGCTGTACGACAAATAATGCGCAGCGACCGGGCATCAGCTACAGAACAGGCTTGTGCAGAGAGAAAAGGAGAACAAAGGTAGATACCAAGTAAAAGTTTGGTCGAAATAACACGGAATATGGTGGTTCTATTGAGAATTCCTCGCTATGAGTTTCTGGCTCGCTCGCTGAAATAATTTTCCCCTGTTTTTGACAGACCAAAATTCAAAAATTTCCATAGCAGGACTGATGGATGAAGAAAAATCGAGGAATAATCGAATCGTTGAGTCATTAAACTCTGTAGCTAGGATGAATCTCCATGCACACCGCAAAAAAAGTACACCCTGACTCGCAGAAAACAAGTGTTTGCATAGATTAAATTCGTGAGAATTCAAGTCCTAAGAAATGGTATTCCGGAGTAAAAAATTACCCTTCACAGTCCAAAAACCCGTTTGAAGGCTTCTTGAAGAATACCTCGATGAAGTTGCTCAACTTTCCGTAAAATGAAGATTTCCCTCCATCTTGGGCCTCTTCGGAAAATATATCTTCGCCGGCGTAGTTGATACTGATGATGGCGGCTTTTGGAGGAAGCTATTGCTTTTTAATTAGGAGGGGCAGTGGCTAAAAGAGAAATTTTGATGGCATATCCTCTTCCCATCAAAAATATCTGAAGCTTTAGGCCCAGTAAGCATGAAGCGTTCCAAATATAGTTTTGAAAAGATGACTAAAAAATCGTAAGGTACTTCTCGACTTTATTTTAAAATTACCGGAAATTATGGTGTCACTCTTTTAGAGGAACGTTTAAATAAAAGAACATAAAATCGATTCCAACGTAATTTCAAATGCCCAATATCGCACATCGGCTTGAAGTCTGTTCTGAATTTCAAAAAACACACTTTTAATATATTTTTTACTGACATTTGCAAGCGCGAGCTGACAGAAACACTTTTCTGACTACTTACAGAAGCACTTTTCTGACTACTCACAGAAACACTTTTCCACTGAAACATTAATGCTTTCCAAAATATAGAGTTGGTGACTTAAAAGCAAATCTATATTGATATGAGAGGAGACTCTGAGCCCTCATGTGGCCGGGGCCTGTTCATAAATCATTTAGTGGCCACACTGTCGAAGCAGAAAGGGACGGATATTTCTGAAGTTGGTGGAGCCGCTCGGTCGTCGATTATTGGCTAGTCAGCTGCGCGCTGCAACAGGTTCTGTATTGTGCGACCGTGTCCACCAACTCACTCCAATGCTTCACGCGTGTTTTATCCGAAAAATACTCATAATTTTATCTTTTTAGCAGAACCTGTAAAAAAATGTACGAGATGAAGAGTTTTCATGTTTGTGAGAGCTATTTTCGTAGAACCTCTGCTAGAACCTTAAAAATACCTCTGGGTGTTTATGAGGCAGTTTTATATTGTGACAGCTTTTTTACAGCTCACTTCAGCTCCCGAAAACTTCCTTAATTCCATCAAAAATTTTTTTTCCATTGTTACACAAGTCATCGGAAGATATGAGAATCGCTGCTTTGTAATTGTCATTGAACGTATAAGTTGTCGACCCTCTGCCAGCGTTCCGTGCTGCATAGCAATTTACGTACGAGCCATTTCAAACACTCGTATGCTAACACTTGTAACACTCAAAGATAACGATGCCTGAGTCGCGGCAGTGAAATTTTTGTGTTTTTTTCTTCATTACCAGTAATTAAAAGAATAAGTTGAGGCAAAAGTTGAAGTATATTTCTTAGAGCACATAAAATAATGGAAATCGTTCACAAATAATGACAAATACTCATTGAATTTTAGGTTAGAAGTATTTCCTATAGTTTTCTATTCAAATGAGTGAATTTTTACTCCAAATCATTATGAAACTCATATTTTAGTAGCCATTAATATTTAAACGTTGTCTGAGAAGCTAAACTTCAATTCCTACTGAAATAACGTACAAGCCTCATAGAAGTAGAAAAAGTTGATCACTTCACTACAAAGTCCATTACGCTTGATGATCTTTGATGACTGATTTTAAATTTCTGTCCGAGGGATCGTCAAATGCATAAATAATTCCCCGTTATATAGCCTGATCGATGGAGGATTAAAGATTTATGCTCTATAAAATATGTACAAGAGAGTTATAAGCGAATATCAGATTGAATCAGATAAACGGAAAGCCGATTCCCTCAATCCAATTCTCAGTCGAATTCATGCAAGTGAATTGAATACGTAAAATAAGCGAATTTTTAACAGATTAATTTAATTCTCCTCCACTTATACAAAGCTGCTTCTAAAAGTTTCTCAAGCTGATTTCTATTGTGTTCAATAAAAATTGTAAAAATGCTGCTTGTGAGCAAATGAATTGGATGCGTAATGTAATTGAAGTTTTAACAAATTCATTAAATTTGCCACCACATAGGCCGAGCTGTTTTAAAAGCTTCCTCTTACTGTACTTTTAGTTCTTAAAATAAAAAGTCCAAATTTCCGCTCTTGAATATTCACGTTATCGTAAATTTCATATTATCCGAATTCATTTATTCTCTACTCTACTACGATGTTTGCGCAAATGGAGACACAAATCGGTCTTTTTGTTGCTCCTGTTGATCTCATCCCTCATTCCATGAAGGCGAGCGTCAACACAGTCACGATTGAAAAGAAGTTCCTCTAATGAGAAACGCCATCGCGATAAGACCGGCCTTGTGACAAACTGGTCGTGGAAGCCAGGATTTATGAGCACCCATGGAAAAGCTTCCGTTGTTATCATCATGCATTTTTTATTTTGGAAACATTAAATAGAATTACGATTGCAGGCTGACTATCAGGAAGGAAGGAACAACTATTTTCAATTTTTCGCCTTTGACGCGGCATTTCGTTCAGCGTCGTCCCAGAGTTATGGTTGATGTTAACGACAGCAGACAGGGCTCATATCTGCCTGTGTGAGGGTGTTCAGGTTTGCAAACACGAGCATGGAGAACGCTGTGCAGGCTTTCTGGTTTGGTTTTCGAACTCTGTGTCGATGCCAAACAACTGATGGACCGACTGCCCGGCGTGGTCATTTCCGCCGTTAGCTTGGTAGTGAAGGGATTTTTTAACTTGTCAGGGCAAAGTTGTCATCACTGAAAAAAGTTGCTTTGGCTGCCCAACTACCTCTTCAAGATCTGATATCCTCACGGTAACTCGTCGGTTACGGCAATGAACACGCATTTGTTTTTACAAAGCATCGTATATTGTATCAGATCAAAAAACAAATATCATAAATCTACGCACATTAAAACCAGCATTTAATTTACTCTACGCATTTTAAGATTTAAACTAGGAAAGAAAATAAGTCGCACAGCTTCAGTCAAACTAAGGGAAAGTATTCTCAGTTCTGTATCAGTGAATCGGACAGAAAACGTAGAAATCAGTAATGGTTATTTTGAAACATAGCATGTAATTTTTGTATGCATTCATTAGAGGACATCTCTAATAGAAATATTTAGAGCGATGCAAATTCTTTGAGTTATTTTGTCTGATGGAAATTCACCTGTGCTTCCTCATTTTATGCAATTTAAATTCGCTCAATTTTCTCATTTTTGGATGGCATAGACATCGCTGTAACTCTTGCAGTTTAAATTCTACTCGCTTGTAAAGGTAATTTTAATTGTTGCCGAATCAAATTTATGAAATGTTAGATCTTCTCCTGAAGGTTTGGGAAAATTTTAAGTGTTTTGATAATGTCTTAGTATGTATTATTATTCATCAATAATTACAAGTTAAGTGTTTCCGAATTTTCTATTCTTTTCAAATAATTGAACTTCAAATGTAGCTGTTTAGTGGCGCAAGAAATAATTCACTAATTGGAAAGTTTATCTTCAATCACCTAATGGCTTTTTTAATTTCTTCTCCGGCTCATAGGGCATGCCATCACGTGACTGAATATTTGCGCTAATTTTCTGAAAAATACGTAAAAACTTGAATTCACACGTGCTTGTTTCTACATTCGATTACATTTATTTAAAGACTCAGAAGTTGACAGCACTCGATAACTTGGAACCTGCATGAGGCTAACGATCGATGACGGAAAAGAGCACTGCAGGGCTAGTGAGTTTTTTCAGAAGTCCTAAGCAAGGACAAGCAAGCATTATATTGTAAGACTATTCGTAGTATTAGGTGAAGCAACCGCTCAAACACACCTCGATTTCTGTAAACATTGAACTTTAAGGCGTCAAATAAAATTTGATATCAATAATTTAATTAATTTTTATAAAACCAACAACGAATACTGTTTGCTCTTCACCGCTGGACCTTCAATCTAATATACTGATTGTTACCATCTTCATCACGTTCATCTCGTATAAAATAACGTTTTAAAGTATGCAAAAGCATCCAACTAGGAGCTAGCTACAATGAAAAGAACCTGTGCAGTTATTCAAAGAAACTCATTTCTTCGTAAAGTTCTAGTAAGATCCTACCCTGAACTCGCCATGTATTCCCTGTCATCGCAACTTTGGGAGAGTATAAACAAACGGCGGGAGTGCGGATCATGCTATACTCGCGAGATAATCCCGGAGCGTCGCAACGCAGGCTGCTGTAGACCTTGCAATGCGTGGCATTCGCTCGTTTTTCCAGGGCAAAGATTACCATGTCAACTAATCCAGACATGCAAATACCTCAAACGGATGAATGATGCTGAAAACTAGGAATTTTGGGAAGAATGGCACCTATTAGTGAATCGGTCAACTGAATTCGTGTCAAGACCAATTATATAAGATCTGCGGAAAATGAGTGCTATGTCTGCAAATTACTGCTGGACAGGTGTAGGAAGTAAAATATTTAAAAAAGCTTCTGCAAATTCGAATAGGAAACCAGTTAGTTTCTTCCTCACTTGAACTTTGCTTCAAATTTAATCCCATTATGGGTTTTCGATTAAGATTACTTTCTTTGTGCTTTGTTTTGATAAATTCAACAGTCACCCAGAAAGAAACTGACTTATCAATTAGAACACATGCCAAGCAAATAGAGTCAATTTAAAGATCAATATTTCCAACAAAATTTATTTTTGCAAAACTTCTTTTGAAAATACTACTGTTCGTCAAACGATATTTCAACATACAATTGAGAACGGATATAGGATGATTGAAAATGCAGCAGTGAGGTCAGTAGAGACGAATTTCTGAAACAAAATAAGTAGTTTCTGTGCTTGAAAAACTGCCACCGACGTCAGGGGTGTAGCAAAACTACCGCCCTGCAGAAGTATTTAAGTGAAAGAAGAATTGACGGGTGTTCCTAAGAAATTTGTGATTCAATCGTATTAAGAGATGACAAAATAATTTATATATATGGACAGCGGATGACTTACTTAGCTTGTTCATGGAGATGCATGCAGTGGCTGGTCACCCCGTTCTGGGTGATTTTAGTTTTTAACCAGTGGAGGTTTGAATAAAATAGCTCCAAATGTCATAGTTTGCGTAATTTATAGTACGCGAAAAGTGAAGCTTGAAGAGCGGTGTTGTAAATACCTCTTGAAAAGAGACTTTTAAAAACGGATTGGAATGCCAGCAAAATTGAACTTAAATTAACTTGGCGCCCAAATAAATCTCAGTTTTGCACTAGAACCCGTCAAAACTTTTCTAAGTGATACATAAAAAGATGAACAATTTCATCTAAATTTGAAATCGGAAAGATTTTGTTCAGTGATGTTTTTGTGTGATTCTCCAGGTAATTGCAAGTTTTCTTCACTTCTTGCATTTGGACCTGAGCAAGTTGTGGCATTTAAAGTTCAATGAAAGAGCTTGCCAAAATTTATGTACTTTGAAAATTCGTAATATATCGATTTCAATATTCTTAGTTGTCATTAAATAACACAAACAAAAAAGCAATACGTTCCTCTACGAAAGAAGTGCAAGTAGTTCAATTCATTGCACAGCGGATTTTGAAAATGCTTTGCGCGTAATTTCGCTTTAGTAGAACATTTTTCCGTTAAGCTTACAGAAGGTATGATAATCTATACTATAATAAGAGCCGCGTCCGTCGGTCTGTCCGAAGCCAGCCGAAAGTGTGTGGTGAGCGTATCTGTGATGCAAGCTCGGCCTCATCAACTCTCGAGAGGTTGAATCTTTTTTATTTTTTACGGTCCTTTCTTTTATTTCGCTTCCTTTCTTATTTCAAGTGAAAAAGTGTGGACTGATTTTAAATAACGATGAAGTTCCTTTTTTCAGTAGACAATATTTCAACTCAGACAACAGAAGGGATATATTTACTCGAAATTCAAACTTATATCGGAACGACTCATCTCACGTTTTAACACGAACACAAGCTTAGGTCTCCTTACTTTCTCCCCATCAGTTGGTTGCTTCAAATGCGTGTCTGAGAGCAGCTAGAATGTGAATGGCAATCTGTATTTCATGTGCCTCTTAGGAGTGCATTTCTTACTAAGAATCGTCCATGTTTTTGTCGCTGATGTAATCAATAATCTGTGCGTCGAGAAGAAGGGCATTGACTGCACCGAACAGTCTTCTACTGTCGACGCAGCCAAGCCGAGCGTTCTCTCCCGAGCTGCTATTGACAACCGTTGATTTGCTGGGCCTGGTGGAGACATGCGAAGGATTGCTAAAGCTTCATAAGTCTCGTGGAGTTGAAGCATGCGAGTAAAAACATTCGCAGATTTGGCTCAACTTTCTACTCGTCTACACAACTCTCACATCAACACAACATTTCACTTTCTACGTGAAGGAATTGATACGAATGTTTCTTTTCATTTTATAAAAAGATGTCGCTGAACTAGTAAATGAATCTCATAAAGCAAAAGAGTATAACCGAATTATGAATAAAGTCTTTCTATCGTTTTTTAATACTTTGAATGCAATATTTAATAGCTTTTGACTCACACTGCATTCTCAACATTTGTTGCTGACAACTTCTTCAAATTCTTTAGAGTCTTTAAATATTTGTGTTACCAAAATCCTCTTCGCAGAATCTCTGACCCACATTTACAATTCATTTACTTATCTCTAGTCTTTGCATTGGTAAGCGAGTGGACGATTTATCTTCTTACAAATCGCAAAAGAGAGACGTGATAAAATAGTAAGTAAACTCTGTAAGCAAAAACGCACATCCATACACTTAAGATGAACTACTTTCTCTCAAAACATTATGGAAGCATTCAAAGCACGCGCGTGTGCACCAGCTTCACCTACAAAAAGTATAAATTTTTCGGCGCAAAGAGTTGTTAGAAAGAGAATGTTAAAAATATTCATGACGTATTTTGTTAGTTTAATCTAAATTTTGTCCCCTCAGTCGAAATTCCATCCCCTTAGCTGAAATTACGTCCCCTCAGTCTTAATTCCGTCCCTCAGTCAAAATTCCGTCCCCTCCGTCTAAATTGCGTCCCTCTATCGGAATTCCATCCCCTCAGTCGAAATTCTGTCCCGTCGGTCGAAATTTTACTCAATGCCAAACTATCAGAGAATTGGAGAATTTCTCAATATCTTTAATTCGCACGGCTTTGCTTCTGGCTTCTGCTTCCTCCTATCTGATTTCCAGTTGTGAGCCACATAGCGCTAATTGGCCATCTCAACATTACTTTGCGTGAATCGAAAACCACTAAATTGGGGGAAGTTGAAAGATATATTTTTCTCCTATGAACTCTCATCTAAGATTGACTTTCTTGAACTGCATGTAAAATTATTGCAGTATAATATCTTCCTGCGTTATTCTCATCAAACAATCATTTTATCTTACACGTTACACCCACGATCAATCGTATGTTCTACACGCTTACCAATGCTCTCTCTATTATATAAACTATACTCTCAATCCTTAATGATTCCAAACAAACATTGTTATTTCAATGTAGGAGTTTCATTAACTCAAAAAACAATAGAAATTTCACTACTTAATATCTAAAAACTTTACCTTCAGCCCGTAAAATTTTCGTTGATGACAGGTTTTATTATGTTGAATAATTATCGGTTACCACATATCCTGTAGAGAGCAAATAAAAAACTATTGACATTCTTAATTCATGATGTAATTGATTCTAAAAGCATGTATATTGTAATGCGGTTACTATAGTTCGATACTATTTACTGACTATCAGGGCCCGTGGAAATTCCACGGAGAATGTCATCAATAAGCTAGGTTGATCCGTGAAAAACATTTGGTCAACATTACTTCCCAGATTTTGAAGTAACATATTCTAACCTAACTTATCTTAACTTAACATATTCAAACCTATCTTCTCCTGACCTATACTCCACAAGTCTATCCTAACCTAACATATCTTAACCTATCCTAACCTAACCTATCCTAACCTAACTTTAACCAATGTCATCAATAAGCTAGGTGGACCCGTGAAAAAATTCGATCAACATTACCTAAAAAATTCTATCATAAAATCCTAATCTAACCTATCCTAACATAACATATACTAACCTATCCTATCTTAACCTATCCTATCCCAACAAAGTAAAAAAATTAAAATATTAAAAAAAATAAAAAATCTCAAAAAATTTAAAAACATTAAACAATTTTCATCTCCCCCAGTCCCTTTTCCTCTCTTTCTTCCTTCCTTCTCACCCTCACTCTCTCTCTCCCTCTAATGGAGAGCGACCCGACGCGCGAGCCGACCCGTATCATAGATACCGCAATGGTGTTCAAGAGCGTGACGCACAGGTTAGCGTATTAATATATAGATTGATAATTAATGTGATTGTTAGAACTGTTACACGCAACTAACAACGTCAATGTTAGTTTTGAACCTTTGATAGAAATGAGTTATTTTTTCCTAAAACTGAAAATACAAAATACAGATTCATGAAAAGTTAGCATCCATTTCTGTTGAGAACATTTGCAATCACAAATTATTAGGCACAAGCTTCTAATGCTAAGTTCTGCCATGGAATGACATTCCCATCAAATGAACAACAGCGAGTGATACACACACCACACACAGAAAATAAATTCGTCTCATTCCCCCGTGACTGCGCCGTAAAATCGAGCCCACTTCATCGGAGTAGAATTTTTACAAGTTTTCAGAGACACCTTGAGTCTTTTGGGTGTGAGATTTTTGGACTGAGTTATTGTGGTCCATTGTACCCACCATCAGCCGGCTGTCACTTGAGGCAGAGTTAGCACACGCCAAGTCTGGCAGGTTTTAACAATGTGGTCAAAGTGCCGCAGGTCCGCAACTTACTTTTCTTCCTTCGTTACGAGACTGCTGGAAATTTATGCCATCGTAAATTGGGTCGAGAAAATTAAGCGATGTTCATCGTCAGCAGAAATGTAATTTCTCTCCCCAAGGTGACGCGGGGATAATTAAATTTGGAATAATTCTTGGATGGTTGAAGAGACATTTTATTGGATCCAGCCCTATAAAATGTTAAATGTCGATTTGAAAATACCTATGAACGCAATTACTATACGAACACATCTTTTTGTTAAAGGAACTGTACAGTGAATGTGTAGGAGTAAAATTTTGTACAAATATACTCAGCTCCAACAAAACTTCGTGACCAACTTTCACAGTATATAATATTTTGAAACGAAATAGTTAAGCGAGAACCTGTCAGACTGTTCTCGTGTGAAACTCTCATTACTCCGCGCTTTGTTCAGGGCAACTAACCACAGTACCGGCACTCTGGGTAAATTAGTGCGTGGAAGGTATTAATTTTCTAGTTTGCGAAACAAAATACCTTCTTAAATCATTCCCCAATTATGACCTCGCGACTACGCATCACGTGCATGGAAAAATATTGAGTTTACACACTGACGTATGGTTTCGCGAGATCAGAGAGCAAAATTGGTGTTTAATTTAACATTGAAAGATCAGTTTTGTTCCAGCGAACGGTGACTGTGAATCATTTCGTCACCAGCTGTGACAGAACTGAATTAACAAAGCTAAAATATTGCCTAATACTCAGGGTTAAGTAATGAGTGAATTCCTCTTGGTGATTCTGAGTTGCGACGTATTCATTTCAAAACAACATCACGGTTAAAGTTTTGTGCCACTCCAGTAAGGTTTGTACATTCATTTCGCTGGAAATTTGATTTTCCAAGTTTCAAATATGACTTCCAGAAAGCGGTAAAATTAGAGCACTGCTCAGACATTTACAATAAATTTGCGCGCACAAAATTCTCCCTGAAAAATATTTTCGATGGCGCTGTCAGAACCCATGACACAGAATCCGCATCAGATTTCAGATCGAACTAAAATATTCTAGGGGGCGTTTTTTTCTTAAAAGAAATGATTAGTTCGAGTTGAGTGAGCACAGCTCGTGAAACGGACGACCAAACGCTCATTTCTCGACTCAATCTGTCCTCATTTAAGAAGAGTCGAGAAATATATCGCGGTGGTCTCTTCAAAAGACGAAATTGATGCGCTGGAAGTTCTCAGGGCTCCAATATTCTCGGGACGAGTTAGGACGGCATCTCTCATGCACCTGAACAAAATGGGAAGAGCCTTAAGTTCAAGATTCAGCAACCATTTGTGCTTCTTTGCGATCTCTTCGTCTCGGTGACACTGAAAGCCCTTTTAGCTTACGCAGATGGAGTCGGATAACTGGAAGGGCGACTGATTCTATTTAAATAACAAAGGCCTCGAGTGGGCAAACAGCTTCGTCTCGAATAATAACAGAGACGCACGAATGCGGGCGAGACTCGAAAAAACACGAGGCGGAGCCAAACAAGCACCTTCACAGATATCGCTTCGTTGATCTACAGCTTTCGGAGTTGCATCAGCACGCTATTGTTCCTCCATTCACGTCTGTTGTACGAGAACTCCTGAAGAAGGAAAATGGATTCTCAGATTCGTTATGTGTATGGTCAGTTCAAAAATGTAATTTTGGGGAAAACATTAACCCTCGTAACGTTTATGAATCATATCTTAGTGTGTGAACAAGTTGGATCAATGATCATGTAAACTCCAATATCAGTTGGCTATTACAGTTCTGAAGCCATCCATGAATTACGTTCAATCATCGTAAGCATACGACTTTCCATTCCCCACCTGCGCTTTCTCTTCTCGTGCTTTTTGCCCAATTGATATGCATCGGTCGACCACTTAGGGATTCTTGTATAATAAATATTCTTGGCAAGCTGCCATCTCCATGCGAACGCACGCACAGCCTGACTTTTTGGAACTTTATACCTAAAGATTTCCCGGCCACCGGCGCTTGGGGTAATGAAGCCTCTCGCGAATGCCATTTCTACTGAGCATGATTGAGCGTTCGGAGTGCGTACTTTCTGATATTCAAGTAAAACATTGCGAATATTTTAATACACCTGCAGCATGTGTGGTAGTTGGTACATGGATGCACTGCTGTTTACGAATTTCTTTGGCTTTAATAGTTGATCCTCGGAAATGTGTGAAAGAAAGATTGTGAAATATTTCAATGATCCTATTATAGAATGTACGACGTTGCTAGGTAACCTCACGATTTTTTACATTTTTCCTATGCACTTATTTTCAAATTCTATGTTACTTCTGCATAGCTGGCATAAGAGGAACATATTAAATAAAAATAACATGTGTCTAGATCTCATAATCCAGCAATATGGTGCTCGAAATAACTTTTCAAATTTATTTCTCTCTAGCCATTAAAGTTAGTAGTACCTGCGCACCTAGTTTGTGAAATAAAGAATACATTTTTTTATGAACTTTCGTTGAGTTTTTATGTTTCCTAATATCAACAATCATTAGAGGCTGTGTCGGCTCCATTTCTGGTAGCGCTCATTAAATTACATTCAGATGAATGTATTCGCCTCGAGTAAAGCTCCGTCCATCAAAAACAAAAGAGCTAAGCATTTGAAATAGCTATCATCACGCCGACCGTTGAGCTCTCCAGCAGTGCGATAACGAAAGAGGCGGGCTCGAGTGTCCTCGTAAAATAGAATGACTTGAGCCAGAAACACTCACATCGTCTCAAGAATGACAACTACGTGCCAATTTAGAGACAGACGTTAGAGCATCGACCGCTGCTTCGCTCGCCATGATCCGTGAAGACGAAATATTCTGTGAGATTTTAAGGCATCAGTGACGATATTCTAACAGCTTTAATATTGATTTAATTATGGCTAGACGAAATGTTGTTTGAGATTTTAAGACTTCAGAGACGATATTCAAACAGCTTTAATATTGATGTTTTTATTGTATTGTTGATAAACTAGAGTAACATTGCAAGCTCTGGAATCATAAAATTCATGTATTCATTTATATCCCTTCGACAGTGCAAATAATTTAGTGAAACGCTACCATATGTTTTTTTTACGTCTTTGCTGATCCGTTCACTACAGACGCTTGTCGTTAACGCGGTCATGCCCTTTTTCAAGGCTAATTAAAGACTTTTATTAAATTGCATTGATAAACTTATGAATTGAAACCCCCTTGCTTATAAGCATATTGATGATATTAACAAATAAATGTTTCTTGAAAATTGTTATTGATGTTTCAGATATACTGAAAATTGTGAATTTATTAAATTTTTTCTATCCCAGAGGAAGCCTGGAACAGAAAATTGATGACTTTTAATATTTTGTCTCATCAACTCGTTCTTTTTCTATCCCAACTCAATTAAGTAGAAAATTAGTGATTTTCAAGAATTTGTCACTTCTGCATGTCTTTTTTTCATCCCATATGGAGCCTGGAGCAGAAAATATGAGTTTCCATAATTTTTCTCATCAACACGTTTTGTTTCTATCCCAGAAGGAGCCAGGAAGTGAAAAATCGTGATTTTCGATATTTTTCACATCAATACGTCCATTTTCTATCCCAGATGGAACCTGGAACAGAGAAGTCGGACCTGGGGCGAGGTGTGATGCCAGCCCTAGACCTGGGCGTGAAGCACGTCAACGACCACCCCACCATCCTCAGGAACTATAAGCTCCACGTCGTCTGGAACGACACTGAGGTACGTCTCCGCTTAGTTTACAAGTCGACATCTCTGTAATTCTCTGTGATGATTGTCCTTATGAATATTAAAGTGACTGGGACATTCGTCAAATGCCACACATAGCTGTCGTTGCTATCAACAAACAAGCATAAAACGCACAACAATCTCTTGTAATGTGATTAAACGTTACAGCTGCATTACTTGAATTGCACAACGCTCGTTAAATATTAATGCCTGCAAAGCAGTAGAAATTTGAGACTTTACTTCTGTACTCGCATCAGTGACGTCTGAGACCCTGAGTGCTCTAACTAACGAAGGATGCGATCATTGAACTCGCAACGGGGCATTTTCAAAGGCCACGCTTTACGGCGAGAAGTCAGCAATGCGATGTAAATTTATTCATGTGTTATATGATTTAGGATGCATGAAAAATCACAATTGAACTTTGATCCATTGCATCCTAAATTTTGGCGCATTCTCGATTTTATTCTTGGTGAAGGAACTCTTCAATGCCTTTTATGTATTCCTTCTCTTATTTTCACGAAATAATATGAGCAAACGCACGATTCCTGAAGTACTATCAAAGTCCTGAGTTTACAGTTCAGTTTGCTCGTCTGAGAAGTTTTCCGTTAATCGAACTGCAGTTGTCAGTGCTAGCGAATATTGAGATATGCTAAGCGAGCTCGAGAGTTGTGTTTCTATTAATGCCTGGTGAATGAATTTGAACTCCGACAAAAAAAATACGAGCGCCAAAATGAAAACACTTAATTGAATACGAAAAAAACAGATAATTTGGCATGCCCTAGGTTTCGATTCAGCGTGACGTCATATAGAAGAAAATTTAAAAAAAGTTTGATGCATGCTTCAGAAATGGACAGTTCGGTCTATCGGTCTCATTTCTACTCCTGATTTGGACTGCATCCAATCTTGTGGGTTCTTAGCATAAGAAGTAAACCGTTAGCACAAAAATAATTTTACGTAGGCTGCGATATTAGTGTATATACATTGTAAAAAATCAACGCCATGGAGCTACTCATTGATGGATGACGGTTAATACTAGAGCGTGAAACGAGCGCTTGGTTAGCCTTCAATCAGCAGAGTAATCATTTAGAAAGGCGTGTTCTTCACCTGCTTTGAGAGCGTGCAAAATTACTGGTGCGAATATGCGGGTACTGCAGTAGAGCATCAACTTGGATGGTGAACACGGGAATCAATCTCCCAGACAGATGGGTTCCTGCGCCGCTATCGCATCGGCACACTGAGACCAAGCGAGAATGAAGGTTTGTCAAAGCTTGGTATCTAGGCCTGAACGATTGATTGTTGAGGGCTCTCTGCGTCGTACATTTGCGAGCTTCTCACTTCAGGCTTTGTACATTGAAACTTCAGGTTCGGTAAATGCCTGTGTACGGAAGATGCACAGGGATCTGACTCTAGCCGAGTGTTTTGAAACCCTGATAGGCACTAAATTTTTCATTGAGAATGCCTGAGGAAACATTGAGAAATCAGAGCATGATGAGATTAACAAACCACATTTTTAAATGTCATTAAAATAAGAAGCGCGGTACTTTTTCAACAGGCGGATTTGAACGGAAGTTAGCCTAGTGGCATAGTGGGCTGCTTTTCTGTTCGAGAAAATAGGATCTCTGAAAGTCATATTTTCCTCATTTTGAGCAAAAACCACGATGAGGCTGCGTCAATACAAGCTGTCTATCAGCTTACCTCTGGGAAAATAAGCGCAAACTTTCAACGAACGGAAATAACATTAAAAATACTTCTTTTGGAGGGCATGAGTGTTTCAGGAAGGAACTTCGATCCAATGCTGTGAAAATTTTCCCTTAAGTAAAATTCAAATATTTTTGTTTTGATTAGCATGTTTTTAAAACTTTTTAAGATGAGCATTTTCCAAGATGTCGAGGATGCTCTCACGTTTCTGCTCTGGAGCACGTGGGGGTGTGAGTAGGATTGTGGTGGGGAGAATTGACTCTCTAGTTCGTGAATTGGAAACGATTTCGATTCAAAGTATTTTTCAAATTAGTCGAGCAGTGATATTAAACAGATGATTCTGTTCTTAAGTTTAATTTTACTTTGGAAGGGTTTCATTGTAGCTGACTTCATAAGGGTGTGACAGTTTAAGCTTGAGAGAGAGAGAGAGGGACCCATGTTTATAGAATGAGGTAGTTTTCATTTTTGAGAGTTTCCATGATTTACATTTTCTCAGCCTCATTTGTAAGCGTCATCATCACCCGTCCAAATTGATTACCATTGTCGAAAAAGTATAACTTCAGATAGAAAAGCAAAACAATCACTGTCCAAATTTATGACCATTGATGAAATAGAAAAATTTCACGAAGAACGAAACCGTGTTTTAGGTAAAAGTTGTCACAAGGATCTTCTGTCGAAACAAAATATTCCAGCTTTGACATGATGTTCTGAGACATCCACTACATTACTGAAAACTATTTAATACAGACCTTCTGCAAACCTGGCAGACCTTGCACAGACCTGTTAACGTCAACCACCTTCATACATTTAATAAAGACCTGCCACAAACCTGGCAGACCTTGCACAGACCTGTCAGCGTCAGCCACCTAAATCTAAGCCCCCTAAATCTATTTAACAAAGACCTGCTGCAAACCTGGCAGACCTTGCACAGACCTGTTAACGTCAACCACCTAAGCAATTTAAGCAATTAATTTACCACCCGTGATCCATCAAACAGATTGCTTCTTAATTCTCCTACAACGGATCCATTTTCTGTATGGACATTTGCGGGCCCGAATAAGTTCAGCGACTTTTAGGGATTCCTCTCATAAACGCAATTGCAAGGTGTAAAATTATGCTTAACCTAGCACACTTATGTTAGTCGTACACTTGACTGATCAATGGAGGTGTTTGCATATAATTCGACGCTAAAGTTTACAACAGCAGCTAATACATGTCAAATAGAGACAGCAAATAAGGACTCACAAATTAAGCCTCACTGCTGTCGTACAAGTGCGGTCACACGGTCATGACAATTCATTAAGATCTTTGGCCTCGAGGTCGAGTTAATAGATCGACTAAACGTTTGTGTACTCATGCGATATTGATTAACTTCACTTAAGCTGTACGAGTTAGCCCTAAATTGTTCATCTCCATCATAATTATTGAAGTAAACTAAGTCCAGATCATACCGGACTTCGTCCCTCCCTTTTCTGCGTTTAATTATTTCTATTTAATTCCAAGTATAGCGAATAGTAACTGATTTTTTACACCTTGACTTTAATTTGGATTGTTGGACAAAAGGTTGACATGAAATATTCAGTGTCATTTTAATTTAATTATAATGAGCTATATTTCCTAGGAGTGTAGCTGTAAAAGTCGAATGGAGGTTAATATTTTGGTTTAAACAAACTTTAAATACCAAAACCCAGTCTTCTCCTCTTGACGATCACTTGATGTTAAACATTCATTCGATAATAATATAATAAGGTGGCAGTTTCCGTTCGGATTTTCATTGGTTCAGTATTTGTAATTCATGTATCCCATAGGCGACATAGATTCAGCTGAAAACAAGGATATACACAATTTGAAATTCGTGTATCCCATTGACATCATAGATTCAGCTGAAAACAATGATATACACAATTTGAAATTCGTGTATCCCATTGGCAGCAGAAATTCAACAGAAAACGACAATATACACAATTTCAAACTCATGTATTCCACCGTCAATAGCAATTCAACAGAAGACAATAACCCACTCAATACGCACACCACGCTGTAGAGTACAAATTTGATTTGTGGACCAATTACAAGCTGATCAATCATAGTTTAATTTTCTACACATATTTCATAACAAAATACTTATTCGATTAAATAACACTTTCCCCCGCCCTATTATTTTTTTCCGCCAGTAACCACAGAATGAATTTTTCTGATACAGCTGGAAGCCCGTGATGAGCACATCTGCGCTACGGATTTCCCCACGGCTCTAGAAGAAACAACATTTTAATAACAGTTATAAATAAACGACGTATTTGAGATAGAAATATCTGAAAGATAAACATGTAAAAAACTTGAGAAGTATTGAAATTGTGTCTCAGGTACTCTCGTCACACACTTCCATCTACCCTAGTTATCAGATTGTTACTATTTTTTACATAATTACTGCCTCAATAGAATGATTCATGTCCTTTATCAAACTTTGTTGAACCTCATTCTTAGCAGGCCGTGTAAGCTGGCCATGTAAACTCTACCAAACGACACACATTATGCACCAAACTTTTGTTATAAAATATCACAACGCCCATCTTACTGCGCTGCAGCTACAGCGATTACACGTACAAACAAGGGAACCCATATCTTTGATAGAGTAATGCAGCTGTCATATCTTTGTCCTGATAATACGACAGTTATTCCGTTGTTATGGCCATGGGCCAGCCATATCTCTGAGAGAATTATTTAATATCTCCGAGGCTTCCATTTCTCTTTCATGAGGCCATTTCTCAGTGACAGCTATTTCTCTGAGACAACAATTTCCCTGGGACAGGCGCGCGTCGCTGCTTTGAGACAGCTCTCTTGCGCGCAGAGTTACGGCGCAGTCAAGGGCGTTAAGTGAAAGAGAGACTCTCAATTAAGCGTCTAAATGAGAACGCCTCTCCCTCGTCCAGAAATGACGGTGTTACCTGCGCATTAGAAGATATCAAATGTCCACGTGTGAGCTGCGTCAGGACTTTCCGCTTCGTTTTATAGCAACCGAACTGGAAATTGCCCTCTTTTATGTCAGCGGCTCCCGTCGTGCTAGGGCTAATTTCAAACAATTAGGAGAGTCTTCCAGCCGGGTCCTTTCTCATGCAATCCTTTTTTCGGGATGGCTTCACAATCTTGGGAGGTAAATTGTGTGTTGGAGACAGATCGATGGTTGAATGCATTTTGCCTGGCAGGAAGAGTTGTACCCGTTGGATTTAAAAAGATTATCAACATAATGAAATACTAGTATTCGACAACGCTCTTCGATATGTATGCATCTTTTCAAGTTTACTGAGACTTTTGTACACGCACCACCAAGTTATTTGCGCAACATAACATTGACACATAGCTGCAATAATGAGTTTCATTGGCGGAAATAGCGAATTTTAATTGTTACCTATCAGCTCTTTGACATTTAATTTATTAAGGTTTCAAGTACTATTCACTGTTAGGTTAACTTTGATTAATATAATGTCTTGACGTTGATCTGGAAAATCGATTACCTTGTTTGGTATTTTTAAATACTGTACAATTTAATTTTCTAAGTTTTTATGTCCACGGAGCACTGTCCAAATTAGCGTTATCGTATAACATTTATTTAAAAAAAAACTTTCTGAACGCTGAACTACACAAAACACTGAAGAAATAAAGTTACCAAGTGCTCACAAATAGCAGACTAGCATGTTAATTGCCCAAAGTAATGTCAATGTAATACATTTATACAGCCTATCCTAACCTTGCCAACTGTATGAACACAACTATGCATAAAATCTCTAAGAATTGTGTTACAATGAACTAACGTACATATAAAAAATCACTGCCGTAATGACATTTTTCTATGTGCACCTCATGCGAGTGTTGCAACTGTAGCTCCCCATCGCCGGAGCAAGACGTTTGTCTTATCTAACATACTGCGTATCTTCTTGAGTGGAAAGTCCAATACATCAATAAATTCAAATTTCCGAAAAATTTTGTGAAATCTTTAAGATTTGAACTTCCCAAAAAAAATTTTTATGTAAAATCCTTAAGATTGTAATCCTTAATCCTTAAATCCTTAACCAACTTGAGAGGACGAGGACTTGTTTAAGAAATGTTAGTGTCAGGCTTGAGACAAGCACACATGGCAGGCCTCTCACTGTAACTGTTGATTAACGCGTCGTAGCTGCACGCGTGCCAGTGTGATATCAGTTCATTACGATACAGCTTTGAATTAAAATAATTAACTTATGCCGAACTGCGTAAAAAGGGAACACCTAACAAATATTTAAATAATGTATAACAAACACTTTGATAATGCACGACAAGTACCAGAGTAATACAAAACCAATATATAAATCATACATAGATAAAAAAGTCCAAATAAAACATAACAACAACCTAAAAATTTATAAAGCATACAAAGCAAGTGAATGAAATAACAGTACCTTGAAATTTACTTAATCCTAGACAGGCAACTAATGAACAATATCCTACGCAATACTGTAATGAATGTCTCTGGCAAATATCAAACGAGCACTTAAATATAAGAATACTTCAGTAATAAATAAGACCTAAGTTATTTATATTGAGTCCAGGCCCCTCCTCATCAAATGATAATTCCATGAAATTCCTGATTTAGATATCATGATAATTTAGACACTATAAAAATTTAGATACCATAATAATTTAGATACCATAATAATTTAGATGCCATAATAATTTAGGTATCATAATAATTTAGGCGTCCTCATAATTTGGAAATAATCATGAAATATATGATAATAATTCCTAAGAACTTCTGATTTAGATATCATCATATTTGACGTTTAATTAAGGAAACATTATAGCCTCAATGTTCCCCCAACATTCGACGTTCAATTAAGATAACATTCAAACCCCACTGTTCCCCCAACATTCGACGTTCAATTAAGATAACATTCAAGCTCCACTGTTCCCCCAACATTCGACGTTTAATAAAGGTAACATTTAAGCCTCAATGTTCCCCCAACATTCGACGTTCAATTAAGATAACATTCAAGCCTAAATGTTCCCCCAACATTCGACGTTCAATTAAGATAACATTCAAGCCTCGCTGTTCCCCCAACATTCGACGTTCAATAAAGGTAACATTTAAGCCTCAATGTTCCCCCAACATTCGACGTTCAATTAAGATAACATTCAAGCCTCAATGTTCCCCCAACATTCGACGTTCAATTAAGATAACATTCAAGCCCCACTGTTCCCCCAACATTCGACGTTCAATTAAGATAACATTCAAGCCCCACTGTTCCCCCAACATTCGACGTTCAATTAAGATAACATTCAAGCCCCACTGTTCCCCCAACATTCGACGTTCAATTAAGATAACATTCAAGCCCCACTGTTCCCCCAACATTCGACGTTCAATAAAGGTAACATTTAAGCCTCAATGTTCCCCCAACATTCGACGTTCAATTAAGATAACATTCAAGCCTAAATGTTCCCCCAACATTCGACGTTAAATAAAGGTAACATTCAAGCCTCGCTGTTCCCCCAACATTCGACGTTCAATAAAAGTAACATTTAAGCCTCAATGTTCCCCCAACATTCGACGTTCAATTAAGATAACATTCAAGCCTCAATGTTCCCCCAACATTCGACGTTCAATTAAGATAACATTCAAGCCCCACTGTTTCCCCAACATTCGACGTACAATAAAGGTAACATTTAAGCCTCAATGTTCCCCCAACATTCGACGTTCAATTAAGATAACATTCAAGCCCCACTGTTCCCCCAACATTCGACGTTCAATAAAGGTAACATTTAAGCCTCAATGTTCCCCCAACATTCGACGTTCAATTAAGATAACATTCAAGCCCCACTGTTCCCCCAACATTCGACGTTCAATAAAGGTAACATTTAAGCCTCAATGTTCCCCCAACATTCGACGTTCAATTAAGATAACATTCAAGCCCCACTGTTCCCCCAACATTCGACGTTCAATAAAGGTAACATTTAAGCCTCAATGTTCCCCCAACATTCGACGTTCAATTAAGATAACATTCAAGCCCCACTGTTCCCCCAACATTCGACGTTCAATAAAGGTAACATTTAAGCCTCAATGTTCCCCCAACATTCGACGTTCAATTAAGATAACATTCAAGCCTCACTGTTTCCCCAACTTTCGACGTTCAATAAAGGTAACATTTAAGCCTCAATGTTCCCCCAACATTCGACGTTCAATTAAGATAACATTCAAGCCCCACTGTTTCCCCAACATTCGACGTTCAATAAAGGTAACATTTAAGCCTCAATGTTCCCCCAACATTCGACGTTCAATTAAGATAACATTCAAGCCCCACTGTTCCCCCAACATTCGACGTTCAATTAAGATAACATTCAAGCCCCACTGTTTCCCCAACATTCGACGTTCAATAAAGGTAACATTTAAGCCTCAATGTTCCCCCAACATTCGACGTTCAATTAAGATAACATTCAAGCCCCACTGTTCCCCCAAAATTCGACGTTCAATTAAGATAACATTCAAGCCTCACTGTTCCCCCAACATTCGACGTTCAATAAAGGTAACATTCAAGCCCCACTGTTCCCCCAACATTCGACGTTCAATTAAGATAACATTCAAGCCCCACTGTTCCCCCAACATTCGACGTTCAATAAAGGTAACATTTAAGCCTCAATGTTCCCCCAACAGTCGACGTTCAATTAAGATAACATTCAAGCCCCACTGTTCCCCCAACATTCGACGTTCAATTAAGATAACATTCAAGCCTCACTGTTCCCCCAACATTCGACGTTCAATACAGATAACATTCAGGCCTCACTGTTCCTACAACATTCTCAGACAACAGCAATCAGATATCGCCCTCGTCGTCTCAGGCTGCTTCTCCAAACTGCAGTGTGTGTTGAGCAGCGCGGTGTAGCTAACGAAAGAATTTTGAACAATAATATTCATAATAAAATTTAATAAAGCGAGGTGGTAAAGCTTGTATTATTGATCTTGAAGCAATGGATGGTCATTTATTGAATCACGAGTGGAACTGAATGTCGCTCCTCTGCTAATTCATCTTTCGTGAATTTATTCATGTCTTGGATCCCTGTCAACGAAACTTGGTCACAATTCATGTTGTATTTTAAGTTTACAGATCAGTTTTAAATAATCCTTCGTTCAATGCATTGAACATACTTTTACCGTACATTTTGTAGAAATTTGGAAACAAAATCCCCTGCATTTGTTCTCTCATACTTTTACCGTAAGAACTTGACACTTTACAGACTTTTGAATCAAGTACCATCACTAGACTTCTATATTATGTAACTGGACAAGGTTTGTAGACCGAGTGCAACGAACAGCACGAAACTTGTAAATCAAATAACAGCACGAAACTTCTAGATTAAATAGCAATGCAAACCTTGTACATCACATAACCGCACGAAACCTGTAGATCATAAAACTGTGCAAAACTTGTAAATCAAATAACAGTGCAAAACTAGTAGATCAAATAAGAGCACAAAACCTGTATGTCATAAAACTGTGCAAAACTTGTAGATCATATAACAGTACAAAAATTTTAGATCAAATAACTGTGCAAAACTTGTAGATCAAATAACAGAGAAAAACTTGTAGACCAAATAACAGTGCAAAACTTGTAGAAAAAGAAGCCATGCGAGGCATAGATCACGTTGATAACAAATTAATATGCTATTTGTAGTTGAAGCTTCAGTGCGAAGCCTGTAGATCAACTTACTGAGGAGCTTGCATGTCAAGTCACCGTGTTACACAGTGTCCCCCCAGCCTGCAATTCAGTTTCCATTTACTAACAACTTAGGGCCAGACAATGACTGAAATAAAACAATAAAATGACTTGAACGCTCGTTCCTGTAAATTGCATGGCTGGGTGAGCCAACTGTAGCTTTGGGTTTGCAAGGGCTCGACTGGAGGTCTCCAGCCCTGCATCGAGACGTAGAACATAAAGGGGTAAGGATCTAACTTTTCTGAAATTATAACTTTAAATATTTGGGTATTATATTAAATATATTATGCATATTTAGTATATCTATTATATGGTAAACATGTATTATATGTATATTTTATTGTACTATATTAAATGATGTTATATTATATCATATTATATTATATTATATTATATTATAGTGTATTATATTATATTATATTATATTATATTATATTATATTATATTATACTATATTATATCATATTGTATTACATTATATTATATTATATTATATTATATCATATCATATCATATTATATTATATTATATTATATTATATTATATTATATTATATTATATTATATTATGTTATATTTAAAATATATATAAAACTTTTTAAGAAATTAGGATGTTCGAATGTTATTTAAAGATAGTTTAAAATAACACTAACAAAGGATTCTCATACTTTTAAGTCCGACCTCCAAATAGGTGATCATTACAATCCGTTTGTAGTAAAGTGTCTTTATTGTACTAATTTATTTCATACATTCACTATCACCTTCTATTATACTAATCCAGGCCTCATGATCCACCATCAAGCCCTCATACGGCAAAATTGAAGGCTATTGCTCATCACTTATGATCTTTATGGAGACTTCTACTTGGTTTGTGCGCTTCTGTGAGAAATTGTGCAAGGAAAATTCAAGACGCGACAGTCAAATCGTGCAGTGTTTTCACTGCACGAATAAAACAGAATGAATAAAACACGAATAAAACAAATAAGATAAAAAAGAATGGAACAGATTGGGACAGTACGGAATGATTCGGAGCAAAGTAGAACAGGGCAGGGCAGAGCAGGGCAGAGCAGAGCAGAGAAAGGCAGAGCAGGGCAAAGCAAGGCAGAGCATTGCAAAGCACAGCAAAGAAAGGCCGAGGACAGCAGAGCAAAGAAGAAAATAAAAATATATAATAAAGAAACGTGCTTAGCGGACTATTATCAGGCTGTTCCCCAAGTCCCAGACCGGTAGATGCCAATCCCGCGCAGGCATCGGAGTAGATTACCGTTAGAATTAAAGAGGTCAATATTAACCCTTCCGTGCTAACGATTACTTTTATGCCAAAATCCAGGGCCAAAGTTTCTGCAACACACAAATAATTAAATTTTAAAGTAACTTAAGTAATAAGGTTAGAGGATCAAACTAATTAATAAATAAATAAATTAGAAAAATTAACGAAACCAAGTTAGAAGACGTAACAATGCAATTTCGTTGGGCAATGTTACGAAGTTATGATGTATCCGGCAAGACGTAATCACAGGTCTTCCGGTGACGCGCAAACCTCATCTCCGGAAATCCCATAAACACAACGATGCCTACTTCACAGTATAACACAGCGCAATTTTACAACATAACAAGTGCAATTGTGTGACGCAACACTGCAATTTTATGGCGTAATTTAAAGCGTGTAATTTTATGATATAGTAGTAAAATTGAATGGCAACATAAAATAATTTCATAAGCGACGCTTTACGACAGAATAGGCGTATTATCCTGACGTAGTTACGCCATTTTACGAGGGAAAAACACCTTTTGGCAATTTTTACGATTTCCCATAATTCCCTTTAAGTTTAAGTCATTTAATGGGTGAAATAGGCTTAGAAGCTATTCACAATAGACTTAATCAAGTTTTCATTCCAATTTTCAAGTTTAGTTTACACTCGAAGCAAAAATTGAAATCATGATATAGAATTCAAGAACATTTTGTTCGGAAATTATTTTCCCGTCGAGCCCTGAGCTCTTGCAGGGATCATTTCTTAATTGAAAAAACTTGACACGCGCCCACGTGAGGGAAATTTCTATTCCTGTTGGTTATCTTTCGGCACTTTTGTTCCGTTATTCAATCTCCATATTTAATCTCTATAGTGCTTTAAGTTGTTTTCGGTCAGGTTTGGTTGAGCATATAAAATCACTGGTTAAATGTGACGCCAAATTTTGGTTGCGAATTTTACGTAGCATTTGAAAAATTGAATCACAGAGTGCAGACAGATTAGAGTCATACACTGAAATTGCAAATACTTAAGGGTACGGAGAATATTTTTCTCAAATTCTATTCCCCACATGAATAAGGTTTCGGTATAAAAAAGCTCGAAACTTGAAGTGAAAATGCTCAATAGCTCTAAAATTGTTTAACCAAGGAAACAAACCAGAACAGATGAAGAAAAAAAATCCCCGAGTAAAATGAATTAAAAACTTACAATAATTAATATAAAAACGTGATTTCAAACCTAAACGCAAAACATTAACCAATCATGGGCCACTCATAACCTTAACCCCAACAAAAATAAGCCTCAACAGCTTCAGAAACCTTGAAGCAACATTTGTCAGCCCAGAAATGTCGCAGATCTCGTAATTGCGCCCCATCGGGCGTGAGGGCGCGCGATAAATTGTCGCTGTCGCCAGCCTTTGCCGTCCTGATCGACCATCATGCAAATCCTGGGCAGGCATCGCCGCGACACGCTCATCAGATTGACTTTTTCTGGCCAAAGTTCTCAACCTTTTCACACATAATTTGTTCTAAGGGAAATTTAGCCGCAAGAGCGTTCGTAGTTTCAGAGCGAATTCAGCCACGAAGAGCTCTCAGCACATCAGTACAAATACGCTTACCTATGCATTTTAAATAATTTTGTATCATCGAGTGCACGAGCGTGATCATTTTTGAAACTCGAAAGTTGCATGAAATGCTCTTGAAAATGACGTTACTAAAGGCGACACTTGAACAGGAGGAAACCCTTCAAAACATTTGTTTTGTACATATAAAGCGTAATGATATTCAAATATTAACAGAAAAAAATTACGAAGAAAACGCAAGCCCGAATTTACAACCGATTTGCATTTTAGACCGAAATTTTCTGCGTATAATTGCATAACATAAACAGAAGAACCAAAGTGCATATATACAATTTAATTAAAAGCAAACGTTTCGGAATACATAAATTCCATCTTCAGTGCAGTAATGCTGAAACAAAGTAAAATACTGTACATGAGAAAATGTTCGCAAACTGTAAAAATGAAAAGTAATTCACATATTAAGAAACTAAACTACCTAACCCAATACTAAAATTCATCAGAAAATAAGCAAGCCTAAAAATAACGTATATTTACAAATTCAAAAAATAAGATACCTAAACAAACCCAATTATTCAAAAGCCATTCATTCACACGCTCATATCCCGGATTCATTCACACACTAAGTGCATGCAACCTCATGCTAGTAAGTAGGGACAGTGTTTAGTTTAGTGGCACTGTTATCTTTATTCAATTGAGGTCTATGAGAGAATATATAAAGTGATTCTAAGATTCGAAGATCTTCTTCATTATTAGTTTTACAAAGCGTTGAAAAGTTACTGGTTTTGAATGAATGATCTGAATTTTCACAGTGCTCCCTGATGGAGGGTTGCGATGGTGAAGCTAATGGTCGGCCTGTTCTATGATAAATACCTGCATGTTGGCTGTGGCTGATGAATTGTTGGACAGTAGTACTCCCAACATAAGATTGCATGCAGCAATCACACTTATACATGTAAACACATCCACTCCACAGACACTCCTCCAAACATTCCTTCCTATTAAAAAACGATACAATTTTGAAATTGTTTCTATAAAAGATTCGCACGTCCACAGACACAAAAAAATTCCGGACCAGAGCTAACAATTCCTTCCTGAGACTGGCGTCCAAATAACCTAAGAATGGTATTTCGATATACGACGTCTGCTTTGCTGCACTTTGGACAACCGGTGGCGGACAAAATTTCCTATCTAAAAATTTTCTTACTACGTTGTCGATCAAGAATTTAGAATATTTGTTCATGGTTAAAATTCGATAGATTTGCTGAATTTCACGATGGAACAGTTCATATGAACTGGAGATTTTAAATGCTCGATGCAATAAAGTTGTAATGCATGATTTGATGTATCCTTCATAAATGCAGCTAAAGAAATTAGTTCCGAGTCCAGTAAAAGTAGGTTTTCTGTAAACTGACGTGATTGCTTGCGCGTGTGACTTTTTTATTAAAACATCTAAAAATGCGAGTTGATCATCTTGTTCAGGTTCCATCGTGAATTTTACATTAGCATGGCAACAATTGATGTGCTGGAAAAATCTATTCGCATCATCTTCTGAGCGGAACAATGCAAGGATACATCAAATCATGCATTACAACTTTATTGCATCGAGCATTTAAAATCTCCAGTTCATATGAACTGTTCCATCGTGAAATTCAGCAAATCTATCGAATTTTAACCATGAACAAATATCCTAAATTCTTGATCGACAACGTAGTAAGAAAATTTTTAGATAGGAAATTTTGTCCGCCACCGGTTGTCCAAAGTGCAGCAAAGCAGACGTCGTATATCGAAATACCATTCTTAGGTTATTTGGATGCCAGTCTCAGGAAGGAATTGTTAGCTCTGGTCCGGAATTTTTTTGTGTCTGTGGACGTGCGAATCTTTTATAGAAACAATTTCAAAATTGTATCGTTTTTTAATAGGAAGGAATGTTTGGAGGAGTGTCTGTGGAGTGGATGTGTTTACATGTATAAGTGTGATTGCTGCATGCAATCTTATGTTGGGAGTACTACTGTCCAACAATTCATCAGACACAGCCAACATGCAGGTATTTATCATAGAACAGGCCGACCATTAGCTTCACCATCGCAACCCTCCATCAGGGAGCACTGTGAAAATTCAGATCATTCATTCAAAACCAGTAACTTTTCAACGCTTTGTAAAACTAATAATGAACAAAATCTTCGAATCTTAGAATCACTTTATATATTCTCTCATAGACCTCAATTGAATAAAGATAACAGTGCCACTAAACTAAACATTGTCCCTACTTACTAGCATGAGGTTGCATGCACTTAGTGTGTGAATGAATCCGGGATATGAGCGTGTGAATGAATGGCTTTTGAATAATTTGGTTTGTTTAAGTATCTTATTTTTTGAATTTGTAAATATACGTTATTTTTAGGCTTGCTTTTTTTCTGATGAATTTTAGTATTGGGTTAGGTAGTTTAGTTTCTTAATATGTGAATTACTCTTCATTTTTACAGTTTGCGAACATTTTCTCATGTACAGTATTTTACTTTGTTTCAGCATTACTGCACTGAAGATGGAATTTATGTATTCCGAAACGTTTGCTTTTAATTAAAATGTATATATGCACTTTGGTTCTTCTGTTTATTTTACGCATAATATTCCCTAAGAATCGTCCAATAAGTACTATAATTGCATAACTAACAAACTGCAGAATAACTTGATCCTGTTCTCAGTCGCCTCACCTCTAATGTCCTACTATGTCTGATCAGTGTGCGTTTGCGAAGTTTATTTCTGGTTAATTATTGTAGGTGATCTTTTTATGGCGTCGATGGACTGGCAACCTCGTTGCTAGTATACCATAACTTAAAACTATAAAGATTTCCATGAACTTATAGTTTTCAGATTCGTTCACTATACGTAGTCATAGCTTAGGCATTAGCTCTATTTCAAGTCTCATATTTTAATTTAATTCTAGTATTTTTTGGTACATTCAATGAGTTATTCTATTGCCATATTGAAGTTGTACTCATAGGATTACCTCTTGCTCCTACATTTGCAAACATTTTTGGGACGACTGTCAATAGACTTGGCTGGCCCAATATCCGGCCGATATACAGCTAATTTTTTCTAAGATACATTTGTTCCTTTTAAGCAAAGTTATCATACGCCGTGTTTTGGAATATTAGAAAGAAAAATAGTTCAAGTATTAAGTTCACGTTAGAGCTAAAAGATTACGGAGGGTATTAATTTACTTTATGTTAATGTTTACCGTTCCGGTAACGGATTTCATGCATCTGTTAACAAAAAATCCACTTCATCTGGTTTAGTTTATATTTTGGTTTCTGTTGCAGTACATTGAAGATTAATGATATTTCAAACTAGGTGTCTCGGGCTTATAGTATTTTCTCCAACTGTGATGACCTGCATGAAGTACTTACATTCCACCGGTCTTTTGTCACCATCAGTGGATGTCCAAATACAATTGTATAACATAAAATTATACAATTTTCAGCGAATAATTTTGATCCTGGCAATCATACTTTAAGAACCAATTTTTAGTTATTTAGTCCACCCACTTTCCCTCATACTTCATTCTGCGTTCATTCGGTGAACAAACGCACATCAGATTTATTTTTTTTAGCTGCGAAGAAACGCTACTGAATCGCATACTGTTTTTCGTCGCGCATAACTTCAATTGTGCGTATTGTGCATCGCCGTGCGTGAGCTTAACCCACAGAGCACTTGCTGAAATATTTGGGGCTGAAATATTGTCCGAATCATGAAGCTGGGCAGTTTTTCGTTTCCAACCGGCATTCTAATGCTAGACAACATTGCAATATTCGCTCATTTGGGCAAATAATTAGCGCCGGTAATTTTACGATTTTTAACTGTTGTCCAACACGTGATGACTCGCAGTAAGTGTATATCCGAAGGCTAAAACCATCACTTTACGACAGGCAAAATGCTTACCCTCTGCAAATAGTTAATTGTTGATTTGCTTGTCTTCCTTTTTTGAAATTGTTTTAGAAACGTTTCGTCCTGTTTCACTCGTGTTTTGATCATTTTTCAACAAGCTGGTTTAGTTTCATAATCAATTTTATTAAGTTATTTATATTCAAGAGCTCTCAGATCTTTTCACAAAGTTCGTCGGATCAGAACGTTCGACTTAAATATAATAAGATTTTTCGTCGCTATTAATCTCATCACAATTTTTTATGCCTCCTAAGCCTGCTTTAAGCTACACGCTTCTCCATTACCTATCGAAAGAATTTTTCTAACTTAACTGTGGTCATTGAACTTATCCTAATCCCAGCCATCAAGACTCGCTAGCTTATTATGTCTAGACGACACACGCTAGGGCGACATGTAACCCCAGCACTTCATAATGGGCTACGAGTTACCTGAACGATCACCTCTACGTTTCTTTAGCACGCAGTCTTCGCATAACTCCATAATTGAAGTGTTATATCAAGTGAGTTTGCTCATTCTTTTGAAATATTCCACCAATTTTTAGTCACGTAAATCGTAAATGAGTTCCTAAAATTTTAATATTTATTTGTGAACGACTACATGCTATAAATTTGAACTCGCAAATCGTTCCTCTCATCCGGGTGCCATTACTTAGTCCACGAAAATCCTGAGTTAATATTAGAAAATCCATGAAAAGCCAGACCGTATTTTATCAGACATTCGCTCTGAAATATTGCGGGTCAAATTGGTTTAATTGCTCATAGAGCCGCAGGCCGAGACTCATATAGTTTTTCGTAATTCTTTAACAGTGTGTACGTATTTTCTGTTTTTTCCTTGTCTCTTGATAATCATTGACTTATGAAACACCATCATTCGATTTAATGACATATACTATGCATCTCAAAAACAACAACATCGGTTTTTTCATTCCGGAGACAAATTTTTTCCCACTAAGCGTCATTGTGGCGGTGGAGCCTGCAACGAAAGATTCCTTGTCGATTTGGCTATTCTTTGTGCATTTTATCCTCGCTGAGATCCTCGACCGGGTAACGCCCAATAAAGCTAGTGAAACTCTTCGAAAATGCTTTATTTCTTGACGAATTTGCGTTCTAATGGACTTTTTTCAAGTTCACTGCCGAGTGACAGTTCTTTCCTCCATCTGATGTCGTTAACAACTTCATGTCAGCGCTTGTGTAATAAAGAGGTTAAAAATAGGAATAAAAAAATTCGCGTGTTAGAGGGTTAAGTTTGATATTTTATCATTTAAAAAATGAATACACAGCCCCTGGCAACCCTGTATAGTAACCAGATCCCGAAATCTCAAATTTTCTTTAGAAAACCCAAATCAAGTAGAAAAAATAAAATGAAACATAAATAAAAGAAGTGTCTCTCCGCCGTCAAAACTGTTTAAAATCGCATCCTTAGATGGGCAACTTACCCATAAGTCATCCTTTTTCGGTTGTCGAAATTTTAATATTTAGGGATAGTTCAATCCTTGGATGGGGAACTCAGTTCTATGCAACGAGTGCCTGTTCCCTTCCAAAATATTCAATATTTAGAGATCGTCCAATCCATCGATGGGGAACTCAGTTGCTAACATCCAGTTTCTTTTTCCCTGTCTGACTTGCTCAGAATTTAGGACTCTACTTTTCCAGAGAATGGCATCTCGAAGTTTAGGCCGCGGTCAGACAAACAACAGTGGAGCAGAGCAGAGCATAGCAGTTGCGAACCTCGGGTAACTGCTAGCTTATGCTACCAGGATAGGTGGCCAAACGTCTAGTGTTTGCAGTCGGCGCGGCGATGTGAGGAAAGGAAGTGAGCTGCGATGTGATGAAAGCAGATGGGACTCATTTGAAACACTTTCGCCGCTCCACTCCAAGATCTGTCATGCGGAATCCTCTCCATTTCAGGCACTTCAGTCTTTTTTCTTGTTTCTGCTTCTTTCTATAGTTGAATCAAATATGTTTTTCCTTCAGTACCCATTAAAGTTCAGTTTCATCAATGGGTATCATAATTTGAATTTCGAATTAGTTCAATTTTTTCTTGCATGAACTGCCTAGCGAAATAAAATTTTTCTACGCAATTCAGAACTGTCTGACGCTTTCTAAAGGCTGCAGTTTTGCTCTTCTAACAAACACAATCTTTATGAATCGAAAAATGGGCTTGTTGTATTTTTTCAAACTTTTTTATTCTTAATAAAAAATATATTCATGTCAACCATCGTATCAAAGTCAGGATACTAAATGTTTTTGCATAAAATATTCACAAAATTTAACTGTTGTAGCGTATTTGCATTTATGATATTTTTGTTTCCTCCATTGAACAAGGAAAACATGTGAGCGTGTTTTCCTTGACACTTTTAACCGTTTGAGCATGCAAAAATCTTTACTTCATTGAATTTTAAGTGATCTCAAAGAAATTGTTTTTTTTGAGTTAATGTTCTAAAAGGAGTAACCAAACCCCTTCCGTTAGAGATGTATTCCAAAGCACAGCTTCGTTTAACTCTCGTTTAATGAAATCGAGCTTCATAAAGTATCATATCTCGACTGCGATGTTGTCTGAGATAAGCTCAAAATCATGCGCAAATGAAACTACTACGATTTTCTTAATTTTCTGGCTTTTAGAAAATGGCTGGGAGTTTGGCACAAGTTTCCTCACGCCGATTTTCGCATTGGCTTCCCATGGGCAATAACGTAGCCATGAATTCAGTGAGAGGAGCATAATCAAGTGAGCCAGACTTGTATACGACCGAGGAAGAGGGTCTTTTAGAGCTCGGCCCCCAGTACTGCTAGAGGTTGTTGTTTCTTTGCCGTTATTGTAATTGCCTCACTTGCTCTGCGAGAGCACGCGCGTTTTGTGTGAGACCTCTACTTGGTGTGGTGTCTGAGCCATAAAACAGCTCTTCTGTCCTAATTCAAATAAAAATAGTGATCACCATCAGTGCAGATTAGGGTGGTGATACCGGCGCAGTGGCGTTCACATTAGGGCAGGTTAGCGCAGCTTCTAAGCCTTAGAGTGCTGCCCGGCTGCACAGAACTGCGCCGCTTTTGACTGCTGCCCGGCTGCACAAGACTGCGCCACCTTTGACTGCTGCCCGGCTGCACAGAACTGCGCCGCTTTTGACTGCTGCCCGGCTGCACAAGACTGCGCCACCTTTGACTGCTGCCCGGCTGCACAGAACTGCGCCGCTTTTGACTGCTGCCCGGCTGCACAAGACTGCGCCACCTTTGACTGCTGCCCGGCTGCCCAGAACTGCGCCACCTTTGACTGCTGCCCGGCTGCACAGAACTGCGCCGCCGTATACTGCTCCCCGGCTGCACAGAACTGCGCCACCTTTGACTGCTGCCCGGCTGCACAGAACTGCGCCGCTTTTGACTGCTGCCCGGCTGCACAAGACTGCGCCACCTTTGACTGCTGCCCGGCTGCCCAGAACTGCGCCACCTTTGACTGCTGCCCGGCTGCCCAGAACTGCGCCACCTTTGACTGCTGCCCGGCTGCCCAGAACTGCGCCACCTTTGACTGCTGCCCGGCTGCACAGAACTGCGCCGCCGTATACTGCTCCCCGGCTGCACAGAACTGCGCCACCTTTGACTGCTGCCCGGCTGCACAGAACTGCGCCGCTTTTGACTGCTGCCCGGCTGCACAAGACTGCGCCACCTTTGACTGCTGCCCGGCTGCCCAGAACTGCGCCGCCGTATACTGCTCCCCGGCTGCACAGAACTGCGCCGCTTTTGACTGCTGCCCGGCTGCACAAGACTGCGCCACCTTTGACTGCTGCCCGGCTGCACAGAACTGCGCCGCCGTATACTGCTCCCCGGCTGCACAGAACTGCGCCGCCGTATACTGCTGCACGGCTGCACAGAACTGCGCCGCCGTATACTGCTGCCCGGCTGCACAGAACTGCGCCGCCGTATACTGCTGCCCGGCTGCACAGAACTGCGCCGCCGTATACTGCTGCCCGGCTGCACAGAACTGCGCCGCCGTATACTGCTGCCCGGCTGCACAGAACTGCGCAGCCGTATACTGCTCCCCGGCTGCACAGAACTGCGCCGCCGTATACTGCTGCCCGGCTGCACAGAACTGCGCCGCCGTATACTGCTGCACAGAACTGCGCCGCCGTATACTGCTGCCCGGCTGCACAGAACTGCGCCGCCGTATACTGCTGCCCGGCTGCACAGAACTGCGCCGCCGTATACTGCTGCCCGGCTGCACAGAACTGCGCCGCCGTATACTGCTGCCCGGCTGCACAGAACTGCGCCGCCGTATACTGCTGCTCGGCTGCCCAGAACTGCGCCGCCGTATACTGCTGCCCGGCTGCACAGAACTGCGCCGCCGTATACTGCTGCCCGGCTGCACAGAACTGCGCCGCCGTATACTGCTGCCCGGCTGCACAGAACTGCGCCGCCGTATACTGCTGCCCGGCTGCACAGAACTGCGCCGCCGTATACTGCTGCCCGGCTGCACAGAACTGCGCCGCCGTATACTGCTGCCCGGCTGCACAGAACTGCGCCGCCGTATACTGCTGCCCGGCTGCACAGAACTGCGCCGCCGTATACTGCTGCCCGGCTGCACAGAACTGCGCCGCCGTATACTGCTGCCCAGCTGCACAGAACTGCGCCGCCGTATACTGCTGCCCGGCTGCACAGAACTGCGCCGCCGTATACTGCTGCCCGGCTGCACAGAACTGCGCCGCCGTATACTGCTGCCCGGCTGCACAGAACTGCGCCGCCGTATACTGCTGCCCGGCTGCACAGAACTGCGCCGCCGTATACTGCTGCCCGGCTGCACAGAACTGCGCCGCCGTATACTGCTGCCCGGCTGCACAGAACTGCGCCGCCGTATACTGCTGCCCGGCTGCACAGAACTGCGCCGCCGTATACTGCTGCCCGGCTGCACAGAACTGCGCCGCCGTATACTGCTGCCCGGCTGCACAGAACTGCGCCGCCGTATACTGCTGCCCGGCTGCACAGAACTGCGCCGCCGTATACTGCTGCCCGGCTGCACAGAACTGCGCCGCCGTATACTGCTGCCCGGCTGCCCAGAACTGCGCCGCCGTATACTGCTGCCCGGCTGCACAGAACTGCGCCGCCGTATACTGCTGCCCGGCTGCACAGAACTGCGCCGCCGTATACTGCTGCCCGGCTGCACAGAACTGCGCCGCCGTATACTGCTGCCCGGCTGCACAGAACTGCGCCGCCGTATACTGCTGCCCGGCTGCACAGAACTGCGCCGCCGTATACTGCTGCCCGGCTGCCCAGAACTGCGCCGCCGTATACTGCTGCCCGGCTGCACAGAACTGCGCCGCCGTATACTGCTGCCCGGCTGCACAGAACTGCGCCGCCGTATACTGCTGCCCGGCTGCACAGAACTGCGCCGCCGTATACTGCTGCCCGGCTGCACAGAACTGCGCCGCCGTATACTGCTGCCCGGCTGCACAGAACTGCGCCGCCGTATACTGCTGCCCGGCTGCACAGAACTGCGCCGCCGTATACTGCTGCCCGGCTGCACAGAACTGCGCCGCCGTATACTGCTGCCTGGCTGCACAGAACTGCGCCGCCGTATACTGCTGCCCGGCTGCACAGAACTGCGCCGCCGTATACTGCTGCCCGGCTGCACAGAATTGCGCCGCCGTATACTGCTGCCCGGCTGCACAGAACTGCGCCGCCGTATACTGCTGCCCGGCTGCACAGAACTGCGCCGCCGTATACTGCTGCCCGGCTGCACAGAACTGCGCCGCCGTATACTGCTGCCCGGCTGCACAGAACTGCGCAGCCGTATACTGCTGCCCGGCTGCACAGAACTGCGCCGCCGTATACTGCTCCCCGGCTGCACAGAACTGCGCCGCCGTATACTGCTGCCCGGCTGCACAGAACTGCGCAGCCGTATACTGCTCCCCGGCTGCACAGAACTGCGCCGCCGTATACTGCTGCCCGGCTGCACAGAACTGCGCCGCCGTATACTGCTGCCCGGCTGCACAGAACTGCGCCGCCGTATACTGCTGCCCGGCTGCACAGAACTGCGCCGCCGTATACTGCTGCCCGGCTGCACAGAACTGCGCCGCCGTATACTGCTGCCCGGCTGCACAGAACTGCGCCGCCGTAGACTGCTGCCCGGCTGCACAGAACTGCGCCGCCGTATACTGCTGCCCGGCTGCCCAGAACTGCGCCGCCGTATACTGCTGCCCGGCTGCCCAGAACTGCGCCGCCGTATACTGCTCCCCGGCTGCACAGAACTGCGCCGCCGTATACTGCTGCCTGGCTGCACAGAACTGCGCCGCCGTATACTGCTGCCCGGCTGCACAGAACTGCGCAGCCGTATACTGCTGCCCGGCTGCCCAGAACTGCGCCGCCGTATACTGCTGCCCGGCTGCCCAGAACTGCGCCGCCGTATACTGCTCCCCGGCTGCACAGAACTGCGCTGCCGTATACTGCTGCCCGGCTGCACAGAACTGCGCCGCCGAACACTGCTGCCCGGCTGCACAGAACTGCGCAGCCGTATACTGCTGCCCGGCTGCCCAGAACTGCGCCGCCGTATACTGCTGCCCGGCTGCCCAGAACTGCGCCGCTGTATACTGCTGCCCGGCTGCACAGAACTGCGCCGCCGTATACTGCTGCCCGGCTGCACAGAACTGCGCCGCCGTATACTGCTGCCCGGCTGCCCAGAACTGCGCCGCCGTATACTGCTGCCCGGCTGCCCAGAACTGCGCCGCCGTATACTGCTGCCCGGCTGCACAGAACTGCGCCGCCGTATACTGCTGCCCGGCTGCACAGAACTGCGCCGCCGTATACTGCTGCCCGGCTGCACAGAACTGCGCCGCCGTATACTGCTGCCCGGCTGCACAGAACTGCGCCGCCGTATACTGCTGCCCGGCTGCACAGAACTGCGCCGCCGTGGACTGCTGCTCGGCTGCACAGAACTGCGCCGCCTTTGACTGCTGCGCGGCTGCACAGAACTGCGCCGCCGTGGACTGCTGCCCGGCTGCACAGAACTGCGCCGCCGTATACTGCTGCCCGGCTGCACAGAACTGCGCCGCCGTGGACTGCTGCTCGGCTGCACAGAACTGCGCCGCCTTTGACTGCTGCGCGGCTGCGTGGAACTGCGCCGTTTCACACCAAACATTGCGCTGCAGGAAGTTGCTGCGATGGAGGTGGGCATGTATGAGCAATTACTGCTCGGTGCCGGCGTAACATGACCTGTCTTTGTTGCGCTAAATGTCTACAGCTACGATAGGGTCACGGCAGATATTTTTAACTTAAAAACGATTTTTATTGTTCACGTCTCTCGATAAAAAAGCATAATAGCAATTGACAAACGCCCCAGTGAATAGCGTATGGGACACATGATGCTAGCGATCAGACAAATCACGGCTCATTCAAAAAAAATGTAAGGCTTTCGAAATTAGAATTTCACATCAGTGTCGTAGTAATATTGGCTCAGAATTTTGGCTTGTCTTTTTGTCTCAACTTCATTTCATCTCTTTTTCATCCAGCACCAGTTAGCAACAGTGTTTTCAAAAGACAGAAAACGAAAACATTTTAGTCGAATATTATCCTCAGAAGTTTCTGTTTTCTATCCTAAAGAAACGGAAAATCATTTGTTGGTATGATGTTTAGTAATTGAAGCACTACGCTGCTTGTCTCATGAGGGTTGACAAGTCCCTTGAATATGTTTTCCGTCCTTCCCTTTTCCATGGGCCTATTGCACCAGCCTTGAAATTATTTACATTAGGTTTAGAACATTTTAACGCTGTTAACACTCCGGTCTTCGAAACGTTAAGAACAATAACGACAGTGAAATTAACCTAGAAATATCTCCCCAATTGTTCAATAGATATCTTCCGCACACTTGTTGACATTAAAGCGATTGGCCTCACCTAAGAATATCAATTAATTACGAGAGGATTTTTAAATCGTCATTTCATATTGGGGGAAGGGGGGAATTAAAATTATAACATTAATTTTCAACACTGTAAGAACTAGATAGAAGTTCAAAGCATGTGAATAAAAGCAAAGGAAATAGGGGTTCTAGACCATTGTGGCAAGTCGCAAGAGGTTCAGAATTAACATTCATTTTTCCATTTGCGAGCAAAGTGAAGCCCACTACGAGTATGTATGCAGTGCTGGCGCAACTCCGCCTCTCTTTTGCCGGGCAGCTGCGCCCCCTAACTTTAGTATGTCTGCCTGGCTCAAACTAACTCTAACTCTCCTCATTCCTCACTAACTCTCCTCACTAAGTCATCCACTCTCCTCACACCACGTCCACTCTCCTCATTAACTCATCCACTCTCCTCATTCCTCACTAACTCTCCTCACTAAGTCATCCACTCTCCTCACACCACGTCCACTCTCCTCATTAACTCTTCCACTCTCCTCAATCCTCACTAATTCTCTTCACTAATCATCCACTCTCCTCACACCACGTCCACTCTCCTCAATCCTCACTAATTCTCCTCACTAAGTCATTCATTCTCCTCACACCACGTCCACTCTCCTCAATCCTTACTAATTTTCCTCACTAAGTCATTCACTCTCCTCACACCACGTCCACTCTCCTCAATCCTTACTAATTTTCCTCACTAATTCATTCACTCTCCTCACACCACGTCCACTCTCCTCAATCCTTACTAATTTTCCTCACTAAGTCATTCACTCTCCTCACACCACGTCCACTCTCCTCAATCCTCACTAATTCTCCTCACTAAGTCATCCACTCTCCTCACACTACGTCCACTCTCCTCATTACCACATCCACTCTTCTCATTCCTCACTAACTCTCCTCACTAAGTCATCCACTCGCCTCACTCCTCACTAACTCTTCTCATTAAGTCAGCCCCTCTCCTCATTCCTCTCTAACTTTTCTCATTAAGCAATCTGCTTTCCTCGTTCTTCACTAAATATTCTCATTAAGCCAACCCTATTGTGGAGCAAAAGACTGACGAGCCGCCGAGTTCAAAATTTTTGAAAATGATACCTCGGTCCATAGTCCTTCTCTTCTGATCAGCGTGATACGTCTTGAGTAACTTTTCATAAATTCCTGTTCTAAATTGATCTTTTTAATTTTTTGCATAGCGAATGGTCTGAAGAAGGAAACATGCTATTTTTCTATCTTCAATAAAATATTTTTTTGTGCTGATAAAAAATTTTAATACTATAATTATTTTCTGCTGTCATGAATTTAATTTTTCTCCTGCTTCTCTGTGGTCAAAACATTAGCTACGTAAACAGTAGCAATGGCTAATATAGTAGCACTATTACGGTCACTAAACAATCGACCTGCCTTGCTTGTTTCATTCCCTCATGTATTTCTGTGTGAAAAGCAAACAAAGTCAGCCATCAACAATCCTGAATGCCTATTTACTCTCAAATTTTTAGGATTAACCTAATGTGAACATTTTTAAATAGAAAAAGTCCAAGCTACTTTATTCATAAGAGCGGAATGGGTAAAATGACGCAGTAAAGTTAAAATTCCCTCATATTTTAAACAAGAGTTCGATCACTGATCAAAATCGTAGGCTCATATTCAGTCAAATCCATGTTTACTTATTTAACATCCAACTCTTAGTCACTTGTGTTTTCAAAACGTCTGACGAAGTCATGGAATCAGTAGGCCTAGGTGCGGCAACCATGCATAAGTCACGTCGTGACCGCCACCGCAAGCAACGGACCAGAGGGCGCCACGTGACCAGGATGTTGAAGTGCGTCTTTACAACTCTGTAATTGACTTCAATTTCTGGGACAGGGCCATGCTGCCAAGGCCGCCAATTTTATGGCTCTCTGGCACGTCTCATCAGGTCCAATTTTGACCGATAAAACGCATCCAGGCAGTGGACCGGCCCGCTATGGATGGGGTCAGAGCAGCAGAGATGCTCGGCATGCAGTTTCTGATGACATTCTCACATTAGGAGCCTGCGGTGAGAGTACTTTTGGAAGATCCTATGACATGCGAAGCCCAACCAACATTTTCGGGCCTTATTCGAAAACTCTGACCCATAGGTGAAAGCTGACTTCATTACGAAAAGAGTCTAGGTAAGCATTTTTCAATGTTATTTCAGGTTAGCAGTATGTTTGGGAGAGTTTTTCAGGCCGTAGATGCCCTTGAAAACTCATAAAATGGCAAAAGTTTAACTCAGTGTTACATGTCTTGCATTTGCAACCTTATGTTTTATGAACGCTTTTCGATATAAAATTTTGATTCGGGACATGAAAACGCCGAAGGATGAATTATCTCATTTTATGAGCATATAACTACTCTGAATTTGGGTGCGCGTCAACATTTTGTAATGTCATGAGCAAAATGAAAAAACTAACGAGTGCAATTTGTCATGATAAAACCAGTTCTCAATTTCAAAGTATGAGCCTAGTTGATCGGGTTGATGGCATTTATTCAAGCATATTTCTTGTGATCTCGTCTTCAATAAAGCAAAGGGATAAGAACCAGATGTCGCTACTCTCTAACATCGAGGTTGTGGAATCACACTTTTCTCGACGTGTCGATGGCACTTTTCCCGCCGTGTGATCTCTCAAAGCAGCCCATTTTAAGGAAGTGGCTACCTAAAACTACGTGCGTACGTCTGTGAAATTGTTCCTATGTAAATGAATTCATCGTTTGTTCGCAAAAATTATCCCTTGTTTGTGTGCACGAATAATAATGTCATTAACCTGTGCCGCAGTTTCGTTTTTCTGCGACGCAGTGGTTAACTTTTTTGAGGAATTTCAGTCCCATAAGCAAGTTCAAATTGTGTTTACTTAAATTTGATGCTTTTGTGTTTAAACTTTCGTTATCTGCGCGAAGTTTTAAAAAATAGGTTTACCGCCTTTTTTTCAGATTCTTAGATATTTCTGTCGTATTATTCTGAAACCAATACCCACTGTTCTTCAGAAACTTATCCTCACAAATACATCTTTCCTCGAATACAAACAGTAGATTCCACTGCGCGTGTTTGCGTAGCGTGTGCGCCAGCACAAACGATGATGAAACGCAGCACGTGTACTGATCACGAGCGCACCAGCGTTGTGCGAAACCTTCAGCTGATCCTCCAGTGACCGGACGCCTCTTGGTGATGTCGACTAATGAACTCGCTTCAGAGATCGTTTAGCAGACTGCAATTTAAAAGGCCACCGATGTCCTCGCCTTGCTTTGTCACACGCATCGCGGCTGCAGTGGCGGACTTGGACTTTTGAATGGTAGGAGTGGTTGAGGAAAACCCCCTTGGTGTTGGGTTCATTGGTTGAGCAGACGTTTTGTTATTGAAGTTGTGATATGTAGAAAATTTATCGCCGTGTTCCAAGTCTGCAATATCTTGGAGATGAATTATTCATTATAAAATTTTTAATTAGTTTGAGTTTCATCAGTATGAATTTCACATGTCACTCAGACAGCATGTACGCTACTAGCTTTTTCGAAAAATTGAAATTAGGGAAGTAAATACATTTTTATAACCCTTCCTTTAACAAACATTCACTGCTACGGTACTGATATGATATTAAAAATCTGAAAACCATTTTGTTGTGCAGACAAATATCACAACAATTTAGATGGCGATTTAGCTCAGATCGTCTCTTACGTTAAAGATGCAGAAAAAGCATATATAGAATCTATGAGCTTAACTCCTCAAACTTTTACAATAACGCAGCATAACTTCGGGAGTTGGAAAACACCAGAATAAGGTATCAAAGCCGGAAACGTGAAGAAACTCTCGTAGTAAGCAAAGCTGTTGGGATGAACAAATAAAGCGTCGTTTCACTGTTTGTTTCAATGGCTGCCCGAAGAAATAAAAAAATTTCTATTGCATACCATTTTCACGATGTCGCAGTTGAACTCTCGAAAACCATTTCGAATGTTTACACTCGTTAAAAATTCATCTTAGGTATATATCAGTTTTGATTTGAGGAAGCGTTTGCAGCATGGAAAAACTCCCATCATTTTTACTCAAAAAGACGCCGAAATAACCCGAGAAAATTACTGAAAATTTGCTTCAGAATTTGAGTGTTTATCTCAAGCGAAAAGTCATTCGGATGGAGACGGAATCTCTTAACGAGTTTTTCCTCGCCGAAAGAGCTAAGGAAGCTTCTGGTTGGTACACCACCAGTCAGGCGACTTTATGTCATTAGTTTCCTTCTTTTAAACGCGCCGTCAAGATATTGCTAATGAGAAAGAAGTAAAGCCTAGTTAGGACTCCTCGAAATTGAGTAGAGATTCAGATTCGCAAAAACACAGGAATTATATTTAAACTAGAATTAGGGTCGCCATGACGACTTGTATAGCATGCCACATGGGATCTTTGAACTGCATTATTGTCCTTTTATGCCTGGCTCACAAGACTTATTCAAGAAAATGAACTTTTCAGCTTGAAAAATATTTAAATATGTGCGAATAATATTTGAACTCAAAAATCCTTTGCCAGATCGTCGTCTTAGCCGGAAAGAAAATTCCAAAGGCTCTCAAGGCTATGCTTTTTATGGAGGGCTGGAGAAGAAATGGGATGGCTTTGGAGTTATTTTTTTTAAACGTTCCCATGCACGGCTCGATCTGTAGAATATCCTTTGATCGACTGTTTCTTCAAGACAAAACAGACTGCAAATTTCTCCAAGGCTGCGCGTTCCTTCAAGACAAAATAGATAGCAAATTTCTTCAAGACTGCTCGCTCCTTCGATACAAAACAGACTGTGAGAAAATGATAACAGACGAGGATAGCATTCAGTCTGTTGGGCCACTGTACGAAACAAGACTGTGTCAGACCTCCGCAAGAGGCATCAGCGCCAGTTGACAACTGCCTCACACACCAAATAAACAACAAGAAACGATCAAAAAATTGCTTCGAAACCTTCAAAAGCAACCAAGAAATTACTATTCGAAAATATGAAAAAATTACTTCGAAACCATCAAAAAATTACTATTCGCTTCAAACGTTGACGTGTCAACAGACGTAATTTTTTTAAAAAAGAGTGCTGTTTTTGCGTTAGTGTTTGCGATTACGTAGTAAATAGTTCTGGAAAGATATTTTACGCCTGTATGGTTCACAGCAGTAGAGCTCCAACTGCTTTCAAAGCTACATAACTGTAGTTGGGGAAAATAGCAGACTTGATCAGCATGTGGTACAGAGAGCTCTTAATTCTCGAAGCAAATGTGTTGTATAATAATATTTTATAGGGTAATCATACAATTTCGCACATGCATCATGGAAAGACGGAATCTAATGATTTACGTTTATGTTTTAAAGTAAAAATGTAACCATGTGCTTTCATTCCAAAGTTAAGGGTGAAACACAAACAAATAACAACTACCACAACATACAAATATTCGAATGAAGCTTTGAAAAAAACTCTAGATTTCTAGCACGTTTACAAGCCACTCCAGCGACAATAATTTCATGGAACTCGAAGCCTACAAGGAATGCGGCGCTATATTTGTTCTTGGATCAGGATTCCAGTGACAGGCAGTAAAGTAGTATATCCTTGAAGCTTCATTTGCCGAAATTTTGGTATTGAATTTAAGCGCGCCACATTTAAAAATTTGAAGGCACAACCAGTAACGATATATGTTTTCAAAGTGAAATGCTAGCTTTACGCTACACGCTCAGTCATTTTTTCAACAACAGTTCTGAATTTCGAAAACATTTTCAATTTAAAAAATAACAGTGCTTTATCGCATCAGTTTATCAAAAATAGCGCATGTGTGTACTCTTCAGATCTTAACAAAAATCAATATAGCATTTTAATAATAAAACTATTATACACTGTAATGCTATCGAAAAGTGTGAGCAATAAACCTCAAGGCTTTACGTTGATATTAATCATTGTTAGTTGATATTTATTATAAGTTAGTATTTTACTTCCATCGACAGGAGAATGAGAATACAGCAGAAGTAACGGAGCATCAGCTTTTCTTGTCACAGGAATCGAAGGTCCATTCATTGCGAATACTTTCTTGGTCGGTCAGAGCCCCAAAATATTTGTTCACCTTTGTGAATTAACACGCAAGCGGCGCACAGAGAACGCAGCGTCTGGTCATACTGCTGACAATGATAGACGGAATGAACTCGAATTATATTCTAGTAAAAGAAAGAGATAGAATTTACGTGTTGTAGACTGTAATCTTCATAGGATCTGAACTACAGCATCGCGTCAAACACGGTAAACTATTGTCAGAAGCTGATACATATCAATTTAGCCAAAATAGTCATCGTACCTCTCTCTTGCGGATAATATGACTTTTATCATTACTGAAGGTTACGTTATATTTATACAGTACTGAAAGAGTATAGGAACATACTCTAATAAGCTTCAAGCATTCGTAGAATACAGCACTCCTTGCGCTGCTTTCTCTAACAGTCATGAAGTTCAACTTCAGCGTTAAATTAAAACACTACTGACAAGTTTGAAAGAAAATCATCAGGTGCCATGCGATGCTCAAGGGAGCAGAATGAATAAAATTTCTAAAATAATATACTGAGTCATTTTTCTCTCCGAAAGGCTCACTTTGGCGTTGATGTAGAGCTCACAAAGTTCTGCGTTTTACCTTCATTAAAAAAAAACATGATCACACATTGCCCCTTTTGCACTGACATATTGCTCGCCGAGAGCAGCGTTTTTCCTACATCCTCAAATTACGTTTTCACATTGATCCTTTCGTAAGGATATTTTTCACTTCGAGCTGCATTTTTCCAGTCTCTGTTAAAGATTCATCTGTCTTAGATCCACCATCTGTTACGAGATAATGAATCTAAGCATTGCATCCTACGTGCTCATGACCTCTCCAAAATGGAATTGTACTTGTCATCGGGCTGCAAGCCAGGCATTCCAGCACGCCCTGGAAACTAATTAACTGGATTCAGGATATTTTTCAGCAAAATTTCTCGGTTGTACAAGATTCTGGTAATTAGTTTGATAACTCTTGCGATAGAACTGTTCTAGCTTATGGCGAAGTCGAGTAAGTTCAGAGCAGATGTTTCTACTAGAACGTCATAAAAATTTCGATACTCTCGAGTATGTGAAAAAGCGATGTTTTCTCCTTTAATCTTGCGGCATGAAGCACGTAAATCGAGAAACGAACATTTTATCGGGAAAAATGTCCGTGCTAGAAGCCAAGATTGTGCGTTTCAATTTAGGACTTGATTAGAGTTCACTGATGACTTTGCTCAACATTGTGAGCTGTAATTCAGTTTCCGGATATCTGCAGATTCTTCTCTCAAGATTCTAGAAAGAAGAATCTGCAGATATCTAGAGTTTAGAACATATACAGAGTTTTCTAGGGAGAAATTCATAGAAACATTAGTATATTTTTTAGAGTCTAGAACAAGAACAGAGAACATAATGAAAGTTCAAGTCTAGTGAAAATGCTTATTGTATCCGACCTACGCCTAAATCTTCCTGGCAGCCTTTCCTGACCGTGACAAATCCAAATATTCCATCTGTGCTCGTTTATTTCATAATCATTCGGTTAGTCTCTGTAATCATATAAGTGAGCATAGACATATGCACAAAACCGGCAGAATAAACATCAACCCTCACATGCATGACCCCCATGTTGATTGTAATAAAGGCTAAATTTTACTCAAGCAATACGAACCGAACACACTTTTTCTATCTTTTAAATGAGAATAAGACGCGGCACCCATAAGGACTCCCTCTACCTCCCAGAGTGTTTGACTTATATTTTCATAACTACAACCAGGGAGTGCCAACAGTCACACACGTTGGTGCATTGGAGACCACAGCAACGACGATTTACCTAACAGAGAGATCAAAATTCAGTTTTCGAAACGTACAGCACGCTATTTCCTGATGAGATTCTACCTTCAGCAATTCCTTGAATGGTTGTAACAAATACATTGAGATTTCGCTACGTTAATTTCAAAATGACGTTGTAAAACATCATTATATACAGTATGCACGGAGGCTTAAAAGTCTGGCTTCAAGCAATATAGGTGCACGGAGGCTTAATAGTCTGACTTCGACAAATATAGATGCACGGAGGCTTAACTTCGACAATCAATAAACTTTTTTCAAGGACGCTCTAATGTATATTAGTAGAGCAAACATACGCAGCAGTTTTCGGGCAGTATTCTGACAGCTTGCAGAGGCGCTGGAGCGCTCGAGAGACTGACTGCAGCAGTCCGGAATTGATGAGTCTGGCTATCACAAGAAGAGGAGCCTCGTAACACAGACAATCCAGCTCAACGGCATCGCTTCACGCTGACAATTTGCCCAATGTCTCCGATCTGACAAGCCCAAGTTCGATGAGTGTCTGCAACGAGAGTGGCAATGTTTTGGTTTAAACTCTCGAGACGGGAAAGTCTGGAATGGCTTGGAAGGAGAGCTATAGAGTGGAAAAGTATAATAGGTCTATTTTTTAACCAAAAACTCATTGCGGTTTTGAATAAGTGTTACCGTTAAAAGAATAAAAGTTGACTGCATTGTTGGCCCCTGAAACATTCCTGTTTGAATGAGCATTGACTGTAATTAGTTTGCACTGATTATAACTAGCCATACTAATACCTTACGAGTTTTTAAGCCATCTTTATTGGAGTGAAATTACAGAATAAGGAAGATTACGTATTGTGAGAGGCTTTGCTATTGTGCGAGGTTATGGTGTTGTGTGAGGTTGTGATCTTGTGTGAGGTTAGGTGGTATAACAGCCTATGCCGGGTGTCCCACAAAAATGTCCCGGACTTTTTAATTGATTATATCTCGGCTTTAAATCGCCATATTTGAATTGTCTTTTTTCCCAACGAGGTAAATTTTGTTTCCTTTTCGAATAATTTAAGATTTTTGAAATCGGTTGAATGACCACTCTACAATGATCGATTTACTGAAAGGGGTCGGAAAACTAATCGTTCAAAGGAAAGTTTTAAAAACAACATTCGTGTTGTGCCAACGAGTTATTGAAGTTTTTCTAATTTCAGTCTAGCGAATGCACAAAATTCTATTCCTACACCATCATGCTTTAATCGCATTAAACAAGAAGTCGTAAATGTAGATCATTTAAATTCCCTATTTAAACCGTAGCTTTTATAAGCATTCAGTCTTTACCCAGTTCCATGTTATTTCACTCGCAGCAAATAAAAACCTAAGCGTTATGATGACATAAAATCAGCCTTCATTCAGCTGATAAGGACTTTCCCGCATTCAAAGTCAGTCCTCTCCCACCAACATTTTAGTTCCAGAGTCTCAAACATTCGTTCGGTCACCCACCTCATCGTCTGTCAGCAGTCTCCTCTATAGTCCATTCTCCCAATACCAGCGCACATTTTCCATTCAAATGCAAGTCTCCGCTCGTCCCTCACAAGCCCTTCCAGGGCGCTGCCGGCCGCCTCCATTGCGCCTCCAACGCGTGTCTGCGGTGACATTTAGGGCCGCCCTCTATCTCAAAGCTCGCTTCCAGGATGTGCTATCCATTTTCGAGAAGAATTTTTCAATCCTATCTAGGAGATAGATTTTATGCCACCATCACCTGTCGCCGTAAAGATATTTTTCTCTTCCGTAAAAAGACAGAAGAGACAGCGGGTTACCTGCTCTAATGGAATAGTCGTCTTATACCATTCCGCTCACGACAATCACGCTCTGGTTATTAATCACTTTACAATGATTCTCTAACTATAATGATGCCGGCGTTTTTGGTTGCCGGAAATATTGTAGAACACAATACTCCTCTGAGCTTCAAATTGTTACTCCTTTTCGACGAACATTTTATTCGTTCATGTGTAGAAAAAGAGTTTCGTAAAGGAAGTCAAATTACTCACAATTTACTGTACATTGTAATACTAAACAGTGAAAAAATGTCGTAAAAACTCACAAACATTCCAAGGCTTACCTCAAAATACGTGCACGAGTTTAACTTCTTCGAGTTAGAAAATATTTGGGACAGCAGCAAAGACGCGGAGGCTTGCTGACGCACCTCAGAGCAGAGCGAAAGAAAGTCCCGGCGGACACCTGAAGCGTGGCCACATTGGGCCGCCAGGGACTTTATGTTGGTCAGCTGAGGGTCGGGCCCCAGCACCAAGGTCACTTTACGACTACTAAAATCGGTGCACTCAAATTTCCTGGCTCGAAACGCCGCTCCTGGGCACACCGCGAGCCTGGCTCCTTATTCCAAGAGCCTGCAGTTTTATTTCCGCCGCCGCTGAAATATGACCATGTCCATCTGCCGTAATGTTTGCAGGGTACCCAACTCGCAGGTCCTGAGTACTTGTATCTCATGAATGATGCATGCTTATTTAGAACATAAAATTAAAGGATTGGGTGAAAATGTTTCCAACGCGTAATTGGCATCTAGTAGTATGTGTGTGATGATATGAGCACGTACTTTCGGGAAAACTTTAACATACTGTATTTATTGAAGTGGTTACGACTGAGAATTGTCAAAGTGAATATTGTTGTGTTGATTGAACTGTTTGAGTTTTGTCTTCCTTTATTATCGTATGACAATATGAATGAATTTGGCATTCCTAAAAATGACTGCTAAATAAACGCTCACATTATTTTCGTGTCGGCTGCCTGAATGAAATATTCACATTTTAAATTGAAATAGGTCTTTCGAAAAAGCGTGACTAACTGTTTTAAAAAGAAAACACAAAACTCTATGAAACATATGGGACTCATTTTGAGTTTTCAAAAGATTCTCACAATATATGTAACATGAATAGGTTTGAATATTTTCAATTCTCTTTCGAATGCTCGTCAAACTCCCCGATCTATGCGCTAACTTAACACGTTGACCGAGTTGGGTTAAACTGAAGCTCAATATTGAACGCAAATTTCAAGTTAAAAGTTATTAGCAATTTTTTAAATTCCGAGCAGTAAATGGGTCTGTTAGGTACCATCAATCTCAAAAAATTATTAAAATTTTTCAAACGGCCCAAAGATGCGTCGTTTCGCAGCAGGAAGAACTTACCATCCATCGATGGGTCGTACCGCAAGCAACGGGGTAATGGACCAAAGGGCAGCCAGACCACTTGTGCTGGAGGCTTTGCTCAACCCAAACTCGTCACCGCGTCAGTAGCGGTCGATGCGACATAGATCCTGACTTGTCGCTGTCTCTTCTCGACGTAAATCAATATCGCTATTCATTTTTCAGTTTAAGTTACGCCCTTCAGTCTGCCTGGGCCCAATTTTCCAGGGAAGAAGAATAAAATCGGAATATTGATATGACCTTTGGTTGAGTTGAGGAAAAACGAACATGATATTCAATGTTTGTTCTTACGTGCAGTGTACTTTCTGTGTGTCAGTTTCAAGAAGCGAAAAAATATGCTTATGGTATAGAATGTAGAAGATATTTAATTTTTGTTCATAGTTACTAATACTCAAAGCAAAACGAGCTGAATACCCAAATTTACCTAAATTCAATTTACTGAATCTTAAATTAAATCAACGTACAGAAAAGCTGAGCACTTCTCTACTAATTTCCAGCCCTGATATTATCCTCAGAAGGAAAGTAATAGTTGCATAGATATTTAAAGATAGTTGAATCGACCTGTCGATTATAAAACCAAACTTCCTCAAACCTGAGCTGGTGGATGTAAACACATATTACACGAAGGCCTTTCGACAGAAACAAAAATTCAAAAGCACAACTTCTGTGGAGAAACCGTGACCCAAATGTTAAATCGCTTTTAATGTAGCTACATCTTTATCAGTTTTTTAGTGTTCAATTGGAGATTTGGGACTGAGAAGGATTTCAGCCAACTTATTGTCTTCTCGTATGATCATGCAAGTCGGTGAGACGTAATGCATGGATCGTCATTTGCGATGACGTTAATCGTTGTATCAGGGCAGTTTAACACAACACACTGATAAGAGTTTGACATCATTTCACAAAATTGAGTATTGCTCCTCGGAATTCCAGATGACTCCGCTCGATAGAGCAACGTGATGTCTCGAAGTGTGCAACTGCTTCCCGGTCAATCATTTTTATCGGCCTGATCACTGGTTTTTGTACTTTCCGAAACTGGACTTCTGACAGTTAGCTTTAACTGCAACATCAACCTTATGTGAACTTTGGAAATACAATTTTTCCTGATTTTTCATAAAATGCAGAACAACTACGCTGTTCATCAGATGCAAGTGCAGTAATTTATAGAATAAAATACCGTAAATCTATCGCTGTGGGAAAATGGCCTTTACCAGCTGACATTTTGATTGTTAAGTCAGAAAACTTAAGCTATTTTTTGAATAATAGCTTTTAATGATATTAGAAAGTTTTAATAAATTATTGTAATTTTGGGTAAAATGAGTTTGGTATTGTCACATTTTGTTAATAGTGTTGTTCTTACAATGTTATAGGAATGCTGATTTACACCACGAGGGTTTAAACATTGGAATTAAAATTCATGTTGCTCCATAGTGATTTGATTAGTGCGCTGATCATTCTACGCTGCGGGCCTTGAGATACTAGTGTCAAAACTCATGTTCAAATAGCAACCTCATATCCACAATATCTGTTATTCATGCCCGTGTCTATCCACTCTTACATAATAATTATAAGCTTTGTTACTCTACACAAGGGTTGTTGACTTACATTGCATTACTCACAGCTCGCTTCAGTTTGTCTACTATTTGTTTCTCAACATTTTACCAATTTGTTTTATGTTTTTGTCTTTTGATTTTGTCCTCAGTTTGTTACAGTTTTAGTTTTAAATATTTTTCCTACCACCTCCGTTCATAATCAAGATCCTCAGTTTTCCCAACCACAACATTCCGACACACCTCAAGACCGTGCGTCTCGAGCCAAATCCAGACGTAAGAATTGTGTCTATCTTCTGAGCTCCTATTGGCTGAACGCTTCGCAAGCGGGCTCGAAGAAAAAACACAGGCTTTGCATAAAAGCCGAAGGACAAATTGACTTACCTTCGAAATCCATCAAATATACCGCCATGGGATTGGGGCCCACGCCGTAGTGCCCGTTTTTCGATTTTATTGTAACTGTTTTTCAATCGAACAACCACTCTGCTTGTTCAATTCAGAATAACCACTCAGAATATTCTATATCTTAATGGTTGCAGATATTGCAACCTGTATTTTCGTTTTTATAATCTTTATTTACAAATGAGATTTAAGTTAAAAACAGAATGGTGAAAATCGAGTTTTTTATATATATATTAGAATTGTGTCTATCTCTATCTCTAAGAATTGTGTCTATATATAGAAATATATATTTATATATATATATATATATATATATATATATATATATATACATAGACACGTACCCTCTGAGTAGGCAAGGTAGTCAGTGCCTACCCTGAGTATTATCGATCAGCAACAACAATTTTTTTCTACGACACAATTTCAAAGTATACACCAAATTCAACAAAATCATTATAATTAATCCAATTGCTCTGCTCTAAATACCAAAAATTCTGATATATTTGTAAGTAAGGTAGGCACTATTTGCACTGCCTTTCATTCTCTGTTTCTACAATACGCAGAGCAACAACGCTGTACAGAGAATAACAAAGCTATCACCATGTTATACTACATGGTTTACACGACACTTTAAGAGTTACGGGATTCGATAGCTTCCTTAAATAAGTCTCAAGATAGGGATGAGAAACAAATACATCCGTCCTAATTGTATCCGCGATTAAAATATTCTTGTGCCTGTGGACTGGCGAAACTCGTATCACAGATCCGGCCATTTAGCATCCTTTAAGAGCGTGGAAGAGAAACGGACCAACAAAGACGGTCCAACGAATTTATGTGTTAGTGAGGTTAACATTAACGAGAAATGACATAGGAATAACATGCGACCCCGGCGACTCCGACTTCGCCACCCTGGAATCGATATTATTAGTATTTATTCCTCAGAATAAAAAGAAAGCCAATTAGTTCCCTTAAGCGGCCCATAGAAGATCAATTTTATAGAAAATATAATCGACAATAATGAATATTGACAATTTAATTGATCGTCTGTGGGCTTGATTGACGACCGTCAATTAATTGACTGAGTGGACAAAAAATTTCTTCAATATATCGAGTCAATGATATTGACAATTAAATTGATCGTCTATGGGTCGCTTTAGAACGCAACAAGAATGCCTAACTAAATCTGTAAGTTTATTGAAAACCCACATTTATGGTCCGTTAGAACGGACACTAATGATATGTAAAATATAGAGAGGTTCTGATATAACTTAGTAATATTAACAATAAAACTGGAAGCTTTAATTTACCAAAATATTGAATTACGGTACCTTTGCTTCTCTAGGGCTTTCAAACCTTAACTTTGTATCATATATTAAACATGTATTAATTATTTTAAGATCAATAAATTCCTTTTAAAGTACATCAGGGTACGTTCAACCAATCGCATTAGTTTTGTGATAAAAATAGCGAAGATGACTAACTTCCTCAACAATAAAAATATTTCTCAAAGTCCACTATCTCTCGAATACTAATTTACTTCCTAATTATATTGGCTTACTTCTGAATTACACTACATAGACGGAACAAATACTGACTGGCGCAGTTTTCACAGTAATTTTAGTTTCCTCTATCCTTATTTGATAAATAGTTTTAATTTTTTATCAATTATTCATTCATTTTCTTTATCGTCCGATCATCGACATGGATCCTTCGACAATTTTTCGTATCTGACAGATCAATATCGAATAATTCTTTCCTTTGACATTGATATTTTCTGTGAATTTATTTACGGTGTAAATTACAAAAACCTACCGAAAAAATACTTCAGCCGTTTTGATGACAAACCATTTCATGACCCCTGCAAAGCTGGTTTATAAGATTCGTTCTTTTCAAAGTCTTTCCTTGTGGTGAATGCTGGTTTTATCAAAGCACACACAGCCTGTTATGGACATGAACATTCTTTTTTTCTTCGTAAGCGATACATATTGCTCACAAGCTTCAAATTTGACGTGATTTTGTGAAATTTAGCGTCAAATCGAAATGGAATTGAACTGCCACTAAATAGAATGGTATTAAATGGCAACAAAATAGAATGGGATTGAATGGCCACAAAATAGAATGGTATTAAATGACATCAAAATATAATGGTATTGAACGACCTCAAAATAGAATGCTATTTAATGGCATCAAATAGCATTTAATTGCATATTGAATGTCGTTACAGTACGCAAAGCATGTCTCAGATCAGACAATCAGCGAGTCGAAAGAACTCTCAGCGCCTCTGCTAGTGAACACCGTTCACGCTGATTGATAGGAGCTTGTAAAGTACCTTAACTTTCCTCTCATCTTAAGAAGCATCATTAATATTAATTCAGTCTTCCCTTTATCAGTTATATTTTCCTATTTCTTTTGCAGTGCAACACTGCGATTGCAACGAAGGCATTTTTCGACCTGATGTTCAAGGAGCCCGTGAAGGTGATGCTGTTCGGCGCGGCCTGCACGCACGTCACCGACCCCATCGCTAAGGCCTCCAAGCACTGGCGCGTGACGCAGGTGGGTGGTGTGGGTGGTGTGGGTGGTGGTGTGGGTAGGTGGTGTGCGTGGTGGAGTGGGGGGTGGTGTGGGTAGGTGGTGTTGTCAGGTGATCTAATCAGGTGACCGGTTCAGGCTATATAACAACAACATGTAAAGGGAAAACTCATCAGTCAAAGCCATCAAATATTTATTGTCTAATCAATAAATAAGGCTTCATTTTCTGTAAACTTTGCATCTCCAGCGTGATTCATGTTTGCGCTTAAGGTTCTACTCCTCTGAGTGGAGAAGAAAGAATTTAAAATGATTCCTCTGCGGTTCCGGAATTAGGACCACATCTTTGAAACTCATGTAATTAGAGAAAACAAACAAAGTGTCTTCCATAGTGTGACGACACCGCGACGACGTCATCAGTGCCTCAGCGTACTATAACGTCAATGTAATTTCACGCTTCGTGCGCTTTCACTTGAGCTTCTGCTGCAATTATTGAAAGCTCTTTTCTGGGTTCTCAGTCGGAAGGGTGACAAATTTCCAAAAATTTGGTTCAATGATCCGGTCACTGTAACTCGGTGGCGAAGCGACGTCTGTTTTTTGTATAAAATGTTCAGGAATAGAATATAAGATTGTATTACATACGTGATGGTGCATTGAAGATATACAATACAGCGTTGAACAAATGCAATACAGCGTTGAAAAAATACAATTCAGCGTTGAACAAATACAATACAGCGTTGAACAAATACAATACAGCGTGTAACAAATACAATAGAGCGTTGAATAAATACAATATAGCGTTGAATAAATACAACATAGCGTTGAATAAATACAATATATCGTTGAATAAATACAACACAGCGATGAAAAAATACAATACAGCGTAGAACAAATACAATACAGCGTTAAACAAATACAATACAGCGTTCAACAAATACAACACAGTATCGAACTAATACCAAATAGCTTTAAATTAAGTAAACGAAGCGATTCATTGAAGGATGTTAAAACGCGCTTCACCATCGACCTCTGCTTCACATTTAGAATTCTGCCCCAGCTGCTGGCGCCGAACAATGGCCTCATGAACAAAATAATCAATGCAGGAATAGATGTTGTTTCCGCATGTGTTCATTTTACGACAACACCTTACTGAAATGATTCACACTCTTTTTTCTAGCTTTCCAAAATTAAGTCAACTATGACAGCAAACAACTGCAGGTCAGGTATATTGATTCAGCCAAGTGATGTTTTCAAAACATTACTTTCATCGTGGAAAAAGAAAACGTAGTGTTTCTTTCAACAAAACGCTGAGGTGTTTTTCGCCCCTCACAGCACCTGAGTTGGAGCATTTATTTACAAACTTTTGCAACAAGAGGGCGCTGCACTCAAGCTCCACTGCTGCGCTTGTTTTGGTAAGAATAAATTCCCGCAGAGAAAATATTTGACAGTAAAACGCTGCTCTGAAACCACCAGAGGCATATTTAATTTTTCCCACCGACCTCCGTTTTTAGCTTTGGGTTTTTCAGCGTTGCTGCAAGTTTGCACGTTAATTCTTAGCTCCCTGGTGCAAGTTTTTCACGGCAGCGTCTATAATTTTAGCCGCGCCCTATGCAGAAGCTATACTTGAACGGCCAAAATCCTGGATGCCCTGCGAAAAAGTTAGCCAGGGTCGCTTGCCTGGGTGGTTGCGTGAGAAGCACGAGTTAGCAGCCAGAACTCACCGAGGCTGCGGCTAATTACCTGGCACTTCATTGCTGCTCAACGCATTCCTCCTCACGGCCGAGAATCATTGTGGCTGGTCGGTGTGAAGTTTACAGAGTGGTGTGCTGGTGGCGACACACTTAACCAGCGCTCGAAAATAGAGGCTTATGCCGGGCCAAACGTTAGCTGGACAGCAGTGGTTTTCGGCCAACTGAATTTTTAATAATAGAAGAAATGTTTTTTTAGCGTGGTTGAAATTAGCGTTTTGAGGAAAGTTTTCATGTTTATGGAATAAGAAAGACTTTATGAAGATTTTTTTATCTTAAATCCCAAGTCAGCCATAAATCTGGAAACAAATGAGACGATTTTAATGAAAATCAGAAGTTCCAAAAATTCTGCCTGAGAGTTGACCGCGGCGTCGCACTGCATTAGTGTTGAACGACCATAAATAGATTCAATGCTGTACGTTATAAGTGTAGTGTGAAGTATTCCTCGAATAAAACCATCACAACTTCGCTCCTAAACAAGATTAGGAAAATCAAACTAAACAATTAGAAACAAACGTCGAAAATCGAACACACGTCTAATTTATGTCAAACCACGTAACTAATTCTGTACCAAAACTATAAAAAATTATCGCAGTGCTTGAGCAGTTCGGTGAAGTTATAATAATGCAGCAATACAGACGTCTTGTCCGCTTGAACAGCAGTTTTCCTGCGCTGTGGATGCACGTGTTACTGCAGTAAATCCACCAGTTAACTCCACTGATCAGAAAGATACTACTCTGGGCGGCTATTTATAGTGCCTACTAATGACCTATAATGTCTCCTGGTAGTATGTTCTGCTGTAGCACTCGCATAGTTCGTACAGCAATAAATATCTAGCAGCTGCAATCGAACTTTGGTACGACCAGAACTATTGGCCCAAAGTACTACACTAAATCGACCTTGAAGTTCCTTACAGAGTCACTCTGCCAGTAACGATTGCTGGCACTTTGCTTATTTTTAGCTGTTGTGAGATACGTTCCGCGGAAAACTAGCAGAAATCGGAATCAGTTAAACATAAGACAATAACAAATTTCTGAGAACAGAACAGATGGCATCTAAAATATTTCAAAGGCATTCGAAATGTACGATAAATTCCACTTCCCGCAGCACACAAACGAGCTTCAGTTCAAATTACGCTGTTTTGTTTTATTTGTTTTCGAAGGACAGACATATTTTAGCAATCAGGCTACAGACAACTTTTTAACAATCATTTAACAAATTGAGTCCCACAAAATGAGCTACCCTTGGAAAATATAAAGCACACCGCGTCTTTAGTTGCAGTTTTATTTGAATTTTCGTGCACTTTTTGAAGACTCTTTCATATCAACAATGTTTGCTTGGCCGGTCTCGCAAACATAGCGACTTCATTTGTCAATGCCAATTTACTTTGGCAGCCGAAATAGAGGAGCTCGAAAAAGAGATGGATGCCTGGGGCGGGTTGATGGATGAAGCCGATTCCATTCATACGCCACGAATGAATTTCGTCATTGTCGTTGAAGAAATTACTCTAAGCTGCAATTTTGCCAGCGACATTTTTTTATGCTGCCATTTTTCCCGTATGTTATGAGGAACTTATAAACAACTAAAAGATTCAATTTCTTTTAATGCTTAATTTACGTACATACAAATAATTATTCTAGCATGCAGTGCAGGTGTGCAGTGCATTATGTAATCGGATGCCATATTTGTCCCTTTGTGAAAACTGACCTCCAATTTATACGCTTGAAAAATAATATTTTTTATCATAAATTATTTAAATCGTAGTTTTGAACAGCAGGCTTACCCAAAAAAAAAAAACATTCTAAGAGTTTTTAATTAAATTTTGTTTCTCCCAAAAATGAGTGAAATGACAGTCACAGTTTTCTTGGTTCCACTTCATGCCTTAGTGAAGTATTGCTTGTATATTAATATCGGTAAAGTGCATCCACAATATTTTCAATAGTGTTCATAACTAACTCGGGTCTTCGTTATTCGTGAAGTAAATTGATCTATGCGTGATATGGCGTATTCCCTGTGCTAGTACAAACATCTAATAATTCTTAAATATCTCCTACGATCTCTCATCGATTATTCAACACCTAGAACTGAGCAGAAGAAAGAATGTTCCACACTTGTTATCGGTTGTAAAGTCACGGAAAACACTCGTATCACAGGAAAATTTGAGTTATCCTACGTTTACGATTAGGAGGAAAGCTAATCTACATCTGAGATGTATGTATGGTCGGAAGAATATCTTGCTGGTTCAGTTTATTTGCTTTACACTCGAGTAACAACTACAAAAAAACTTTTTCTCATTTATAGTGTTGTTTCCATCAATAATTCTTGCAGTATAACGCAAAAACTCACTAAGTAGATAAAGTAATGCAATGCTTTGTAATGCTGCTATGAAATTCAACAAGTATTTCTTGGTTCATGCAATGGTTACAGTCTTAATAATTTTGATATGTTAAAGTACGTTTTTTGTATTACCAATACGCGTAGGTTTTAAAGCTCAACATTGGAATATTTTCGTACCTCACGAGCGATCTCAAAAAACATTAATTAAAGATGCCGGAAAAAGACAAAAATGTTTCGGTAGCTAATATGCAAATTTTATTTAACGAAGAACCTAGAATGTTCACCACAGCTGCACATGTGTTACTCGCTGTTTTCAGACATCGAAATTGATCGATTCACGAACATCGTGCCTGGCCTACTTTCGTTGCAGTTGTCGTACGCGGACACCCACCCGATGTTTTCTGCCGTCAAGTACCCGAACTTCTTCCGGATGGCGCCTTCAGAGAAGGAATTCAATCAGCCTCGTTTGCAACTCTTGCGGCAGTTCAACTGGACCAAAATTGGCACGCTCTACCAGAACAAGCCCCGCCACGCCCTGGTGAGTGAGATATGACAGTGAACCTCCTAGAGGCACATTACTACTCCGTATGGTAGAATGCATCAAGCTATTACGTTTCCAGTTTAACAATTTATAATAATTTACACATCCGTAGCTTTACATTTGGTTTTCCTGAGATTTTCTCAGTAGATTTGGAAGAACACACGTCTGCAGGTAGCCACAACGATGATATAACTCGTGAATTTCCTAAATAATAATTCTTTAGAAAATTGTGTTAAAGCAAAGGTGAGACGCAAAGAAACGTTGACGGAAGTCCAACAGCGGGATGCATTAAAAAATATTCAACAAAAAGGCCAAGAATACGCAATAGATATGAAGAGCACTGCCTTTATTGGTTTGAAACATATTTTATCATACGTGTATTGAACAGCCGAGTGAAATAACCCCAATTTTAAACTCACAGCACTTGAAATAGAGAGGGAGGAATTCGCGAGTAAATTTAAATCCCACAATTTGTAATCCACATTAGGTTATTCAGTCACTTCTGAATGTCCTACAATTCTTGCCTCATGATTTGATTCAAAGTAGGAGGCCTCAAACAATTTCAAATCGAGATGAAAGATTACTCTCAGATATTCACCCTCATCAAATCCCTGGCTCTGAGCTGAAAACAAAGCGATTTTTTCAAAAATATAACGGTAACTTTCTAGATAACTTTTTTGCTATTGCATGCCAAAATCATTCAAATATTCGACTCTGAATTTTTCCATGATGCCAACTATATTTTTAGCGACTCTATTTTCTGATATCTTCTGAATATTTTAGGATTTTGCAATAAAAATTCATTTCAATTTGGTTTTGAGCTTGTTTCACGGGCCAGAAACAACCACGCCCGACATGCGCGTTTGTCCGCCGCTCATTTAGAAAGAAAAAATAAAAAAAGGAAAAGCTCCAATGTTTTGGAAACTCTGTTTAAAGCTCCGTGAAAAGCTCCAATCCAACGATTGTCGACTTGTTTAGGGGTCGTTAATGTAACTAATCTACCCTCCAAAATGAAAGAAAGGTCATAAAAAATAAAATGATTAAATCTCTCTGGAGTTGATGAGGCCGAGTGAACGCAGCCCGTCAAAGTATTAAGACTGGAGCTTGTATCACAGATACGATCATCACACATTTTCTGCTGGCTTCGGACAGAGAGACGGACGCGTCTCTTATTATAGTGTAGATTTACTGTAACGGTCTTGAGCTTGTACATTCTTGGACGGTTGATGACATGGTTAGGATGCCAACATAACTTATTACAAAATTTTCAACTGGTACATTTTTGATAAACAAATTTTTGATAAACAAATTTTTGATATAATGTATCGTATATACCACACATTTTTGATAAACAGTAGGATATATGAGGCACATGGTAAAACACATACGTTCAACATCGAACCAGCAAAAATTTAACTATATAAATTTACATGGCGCCTTTATTTAAATAGAATTTCCTTCGATAAGTCATGATCGAGAAGAAATGTTGATTGCCTATCTCACCAATTAAATTTTAGTTCGCATGTCGCGCAATGCCGGTCAAGTCGCTCATAGTTTTACCAAAAAGTTAGGCATGCTCTCTGAGTGATGAAAAAAGTCGAATTCTACAATTTTTCATTCACAATTAAGAACGTAGCACAATAAAAAAAATGTTCAAATTGAAGCAGAATTTATTCACTTCATTGTTTAAGCCTGGACTTTCTTCTTCTTATTTCTTGTAACCCAAGTCTTCTAAACACATTCACTTTTTTGTGACTAGATTTATAAGTTAACGCCCTGAAATGAAAACCAAATAACTTTCCGAAACAGGATCTTTGCTTTTTGCTTCGGTATACCTTCAGTGACTTAAATCTCATGAGTTGATGCCTCTCATAACATCCCGATACTATAAGCAGCGTGCGTCGTGACGACACCTAAAATCTACGAAGTAAATTTGAGAAAAGTCTTCACGGAAGCGCTTTTTAAACGAGCATCTGTAGTCATCTGGGGCCAGGAGCTCGTAGTTTCGGCGGCCGCCCAACAGACTTCTATCAAGTCTCCGGCCCAGCCCTCGTTTGTATGCTAATCAGAGTCATGGAAGAGTTTTCCGGCCGACGGGCGTGACAGAAAAAGGAAGAAAGGATGTACTCAGAGTCTGTGCACGACTTGCTAACACACGGAACTTCTCTCGGTTACCGTCTATGGTTTTTCCCTTTGTCTGTTTTTGGCGAATCGTCAAATTAGATTTTAATCCCTGGTCATTGTTTGGCACTTTGTACCTCTGAGAATGACATCGGTATAGGGAATTTTCGATCGTGTTAGAGTAAAAGGGCACTTCATGCCATGAATGTTTTTGTAGGTTACTCTGATAATCATCGTAAGCGTTGCTAGATTTTCCAATTTTTTTCTCTCGCTGTAACATTTCTATGACAAAAAGGAAACGAAAGAACCTTGTACAGTTTATAAGCACTGTAGACTTAACTTCGTACAGTTTCATTTTTCGGAACTGGATCCCACTCCTAAACATCTGCTGCACACATGATATCGAAGACAAAATTTCAGCTTAGTGGATCACCGAAGTTTACTGTTAGCGGCCCCCAAAAAATATAATTTTAGCGAAAGTTTGGGTGTAGAGTTGGTGTTCAAATGTTCATTACAGTTACTATCGTAATTCTAAGAATAAACTAATATATCCTGAGCTGTTAGTAACATAGATCCATAATCCAGGCTGTTACCTTTTAAAATAATTTTGCCCTTTTCACTATTTTAGAATTCGACAAAATGTGACCTTAACTACACTAAAGACAACAGATAGAAAATTGTGTGTCTCAAATACGCTGAAGGTATTTTAAATATATTTTCATAGAATAGTTTGTTCGTAATTATACGCTCAAATGTGAAGCTCTCACTTGCTAATCATACTTTCACGCGCCAAAAATTAAAATCCAAAAAAAGCATTTTTCACCATGAATGTAATTCCCCTTTAAATTAGATGTGTCCATATTGGATGCTCCCAATTTTATGAGACCGAAAAGGAACAAGAAAGCGTCCAGACATTGTCGTCTTCTATCCTTCATAACTTTCTCATGCTCATTCATAAAAGAATGATGAGCAGGTGTCAGCTATTGTTTTTTAGTTCCTTTGGCGCGTCTAAAATGCAGGGAACCAAAGCCGAGAGAAAAACAGGATTACAATTGACAGGCGGCGCAAAAAAATGCTATTGGAAGACAAAGAGAGGCGCAGGCAACAGCTGCGCCGGAGATGCGCAAAGAAAGATGTTATGTTCCTTACGAGGTAATTAAGTTCTTGCAGAATTAGTCCGCTGAATCTTTTTCGCTCGAGTCAAAGGGAACTTTTCTCTATGATGCAATAGACGTAAACTGTAGAATGGATGCAAAGGTAATTATTTGAACGTTATTTTTATGACTGGTATGGCACCGAAATAAATGAAAGTGTTGATATCACGTATGAATGGCAGAAACTGTGTTCAGCGCATGGTTCTTGACTGCGCGGTTTGAATATTTTGTGGCATATTATATTTACTGATTTCGAAAGGGATCTCAAAATATTTTATTTATTTATTTATTTATTTATTTATATATTTCGAAAGTGCAGGTGTTGAGCCATACAAACAAGCTCAACTAATGTTTCACGCCACTACGTTGCAGACGTAAAAGATTCACCCTTGGATCCCAGTCCACAATATTTTCTCACTTCACAGGCTAGTTCTGCAAACTGGTTTTGATGTTTTTATTGTACTTTGAGGTGGGTGAGCACTCTGGTTATTGAAAATGAAATTTTTATGTTATTTCAGTACGGAAAAATAACGTGTCGAAAATCCAGTCGTTACCACTTACTCTTGAGTCTAAAGGCTTCTAAACAAAATAACGCTTTTCTATTGGACACTAAACTCATGAATGTATTTAGATCACTTGAGTAGCCTTCATCAATATATAAATCTATAACTATTTGTTAACGTGAACATTGACATGTTTCTTTTCCGTGGCGGAGGAGGCGTCTTGTAAATCTGCTTTCATCTCGCTGTTACCATTAAAATTAAACAAGAATTATCCCTCCATCAACGGACAAGAATACATTCGTAGCAGTTTTTGAAGTCGTTCAGCTTGAATCACCTTTTTTTCAAGTATATATTTCCAGTACGACGATACTAGCCCCTTTCGAAACCGTAAACTTGAGAGCGCAAACGCTTTTCTTCTTTTCCAGTCCCACAATCACCTGCTGAGTTTATTGGACTCCATGGATGGATTCGAAATCGCGGAGGCCCAATCCTTTGCCGACGATTTGAAAGATCAACTCAACAAGCTTATCGAGAAAGACGTTCGGATTATATTGGGAAATTTCGACGAAGATTGGGCGAGAAAAATTTTTTGTGAAGCTTACAGGAAAAAGATGTATGGAAAAAACTACCAGTGGATAATAACAGGTAAGAATTGCGTTTGCTTTCTGGTTTCTTACGGGAGATATAATTTAATCTAGTGGTTGTCAATTCTGACATTTTCTAAAATTCCCTGAAGCTCTATTTCACCTCAAAACACCTCAATTTGCAAAGCAAAGTGAAGACACGAAAATAAATAAGTCATGAAAATGAATTTACATGAAAAAATTTTTTTATTGGCTTATGCAACTATTTAAAAAAAATGCTTTGTGGGGTATCAATAAATTGAAATTAAACTTTAATATATACTCCATAATATAAAAATAGGACTAAAGAAAGAAACATTAACCGTATCTACAGGTTAACGAATTAAATTGAATTTTCTGTTTTATTATAAGTCACGTCACATTTTGGCTCAACTATTGCATGATGAAGTTCAAATAATCATTTTTTATAACCTTATTAAATAAAATAATGTTGAACAGTTTTTGAGGGCTTCTCTTTACTAACAATTTCGTGAGGTTTACTTTTTCTTAGTTTAATAAAGCGTCTTAAAACACCTTACAGAAACAATTCAACAATCAATTACTCTACTCTAATGATCAAAGTTTGTAATTTATTGAATACGTGCCGCAGTGCTCTTGAATCAAACGCATCGTTAAACCCTGTTTTTTACAGCTTCGATATGAATTCCTATGAAAATACGCACGTTTTCGGGATTGTTACATTTTCCAAGCACCTGCTTCTAATATTCCTAACTGTAGTGCCCTAAAACAAACCATTTGACGTCACGATTTACACGACATGAACCTTGCGTGGCCGTTGAGCAGAACCCAAATAGCTCAAGCCTCATCGTTAGCTCAAGGTGGAGCGAGAACAAAAGAGAAACACTCAAGAATTTGAGGTCCAGTTTCTTACTGCGCGAGGCAAGCGCTATGCTTATATAAAATTTAGAAAGGGGCCTCAGTATCTCCTTTACGTAATGGCCAGGCTAAGTTGAACAGCTGAGATCCTAGTACTCCAATCTCAGAGATTTCTAAACGAGTACAGAGATTGACGTCCAATCCTGTGATTTTTGAATGAACTGCTCTGCAAAAATGATAAAATTTTAATTTCTGCGCCAGGGTTTTCTTTCTCGAAATTTGCGGCATCGCTGAAGATATTGCTTCAAGTGTATGACTTTAGATTCGGTACCTAAAATTTCACTTAGTTCTGGCTATAGTATCATTTTAAATGTATATCATGTTACTCCTGTGAATTAATTTATTTTAAAATTACAATGTGGAGTTAAATCTAATAGTGAAGGTATTCACTCTCGTATTAAATCTAATACTACTTAAAATCTAATACTATTTGTTTTTAACAATGTTGAAAAAGCCGTTACGCCATTTCTAATCTTAAATTTCAACAGACAGTATCATCTTCCACTTGATCGTAGCTCTTGCTGCTTCCAAGGGCGGTCTTGTGTCGAGCAAAATGAGCGAATTTTCCCAAAAAAGTAAATTTTACAAAAATTTAATTCTACAGCGTCATGGGACCTTTGTGAACACAAAGGGGTCTTTTTGACTTAACTCGTTACTCTCAAAAAAAATTCCCAAAAAGTCGCCCTTTTCATTTTATCGTTAGTCTCAATGCAGGAGCGCATAATAATGTCTCATCGTAACTCGCAACACATTGGTGTCCCTTGACATCTTACATCGTTGCTCTTAATTGATGCACCCGTGTCACATAAGGTCAGCTCATAGCTGTTGATGCACGGATGTCAAATCACGGCTTATCGTAATGCCCTTGTGCCTGATAGTTGCTTGGAACACGCAAATGTCACGCCACTTGAAATCGAGCTCGGAATGCATAGCTACCTTTGGCATCGTACATGCGATGTGTCTGATTATACCCTTTAACGGTTATCTACAACCCATGTAAATCGCAACTTATTTGATTGCGTACGTTGTTTTATTTGATTATCTACAACCCGCCTCAATGCCAACACAGTACATCCTGCACGTTCTTTCATTTAGTGCTCGCTAATGTAAAGTACCGAGCAAAAGACTCTAGAGCTTCTCGGCATTCGCAACTTGCACTGGAAATAAAAAGACACAGCAGAAATAAGTAGTGAAGATTTTTAAAAAATTGTTAGAATCCCAGTCGATCTTTTTTCGCCGGAGCATGCATGTTTTTCGCCGCCCAAGGGATTTAATTACTGAGGCGGTGAAAAAAATGCATGCAGGTGGCAAAAATGTTAGACTGGGACGTGAGCATATCTGAAAGAGAAGTATTCAGAATTAGTTTCAACCGTACATCCTCTACGTTAGCGCTCGCTCTGGTTATCGACCCTGCATCAAACTGTATAAAAATTCCGCGGTCGCTTAAAATTTAACACAAACACTGGGTAAAGTTTGAATTAATGATGTCTAAGTACGCGTTGAAATTAGAAAATTATTTTAAATTTGATTACGTGGAGTTATCAGCATTTGTCAGGACTCTTTGTCAAGGAACGAATTTTATTTTTCTGCATGAAAAATTTATACAAAATCTCTAAAAATTATTTAGGGCTGATCATCAAATACGACTTTATTATTGCGTGTTTAAAATGCAGCTGATGCTCTGCCTTTATCAAGCCAGTGTTGAGGCGGACGTGGGGTTCATTATATTGACGGAATGAATAATTCAACGTCCTTGTTCGAAACTTCCATCGGTAAAATAAAATGGAATAAGTTTGTTTTTTACCCATGGAATAAGTTTAAACAATCATAAACTGCTGTTAAATGACTGGCTACGAATGCAGTTAAATTTTGATGGTATTAAATGAATGGCTTACGAAATCCACGTGGCTTCAGAATCGAGAAGTGTTTTCATTTCTGTTTACGGGAGGGAAATTTAAATTCTCAATTCCAGTAAACCTCCGTATTTAATCCGAGCTTTCGGCGATCATGACCAATTTGCAGAGGCTGTATGTAGCATTTTACAACTTTAGAATGTAAGAAATTCATGCATCAGAACTTGGCGAGATATTGTATGCAAACAACGCATGAACTTACTTGGCTTTGACTAAACATCCGTGGATGTTTGCCTGCTAAATTGACTTACCGATCAAAGTTATCAAGAAGCGCATCAGCTCGCACGGTTGGGGAGAAGAAAATTCTTCGTCTTTTCCAACACCGTGAATCCCCGAGTTATTTTATGCTTTCAAGAACCTCAGTTGTTATTAATGCGGTAATCCTTCGGTATTGATTTTAAGGCAGATAGGGCCTCAAATTTGCAAAACATGAGCTTTAAAATTTCATTACGACGCTCACGCAACCACTATAGGTCTCATTTCACGACCGTCATCATCCCGGGCACAGCTGTGACATTTAGGAAGTAGAATTACCATCGTCACAACATCGTCGATGAATCATTACCTAACTTCAAGAGCAATGCTGCTCCAAACTCATTTATCTTCGGAGCACTTTCCGAGATGAAGATAATTCAATGGTCCATTAAATGCGGAATGCTGCCATCACTAGGAAGGGCGTAGCACTCAGTCTGGCCGCAGCTCATTGCAGGTTCTCCTCGCACCAGCGTACTTTACCTCATCACTGACTACGTTTCTCTTCGTAAATTACAGCCACGCTTAAAACTCATTCGTAAAAACTGCTTGGAATTCATTTCCTTCGTATCCCTTCTCCATTCGATTCTTCTGTTTTTGTGTTAGTATAACATTTGATTGAATTTCAATTGATTGAAATGTTTTGCGCTTAAATGAGCGTGCACTCAATATGGTATATTTGGGTATCCAGTTTACAAAGTTGGAGAAGAGACAGGCACGTAAGCAAACTAGCAAGGAGCAGACAAGTAGGCAAGCAAGCAAATAAGCAAGGAGGCAAGTAGGCGAGCAAGCAAACAAGCAAGCAAGCAGGCAAGTAGGCAAGTAAGCAAATAAACAATGAGGCAAGTAGGCAAGCAAGCAAACAAGCCAGCAAGCAGGCAAGTAAGCAAGCGAGCAAATAAACAAGGAGGCAAGTAGGCGAGCAAGCCAGCAAGCAAGCAGGCAAGTGAGTAAGCAAGCAAATGAACAAGGAGGCAAGTAGGCGAGCAAGCAAACAAGCATGCAAACAGGCAAGTAGGCAAGTAAGCAAATAAACAATGAGGCAAGTAGGCAAGCAAGCAAACAAGCAAGCAAGTTAACAGGCAATGTAGGGCAAGAAAACATTCTTCATCAAAAGTGAGGATGCAGAGATGAGAGATGCAGTCAGGCAGTTGCACATTGAAGTGCTCGTACGTCCACATCACTGAATACACCAGAGTATTGCTGCCCAGGAAATGTAGTGAGCAATTGCCAAAACCCTCTCAGTGTATACATAAAGGTGTAAAACGGCAAATTACACCTTCATGCATTTCAGAGTTTTATTAAGTGTGGTTTTCTTTCCCTCCTCGATTTGCCCTTCCTTACTTCCAGCACGGCAGAAGATATTTGATTAGAAATACTCTTCATGTAATGTCAACGATCGCTGTACTTTAACTGTGTTCATGGAGACTGCAAAACGGTGTCCTCATCGAACGCTGGTATGCATACCTGTTTTTCACACCCGTTCTCTTATATGAAAAGAAGATTAATTAGAGTTTATAGAAGATACATTAATGAATTCCATATGCACTGCCATGACGCTGGTGTAGTCTCTGACAGTAAAACTTTGCACCTAACGACAATGTCGAGGCCTGTGCGTTTTCTTTATGTTGTCATAGCTGGTACCAGCAACAGCACTGAGTTGTTTATTACAAACTTAATATAATCGCTTAATTGAATGTTGAAGTTTAACAACGATCTTTCACAGAATTAGTAATGATGGTTGACCTCCTTAGAAAAATATAGTATGACTGTCATCTTTTTTCTATCATATTTCTTAAATCGTGAGAATTTTTTTTTTAAATCCGAGATTTTCATTGTACTTCGAAGAACAAAACGAGATCATCGTCTTATCATGTAGTCACTTGACCGTTGTTTCACCACAAACCAGATTTTAAGTAAATGACAGTGATGTTCATAATTCCTAGGAGTTATGAAGGGTTCGATGAAGGGATCAATTCCTATCAACTACATAGTGTGACTTCACTAACGTGAAATCGAGAAATTATCAAAACACATTAATACCACCAATAAACTTAGTTTTCGCAATGAAGATATAAATACCTAATCATCGTCGTCTTTTATCGAGCTCTATAAGGTGCAAAACTTCTTCAGAAACTATTTTCCAGCTTTAAAAAGCATTATTCAACCCCGCTAAAACGCAAGACAAATATTCTTTGGCTTTATATGTGTCGCTGACACAGCTGAGCTCTCGCCTCAAAATTGCGTTTTCCCGTTCTTGCTTCTGCAGCCGCCGGCAGCGCTGAGTACGGCCGCACCATCAAGCGTGGAGAGTAGAAAGCATGGCGCTGGTTCCACCATTTTCTGCTACGCACTTCGGCTCATTTTTGGTCAACTGGACTTGAAAGAGTGGACTTGCTGTTAAGAAGTTGCCAAGATGGAAAAAACTGAAACTTTTCAGAAAATTTCTGTCATTAATGACTTGAAAGCGTACAGCTGCGTGGGGAATCATTGAATTCTCAGTTACATCTATTACTTACGCGTAGGACATGGCGCAGCCACGCTTTGTTGGGACTGATGTTTTTCTGTGTACTCGTAACAAGTTATGGGCAGCGCAATATTTCTTATTGAAAGGAACCTAAGGCTAAAACTAAAGATGATGAAGCATGATTTATTCATCTTCTGTTCATGGTATCAAGTGGGCGAGTTTCTAGAACTAAGATTGTATTACCCGTTTAGACGCGCAGTTTGAAGGTCGACTTAAACATCGTGACCAAATTGAATCTTCCGAGTTCAGTACTTTTATGTTTTTCAGCAAGGCAAACGCGGCAGATAGAATGAGGTTGAGTAAAGCTGGTAATGCGTTGTTAGTGTATTTTCAACCCGAGAATGCTCGGATGAAAAAAAATTTTTGCATTTTCACTAAAAATATAACAGTGAATGCAGAATAGGCGTATAATAACACATGTGTGTCAGATCTTCATATAACTCAAGGGGCATCCTTCACTGCCTTGCTTCCTTCCAGAATGTTGTGGTTGTGTCCTCTCGCTTCCGTAAGAAATGTCCCGTTCAGTATTTCGCTCACGGCAGTGTAATTGGATCTCATCCAATCAATAAATACTCCGGACGTTTCTTTTCAGAGCAACCTTATATAAGTTGAGCTTTAACGTCATTTGCTGCCCCTCCACAAATACTGTATACTTCTACTTCAATTTTTTCTTTACTGCCACTTATGCCACTGTACTCATACTTATGCACAGTTCAATTAACTTATTCGCTACCTACTTTACTGAGATTGCACAAATAAGACAAATCCTGAACAATAACTTTGTTCTTTAAAACGGCGAATTATAGAATAAAATTTATCTCTATAAAGATTTAGCAATAAAATTTTATTAACAAGGATCAATAATCAAGAACTTTGAGTCTGCTCAAGTTACATCTAAATCAAAAGAATATTTCAGCATTATTTCGCTCTCATGGTAAATCAAGGAAAGAATCTCCGATTTTACAGCATTCTCCAATTCAAGGCAGAAATGAAACGAACGTAAAGAATACTTTAATTTGAAAACTGACGTACAATTTAAAATTCTCATTGTACAATTTTCCACTCGAAGAAACACCGAGTAACGCTCCTCGATGCGCACATTCGCTCATGAACAGCTTTGAGAGAGAGCAGGGAGAGCGCCGCGACTGAGGTGGGACTGTAACAAATTTGTTGGCCGTGCCTTTTCTTGCTGTGGTGGTTGGGACCCAATATTGGAGCAGAATACCAATGGGAGCATCTGCAGTCTAGCAAGGCCGTGGCTGCTTCGCTGCTCTGATGTGTCGCAAGTACAGGTCATTTATTTGATGTTGGCATGGTGCTTCGCAACGCATCTTAGCCTCTTCTCCTTATTGTGGTCCATAATCTTTAGAAGAAACGCTTTCGCATCAGTCCGAGCCGCTGCCTGAGTTCTGTGCTGCAGGTTTATGAGGCTAAGGGGGACAACAAGTGCAAATATGCCCTGTGTATCTCCTGAAATAGTGTCCTTAACCAGAATCTTCCTCGCTGAATTTGTTGAGAGTAATGCGTTCCGTTGTGTTGAAACCATCTGTCCACTAAGAATTTATACTGACGCGAGTTAAAAAGTGCTGACAAAAATTCGCCTCTACTGCCCTACGAATTAGATTTCGTTCAGTAGATGATAAATAAAATTTTAAATAGAACGATATTCAAGCGTACCGATTTATCTTTTGGTGTTCTGCAAGCTTGAAATTTGATAATCACTGAAGTTTAGCACTAAATGCATTATAGCTCTAAGGTGTGAGCTAGACAGCTGGTATGTCGGTGTCGTGACTGACCACAGCGGTTCACTTCGCTTTGAAGCACAAGTATGGAAAGAGCACTAAAATTTTGAAACTTGAACAGCTATGTATTAACAGATTATGCTACGATAGACCCATACTAGTGACGAAGTTTCAACTGTTGGGTTTCGCATTCTAAAGTATTCATTCTAAATAAGTATTCATTATAAAGTATTCAAGTGTTCAGATCTTCGTTCTTCTCCGACAAAATAAAAGGGAGAAAATCTTAAACTCCATCTTTTGAAAGTCGATTGATTATTTTTTTATTTTTTTTTTATTTTTGTGATAATTTTTAATGTTAACTCGTTAAACCTAGAATTTCCGTGATCTTCTTCAACAAAAGGGTTCTTTTTTTAACATTTGTAAATGCTCTTAGTGAATCAGAGTCTAAGTTCATATATCATATTTTATAACTTCCTGAAAATTTGAAAGAAAATTCCAAGGTGAGCTAAATATTTTAAGGAGAATGAACGAGCCACAGAGGGTTCAAGTGTCGCAGAGTTGTATAGAAAGGCAAATCCCCGCAGATGGATACTTTCTATAAATAATAAATGATACATAAATGTTATACGGCAATTACTGTATAATCTGAATCCAAGTAGAGTATAATTTCTTCAACTCTACAGTTTTCTTCCTATTTGAACACAAATCGATGTCTCAGATATCCCCAGCAGAAAGTTGTTTTGCAGCACCAAGAGTGTGTTTTATGTTAAAAAGGAAAATTGGTTAGAATTTGCGATGCATTTCAATAAATTTATCTTCTCAACCGTATAGGACATATGACTCTGATGAATGAAAGTTCATTTCCTTATTTTTGCCATTTCCTTTCAATCCACTTCTGCATGAGCTCAGGTTGTCGTTAGTAAAGTTCTTTTCTCTGCATATTGGATTCATCTTTCATCTTCCTGCTTGGGGTGATGAGAGTTAAGAAAGTGCTTCTGAAGTAAAAGAAAGACAATTCTATGAAGTGCGTTTAAATTCGTCAATATAAGTAGAAAATATAAGAAGTTGTGGGTACTACAAAATCAGGAAACAGGTGCACCGTTGTTAAGATGATTCGTAAATGAAGCAAATTGTTAATAGAGAAGAGAACTGTGCTTCATTTGATTCAGGTTAAGAATCATTCAAACTGTGTTACCCAGCGTCTGTGAATAGGAATGTATGTGTGTATTTATAAGACCAGAGTTCATTCTTCAAGTCTCAAGGTTTATCAGCTGATGCATTCCATAGTCACGCATTCAAACTTCCTCTGTGACTTGATAAACTCCAGAGAATTTGAGAAAAATTTTTCTTCAATTGAGTGAGGTAATCGAATGTACTTGCATATAATCCTCCAATTTCAAAATATAACCCAATATTCATACGTTTTCCTATGACGGATTGAATCCAATCAACTCTATCCGTCAAGGGTTTCATAGATTTTGCGAGGCACGTGTTGGTCCATCGCGTGACGCTGGAACGCCTAACGATCCATTGTTTCATTTCATCTTCCCCTTGACGGATTAAAAGAACTACGGTGGGCAGTATTTAATTGATCAAGCGCTCTCGTGAAAGCAACGTTATGGTATGGATAATAGATCGAGATAAAAAGGAAATTATCACGATCTGAGTAGTTCACACGATCTTCCTGTGTCGTGAGACTGGGCATCGGCTGCAAGTTATACACCTAACTCAAGTGAAGCTCCTAATTACATCTCTTATGGTCTATCAACTTGCAAAATTAAAAGGTGAAATTGAAAAATATTAAATTAAATTGGAAGTTTAGCTGCCATGATTGTAATTTCAAGTACAGTTGACTCTAAGGTAAAAATGCGTGGACGTTACACGCAGTCAACTGGGACCAAGTTGTTAAAACTGCTCGGTTTTTGAGCGAAATGCCGAGGTTTCGAATTTCTGCAATTCGAACCCAGTAGTTTTCCCTGTTAAAAAAAGAATCACTCCATCCAACTCTTCTCCACCTAAGCGTTTGAATTGAACATCGTTTCTACCGAAGAAACCATAATTAGGTCCTAGAATTAATTATGTGATACTCAAGACACCAATGATGAACCTGACATACGACATTTTAACTCACAAAACACCAGTGATGGAGATGACAAACAACAATTTAACCCACAAAACACCAACGATAGACCTGCCCAACAATTTACGCGAAACATAAAATTTCTCGCCCTCATCCCTGCAGGAATGTACCGCGAAGAGTGGTGGGCTCTGGACAGCACCAGCAGCACGCAGGAGCGTGAGGCAGTCGAGACCACCATGATGCCTGAGGACGAGTCAGAGGGCGAAGACGGCGAGAGCGGCACCAAGTGCGCTGTTGAGGAGATCATGACGGCTCTGGAAGGCTGCATCATGACTGACCTCCTCCCCATATCTTCGCACGATCGACCCACCGTGTCCGGGAAGGTTTGTTTTTCACCAGGGTAGCGACTTCTCAACAGTTTACTCTTCTTATCGTATGCCCCATACTTCTATTTCTTAAAGTATGCCCATACTTCTACTTCTTAAAGTATGCCCCATACTTCTAATTCTTAAAGTATGCCTCCATACTTCTAATTCTTAAGTATGCCCATACTTCTACTTCTTAAATTATGCCCCATACTTCTACTTCTTACAGTATGCCTCATACTTTACCGGTGAGGTCAATTTTCGTTGAGTGTATAAACAATTTTAAAAATAAAACAAACTAATCGAACTCATTTTCCATCAAAAGCGCTGTACCAATTAACTAATTCAGTGTGCCCAATTCCCTCAGATCTGATACATCATCCTCTTTCTTCACGGTTTTCCCAGACTGCCTGAAAATTACCTGAGCAATTCATTTTTCTGAAAATTATTATAAACCATTGTTAACGGCTATAAACCAGTTTCTGTTCAATTAATTTTTAGCCTAATATTCGAGCAACATTTTACCAAGATACAAATTTTTCTTGAACGAAAATCTTTTTCCTATGATAAGATGTGAGGCTTCTGATTTAAATAATCGACCACCCATGATATCCTGAATTACTTACAATATCTTTACCTCAATATTACCGCAGATAAAATTGTTTTCTCAGCATTTCTCAATTTTTACAGAACTTTGGTTGCTTTAAAGATAGTACCTATACATCGTCGTTTGGGTACAGCTGGTCGCGTGAGTTCTTCAAGTCGAATAGGCTACACTACGAGCTTCAGTATGTGGCGTATCCGATACATATTTCAATTAAATATGCGCAAAATACTACTCTTACAAAATACTTAATCAAATAAAAGCATAGACTGCCCTCAAAGCCGGCTAAGCAGTGAGATACAAGGCCAAAGTTTCTACACGTATTATCAAAGTTACAAATTACAGGAACTCCGAAGAAAGGAATAATAATGACTTATCAACGGAGCACATCTACAACTTATTCGCGAAACAGCATTCTTGAAAGGGTAAAAGAAGTAATATATTGCTTCAAGAAACACATTTAAATATTTAAATAAGCAAAGAAATATCTTAAGTAGATAAGTTAACCTGATAATAGTTGTGAAACTGTAGATGTGCTTGAACGATTCCTGAAAGAATCAACTCAAACCGTCCCAGTTTGCATGTATTTTTCTAACAAAATTTTAGTCGCAGTAAGAAAAGGCAAAAAACTTGTGTACTGTATTGCAAAATTTGCCCGTTCACTTCAATTTCAACATATTAAGTGAAAAAAATCGCTATCTCATTCGGTGTTCCTATTAGACACTATTTTATATGTATTTATAGAAACAGATGTGTGAGTATCCATGAAGGCTCATTTTCAAAACTCCTTGCCCGCAAAATGTGGTTGACTTCGTACAACTGATATAGGAAATATTTACCCAAAAATTTGCGTTCGCAGCAGAAAATATCTACCTACCTTAATTATCATAAACAGTAAAGGAAATATTTTATGCAAATAAAACCTGCCCTCTTTCCATTCCTCAACCATGCAAACTGTTTTTAAAAACGGCCGTGGTTTTACCTCACTTTTAAATCATTATATGCCAATTTTACTAAATCAGAATCAGTATCTTTCCGTGTACTTTGAGAACGAAATGCGTGCTTTAGTTATCTAATCATTGTAAAACATCGTAAATCTGCCCCAGAGTAACTTTTGCGGCATAGTAGCTGCGTCCCAAAAGAGTCTTCATGATTGTCTACATAGGAAGACTTCTCCCAAAGAGCTCCATATACTCTCCTCGTACGGCCTCGTAAAGTTCATTCAACCAAGCCACCAAAATTCCTTCCTCGGAAAAATTGTGATTGCCAAGCTCGCATCTTGTTGCCGGCACCAAGATGAAAGAAAACAAATCTTGTTGTCTAAGCGAGCACCATCAAGGAAGGAAGCCCCGGCTTCCGAAGACGTTTCTCCACTAAAGAAACCTAGAGGACTTGCGGAAAGCTTCTAAGAATATTCAGTTTGAAGCACTAAAAATTTCGATTCTCGAGTTTGAAAACTTCAGTTTTTCTTCACAGCTTCCTTGTACCAAAAACGTATAGCTCCACTCTGAGTTATCTTTTCTCTTCTATATACGAGTACTTATAAAACTCATGATCTTGTTGGCCTGCTTGTTTGTTGGTTTGCTAGCTCGTCACTGTCCTTCTCCTTTCAGCAACATTCAGCAACAACATCATGGAAAATTCAACGACCTGCTTCAAGAAATAACATAAATGCGAAATTTAAAATTTCCAAATGGCTGCATTGCGTAGATAAATTTTGTTCCGAATCTTCTTTTTGCGAAGAATATTTCTCAAGAAATGCTGGCGTAAGCAACGTGGCCCAGCGTGTTTACATATGTGATATAATTCCCTGTTTTGTATTTCCAACGTCGGTTTCGGGCGACAGGTATGAACAACAACTGCACCTCTGGCGATATCAGAGTCCCAAAACTGGACTTAAGAACCCAGATCTGACCTCACGCTCCGTTGATTCCCTTATAGAAGCGATTGAGATGCAAATGGGTGCCCACGACCGCGGGGGCAGTGGTTATGGTTGCAGTTTCCATGCTATCAGTAGCGTCAAGTGTCCATCCAAGCTGCCATGGCGATTAGAAGTAACGCGCATAGCCCAACTTGAGGTACTTCTCTCACTTTTGTTCTTTTGGTTCGCTGCTACCGTCATATTCAACTGTTCGGAACTTCATTATACGATGCAAATTCAGGGCGAACTTGCCGCGTCTTGAAGGACTACCAGAGTGAATCCTGGACGTGTATTGTCAAAACTTGTTTACGAATTTATGCAGTGTTTTGAAGTCCCCCTTAAATTATTCAAAAACCTTCCCAAGCCGCGCCAAAAGTGAGCGATGGAAAATATAGCGGCTACGTTAAGAGGGTAGAACGTGTCTGGCTGTACTGGGAATCCTTTAGCTTTCCTACCTGAAAGGTAAGAAAAAATGATGATGGAACAATTTTTATTCCGAAACGTTTGCTATAATAAATGTTCTCAATACCGTTGGTTCTTCTTTTTATTTTGAGAATAAGATTCCCTAAGAATCGCCCTACAAGTACTACTATAAGGAAACAATTGAGAAAAAAGTTATCGACAGCTTGCAAAGATTTAAATTTGTCCGTTCATGTCTTCACACAGATGTCAACACGCTCATTGTGAAATTTTGAGACATTATGAAACATATTGTTCACAATTTTGTAATTTTGAAGCGATATTTATGAATGCAAAACGAATTTTGCATGTATGTCATGTTGCGTACTCACCCCGTCTTAAATTCAATGTATAAAATAAAGAATCTAGCAAAAAGTTCTGCGCGTGTTATAACAATTATCTAGATGAAAAGCAATTCAGTTTTTCAAAAGTACTTTTTCACTGCTGGATAATTCTTATTGAATAATTAAAACATATTCTTTCTTGAATAACTCAGATGAATATTCAACATAAATGAAGTCTTCACTCTAATTCTCACGAGTGATATTATTATTGAGAACTACTTTCAGTGATATTTGCATTCTTAAGCTGTGCAAAACGCATCCCTCCTCCGCACACTGAAAATGTTACATGATTGGCTCCGTGGCAAAGATACACGATTATACGATTAGCTCCGATCCGATTATACGATTAACTCCGTAGCAAAGGTGCACGATTCCACTACTTTACACCAGTGCTGTAGAATTCTTGATTTAAACAATTTTTAAACTATTTAAACAATTTAAACAATTTATTTACCACAGGTGATACAGAGGTAGAATGTTTCTTAAGACTAGTACAATGGTTAAATTTGAGTATAGCTACCTGTGGGCCCGAACAAGTTCAGCGACTTCTAGGGCATCCTATCATCACGTTATTCTAAGGTGTACAATAATGTTTAACCTAGTTTACTTAACCTAGTTTCACATTAGACTGATCATTGAGATAATTTACTCGATATTTTATGCGGTATTTTACAATATAGGTCAAATCGGCTATATTAACAGTATGTTCGATAAAACGATTCAAGAGCAGACTGAAGATCGGTTATGTTACCCAAAGCAAGTTACATTATTACATTATCATTAGTTACATGTAGGAGGCAAGATTTGACATGGTGATCTAACACGACTAGTATTCTGATAGGAAGTGAGACTCAAGATGTCTTTTGAATACTTTGTACGAATTACATTTACGGATTTCCGCAGGTATAGAGTTCCAAGTTTTGGTTCCAACGAAGAGGATACTGTGTTGCGACCGGGCCTTCGAATAATAAGGAAGCATGAATTTACTTCTATTTCGGGTTAAATAGTTGTGATGACCAGTTTGCGCAGTCAATAATTGTCTTAGGCTATTGTCGCCATCATTTCTTAGTGTTTTGTAAATCAAATTACAGATGGAGATTTTGTAGAGATCCGAAAGTTTAAGTATTTGTAAATTTTTGAAAGAATCATTTGTGTGAGCATTATATTCTAGGTTCTTTACCGCTCTGACAGCTCTTTTCTGCAGAGTCGCGTGAGTTTTAGAGAATGAATCGCGATCGATTCATTCTCTATTTCTATAACCATTTACAAGAACAATTTTAGTGAATAACTTGTATCTCCAACTCAAAAGAAACTTTTCATTCATTCTAGCAATTGCATGACTGCGCATGTACACTAATGAATACTATAAGATTGCCCCATTATTTCACATGCAAATTACCAAAAAGAGTTGCTTACTGCAGAGTATTAGACGTATAAATACTAAAAGAGTACGAATTCTAAAATTATGTTATCGTCTGTATCCTCACTGAAAATTTAGCGCGTGCTGGTAAGATGGTGGCCGGTAGGTGGCCACTGTATTCGAGTGTGGCAGTCTCTTCTCAACTGATGTCTGCATGAGTGACACGTGTAATTGTCTCGCAAGAGCTCAACCAGCGGCACTCTCTAGCCACTTCAAAAGCCCTCGATTAATCATTTACGCTAGAAGAGACGAAAAATATGGACTGCCTTTATGGTTTGCGCTAGGATTGCCTTAGCTCTCCCGAGGAAGTTCAGTGTTCTGTCAGCGACGTAAATGCAGTAGTCGTGGTTTTCATTGTTCGGCGATGAATGCCCAAGTGTTATGGTCTAACAAACATCAAATTTCACTTTGAAGCAAGTAACGCAACTACAGAGAACTTGTGTCACATATTGACTACACGTAAAGAGTTTGACTGTGAATTGGTTGAATTTATTCACAGAACTATTGGAGGAATTTACCGCAGTCATCATCGTAATTCTGAATTCGAGTCATTCGGTGATAATTAGAATATTGTGAAAATTGTGAACAAGTATTCCGTCCCCTCACGTACTACCGTTATTTAAAATATTCATCACTAAATACAATATTTGAGTTACAATTTTCCGTGGTAAAATACATTTAACTAGGCTTTTTATTTCCTACTGGAATTACTCGCTCATAAAATGAATCCAGGAAGGGGAATCTTAAAACGTTTAAGAGACAGTTTCCATTAAAAATGGCATTGGGGCGCTACAAAAAAATGTACATTGGAAATCAAATCCTCCACAACGTATAGAATGCGCTTACTTTTCTCATCGTGAATTGCAAAAATATCACGGTGGTGAAAATCTTCTTCTAAACAATTTTTTGTCATTTTTCTTCAGTACCTAGTGAGCTCTCAGCTACTGGGTCATCAGCAAGCGAAAACAACAGGCTGGGAAGGAAAAATTCTCGGTTTAAATGAAAAAATGCTCAGTTTAAAAGAAAAATACCCAGTTTGCCGGTTTTTGTACCAATTATCAGTGAAACAGGCCGATCGAGATGGTTACGACCTCTTCCCGTCATGGAAAAATTCATCCTTAAGGGCCTAGAGGGAATTGTGTACTCATCCATGGCCCTGAGCCGTTACCAGACCTTGAGAGTAGCTCTATGTGGAGATCAAGCCGCACGCCCGCTTTAAAGGCTCGCCCATTAGCATCTGAATTGTGCCCGCTGAGTTCAACTCCGAGCTGCTGCCCAAACTCGAGCTGCTTTCATAGCCATTCTGCAATGGGCGGGAATGGTTTCACGGTCTCACAAAACCTGATGCTCTTTCCTTCAGATTCTCGCAGAAATCGTAAGTCGGGCTGTAAAAGTCTAGGTGAACGAAATTTTAAAGTTTAACTTCGTACTCCAGAGGGTTGAGAGCTTACAATTTTTGAGAGTCGATATGAGGGTTGAGTTCACAGTTTTATTTTTGCTCGACTAGGCCTCTTTTTTTAGTAGGTAATGAGCTCCTTGCTTTTTGCACTGTTGCACCGCTAATGGCAACGAAATTTGAACGCCATTTATTTTTTTTTTTCAGTAGAGCATTGTTGAAATAATTACTGGGTTTGATAATGTGAACTCATATCTTTACAAAATCTCCAAAACATTCTTCAAAGTTTAATTTCATGAAATAGTTTTTAACAAATGTATCGAGAGGTAGAGTGGTTAATCGTATATTTGAGTGATGAATTATTCTTGCAATATCAAATTCGCTGTTCCGCCATTTCAATTTCAGAAGAAAATAATTCATCGTCTCAGTGGTCGCTAATCAATTTCAATGGTCAACCTACCAATTTAATACAAGCGAATTATTTGTGTGTGTATTGCTAGTTCCTCAAACATTGCTTATTTCTAGCTTCGCTTAGTATATAAATTATTTTGTGATACAATTTCATATAGAATTATTAACTCGCGATGTCAAGCTGCAACTCTTCCAGTAAAAATTCCAAATTCACCATCGTTCAGGGAACCCTTCAGTGCAGCAAACAATTCACGTTTCGCTTTTAAATTGTTGTACGTTAATTAATTCGTTTTGCTGCAACGATGACCTGCGTTCGGCGTAAAAGATACAGCCAGAAATGCAGCAGGGATACTTTAAACCTGAACATTCTTGCTCATCTGCGAGTGAAATCACAAACTAGGCTTCTAAGAATTTGGTCAATTTTTCGAAAATGATTACCATGTATATCGTTCATTATTTTATTCATTTTTCTGAACTTCTTCGCGTATTTAAGATTGTAAAAGTTTCGTGTAATGACTGAAATTAGAGTCTGTTCGTAACTAGGTGAAGCTTTGAACAAGTGAGCACCTACACAGTTTACATTACATTATTGTTACTGTGCTTTTGGAAATTGCATTGTAAGAGAAAAAATACTTTTTGAACAGCCACAGGATATTACAGTGATTGCCATGTAAAAATCGGGAAATTACTACTGTTAATCTAGCGATAAAGTCCCAGTCTAACTTTTCCGCCGCCTGCATGCATGCTTTCCCCCGCCCAAGTAATTAAATCGCTTGGTCGGCAAAAAACGTGCATGCTCCGGAGAAAAAGTTAGACTGGGGGGTGCAATGACTCCTGAACTTTTAGGGTATCAAGGGAGCTACGTAGGTTACAATTATGTGGTAGTTTGCAGTACATAATTTAGCGGCTTCGTTTGTATTAATTTTTTACTCAGGTATGTATATTTTAGTCAACATTTGTTTAATTTGCTACTTTCTATGTATTGTTTTCATACTGAAAAATAATGAAATTTTATGTTTTTTACTTTCAATTAGCGGTTTTAAACTCTGTGGGTTTTGGCCATCAATTCAGCCGTGATGTTACGGTAGAAATCGTTTTCTAACTTCTCTACCGCACATGAGAGAAAAAATTCGTTTTTATATAAAACTCCACATCTGGGCCCAAAATTGCGCTCGCTGACACTTGTTTTGGTTTTTTGGGGTTGAGAGCAGGTGCCAAGCATGAGGCTTTTCTTCTGCGACAATCCCAAGCTCAGGCTTTAAAGGATTCTCCGAAATTCGTAGTACACCTGTGAATCGACCTTCCGGCTCTCAAGGATATCAACTTTAACACCTTAACAAACCTTGAATGTTTTCTCTTTGTTCACCACGAGAATGAGGAATACTGTCGATGTGAAGATCAGTCAAAAGGTGAGATTATATTCAAAACTTTTAATGTTAATTCGCTAGAAACCAATTAGATTTAGAACAATATTCGTTTCACCGTATTAATGACAAAATATTGAACAGGTCTGACCCCTACAGATGAAATGATAATCATCATATGGGTTTTGAGAGCCCAATACTAATTTTATTTAATAAATGAATGAATAATTTCATTTCTGGCTCCATCTCGACACTTGCGCCAAGGAATCTGATGCTAAAAATATGGATGACTCTACATAGTTCATAATAATGACTCGAGTTCACAATCATGACTAGTTCATAATTATGACTCTAGTTCATAATTACGACTCTAGTTCATAATTATGACTTGAGTTCGCAGCCACGACTCGTCCATAATTATGACTCTAGTTCATAATTATGACTCTACTTCATAATTACGACTCTAGTTCATAATTACGACTCTAGTTCATAATTACGATTCTACTTCATAATTACGACTCTACTTCATAATTATGACTCTAGTTCATGATGATGGGTCAACATTTTTTCTATTTTTAAAGAATGTGAGACGAGAAGCTGTCATTATCTGCTATAGGCACAGTAAATAATTGAGCGAGGACTTCAGTATTGAAATATTTTAGAGAGTTGGCGCGATTTTCTCAGCTCTGTAATGATTGTATTTAGATTTTATATTCATTCCGCGCATTTGATGTTCATCTGTGAGATTCTTAAATTAAATAGAAGTTATTTAGAGGCTGTAATGAAATTGCAAAGAAACATTTTATTTTGTCCCGATGAATTTCATCTTTCGCTTTGGGAGAAAAATACAACAAAGCAAAACTGAACCAAGTACAAGGTCCTCTAAGCCCTAAAGAGGAAATATTAATTTATTAACTAGAATCCTCCTTTTGCGAATCCCTCGTTTTGTCACAAAACAAGGGGCGAGAGATGCTCTGATGATTCTGTACAACAGGAGCACCTATCCTAATACTGATATTAACCTTGATTTGCCCATATTATACGTATGCTCATATTTTTAGCCTGCACTTCTGAAGGATTAATATAATTTAAATTAAAAAATAGACAAATGCGTAGCACCTATACGCCTCCTTACAGTTTCAGTCACACTATTTCTGTATTATATTTTCGACATTATGAATGATGACTTTTAACAGTGTTCTAGAAGTATTAATATTTGGTATTATTTTACATTACATTTCCAGGCTAAAAAGCATTACTTTTGGTAACATTATTTGTCTTATTTAGTGTTACTGTATTTACTCTGAGGTTAATTTCTCATAATTAATTCGCATAATAGGACTATACTTAATTTTCTTTTTAAACGAACTCTATATTTTACTAACTTCGAATAACTTGCATTGGGTAGCGTGTTGAATTATTAAGTCAAATCTAGAGTAGCCTCTCTATTTTCTGTCATTTCCCAGCAATGGTGTAGACAAAACCGAGCCTTCGTGCTTTGTTTCTTAACTTCTGGCTTCTAACGTCCTGCTGATATTTTTGACTTGATCTTTTCAGCTGTGCACGCTACAAAGCGTCTTGGTTTCTGCAATAACAATCTACAACACATCATTTTGTGAAACGAACGCACCTTTCGATTGACTCGCATTCACGGTTTGGTCAAATGAATGTTTATTCATGCATTTATGAATATCATTTCTGTCTACAAACATTCCATGAATTTCAAAATTGATCCCTCTTTTGCGCGCAAATCTTGTTCTGCGAAGTAATAATGTTCATTTAGGCACATGCATAAACGGGTTTATGAATTGAAGGCACCATTCCTTACCGCTGCGGCTGGTCCTGAGGACTTGTAACAAACGAAGGTCAAGTGAATTGCACAATTTCTTCGGAGAAAACTGAGTGTTGGAGCTTCAAGACATTCTGTTTCCTGAGGAAAAGCAAACGTAAATTTAATTTACTTTGAATTGAATTATCAAGGAAGAAGCAATTAGGGAGATGCGTGCACGGGGTGCCTGTATAGCGTGGCTTTCAATGCTGGTGTTGCGTGCTGGCCGGTGCTGCTCTGAGGCGCCACACAACACTTCCATGCAGAAATTGCAGTCGCTCTGGGCAACTTCTTTGGCTTGTTTGATGATTTGTAATTTTCGAAACGAAGTATGAAAATTTCAATATTGAAGATAAGATTATTTCTTCTTCAATATTGTAGGAATTATTGTTTCCTTTTTAATATTGTATACATAATTATTTTCTTTTTAATTTTTTAGGTAAAATCATTTCCTTTTTAATATTATACGTATAATTATTTCCTTTTTAATATTATACGTATAATTATTTCCTTTTCAATATTGTAGGTATAATTATTTCCATTTCAATATTTGTGCATGACGAAAGATGCTGGTCATCCTCGTGTGGAATGTGATTTTAACAACAGCTGCGCAAATCTCACACCGAATTTATTGAAATTATATCCTATGTCCGTATTGATGCATTTACTTCTCTGTGCGAGTCAAGTCTAAATTTTTCGCATCCTCGTGCTGCTTAGCAACATCCTGGAAGGCTAAGCGTTACTGACGCTCACTAATTGGATGTTTGTAATTCAGTTTTCTTTTAAGGGATATTATGATGTCGATTTGTGATGTCAATTAGATGTTTTTATTTCATTTTTGCATCCAATCGAAATAATGATATCAAGTTTTATAAACGAGTTCCAGAGAACAGAAAAAAATGAGCGTATAGGAGAATTGCGTCATGCCCATCATTCAAGGCTTTGTTACAAATGTGACGTTTAAAGAAGAACAAGATTCCCCTTATCTCATTTTAACAGCATATGAAATCTGTTATATATTATATGTATCATTTTAGGGTCGTAAAACATTCGATATGGAGCTTATTCTTGGTAACCCTACAACATCCCATTGCGATTGCAAGCATCACAAAGACAAGCAATAATCAAGTATGCACGTCAGTGGCTGGTGTGAGTGCGGCCGAGTCCCCTAGCCGATGATATCACTTTTGAAAGCAGCCAATTTACGCTTCAAATGGGGACGCTTCTCAATGCACCAATCAATCATTCACGCATAAATCGGAATCGCCTCAACGCTGCACAGACGTTTGTTTATGGCGAGATTTTGTGCTGGGAAATTGAACCATGAATAAGAGTTAGACTCTAAACTCAGATATGGAGTCTTGGTGACCAAGGCAGACAGTTTCTTCAAGAGTTTTGAATTAGCAGTGTTAATGCAGTTCGTAACCGGCTACTGTCCGAAGTGTTAGACTCTTTACTCTGCCTCAGCCAACTTTGCCAGTTAAATTTGCTAGTTACCATTGAAAATACTCGTCTCGCGATGCAGCAATTCATTTTTCAGTTGATAGGCATTTTTTTAAGAGTTTTCTCCTTCATGATGAGCTATTTTTCTATCGGCCTTCAGAACCCTGGTTATTTGCAATAGCTCAAGCAAAATATAATGAGTAAGCCATAAATAACCGCTTCCTACCAAACATGAAACACTCATTTTTTTCCTGGCAATAGCTAGGTTATTACTTTCGTTCGTAGTGCAAAGCTCGTACCCCATTTTTCTGAGCCACTGCTTAAACATGCTGTAAAACATGCATACCGAACCGATGTGATCCCTAACTTTTCATGCTTGTTGTGGCTCAGAACGTATGCGTAGGAGTCGCACATTTTTCCCCGTAATGTGAACCTCACAATACCGAAGGGACATCCTAATTTTTAAGGTTGCTGTGTCTTGAAACATATGCGTAGGTATATCACTTTTTCCCCGTTAAGTGCAACTCATAATTCCAAAGTGATGCCTTATTTTTTACGCTTATTGAGGCCCAGAAAATGTGCTTAGACGCCGCACATTTGTCCCCGTTATGTGAAACTTATAAATCCTAAGTGATGTCTTACTTTATACGTTTCTTACACCCCAGAACGTGTCTCAGTACGAGAGCGAGTACAACGCGGTGCGTCAGAACGAGTACTCGCGCTTCCACGCGTACACGTACGACGGAGTGTGGAGCCTAGCCATGGCCATCCAGGCGGTCGGCCACAAGCTGCACCGCATGAACCACCGCAACAAGACTTACCGCACTGTCCAGGACTTCAGGTGAGGACTTCCCACTGTCCAGAGCTTCAGGTGAGGACTTTCCACTGTCCAGGACTTCAGGTAAGGACTTCCCACTGTCCAGGACCTCAGGTAAGGACTTCCCACTGTCCAGGACTTCAGGTAAGGACTTCCCACTGTCCAGAAGTTCAGGTGAGGACTTCACACTGTCCAGGACTTCAGGTAAGGACTTCACACTCTCCAGGACTTCAAGTGAGGACTTCACACTGTCCAGGACTTCAGGTGAAGACTTCACACAGTCCAGGACTTCAGGTAAGGACTTCGCATTATCAAGGACTACAAAACTATCCGTACTCTCCTGTTGCAGAGAATACATGTCTTGGTTGGTGTGATTGATTTCGGTTTCGTTATTAGCACTGTGCACTTTTTCTACTATAAATCAAGGAACGACGTTCATCTTGTTTTCTACAACTCACAACGTTAAACGTTAAACGCATTTTTGAGTTCTGAAAGCTACTCAAATTCCGCTAGAATCAAGCATAGAACTCACACGTATTGTTGTCAGAACGAGCGGTTAACTTCTTCCTAAAGTGTAATATCGGTTTCGCAGCTCGGTCGTTTCATACAGTGCTTTCAAGGTCTCCTGTATTTTCAATTAACGTTCGATGCTAGAGGAACCTTTACCACCACAAACACCTCTGCTCTTTGGCCTGGACGCAGCAATGAAGTCGTTCACGCGCTCATAATACTTGACAATCTCGCACGGAACGCGTTTCTTCGAAAGTTGAGACGAGCACAAATAAGTTAGTTAAGTGTGTGTTGTAAACTCTTTAGAGTTTTTCACAATAATATAATCATGCATGAAAAAGTAAGTTAAATGCGTGTTTTTTATTCCGTAGAGTTTTTCTCTTTATGCAAATCGTGGCCTAAAAAACGTAAGTTAAATGTGGGTAGAAGATTCCGTAGAGTTTCGTGTCCTGATGAAGGGGGAAAAAAAATGTTAAATGTGAGTAGAAAATTCCGTAGATTTTCTCACCTTGCACAAAACACGTTTGAAACGTAAGGCAGATGTGTGTTGTAAACTCCGTGGCCACGTAACGCGCTGTGTAGGCAGTGGTAGATTCAAGGCTGTGCATTATAAGCAGACGGTTTGTTTACTCCTGTCATAAATCCACTTTTTTCTCTTACATCGTACCACCATTAAATTACGTCACCCATCAATTTAAAAAAATTACTTTATTTCAAATTACGTTCTGCTAACGATTGATAAGTATTTACTTCGAAATTTGGTGAATAAATAACAAAAATATCTTTAAGGAGTAGATTTTTGTGCATAATTTCGGCCACTGAAGCTTTATGTGGCGATTTGTTAATTGCAACATCAGTTATTTAAACTTTCAGAGAAAATCTGGCACACATTTTCTCTGAAGCACTCATTTACATTGTATGGATCAACAACAAACGAACTAATCGACCTCTCAAATTATTTCATTTGTATAAGGAAATGCATGCAAAAATGTGCGTCGTACATAATTTAATCGTATTTATCCCAAGAAATTTTCATTAACATTACTCTCGATAAAATTCGATGAAAAGTGATTTTGAAGTGTAAGATTTTACCTCAGTAATTTTTAACGGTAATTACTCCTACCTCAGATTTTTCATTCTACGAAACTGAAAGTCAATGATATTTCCCTGAAACAAATTAGATGCCATTTTTATTGGTGCCATTTTTACATAGAAGGTCACGATAAATAAATTCCACATTAACAGGCACCAAGGTAGCGCAAGAAAATTAGAGTGAATTTATGAATTGTCGTAGACCATTACCAAAGATTTAGTTTTTACAAAATAATCTTACAGAAATAATCTTGACATGAAATGAGATCGTCTCCATCACGGGGTCTGGCGCTCAATAGCGCGGCTGCGAATAAAATAGAAATATGAGCAGCATCTGCCACTAATTTCTGCAATTTATGTTTTGAACGGAAAGCTTACAGTCAAAAACTTGAAAAAAAAATTAAAGAGCCTTTCAACTCTAAGAAAATGCCATGAACGACAGAAATTCAGTTTCAAAAAGATTTCAGGCTGAAATGCTCTCGAAATTTAGTGACTGTAAAGTAGGACATCGAAGCAACACAAAATTCAGGTATCCAAGGCAGGATATTTAATACTGGATTTACTTTCCTTTTATGTTTCGGCGTCGTTGTAAATTTTCTTCTAGAGACTGGAGGTTGAGTTTTTAAACGGAAAATTTCTCCTGCAGTCTCCAATTCATTTGCTTCTTAAAGAAAACGATCAAACGATCTATTCTCTGTTGCACTAACGAGTGCAGAAATGTATAAAATTTAAATTAATTCATTGTAAGATCCAATAAACTCAAGGGGTATGCTTGTCACTAAAACGAGAATATCCATCAGGAATGATCGTTAGCCGTTTATGGAAAACGAGAAGGATTTGAATGTTCCTTACTTGCCTGATTATTTGTAGGAAATAAGGAAGTCAACGCTGTAGGCTGAAACACTCCGAAATGACGCTCATCGCTGAACCTTGACTGTGCTACCCTTCCCTTTTTTTATTTAACCTCGATCTGAGATAAATTATACCGAGGTTCACCTGGTATTATTTATACCAACAGAGGTTCATCTGGTATTGTTTATTCCAGCAGCGGGTCACCTTTTGTTTATTCCAACAGAGATTCCCCTGATACTGCTTTTTCCAGCAGAGTTGGAAGCTGGTATTGTTTATTTTGGATATTTTTTATTCTAGCCTGATATTGTTCATTTCCACAGAGGTTCACCTGGTATTGTTTATTTCAACAGGTACAGAGACCCAACTTGGGAGACGCTGTTCCGAGAGGCTCTCTCAGAAGTGCGCTTCGAAGGAGTCACGGTGAGAGGCTGGAGTGGTTGCCTCGCTGTAGATGCCTTGACTGCAATGAGTCAAACTGAAGCTCAATATTCAACTCAAATTTAAAAAGTCAAAGTTGCGGGGAATTTTATAAATACTAAACATTTTCTGGGTCAATTAAATACAAATAATTTTTAAAAATCAACAGCTCGAATCGCAAGAAGCGTGTTAACTAGAAACTTTCTTCTGTGTTTACGAGTTTGAAATTGTCAGAATAGCGCAGGTGATCGATCGTGTCTTCAAAACTTGTAATGCATTTTCCGTGTTTTTGATGACGATACCTAAAAATATATTTCAAAGCCTGTATTTTTCTCCTTGCGGCGATCGAAATAAAGATACTTCAAACACATGCTTCATCTCCTTAAATTAATGAATGAATTCAGAACTACAAGCTGCATTGATTTTGCCTCTTTCTTAATCGCCTTGCATCTATAAATAAGAATTCATGTTAGGTATCAATGGATCAGAAGTGGTTTGAAATACAGCTTATGATTTTGGAAAGACAGTATTTGCCGGATAAATCGATCGAAATATCTTCTCTAAAACGTTTAACTTCAAAAACATGCTCGTGTAGTCTAGATATACTTCGGTCAGAGCTTTTACACAAAAGTCTTCAATTACTGAAAACATGATAGCTGGGAATCAATTTTACATATTCAACTTGACATGCCATTCACGCGAGGTGCAGGAAACTTTGGAGTACAGATCATTCCTCTTAACGAAGGACCGTTAATAAGCTTATGGTTTTCAAATCTGCAGCAGCGGTGATGTTGACTCAATAGGATATTTCCAGAAACTAGAAATACTGACCTCGAGTTGAAGCATGTAGAGTAACGAGCAAAATTTCTTTCAGTACAAGGTTTATTAATTATGAAAAAATAATACAAAAAATCGTGTTGGGCAGAAAATTTCACCGTGCCACAGAACTCTGATTACATAACAAAAAAGCACTAAGTGAATGTATAGATCGATAGGATGCTGGCGTTACGATTCCTCACTTCTTGCACACAAATACGAACGAACAATCAGTGTTTATTTGCAGCTTGATTATTTTTAACAACTTCCAGACACATTTAATTACTTTAACACACACTAATGCAATGAATGTGAACGAATCAAGAACACTCCAATGACGTACCAGCCTAGCCAACCAATTTAAGACGAATTTTCAGACCTATACTGAAATTTACGAATATTGTCCTTCATAGATCTCTTACCATTGAGTACAAGCCTGGCGCAACATAAAAACAGGTTGAATTAAGATACAATCTTTGTGTTGAAAGACCTTGTTCAGTTCAAAACAACTTCAATTGACGCAATCGTTGTGTTGCAGGGTTTTGATCAGTTTATAGAAACTCCAATTGAGATGCAATCTTTGTGTTGCTGGGCCCTGTTCAGTTCAGAACAACTCAATTGAGATGCAATCTTTGTGTTGCTGTGACCTGTTCAGTTCATAACAACTTCAATTGAGATGCAATCTTTATGTTGCAGGGCCCTGTTCAGTTCACGGAAGACAACACACGTGAGGGCTACATCCTTCTCAAGCAGTTCCAAGGTAAGCAAATGTTTACTATCGTTTTCAAGTGGTCATTTTATCAATAAAACCCACATACAGATGAATTAGCGCTGGACATTTTTTTGAAATTGAATGATTTCCGATGAGATCTGGGTTTCATTATCGTGCGTCTCGATATGGATGCTTGACACTGTGTATGACTGACTTTTTGCGCCAAGCTTTGTTGTTATATTTGTGATTAATATGCTAATAACTCGTTGAACTCAAATGTTATTCTTATTAAAGGAAAATTATTCCGCTACATATGAGAAACTAAACGAACGTACACGTCCGTCTGTTACATCCATAAGACAGAGGCTTACTTCTTCCTGTTCACCTCGGTGTTAGACTTAGTGATCAGAGTTAAATTGGCGAAATAAATGCTAGTAAGAAATATTAAATATATTTGTATTTGAATGTCAGTTTGAAATGTGCTTGAAATGTACCTAAATATATAAACTATTTGAGTCACTCTTAATAGAGAGATTTCAATTACTCGGTAGACCTCAAAAAAACATTTAAGATCTCATTAAAGCAGTGCGCTTGTGAAATTTTTGTTGATCTTCTGCAAATATCAGTTGAGTTTGCTCTCATCCTAATGATACGAAGTCTCCTTGGACCATCCCATGATTGTACAGTTTGCTAAGCAAGGGACCGCAAAAAAAGAGTTCCGAGAGAAAATATGAAGGCAGGAACGATTATTAAATTTGAGTTTTCCCCAGAAATCTGAAGTTAAAATGTCAGAAGTGGACGTTGGTTGTTTGATATTTGCTAAGACACTTTATTCCCAGAAATGCCCCAACAAAAGCAGTCAAGGTGGACATTATTTGAAGGCATTTGTCGAATAAAATGAAACCAATAATTTGACACTTCTTTTTGACAAAACATTGCTTAACTTTTTCGAGTTCCTTTTCCCCTCAGCGAGCTTTTTTAAGGCTCTGCTTCAAGTGGTCTGGCAAAAAGTTAAAAAAAGTCAGTAATAACAGAGCTTCTGTCATAAAATGAAAAAGTTGAAGATTACTATTTTTGAACTACACGGTACTTCACAATCTTTCCATCTAAATAGTTAGCTTCAGCAAAACGAGTCGTGATTGTTGAATCACAGCTCATAGATACGGAATAAATTTCATAAACTACTCGTCTTTTCACTGAGGCCCTAAAACGATGCTCACGGCGAACCGACCCATTTCCCGAAGCCCTAAAGTGGCTGTGGTTCTGCTCGGAGGAGAGCACGCGGATCCTTGCATGGCTCAAGAAGAAACCTGAGGCTGCTGCCTGCGTCGACGTATCAGCCCAGGTCGAGTAGCCCAGCAAATATTAGCTTCTCGCACCCCAGCTCTCTGCGAGTGCAAATATGAGTCTCTTAGCAGGCTTTTACGAGAGTCTCAGCTCGACGCCTTCTGCTCTAAACGTCCGTAAGGAAAGTGATGTCTCGAGTACTTCGTAAGAAAATAATCACAAAGCAGCACCAATATCATTAGAGCAGCGAGAAGCTTACGCAAAACCGAGAGTAAGATTGCGGTTCGTCTTCTCTACGGTCTAACACACACTACAGGAGAGTTTTGAAGGGTTTTTAAGTTCCGTAAATTTTGTGGGGTTTTAACGTTGCGTTATTTAACTGCTAACCATTTTCATCCGAGCATGAAAACATGCTGCAAAAATCTAGGGAAGTTTTGACAAACGCTAAGTTGCTCGCGAAGCAGGATGGTGCATTTGCGTGCCCGATGCTTTGCTTCTCGGATGTTAAGAGACACAACCAGCACGCTTCACGAAATCGATAAAGGATAAAGGAACTGATGGAAAAATCTCCAGTATTTTCAATGATAGTTGATTCAAGCGCTTGGAAACATTCTAAAACCTTTCAAGTCGGAATTTTTCCAATGCAGACAATGGCTTTGCGTTTCATTTTTGATGCAGCTGAGAGTATTGTCTGTCCATATTTGCCAGTGTTTCCTTCCTCGAATATCTCCCGCTATTTTATTCTGTATTCTGGAAAGAAGTATTTTTCCCTACGAGTAAATGAGCTATCGATCGACGGTCTCTCTTATTTTGGCTTAACGATTCGCACACGAGTCAGGTAGGAAATTTGGCGGTCGGATTTGATCCGATAGATGGCTATTTTTCGGTCAGGGGAGATAGCCTAAAATGCATAACATCGCGAGCTACAATGATATCATTGAAAATAATCAAATTACCATCTTATTTTTCTAGACCAGAACTCAAATGGACTGAGCATAGTCGAGGTCTTTTCTATTGCTTGCTGATTTATGTAATACTCAGCATCTTAATGAAAATCAGATGCTGCAAACGCTAATTCATTGTACAGCGAAAAAACAATAGCAGACACCGAAGGGTGTCGGCTTTAGGTTAAGACATTTCAATTTTTCTTTGATTTCACTGCACTGGATATACCGGCATTTTGAAACGTTTGCAGTTATTATTGCTCAGTTTTAATATTGAAATTTTAATCGTACCTAAGAGGTTTAGTATAAATCGACCATTTTACAGTGTGAATAGCGATTGTGATGAATTTTTAAACACTGAAAATTTGAAAGCAAAGAAAATCTGGATTAAATTAATCATTCATAAAAAACAATCATCTCAAAAATTTTAAATAACATGCCTAGCTCACATGCCCTTTAGATAGTTAATGCATAGTTGTGTTTCTTGCTTTCGTCATTTTCACTTTAATGTACTGATAGTCTAGAATTTATTATTGATCGTGATTTTATTCTAACGTTGTATTTATCATAATTTGTATTTTTCAGAACTGACAATGAAGCTGATCTATATTTTTTGTTTTTAATAAAATAAATAATATAAAAAACTTTCCTCGCTTTTCAATTTTCAGTGAATCTGTGTTATAAGCAAAGTGAACTCCAATTTTTACAAGACAATTGTAATTCATTCTTGTGTGATGTTCTCTGATTTTGGGTTTCCACATTTTTACTTGCACACTATCACCTGGACATATTTTCACAGCACCAGAAGTCAGACTGCTCGAAATGTTCATTTATTATATATAAATAATAGTATTTTGAATGCAATTAATAGTGAGTAATAATATGGCTTAGAACGCTAAATACTATGTAGAGTATTTTAAATAATTTGTTCAGGACCCTAAGTATCAAATAGTTAAATCATTAGGCTGCTTATCCTTCTTGGGCGCCAGCTAATAGGTTATTTTGGTGTGCGAGTCCTGTTCGGCTCTATTCATAAGTTATTTTGGTGGGCGATTCCTCTTCGGCCCAATTGTGAAATTATTATGGGTTGGTCCTTCTTGGATGCCACCCTTTGATTTTGTCCCTATCTTAGGGATTTCTAAGGGCTGTATTTCTGAAGCTTTTTCTTCCCGAGGAAATCTTCCGGATACTTCAGAGAAAAGAGAGAAGTCAGTTGCTGACTGATTATTTGTTAAAGGCGAGGCTTTTCCAATGCAGTTCTTCGGTTCGTTTATAATTTCTAATTTTCTTCAGGCTTTCGAGCTGTTCTCAAACTTTGGAAATGTTTAGCTGTTTTTCAAGCGTCGCAATTGAGCCGAACTAAATCAAGGTAATGAAGTTTTGAAATCCGTGACGGAAGTATGTTTCGCAAGTATCTGTGATACGCGAGCTCAGTTATTTGCGAGAAGAATTATTTTCCCTCCATAGAACAGAGGCATCAGTCGACTTACCTTGGCTTCTGGCCTAACACATATATTAAATATTTAGAACGCAAGACGCTCGTAACGTGGTACAAAGCATGGGTGCCTGCATGCTGCGCTTGCAAAGACTTTTTTCAGAGTGTGATTCTCCTTCAGTACCAGCAAGGCTCTACTGCAAATGAAAATTATTTTTTCGGCCTGTCAACAGAGCCTTCAGAGGTCATTCATTCATAATCGAGAAGTCGGCCCAATTTTCTAAGGATCCATGATTTCATAAATGTGATGATATGATTATGATTCAAATGATTCAATATTATGAAATATTATTATTCAATCTTATGATTCAAATTATTCCAATTTTTCGGAATTTCTCACCACAGTGTCTGATTATCGCAGATATCGGAAATGTGTGTTTGCGTCCATCGACGTCCTCGAATGAATTCATTGTGTTAAAAAAGTTGTCTCCCTTTTCACCAACGCCTTCATCATACTTACGAAGTTGAATAACTCTAGAGTAAATTTTTCACGAATAGAATTCATCAACATCATTAGGAAAGCACTACGAATTGAAGTTTCAAATAAGCATTAAACAAAACCTAACATATCGGAGATGTGCTGTAACGTATCTAGAAAAAAACGTTTGCTGTCTCGGGTGTGGCAAGCCCCACCAAAACATCGTAAGCAAAACGTGCGTACTAACCAGTCTTACCATTTTGCTGTTGCATCTGTAATTTTGGCCGCCCTGTGCAAAAACTTCACTTGGACGGCCAAAATCATAAATGCCCCGGTGAAAAGATTAGACTGAGTATGATTCACGAGACGTGCAACAATAATCGTGGATATAGAGTTCTCCAGGTGAGGTTGTGGTGGATGTAGTCAGCCGCACACGTCAACCTGCGAGTTACGTCGCACAGCAACAATGCCGCAATGATTGAGCGGCGCGTCAAAGCTGCCGCTCAATAACTGCTTTGCAGCGCGCTCATCTCGATCTCGCTCTCTCAGGGAAACAGACCTGGAAATTCAGAAGCCAGGCTTCAAACATAAAAGAGCGTTAATTACGTCCTGTGTTTCACACGTTGCTGTCGTCGAAGTCAATGCTGCGCGGCTTATTGAACCGATAAAAGTGCAATGGTAATCCTCATTCTTCTCATTCACAATAACTTAAAGTGGAAAACTGTGCGCTGTTGCGTGTATACAAAGTATACAGTTCATTCATGTACTCCAACATTGATGCTCGATGAAATTTGTTCACAAAGTTTACCAGCATTCATCCCCAAATAAATTTACACTGACGTCCTCAAATAAATTGATTTTGTTAAAAATGTTTCACCACTGCTTTACAGAGCATTATGCAAGGTCAAAAGGGTCCACCCAATCGGTAAAAGATAGAGGAATAGATGGAAAAATTGCTAGTATCTATCGAACCGCCGCTGTTGGGTGTCGCGCAGTTTTGAAGGTGATCTATGACTGTCGCTAAGCTCGAGTGGGCAGGGACGGCTGCGCGTTGCAAATGCCGAGGGTCGCTGAGCAGGGCGGCAGAAGCTCTGTAGGATGCCCTGGAAATCTGACCTCATCTTCTTCCATTCCTCTCGTGCGACTTTTAGCGGAACAGCGTGAGGTGTGAATGGTTACTCATGATAGCTGTAATTTAATTGTAAAATCATTGGTTTTATTGTTAATGTAAATATGTTGATTGGTTGTTGTTTCGAGTTAATTTTTTATTTTATTTCTTAATTTTTATAAAACATTTGAAAACTTACGACGAGAACCTTCCCAGTCAAACCTTTGCGCTAGAGCATGCATTTTTTTTCGCCGCCTGAGCAACTTAATTATTTGGGTGGCGAAAAACATGCATGCAGGCGGCAAAAAAGCTAGACTGGATTTGTCTACATTATTATTCTAATTCTTATTCACTATGCCCTCTCTATCTTGTATCAGAAGATCAAGCCTGCCGGGAAACCTCTCTGCCAAAATACACAACACGTGTGGGGGAATTTTCTCACATTCCTTCCTCAGTGACCGCATTAAAAACTTCATTCGTTGTGTGGAAGGAAGCAAAGACTTCAGGTTACAGAATGAATAAACAGAAATATCCTTTGGTCTAAATGCTTTGTACAGAAATCTAGAAAAACGATATCATCTTTTCGGCATGTGGTAGGGTGTCCTGTCTTGTTGAAAAGTGAAAAAATCATTTTCGAAATGCTTTTGAGCTTTTTTAATCGCAGGATGTTCAAATTGCTAGTGTTGAAATTTGTGTTCGCTATGTAACTTTTTAAACAAAAATAATGAAAGATTCGAGTAGGGTTCATGACCTTTATTTATAGTTCTTTGAGAATCCGGTACGCCAGGAAGAGAGATTCCCGGCCCCGTGATTCCGGCAGTTGAGCATCGCTCCAACACTTGAGGTTTTCTCATTTTGTATCGCGATTTCAACTTTGAATGTCCCTTCTTTGAAATTGTTCAGAATAATCTTTCTCCAAGCCGATCATCTTTTCCTTTTGAAAGTCTGTGAGTTGTTGGCGTTCTTGTACAGTGAATAATGATCATTTCAAGTTTTCTTGGTAAATTTTCGGATGTTTTTTCATTTACATCCACGTTTATGGCTACCTAATGCATAAACCTGTTTGGGCTTCAATTTACCCTTCTTTGACGACCTAGAAAAGTTTTGAAAGCGTGAGAAAGAAAGGAAGCAAGGAAGAAATAAAAAAGAAAATAAAGAAAGAAAACAATATATTTGCAATAAATTCGACACATCAAGTTATTCTCACCATTTTTTCAGTAATTTTTCTCACAAAGGTTCAATTTGAAGGATCAAAGTAATTAGTTCAATTGGTGATGAAATCATAATGGGTTTCTTGAGAAAAGTTTGTGGGCGATCCCTTCGAGGATGATCTTCTTCAATTATATGTGCTTCAAACTGGCGCAAAATGTGATTAACTGTAATTTTTGGAGCCTTCATCAATTAGGCAATTTCTGATTTGGTTTTAGGATTTTTCTCATTTCATGTTTTTGTTGACTTTGTCATATGACACTAACGCGGATAGCTTCCATGTATAAACTGGCTCCCGAACCCAAAAAGTGGAAGAGCGGAAGTCTTAACACAAGAAATTTAGGCACAGCGGGTAACCCTATTAGGAGATGAGGAAAATAACTTGAGATGCATAATAATAATCCAAGTAATACCGCAATAGCGCAGCTGATAAAGATGTTATCGAAAGCTGTTTCATCGCCTGCATGGGGCTCCGGAGTTACCTAGGCAAGGTAATCTCGCTCACGCCGCCGACGAAGCTCGCACAACACCGACATTGTGTAGGACGATTTCTGCTCACATCATCACGCCTCGTTGTGCCTCGAATAACGAAGCGCACGCGCATGCACCTACACATATTCTGCGCTTATTGGGTTGGGTCCCGTGCAGTCCTTGATGAATAATCGAGTCGAGCCCAACTCAAAAGGTAAATTCATTGATCCTATGCATTGATCGAAGATTTCAAAGAGGAGGAAGATTGGACGGAAGTCGTCTCTGGCACATGACAAAGCCAAGCATTGCTCTGTTATTCTGGACGATTCCAGCGGAAGTAGTGATCGGTTCAACTATGAGGCGGCGTGGAATTAAGTTTCAACCAAAAAGTAGATAGAATAACGCGTTCTGTATACGTTAAGTGAGAGCTTTTGTTGCAGTTAAAAAAATCTCTGCGTAATAACTAATACGGACAACTTTTCAAAAACATTTTTTTTATCTTGCGTCGATGAAGGTTCTATAACAATAATCTGAGAGCCCAAGTTAATCATAAATTGTATTTTATTTAAGAAATTAGAGTGAATCAAAGTTTTTCCTACGTAGTCCAAAACTTCGACGACGTTTAACAATGCCTGTTAACATGAAAAACTTGTGTCTGCGCCGTGGCAAAAGCCATTGAATGGCAGTTAAGTGAACTCTAATTCGTGTGAGTGTGGATCTTCAGCATTCTTCACTTTGTCCCCAATAATGACACTCGGATAGAGAGCGTTTTACCAATCATCATTATACTTTCTACGTTTCACTTATCAAATGAAGTTTGAATTAAAAAACAGTATCTGGCAATCTGGCTCGTCAGCGAGAAACAGCGATATCATACTGTTAAATTATATTTAAAAATACACAACTTTACGAATTTAACCAGAAAAAAAGACAAATTCTGCAACTCTGCTCAAATGCAGCTATCTTTGATATAAGATGCCATAGTCAAACAAAATTTCAACATATTTCCATAATTAAAATTACTGTTATTTTCTTGAATTGACACCATATAACGGCGTAAAAAGCGAAAACCTGTATAAATCATCATAAAGCCAAATTCACTTTAGAAAAACTAGAAACCTATGGTCTGTCTCGATATCAATTCTTACTGAAATCGCCTAAATGCATCTCACCTCCCATGATGAACTAACAACCTTACGTCGATCAAAGCTATCGCTAGCGAACATAGCACTCAAAGCAAAAGCATATTTACAAATAGGAAGATCTTCCAAAAAACTCTTCACTAAATCAGTGGGAGAGCGCGTCTCATCTGTACTGTAGTCAGCCATTGCGACGTGACTTTCATTTGTTCCAAGCGCAAGTAACCCCGCAGAATTCCATTATAACCCACAGTTTCAGCGGGGACTATGTGCGCAATTACTGCTACAATCACATTCCCGCGATACAAGAATATTGACTATTGGTTGGTTCGGAATGTCATTAAATTTAATGAGTTCTCTAAGGAGATCGGTGACGCATTTGCTTCCCTACAGGGTCATTCCGTCATTCCTGCAGGGAATCCATGAATGTCAAAGTCGCTGCCGAGTTCACTTCGCCCACACAAAATCGATCATTGCCTCAATATTGAGTGGGTTGGTGGACACTGTCAACTTACTTAGCAGACGCAGAGTTGTTGAGCTAAAGGAAGAGGCTAACTAGCTGTTATTGAAGATCTTCTGCATACGATTATCGGGTGAACTTTGGGATTTCTTACAGAGCATCTCTCTTCACTGGAGTAAGCGTAGAAGGAAATTTTTCTTTGATGCGCGTTTGACGCTGTTCCGCTTGTAACCAAACTGAGCTAAAAATTGTGAGTGGTGTATCAATAATCGTTAATCTATACGTTATAATTTCCTACCTTAATGACATAGGAGCGCAAACCCCCAAAAAGATATTTTGTGCTCAAGAAGAGATTTTTTGCCAACGAACTCTTCTTCTTTACATAATTTTTCTAAAATGAATCGGAAGTAGAATAATATATATTCATTTCAATATTATTTTGAAAAGCCGAACTTATATTTAACTGAAAAATAAAAAAAGTGTAGAGGCCAAAACGGTAACTAACCATTTTTTATTTAACGATTTAATCAGAATGACAGTAATCACGAGACTAAAGAGCTAGGGTGAATGCGATAATGTTACCAGGATAGGTTCTGCTGTAATCATCAACCTGGTTAAAGCTACAGCCAAGTACAAAATTATGAAGCAGTGGATAAAAAAATGGAAAGTTCTAAAAGCTTGAGATAAATCCCACGAATAGGATATTTTTAACAACTATTATTTACAACTTAAAGCTTGATTTTTTGCCATTTCTACGAAGTTGTGCTTCTAAATCTCCTTTCCTATTTCTACATTTCCAAGCATGCTTCACATTCCCGCATTTTCCTAAGCCAGATCACAGGCCCTCGACTGTGGGAAGATCCTTTTAATGAATTTCAACTAATACACGAACTACGCTGCCAGACCTCTGAGACCCAATCACAGGTGTTCTATTTTTTTGTTTTTTGCAAAAACGAGTCTCTTCTCTTCATCTGCCTCTGACAGTTATGGCTTCTTTCTAGCCCTACATTCTCTGACACCAACTTCCACCACCTTCTCCTCACTGTTCTGATCAATATTAACTTGTCAGACGCCTCGTAAAATGTTATACCCACCACCGGAATGATTTTTTATTATAAGTAAACGAAAAAGTTTTCAGCAAACTATTTTCGTTTGAGCTTAAGCACCTTTTCTGACCTAGGAAGCCATGATTTTTTAAATTGTTGACTTCATTGAGAATTTGAATAGTTGCTTGCATACCGTTTAAGGAGTTAAATTTTTATGATTGCGGCTTTTAAGGAAAAGCTTCTAGAAGCAAGGCGATGATTTAGACTTTTTCAATTTCAGGAATGTCTTCTACCGGCACACTTTCAACCTCAAAAAACTCAAATAACAGTCATATGTGTTAACACCGGAAACTAATAGAAAATCCAAACTCAGGCTTGTATTTGAAAAGCGTTGTTTTATTAGTCATGCTAAGTTACACATAAGTGTCTAAAACACTCTAGTATCCTGCCCCAATCTAAAACAAACAGCATGGTTCAATTTAAAATGAATCTCGTTGTGATTTTGGCTTATATGAGAAAGAAACATCAGTAGATTTTCAAATTTCCCACACCGGTTTTATTTTTGTATCCAAGTTATGTAGATCCGACTTATCATGTTTCTTCGATGTATAAAATAGAAATCATTCCGCGAGGCCATCTTCACTACACATCTCGATGGGAAAAATAGAAACTTCGATTTTTTCTCGTACGGGCAAATATTTTCCCTGTAGTAAATTTCAATTTCTACTTTCACGTTAAAAAAACAATGAATAAAAACTAATTTTGCGCAAGATGCCCATGGAAGTTCACACTAGTTATTTTTTATTGCTCTTCACATCATAGAATCTAAAGATACGTTCTCATCGGTTTGAGTCTCGGCTGCGAATTGAGCTCACCCAACTACGAAAAGCGGCAACCAAATCAGGCTTGACCAAGTGGAAGCAATTGAGAGAGCAGGAGACCGCGAGCACCGATGGGCAATTGAGAAGCAATTTACCCGGCAATTGGTGACATTTTTAATCATTCCAATCCTCTTTAGAACGGTAATGATCCAGAGGAGGACTTTGAAGGGATGTCACTAATGACGCCCTCGCTGTCCGGTGGAGGACTTTATTTTGCGTCGTGGATCATGCATTCCTGAAAAGCGTCCGTGCGACACTAATTGCATGCATCATTAGGACTATATTTTCAATTTTGCGTTTTCATTCGCTTGCGTCTTATCAAGTTGTTGCTGAAACCGCTGATATTTTTTGAAGAATATCTAGAAGAAAGTCTGAATATTATATTTGAATTGTCTATTAAGACCGGCAATTGCTTTGTGACGCTCGATGTGATTGTTAACTTTCTCATTATTGAAAGCAATTTTTGAACTTCTACATAAATACATATGCATTAAGTGAGTTCTTTTGTGGACTGATATTTACTAAGTTTCCTACCACAGTTATTCGAATTTTTCATAATTTCATGTCATGAGTGTTTTTTTTAAGCAAAACTAAAATATCAACAAATGCTTAGCCTATCAAGCTGATATCCCCGTTAAGTAACACTTAACGTTTAGTTTAGTCCCAACAACGTATATCATCCTAACAAAATCATTCCCTTGAAGAATAGAAAACAAAAATTAAAGATACGCTAGGAATTTACACTGATGTGAAGCATGTAATTGCTTTCGAAACGATGAATTTGGATAACTAAATTTATATTATAGGTCTTTTTGTAAGCCAAGTTGACTGTGCACAGTACGGTAAACTCCCCGGTAATTCTGACACATACAGTAAGATGAAATGCATAGGACACGTATGTGTAATATATCAATGAATAAGATGTGGAGAAATTTTTCAGATTTTTGTCTTCATTCTAGCTCTTGAAACAAAATGTACTCGTTTAAATACTACAAAACATGGTCGATCATGTCAGAGTAGGGGTATACTCCCTAGAATTGGATTGCTGTTAATTTCTCGAGTGAAAGCAGAGCCTCAGGAATTTTAGCGCGCAGCTTTGTAAGAGAATACTGTTGCCCCAACGCTCCTAAAGCTCTTTTGCCTCCTCACAAGAGTTGTGGCATTCATTGTTCGACAAAAGTTCCTTTCATTTCTCAAATGTTCTTTTGTTCTGGCCAGCTTCTCTGTATTCGGTAGCCAGATGCTTTCAATGCTACCCTCGGGACCGGAGTCATTTGGACTTGATGAGAGAAACTGCGGCGGCGACCAACATCAAAGAAGACTTTCTCGCAAATTTTCAAATGAAACAACACATTTATTGAATTCCGCATTCGCTCCGCGTTATTGTCGGGTCGTATGAGGAAATCTGGCTCGAGTTTCACTCAGGTAGCGATAACGGCTACATTTGTCGGAAGATTTTACCTTTTTATCGATAATGGCTACATTTGTCGGAAGATTTTACTTTTTTATCGTTAACGGCTACATTTGTCGAAAGATTTTACTTTTTTATCGTTAACGGCTACATTTGGTCGAAAGATTTTACGTTTTTACCGCTAACGGCTACATTTGTCGGAAGATTTTACCTTTCTATCGTTAATGGCTACATTTTGTCGAAAGATTTTACTTTTGTATCTTTAGCGGCTACATATGTCGGAAGATTTCACTTTTTTTATCGTTAACGGCTACATTTATCAGTTGATCTTTTTTTATCGTTAACGGCTACTTTTGTGAGTCGCTGTTGTGATTTTGGATCTAATGCTACATTTGGGAGTAGCTGTTTTATTTTGGAGTTAACGGCTACTTTTGTCATCAGCTGTTGTTATTCTTACATTGTGGTTGACATTTGTCAGCAGCTGTAGTTATTTTTGGATAAAAAGCTACATTTATCAGAGACTGCTGTTATTCTGGTGTGTGAGCCACTACCAAAATGAAGGCATGTGATTCAATCGAGAACTTTATTAGTCGGTGCAGGAAATACGAACCGCAAATAAGTCACGAATCAACCACGTTCAGATTTAAAGAGAACTGTTAGTAAAAATGGCCTTCTGATAGGTAGTATTACGAAGTTTTTACAAGCATGCGAACAATCCATAACTCTTTACGGGTAACTTTTATACTATAAATTGCTGAACACAGTTATACTCCATTTTGTGGGTGTTCCAATCATTCGTATGATGCGATTCTCTCTGTCATGTGGTAGCCATTTCGTGCAGTCTTTAGAAATTCCCAAAGCACCGAACGCAATTTCCTGGGGAAATTATGTCATTTAGGAAAATCAAAGAGGCGACAAAACAAACTCAAGTGAGTGGATTGACACAGCGTGGTTTGTTTTGAAAACAAATTTTACCCACAAAATCCTTCAGTTATCATATTACATTACACGCAATGGGAGTTGAATATTACTTATAACTATTATAAAACCGTTTAGTAATTATGAAGAAAGGTTCAACTCAATGACATAGAGTATTTCGCCCTCTAAACTATTCGTTTCATGATATACAACTATAAGTATTAGACTCAAATCTAGGAAGAGTAAAAGTACTTTCATGTACGATTCATTTCACCATTATGTAAGTAAAAACATATTACCCTCATCATAAAACCAACATACACCATACCACTAATGAACGCGTTCGTTGTACGCAATTCTCCTAGAAATGGTGGACAAAAAAGGCTGTGTTCCAGTTCTGAGAAAATTTCAGTATGCTCCATAAATTTTAGCGGAACATAAAGGTATCAAAAAGCAAGCTTACGGTGGTTCTAATTTTCAGCGAATTATTGCCCGAACGTCATGTAAAACTTTAAGGAGAGACTACCAAATTTCATTTCGATTTGAATCCCGCCGGTGGTAGCACAGATCTCCGGCAACACGCTGTGGAAATTCAAGCCCTTTCATCACTCAGACAGAATACGCATTTCCCTTACCCTCGAGTTAGCATTGAACGCGAGGCGAGGTCGATGTGCCGTCATTTTACAACTGTGTTTGTTCATCTTCCTATGACTCGTGTTTGAAGATTTTGAAGTTTCCTTCCGTCTGCTCACACGGCAGGAGGTCGGGAGGTGGCCATTGGGGAGTACGATGGCTTTGAGAAACGCCTTCATTTGGATCAAAAGCACCCGATTTATTGGCCGGGTGGGCAGCCCGCCAAGGACAGGACAACTCGGATCATCGAAAAAAATACGGTCAACATTCACTTCTATGTGGTGCTCGTCACCATCTCGTCACTCGGCATCGTCATGGCCGCCATATTCCTCTCCGTCAACATCCACTACAGGAATCAGAGGTGAAGTACTTGTTTTTATGCTCAATAGCTATGAATTAAAGGTGAAGTGCTTGTTTTTTATGCTCAATAGCTGTAAATGAAAAGTGAAGTACTTGTTTTTTATGCTCAATAGCTGTGTATTAAAGGTGAAGTACTTGTTTTTTATGCTCAATAGCTGTAAACCAAAGGTGAAGCACATGTTTTTTACGCTCAATAACTGTAAACTGTCAACATCTCAACTTCTCGTTTGAAGGAAATGGGGTTTTGGTGCACTGACGTTCAATAAATCTGATTTCAAAATGGAACATGGTGTAGAGTAAATGTTTTTTTACTCAATTACCGTAAAATTTCAACTCGTGAGATATTTAATGTGTTCTTACATAAATATCTCGAGAAGCTATGACTTCAAACAGGAATTGATGGAGCAGTGCATGTTCTTTTACGCTCTATAGCTACGAAATTCTATCATCTACTGCATGTTTCCATAAGCAGTATTTTAGTGCTGTAGCACAAACACTTTTAGCGTTTTGATTCCTTAAAAGAAATCTTTGATTCCTAAAAGGAATCAGAGGAGACGTATGTTCATTTCACGCTTTATTGATTTGAACACATGTGTTCTCTTATGCTGTATATTAATGGTTGTGAACACCTTGAGTATTTTTAATTGAATGAAAGATTCAAACGCGTATCGGAGAGCATATGTCTGTTTTGATATGTTGCAATAGGATTTTTGAAGCATTTGACTCTCAGACCCGCCTTTCGCCTGTGTTACTATTAGGCGGACTATCTACTATTTATTTGTTTTTATCTTTTATCTCGTTAATCTGTATTTTTTCACTATCATTTTTATGTCATTTATGTTACGTGTTTTCTCATGTTTTTTTTCAGACGACATTCACTGACGATGATTTTATGAAACCAGACTGGTTAGCGTACCAGATATATTTTTTGAATTAACTGCTCTACTTCTTTTCACACTCGAGTTTGGATTCCTTACAAAAGAACTAATCTCGTGGATTTAATACGTATGGATGTGTATAAAATACATATAATGTTGCATGTGAACAAAGACAGGTACTTTAACTACCTGTGATCCACTGCACGCGCCAATGGTGAACTGATTCGCGTGTGCTCTTTTTCACTCTCCCGAGATAGGATTTTTTAAATGTATACGCATATACTATAGGATGCAAGAGTACAACATGCGCACAAAAATACGCGTTTCAAACATTTAGAGTGTTCCAAAATTAGTAACGGAGCTAACTCGGTCCAGCTAAATACTGTGAATGGTAAGATTTTGCGATCAAAATAGTGTCGAATTCTTAGCCTATTCGAATACGTGTGTTAAATTCTTCGGGATAAAATCATTTTAAATTTTTAGTTACCAGACTGTTAGCGAGTGAAAGATAGCCTGTTTAAAACACTATTTCTACTCAAGTTTACCCTTATATTTTCGGCTATTTATCTGGACCATGTTTTTCCATATAAGAAAAGGAAGTCATATTTCGTTAATGATAATTTCTAGTGTAAAGAAGTAATACTTCACTTTTCACGAGTGTTGCTCCATATCTGCTATTCAGTCTATCACACCTGACAATCACTCGTCAGTGTACCCCATATTAACAATACAGTGTGAACCTCCTGCACAATGGAGAACTTTGTCTTGAGCAACAACTGCATTATCTGTCTTTACAGATTTCCTTTTATGTTTTAAAAGAAATCGACAACACTTGTTCTCTGACTTAAAAAATATAAATCTACTACCATTTATAGAAAGATGCCAATTCGGTTTGATTGTATCAGCAAGATTCCGCTTCAATAGTTTTTCTAGTTGTCCTAACAAAAAAGGTGTCCAGAAGTAACAAAATTATTAACCCTCAGTTTTGTAAATTTGTAATGTCAATACAGGGACTTTCGTAAGCGATGAGTAACGCTTCAGAGACTCCCATTACCCAATACCCATGTACATAATCAATTACCTCTTACCTCATTTTTTACCTTTAACCTTAATCAATAGCCTTATTTGACTTCCAATTACCTCTTTTCAATTAGGATGAAGGACGCGTAGTTCGCTTAAGTTCATATAATGAAACATGATAGGAAGAATAAAGAGAAGCAAATATTGCGCAGCTGTGCAGACTGTTTTCATCAAAGTAAGTGTATAATTGAAGTGAGTTGGACGCTGCTTGAAGTTCCTCTCATCTCCGTTATTGGTTGCCATAAGAGGACAGCCTCTTGTGACAACTAATACCAGCATCCAAATTATATTACGAAAATAGTTTTACTCCGTTGTTTAGCATTTATTTCCAAGCACTTAATTTGTGTTCAATTGTCGAATATATGCTTTCCTTACTCTCAATTTTTCTCTATTGTTGAACATGAGCCTTCCACGTAGCTCAATGCTCACCTCAAGTCCAAAGAACTATACGTTTTCCTGTCTTTCGACTTGAACATGTGCCGTAATTTCCACGTAATGGCGGACTTTGCTAAGGTTTACCATATTCTCAGATTACTTATTTGGAATCAAATACTTCGGACATGGCGAATGTTTTATTTGTTCTCCTGCGGCTAAGAAATAACGAACATAAAACAAAGAACTTTGCCGGAGTAAGGTGTAAACGCTACTCATTTTTAACCCTTAAAGAAAAATTCGGATACAAACGTGAGTGAAGCTCTTCCTTTCATACAAAGACAGTATAAAAATACAAATTGAAGCCATTTTGTCGGGGAGGATGTTCCCTGGGACTCTACTTTCGATAAAATTATGCAAATCTGAAATTAAACGAAATATAATGTCTATATGTCATCTAAAAATGTTATCACGCCTGGGCGACGATGAGAAAAATGAAAGAAAATGACAGCATCGGTTTCGTACCCACAAGCTAAGTCTATATCTAATTATTTGAACTATACTCGCATGGCATGTGTCATGGCTCTGTAACTGAATTTAACGTGCGTAGGCATTGTCTATTTGGTTCAGGCATGCGCATTTGAATACATTTGATCACATGCCTCTTCCATGATCGATGTAAATTTGAAATTTGATTTGTTTTTTCTACTTGATAATGACCCTGAAGGTCGAAGCGTTCCACAAATTTTTCATTCATTGACTTTCCTAAATAAGTAATGAGATTTAAGACGTGTATCTTGGCACTGTTATTTATAATTCGAATATGCAAAGAGCAGACTACTTATATATATTTGTTACAGTGTAGATTTGGACGCTCCTCGATCTCAAAATCTTTAAAAATTTAAGAGAGCACTCGGTCCTCGAATTATACAACATCTTATGCGAACCTCAGCTCATAAAGAGTGAAATTAGTCCCAGTTATTCAAGTAATATGATGTATGATTACAAATTCATGTGATGCATGTCGCATAACTCGAGTTAGACTGCAAATGTGAAGAAAGCAAACTACCTTCATAATGAAATGCAACGGCAGATTCCAAATCTTGTGCAAAAATTTACACGCTGTCAGATTTATCGTAACTCATCATAAACATTTAGTTATGAAGCCTGCAATGTTGCGACGAAGAAGATAACAAAGAATTCAATTCTTCAATGAAAGAAACCTAATGAAATTAAGGAAAAATAGTTGCAGTATTGGCTCCACGATTCAGTTCTTCCTTCCGCAAAATTACAAATTTCAAGAAGAAGTGTATTTTTATTCGATCGTATTCCAAGAATGTTTATTTTTAATTCTGCGCCAGATTTGACAGCAATTTTTTTTAATTATATCGATCATTTAAAAACCTTCGTGAGAACCGACGTCGAATAGCAAAGTAAACGGTTGTCATAAAATCCTTTGAGTATTATGAGCTCGAATTCAGATATCGGGAGAAATATTTCGTCGAGCTGGTGGAATGAAACATCCATTTGTCCAGAAAATTGGCAGAGAAGGCCGGATTTTATTGCTTTAAATACTACAGAACCGTGTGAAGATACAGAAAGTACCGCCAAACTTCACAAGATACATATATCGTACTCATTAAAGTAAATATTTTCGGTTTGAGTTTAAATCACAGAGATAAACTCAGATAAGCGAGGCACACATGTTACTCTTAGATGTGCTATCTTTGCACTCGGCTACAGAGCCTAAATTTTTACACCACCTTGATAATAAAAATTTTCTCTACAGATACATCGATGTGCCATGTCTCAGGTAGCTCGAAGCGATTTTTTCACTTGCGAGCTGAAATAACTCTTTTTGCTGACATTCGCCATCTGACAAGCATTTTCCTAAAAAATTAGTTCTCATACCACAACAACTTGTGGCGAATGCCCAAACCACGACGCGTGGAAATGTAATAAAATCACCTTTCAACGGGTAACCTTCACGTTAAGAGTTTCGTTCGCTTGCTTCCATAGCTGAATTTTGCATGCAAAGCTCGCAACGGACGAATAGAGCGTAGCAACAGCTGTTGGCTTCCAGTCCAGCAGGAGTGTCGAATTGATTAATCTGAGTCACAATTGTTTTTCCATTCTATCTTTTTCGCCAGCAGACCTATTATTCTGGCTGCCCAACTCTAGTCTCCGCACTGGTAGCTAAAATCAAAGATGCCTCAGGGTAAAAGTTAGACTGGGCAGTAGTGTCCTGACGCGGCTATTCTTAACGGCTTTTGAAACGAGTTTCGGAATTCCACGAGGGCCTCGAAGCAGATAAAATGAGCGATCGTTAACAATGCTCTGCATTGGCACAGACAAATGGAGTTGTGAGGTTCTCTAGGGCTTCACGTTACCTATCTTTCTCTCACCCAGGATTTCATTAACAAAAGGAGACTTGCACGGTGAACTTATGTGCAAGATCGTGCCCCGCCACGTTATATGGTTTGGAAGTTACTCACATGGCTGTGCTGATGCTAAACTCCATTTAAACATTTCATGAACTGAGTCAACATGAACTTATATCTTATACAGTACGGCGCTGAAGAATGATATTTCTGAACTCTTTGTAAATGGCGTGACACACCAAGCACAATGGAAACCATTTTTTGAGGCCAAATTTTCGGCTCGAGATCTCGAAACGATAATAGGAATTCTAGCAAAATTGTCCTCAAAAAATCTCATAAGATCAAGCAAAATAATTCCGTGACTACACTAAATTTTTGTGGGAATATTATTACATTTTTAGAAGGGAGCCATTACTATTCCACTTTTATTGCTTGAGGTTAGATGGTTCCTTAAAGGTAAATCGCTTTTACACTTTGCTACTCGTTCCGACATTGTTAGCGTTTACTGAATGAGGCATTTTGTCAAAAATTATTCTGAGCGCCTACAGAGCCAACAATCACCTCAACATTAATTGTGTTCTTATGTGTGTGAAACGACAAAAACATTATCGGAGTTCAGTCCATATATGGTCTGAACACAAATGCCATTTAACAATTTCTATTTACAGAGTGTATAATTTTCTTCATGTTCTTAATTTAACATTCCCCGGTATCCTTGTTTGAAGAATCTGCTGATTGAAAGTCCAGAAAAAGCCCTTAATGGCAGATTGACCTTCTTCCATGCTCCTTGGGGCGCAGTTTGTTGCGTTAAACTGCAGTGTTGCTGAGCTCAACGAGCTCCTCCCGGCATGCGATCAGCCCATCTGCTGCTATGTGGGTCCGTTCTAATTAAATAATTTCATCTGGGACCTGGCGGTCGCTGCCACCAGCCAACGTGAGAAGGTCGCATTCCGTGTCCTACGAGGGCTCATTCTGCAGCGATGACTGTGTAATTGTTGTGCTCTGGGATTCCCGACTGCCCGGTCTGGTGCCTTTAATGAATAACGAGTATGAGCGTTATGAGCGTAAATTTTGAAAGGGGTTTTCCGTGATGACTTCGTTCCCAATGTGTATACCCTGGTAAATAATTTCATCTGCTTGGGCTTCTGCTGCAAAAGTTGTTTTGCTCGTTTGGATTTGACACTTTTTTCTTATTCGTGATATTCTTCTCACGGAATTTTTACGATCATAGAAATCGCATTATTTGTGAATATATTAGATTTTAAAGACACTAATACCTTAATTGTCGACAATTCAACAACTGCTCCAATTTTCCACGGTAAATTGTGAATACGTTTATTTGTAAAGGTCATTGTCAATATAAACCAAAATTTTGGTTCCATGACTAAATTAAAGAGACTGATAATTTTAAAAAAAAGCATTGACACAGTTTGGCATAGTTCAATCGAACTACTAGTTTGTTTTTCAAAACTAAAATTGACGATGGTGTTCAAAGTATGATGGATAACAAAATAACCGAGATATTATTGGTTTTATTATGTAAAAGGTGTGCAGTAGTTGTTACTCGCTCTGCTGATATTTTTTAAGACATTTATCTTAGTGACGAAGCTACACACATTTTAAATTACCGTTTTAACAACGATAATTTAAACGCTTGCACTCAGACCAAAAATATACATGCTGTTCTCTCCATATTGTTCACAAGGATTTATTTGCCTACATAAACAAGTACGTGGCCATGTGAAAAGTCTTCATTTCCTTTAGGATGATGCTCTATTGACTAGGGTGGCATTTTCTCATCCGTGTTAGCTCAGTTGTATCCTTCGAATTTATTTGTTCACGTAAAAAAATATATGGCCAAGTGAAAGGTCTTCATTTCCTTCAGGATGATGCTCTATTGACTAGGATAACATTTTGCCATCAATGTTACTTCAGTAGTGCTCTTTGCTGGGGGTCGGCTCAACCCACCGATCACTTGAAGTGAAGGTTGCTGAACATGATGAGTGCTGCCACAGAAAGTCCGTGCTTTAATTCTTTGTCGATCTCTACTTAAATATTCATTTCCAATCGTTTGATTACATGAACCGATCTTGAAGTGCTCTCTTCCTGGTTCATTGCAAAAACGGCTGATACAATCAAATGATTAGGAATTATATATCTAACGTTTCGTATCTGCATTTTCCAAAAAAGTTTTTACACATTCATGTTACCGTAAAATTTTCATGTCTCTTTTTGCTCGTTGCTAAAGAATTTCTCATAGCAGTTGGTACAAAAAACTTATGGCCAATAGCCTGATAATCTTTTCATAGATACGAGTATAACATTGAATTAACTCTTAATTAGTTTTCTAGTTATACCCCATTCTGTACCGCTTTCTCATCAAAATTGGTGATGGCAGCGATGAGAAAAGATAATTCATTCAAATTTCTTGGAATTGTTGTTAAGTAAAATATATCTTTAAAAGAGCATATTTTCAGTTTTAGTATTAAAATGCCATAATCAATCGGAATTTTTATTGGATGAAAAATTGCATTACCTGAAGAAGCAACCAAAAAATACTGGATGAAATAAAAGTACATGCCATTCTCCAATATTTATAGAAAAACTATCCTCTCAGTCTAGTGTATGTGTTTTTTTAATGTTCTAGAATACATGAAATTTTAAATGTAAATAAAGATTTCCTAGGATGCCCTAGAAGTGATCGAACTTATTTGGCTGCTCAAGAAGTTACGTCTCAGCCATCACATCATTTTTCAAGTCATTAACCCCAGTATTTGTTTAAACGCTAAAAATCAGAAATTTTATTTTTTTCTTCCTGGTTAGGTAATCACCTAATTTTGGATAAAATTTCTGTCCTTCTCTTTTGGGAGCAAAACAAAACGATGGAAAATTCGTGGACTAAAATCATTTGATATTTTTAACTATAAAATTTTCTGGCATAATACCGTATTTTTTTATTTGGCATGCATTTGTTTGGTTTCTTCCCTCCTAGAGTGAAATTTTACTTCGAATACTTTTATGAAGTGCATTTTGCATCTAGAATTCCTTGTACGTATGATGCGACTGCGACGCGCCATTCTTCAGTTAAACTGAAATACGTCGCAAAAATGAAATACACCCGAATTCAATTCCAATCCATGATACCGATCGGTAGAGAAATTGTATTGGCTATTAATGCAACTGTGTTGCTGAAAAATATCAGGCATGAGCATGTGCAGTCATTATAGACGGGCGATGAAGAAGGCAAATGGAATACTGATGCAGATTGAGTTAAAGATGAGCTGGGGAGCACCAACTAAAGAAGACGGAACTGCCGGCGCCCTTCCAGGCTTGCGACACTCTCTCTTGCGCTAGTCTAAAAGTCACCGGATGAAAGACGGTGTGTAGGAGGCATGCCTAATGCTACTGTAGAGTATTTCATGCGTATCAAAGCGAGTGTGTGGGAGGCATGTCAAACACTGCTATAAATGTATCCGCCATGCAGTGCTTTTGTCCAGAGCGAAGACGCGACAAGCGCTTGTTGTTACTTATTTGAATTAAGTTCAATAGGTCGGTATTTTGATCGTTAATTTTCAGGAGTCAACCCTTAAAAAATATTTAGCACAGTTATTGTTGACAAGAAAAAACGACTGAGTATTTCTTCTATCCTAATTCAAAGAAACAGATATTTAGCGCTAGGTGCACGGTTATGGCTCTATTTGTCACAAGAAGGCTAAATTTAACATAAAAGAACCTAAATATTATCTTCTTTAGAAGTATTTTACCCTGAAATATCAAGTCGACAACGGAAAATTATCAACTGAGAAGCCTACATTTTCCCAGTGCTTAAAGTTCATTTAAAAAGTTTAGAGACATGGTTGCTCAGTTCCTTTTACTGGGGTAATTGAACTGAGGCAAACTTGTTTTTTTCGCCTGATAGGCCGTCTTAAGTTCAGAAATTGTTCCGCTTCAAACGTGACTGTCATTCTGTGAGGACTGCCGCCTGGGTAACTCGAGCTCTGGCTTTAAGGGCTGGCTGGCGTCCTGTTCAACGCTCTTGTTGCCTTGCTCATTGTGTGTTAGGTGCTTTGAGGCAGGGCAACGTGTGGTGCTCCAGTGGTAAGGTGCGATGTACGTTGGATGAACTCAATGTACGCAATGTACGCAATGTGCTCATTGTACGCAATGTCAATGTACACAATGTTAATGTGCGCAATGTACTCAATGAACGTAATGTACGCAATGTACGCAAGGTACGCAATGTACGCAATGTACGCCATGCACACAATGTACTCAATGTACGCAGTGTACGCAATGTACGCAATGTACGCGATGTACGCAATGTACTCAATGTACTCAATGTACGCAATATACGCAATCTACTCAATATACTGAGATGTACCCAACGATGTACATTGAGGCAGCACAACATATAGTACACCGATGATTAACTGTGAAAAGCTTCGAACTGAAATAAATTTCTTTCGTCGAATGACTTCAAAAACAAGCCTGTAAAAATGTTATTACAGAAACGAATGGTGTACTTTATTTTTGTATTTTCAAGGGTTCTGCGCCCGTGTTGGCCGTGTCGCTTTATTGCTATTTTTATGTTACTTCTAGTGTAGTCAAATTTTGGCCAAAATGAACCGGTGTCCTTCAAATTAATGAACTACAAATTGCTCATCAATAGCTAAAATATTCAAATCTTTTGAATTTTTAAATATATTCTTGTATAAAAATTGAAATGATGTGTACAAAAAAGCTAAATGACATTCATTTATGAAATCCTATACTAGATTTTCAACATGCCACAGGCAAGTTACCTTGCTGAAAGAATTAGACTCATAACGCTTAAAGCACGCCGGCTTAGGATGATACTTTCTGCGGATAATACTGTGCGACACACTCTCCATTTCCCTAAAATATTTATGTAACAAAAAACAAACCCACCAAAAAACTGTAAATTTTCAGAAAGACTTTCATTTTGAATGCCAACTCTTTAGAAACTACATTGTTCAAGAAAATGAGCATAAAACACTGAATGGTCTGCAGTACATTCTTTTACTTACTATTGGTAAGAAGCTGAGGTATTAGTATTTCATCAAAGGCTTCATAAATTTTCGCATGTTGGCAACATTCACATTGGCGATGTCAAGTTCGTAGCTCAGATCGGGCTATATGTATAGTGTCTGAGCTCCCCACCTTGTGCCCAGTGCGGTTGGTTTTTGCATTGCTCTTTCCAGGCTCGTGCAAGGTATAATTCAAGTCTGTTTCGAACTTTATTTTGGTTTCTTTGAAGTATCTTCATGAGTTGAGACTAATTATTTCAATTTAATTCTAGTGTTTCTGTCTTTCTTCCAAGTGCAATTTATTTCGTTCAGTAGATTCCTGAGAGAGTCTAAAGATTTCCTGATCTGAATCCCGTTCACAGCTTGACTCCATCAAACTCTGAAGAAGTCTTCACCACATCGTGATGCTCGACCAACGCATGACCCGTGATAACCATTAACAAATTTAAAGCTTAGCCACGTTTTCGACTTGATTCCATGCACGAGTACGAGTCCAGTATCCAGTATCTCGTATTTCAGAGTATCGTAAGCTTTTTTTGCAAGATTGCAGGCTTATTAAATATCTACAGCATACCTAACTTGATTCGAGATACATATGTTGAACTGTTGACTTTTCCAACCTTATTGCAGGTAGGTCAAACCGTCTTGAAAGTTTCGACCTTAGTTCAAGATATATCAACTCATGTTTAAGAATTGTTTGCTCTATTCCAGGTTCATCGAAGCCTCTCAAACGTATCCAATTTTATTCCAGGGGCGTATCAAGCCTTCATCAGCGTTCCTAATTGAATTCCAGGTACATCAAACCATCTTCACTGTTCCCAATTTCTTTCCTGGTACATCAAGCCATTTTCAGCATTTTTCACACCATTAAAGGTACATCAAAATATCTTCATCGTTCCTCACTTTATTCCAGATACATCACATTAAGTTTAACTATTAGCATTACATTCCAGGTACATCACATCATGTTCAACCACCAGAATAACATTTCAGGTACATTCAAATTTCCTATCCGTACCTCACCGTATTCCAGGTACGTCACACCACGTTCAACAATCCCCATTCATTGCAGGTACGTCAAAATGTCAAATCCGTACCTCACCGTATCCCAGGTACGTCACACTACAGTCAAAAATCTTCATTACATTGCAGGTACATCAAAATGTCGTCGCCGTACCTGAACAACCTGATCATCGTAGGGTGCATCCTGACCTACACCTCAGTCATTCTCCTCGGCCTGGACTCGGAGCTGACGTCGGAGACCAGCTTCCCTTACATCTGCACGGCGAGAGCGTGGGTGCTCATGGCGGGCTTCACGCTCGCCTTCGGCTCAATGTTCTCCAAAACATGGAGAGTTCACTCCATCTTCACAGACGTACAACTCAACAAAAAGGTATCAAATGTCGTTTGTTTTCAGTTGTATGTCCTATAGAAGACTGGGATGATTTGGGGAAAAAGATGTGGTCGATTACTTCAATATCCTTGGTTAAGTTCGAAAAAGTGTTTCTTTTTGTTCTGGCTTTCATATAGCGGAAGATGGCTAACGACCTGTTAACAGAGTTATCCTTTTCGATGAAGATTCAAGCGAATTTTGGTACGTTTTTCAAGTTCAATAATTCAAAAGGAACAGTGATCACTATTTTCCAGTTAAGTTTTCCTATGCCTGGATGAAAACTAAGTAGACCCACAGTCGTGTTGATGTTATCATCTGCGCATAATAAATTCGCTTTGAAACAAATATTATAGTTAATTCAGAAGTCGCTAAAATAATCACAGTTAATATTTAGGAAATGGAATTGTTCTCAAACCTAATGTTGGTTCTACTGAATATTTTACCCTACGGAATCGTTCGTAGAACACTTCTTATTTTTAAACTTACATATCAGTAATGACCCCCTGGATGAGAACCATATAGGCCCGATGTTCGATGTTTTCACTTAAAAGTTGCACGAAAGTTTCTTTACATCCTGTCTATGCTGGTCGTCATTTTTAAAGTAAAATCCCATCATATTCAGTAAGGTAAATTAAGTGAAGAATAGCGATTCACGTAAACTAACACTTTGATAAATCATATGTATCCAGGATACGGTGTCCGAGAAAACACGGAACCATGAACGTAGGAAGTTATCGTTAGCAAGTCTTTGATTCGTTTGTCTCCTTGATATTTTTAATTCTCACCTTTCACTAGTACTTTATCAACACTGTATCGTGGAATTACTTATGTGTTATATTCCCTCGCCTCGCTGCGGAATAAATACGGTGTATAACATTCAGTACACTAATAACTTTAATATCAATGTTAGTGCCCACTTTACCAACTCACCACATGAGCAAACAGAAACATCGTATGAAAGTGGAAGACTATTTATAACTATTTTTATTTTAACAAGCGATAATATTCTTCTGGAACTAATAGAAACATGAAAGTGTATTGATAAATCACGTATTTCCCAAATACCTTAATTTAAGGTATCTATAGCGCACGGTCACTTTTAATGCTAAATATTCTACTCGCGTTGGAAAATACCTTCACACATTTTATTAAAATTTTCCGCTGTTCTTTTAAACTGCTAACCTGACTCTTTTTTCGATCAAAATTCATGTCACTCCTCCTCAAACATTACATAAATGCAAATATTCTAGGCTCGTTATTTTCGCACAGTCAACTGATCATAAGAAAATAAATAAAAAAATACTCTTCTCATTTTCAGGTCATCAAAGACTACCAACTTTTCATCGTGGTCTTCGTGCTCCTTTGCTTTGACATCGCCATCATGACAACCTGGCAGATCGTAGATCCTTTCTACCGACACACGAAGCTGATGCCTGCCGTGGTGAGCTGTGTGGCATGTCAGCGTATCACGTCCCATGTGCTGGAAAACACTAAATCTTATAACTTAAATGTGGCATAAAAAGAACAATTTTGTATGATGACTCATGCTATCGTTACTTCAACTGACCTGTAATTAAACAACTCAACTTAAGTAGTTTGTTTTGCAGTTGATGCTCCTGTAATACGTCGTCTATGCTTGTAAGCTGAACTGCCATAAATTATTATCTCTGCGATTAAGCCTATCAATAATATGTTGTAGGCTTGTTGTAATGTTGGCCCAGGTTTCAGTTCGCTCACTAGTTACACGCATTGTAATATTTCTAAAATGCATCCAACGTCGTCGTCATTGTCGTGCATCTCTTATCAAGTTCCATCATTTGTTATAACACTTCCCTAAATGTAACGAAATGAGTATATATCTCTGTCCCCCCGAGTTGTTGTTACGTCCACTAGCCGGCTCCTCGAACACGGGCAGAAAAGGCCGCGTTCAATTTAGTATACCTGGCTTTGATGGAGGCAGACTTTGAGCGCAGAGGGTCTCATTTCAAATTTCTTATTCCACTTTAATGAGATGTTCATGAAATAAATGATGATTTCTAGCACTCAGCGTATCTCATTCAAACTTGTTCTTTAGCTCATATGACGTTTATTTGATGGGTGTGCTCTGAAGTTTTTTATACATAATGGACACACAGCCCCTCATTTCATTCAAGATATTTTGACTGGTTCTTTATTGTAATCAACTGTTGTAGGTTTTGCTATTAGATATCAACTTTTCTGTGTTAATAAAATACCTTGTTAAGTAGAATTACTTTTTTCACAATTTTTTAAGTATGTGCTTTTATTTTACAGCGCTGTAAAATCTAAGTCATTACAAAATGGACGGTCGAATTATGTCTTCGAAAGATACTCCTGGAAAGGTTTTATTTAGAGCATCATTTGAATGCTAGAAACACAAACGTCGCTCATTAGCTACCAGTACTTCGAACCTTTAAAATATTTGCTTGCTATAGCTTCAAAACATGAGCTCCTTTCCTAACTTTTAAGCCTTACGAAATAGTCCAATTTTTTGACGTGTAAGTTGGTTCAGGAATGCTCCTAGCATTTTTGTCCTAAAACACAGCAATTCATTAAAATCTATATTTATGTCTAATTATAAAATGCAACGTTTCGACGTATCTAACATCATCCTCAGGCTGGAGAATACATGATATGAGCTTGATATGAACTTCTGTTGCGCTGCTGTTGTGCCACGATAAAATTTTCGCTTCTGGAAAAGAAGTTCGAACGGATCAACCTCATCAAAAACCTACGACTGAATTTTCATGATATGAGTTACATTCATTTGAAAACTCCCAGACTCAATATCTCAAGTCAAATTTCAGAAATAATTTCTCATCGAAATCCGAATAAACTTGCCTCAGAATAGAAAATCACAGTTTTAATTGTGACTTGTAATTCAATTTTCAGTTTTCGATTAAACTTAAGGGCGCGCTTATAATAATAAAACGAATCTCACCACAATGCTGACTTAGATACTGGAGGAAAACAAACATATTTTCCTTAATTTTTATCGCTGCCAAATTTTTTATAAATCCGCTAAGATCATTCGAAAAAAATTCACCACCTCAAACTGCATCCGATACTTTAGCACCGTATTCTGTTCACCGTTAAAAACCTGGAGATGATGCACATGATCCAGGGCGGATGGTATGCAAGTTTGCTCAGAGCCAAGTTCCTCATCTTCTACTAAGATCCTTTAGTAATTTACCTACCTGATCCAAATTCAATGCTTGGTATCGTGTTCTATTCAAAATTCCAAAAAACGAGATGATGTGATAATTCAATATAGATGGTTATAGTTTGCAATTTTGCTCTCGGCCAAGTTCTTCATTTCCAAGTAAAATTTCCCATTAAGTCACCTACCTGACCTAAACTGAATATTTAGTATCATATTGAGCTCCAAGTCCCAAAAAAATAAAGATGGTGCGCATCATTCAGTGTGGATGGTTATATTCTACAATTTTGCTCTCCACTACCTGACCTAAACTAAATATTATCTTATTTCGTTCAAAGTTCCAAAAAAGTGGAGATGATGCGCATCATTCAGTGTAGAAAGACGCTTGTTATTTGTAGTGAGATGTTTAATTCCCTTATCTGACCTAAACTAAATATTATTATATTCTGTCCAAAGTCCCAAAAAACTATAAATGCTGTGGACACCTGTTACTTGTGGTGAGATGTGTTATTCATCTACCGGAACTAAACTAAATATATAATACCCAATTCTATTCAAAGTCCCAAAAAACTAGAGATGCTGTGGACACTTGTTACTTGTGCTGAGTTGTGTAATTCATCTACCGGAACTAAACGGAATATATAATACCCTATTCTGTTCAAAGTCCCAAGGAACTGGAGATGCTGTGCATGATTAAGTGTAGAAGGACATTTGTTATTTGTGGTGAGATGTGTAATTCACCCACCTGACCTGAACTGAATATATAATACCCTATTCTATTCAAAGTCCCAAAAAACTGGAGATGCTGTGCATCATTCAGTGTAGAAGGACACTTGGTGGACGCTTTGTGGGGCCGACGCAGTTCATCGGCCCAGGAAGTGAGGGTCGTTGCTCACGCCATGTTTCCTGTTTTTGCGCGAGCAGAAGCGCGGCGACATGGACATCATCCCGATGAACGAGTACTGCAAGAGCGAGAAAATCTCCATATTCGTCGGCTGCATCTACGCGTACAAAGGCTTGCTCATGGTGAGTGGCGCAGCTGCTTCAGCAGCAGGAATGTTCATGAAGAATTAAACTGAGTTGAATAGAAGAAATGTAGCTACTGTAGTTTTTCCGAAAACATTCGTGCTCATGATTATGCTCATTTCCAAATGAAGAAAAAATACAGGGATTTTGAAACATCCGCTCTGTTAAAGCTTTACCTTCTGTCCAAACAATTTCTAAATTCTAAGCCATTCATTGTGATGAACAACTTCGTTTACTTATAACTTCCTAATTCACAGCATGCTCACTTGCCAGGAGTAATGCTTTACCGTCTTTATAAAAGGCTCTCGTTTTTTTCAGTCGTCTCGCTAATAATCTCCCTTCCACGATGTTATTTTAATTCCTGCTGGCACTCGAAGATGATTTCTATTTTCTAATGAAACACAAAGTTTTTGTCTGGCTTGACAATTCCTCAGAACGAAGCTGATAAATGGAAGCGCCATAAAAACGGGGCATTTTTTGCCAGATGCCAGTGTTTTTAAAACTACTTGTGCCTTTTACCTGCAAAATAAATGAATCAATCTTCATGATAAGATGAGTAAATATTTCAAAAAAGAAATGTCTTGTCTAAATCTTTACGCCTTGGCGCCAGTTCATATTTCGTCAGAATGTAGATACAAATACAGACTAACAGTCAAACAAATTTTATTCCAATAAATCAATTCCTGTCTATGCGTATTTTGAAATTTTTCGTCCTTAAAATGGAAGTATGAATTTGTGTGAACTATTTTCATATTTAATATAATCCTTTATTTATTAATCCTTTATTGTTTCATGGATGTACTCAATATGTACATCCATGAAACAATAAAGGATTAATCTGTGGAAGCCATCCGTACATGGCCAATACCAAGGTTAAAACTGCCAACATAGTCGACTTTAACAACTAATTACTATATCATTCCGGAATTCGACTACCTCTAAAGTGTTGAAAGGACTGCAATGTGAGACCCTTAACTTATTTACTTATTTTGCGCATTTTCAAAGTAGAAAACAATTTTCTCATAATACTGTAGTTCTGAGCAAAAATACTCGAATGTTAACTTCGTTATCTGGAGCAAAAGTCATCCTATTGTCTTGCAAAACAGGTGAAGCGGTTTATTTTCTTAGGGAAAACCAATCGCAAATACAAAATATGCAACTGTTGCTGTCGCCCTCAGAACAAAGCAACAAGGACTCTCTCTCTCTCTCACTGCAACGTAATACACAGAATCCAATACATGCTGATCAAGCAGAGAGTATTGCTGCCATATTGCTACAGGTAACACAGTGCACACATTTCTCCGACGTATAAACCTGCCGCCAGAGCTGGGATCTGCCTCTATATATCGGGGCAGTCCCTTGTTTGCAAGCGATGAGGGCTGGCTGCCCGGTCTGACTGCATAACTACTCGTACCTATCACGGCAAAAATTGAGACCGTTTCGCAGGGGAATGTTTGAATCATAAGGACCCATTTCACTGCGAGTCGGAAGTTTCTTTTCTGATATACCAATGAAATTTTAGATGTACGTTTATTTCCGTCGTTGTGAAAACAGAACCTTTCCGGTTTTGCCCTGGTTGCAATTAATACCAACAATTTTCCCGATGACAGTGAAACAATATGAATGCAATGCGAACAGTTTTCCTACTCTATAACAGGAACCCAAGCTTGGTGTTAAAGATGCTACAATAATATATCAGCAGAATGTGCTCATACCGCCGCGTTGTATTTACTGCACGAGTCGTGCAAAACTGTTGATGGCGCAACGAGTGTGTCTGGGCGCAGCTGTAGATGGCACGACTCGTGTGTCTGGACACAACTGTTAATTTCAAGACTTGTGTGTCTGGGCAAAACTGTTAATAGCACGACTCGTGTGTCTGGGCACAGCTGTTACTGGCACGACTCGTGTGTCCGGGCACAACTGTTAATTTCAAGACTCGGGTGTCTGGTCGCAGCTTTCATAGCACGACTCATGTGTCTGGGCACAACTGTTAACGGCACGACTAGTGCGTCTGGGCACAACTGTTAATAGCACGACTCGTGTGTCTGGGCAAAACTGTTAATAGCACGACTCGTGTGTCTGGGCACAGCTGTTACTGGCACGACTCGTGTGTCTGGGCACAACTGTTAATTTCAAGACTCGTGTCTCTGGTCGCAGCTTTACATAGCACGACTCATGTGTCTGGGCACAACTGTTAACAGCACGACTCGTGTGTCTGGGCACAGCTGTTACTGGCACGACTCGTGTGTCTGGGCACAACTGTTAATTTCAAGACTCGTGTGTCTGGTCGCAGCTTTACATAGCACGACTCATGTGTCTGGGCACAACTGTTAGCAGCACGACTAGTGCGTCTGGGCACAACTATCAACATCGCTAGCACTTGGCCACATCTAACTCAAAACCAGAACTCGGCCACTCGCATAAGTTCCCCACGCACGCCGTTCTTCAAAGAACACCAATTTCCTTGGAGTGGTCTAAGTCTGTCGCAGCTGCTATGAATCTCGTCCTCGATCCAATTTCCCTCCGATAATAAAACTACTTTTTTTCTGACTTATTACAATGCCGTCCGAAATGAAACCAGACTTGGTTGACAAATATTTCAGCGACAGTTTGCGAGCCGTGAAGTTGAGTCGGATAGGCTTAGCTCAGATTATTTCCTAAGACTTTGTGGGAGATTAACAGTTCAAGTGTTTTTCAAAGTGGATCAGTTGCAGTCGTAGCAATGTGGCGGAAAATGCTTATACCGAGCTGGATTTTATTCGAAAGCAATCGAGCTTCAGAAATTGAGTTGGAAATTCAGCCACTGATGTCTCTAAAAGCATCAAAATGTGAGGTAAAAAGGAGTGCGGAGATAATTTTTCTGTTTTTCAAGCTGATTTTGCATTCAAATGGCGTATTTACAACCGAACTCTGTGCCATAAGCATTCTTAACTGATCATCACGACAATCTTTACAACTCGGAACTACAGTTTTGATGCTACGAAAGTTTCAAAGCTTCCTACAGTGGTCAATGTTTCTAAAATGGCTAATCATTGATTATATACACTTAAAAAAAACATCTCTTTCCTTAGTGGTCCTTCTTGTTAGCTCTAAGAACTACTTCGAACAATGTGAAACATTCATAAAAAATTGGTTGGTCGCTACATCCTTAGAATTGACCTCTAGAAATTGTTATTTTTTTCTTTTTACCTAAGAAGAAGAAGTGGACAAGTAAACAGCGAACTAAGTGAGTAAAAGAGTTTTCCCTCCAATTTTTGTGTATATGTCTTCTCCGTTTGTTTGTTTCCAAGCAAAGAGCTACTTTCTACTTGAAATATCACGGTATGAAACTGAGATCGAACCAGGGTCTCGCTCATCCATAGTCTAAGGCATAACAGCTCACGCTACGGACAAAGTCACCTTTAGAATGCCTTTGATACCTTCAGGTTACTGAGGACACAAAAATTCCATTAATCACTTCAAGAAAATGGCCAGTTGCTTATGATTCTTTTTTTTATTTTACCCTCTAGTAAAAAAATGTACTAAACTATCAATGATTTGTGATGGAACCTTAATTCATAATCAATCTCCTAATTTTTATGGATTATGAAAGAAGTTGTGATGTATATAAGATGCAGCATAAAAAAATTATTGTGACTCATAAAGCGTTATCGAACATTAAAAAAAGTTGAATGTAAATTGTCATCCTTAGGTAAGAACGCATTTGATTTTAATTTAGGATCGAAAATATTCCTATATTTTATTCACCGGGAACCAAAGTAATAAGAATTTCTAAAATAAAGTGTTCTTGCCTTAAGCACAACCGTAGTAAACTGGAAATTTGCCTAATGCATCATCCCCAAAAGTGTATGCGACGCTCTGGATGAGAAAGTCTTAGGTTCGATGCAGCGTCTGAACGGTACATTTATCAGAACCAGAAGCTCGTCTGGTGCTGTATAAAACGGAGACGATGTGCAAGAAAGGTTATAGGGAAAACTATTCTACTCATTGAGCATGCATTCAGGTCTCTGCCCATTCGGTTTAATTATTGTAACTGCAACGAAATCTAATCGTGAATCGGAGAGAGCAATGTCGAGTTTTCTCGAAGTTTTTCCTTGAGGCTGTTTTTAAACGCATATGACCAAGACCGATTCAGCTGTCAGTGAACCTGATGTACTTTCTTTCACCACAACAACAAATAATTAGTCTGCGTTCCAATGATGTACCTGAGCATGCTGCGTACAAGCTCCTTATTCCATTACTCAAGAAATTCAGATCGTCACAAACAGAAAATACTTCGAGAGACTGAAATTCATTAAATTTATCACATAAATTAATATCAGCTTAAGTTGGGTTTTAACGTCTTAATCCCGCTTATATAGTACGAGTACTTACTTGAATAGAATAGCGTTGATGATAGGATGCCCTAAAAGTCACTGAAATTATTCGGGCCCACAGGTAGCTATACTTAAATGTGACTATTGTACAAGACTTACTTAAGAAACAATCTACAACTGAATCACTTGAGGTAAATAAATTATTTAAATCGTTTAAATTGTTTTAATAGTTTAAAGGATTTAAATTGTTTGAATGGTTTAAATTTTTAAATGGTTAAAATTGCTTAAATTGTTTAAATTATTTAACTCGTTTAAATTGTTTAAAAAGTATAAATTGTTTCAATTGTTCAACACTTCTGCGAAACAACGAAATGAATTCAACACGGCCCACGACGCTTGCCTCGTTCAGTCGGGTATCTCTCCCTCCAGATATTCGGATGCCTGCTGGCGTGGGAGACGAGAACGGTCGACATCCCCGCGCTGAACGACAGTAAGTACATCGGTATGAGCGTCTACAACGTCGTCATCATGTGTGTCATCGGCGTGCCCATCTCGTACATCTTGAGCGATGACCAGGACGCGTCCTACATTATCATCTCGGTGTTCATCATCTTCTGCACCACAGGGACCCTCTGGCTTGTGTTTGTTCCCAAGGTGGGTGCGGGAGACCTCGAGGCTGGTGAAAAAATGATACAGTGTAAACTTAGTCTTCCATTCATTCACATGATGCAAAGCCGTGAGAATTTATTTTTTTTCAAATTGAGGACGTATCAAAATTTAGTTTCCATGCCTTTCAATGATTGTGCATCATGACTCATCGTTGTAGATTTGTTGGTACATGAGCATTCGTTGGCATGACCGCATCAAGTCTGGACTGTGGCCATTATCTGAAGGACTAATTTACCTTTACTAAGTCACAAGACGCAGAGCACTTACTGCTTCTATTTTCCTCTGTTCTTTCTTATCTCCTCCTGTGTAATTTTTAGCGCTGAACTTTCCGTTTCCCCTCTGACTAAAAAATGAGGTTCAAATCTCTCTCATACGCAGACGTTTATTATGTCTTGTGACAACTACTTATTTTCTTAAAAATTTCCTTGACACATTAGATCTCAAATTCTACTCGGAATATTTAACCTCAATGCTTACCCTAATGTCGCTAATACTTGGCCCCAATGCTATTAATACTTGGACCCAATGCCGCTAATACTTGGCCCCAATGCTATTAATACTTGGCCCCAATGCCGCTTAGACTTGGCCCCAATGCTGCTAATACTTGGCCCCAATGCCGCTAATACTTGGCCCCAATGCCGCTAATACTTGGCCCCAATGCTGTTAAAACTTGGCCCCAATGCCGCTAATACTTGCCCCCAATGTCGCTGATACTTGCCCCCAATGCCGCTAAGACTCGGCCCCAATGCCGCTGATACTTGCCCCCAATGCCGCTAAGACTTGGCCCCAATGCCGCTGATACTTGCCCCCAATGCCGCTAAAACTTGGCCCCAATGCCGCTAATACTTGCCCCAATGCCGCTAATACTTGCCCCAATGCCGCTAATACCTCCCTAACAAACATCCTCGTGTTGCGTTGCCCAGCAATATGCAAACCCATTAAAAGTTATTGCTCTACGTAAATTGCTGTAATATAAATTATTGTTACAGAGTAACGAATTTATTCTTATCAACCATGCCAAGCCAACAAATGAATAAAAAAATGGACTACAATGGTTCATTGTTCTTCCGTAGGATTGATTTGCCGCGTAATGCATGTGTGGTTCAAAGAAAGAGATTTCATTTTATTTTTTTAGCTACCAGTATGGTTCTAATTAACAATTAAAATATCTTTACTTTAGATCTACAGCTCAAAAACAAAGTCATGAGTTTACTTTTTTGATTATAGCAATTGACTTTGGCGTAATGGTTTTCTTTGTCTCAAATGACGGGTTGTAGGTTTAAATCGAAAGATACTAAACGCTAACTTGATTAATTTTTAATTTATACCACGGGTTTTTTTACGATATCGCACCCAAATGCAAAAATATATATTGTGTTGCGTTTTTTTCCCTCTCGCTCAGCACAAATTGGAGAGCCCCTAACACCATGTATGGATTTAAAATTTAACTAGCTCCATCTTGGGAACGGAATACCAGTCAAACTATTTTGAGTTGGAAAAAATATTCTACGGTGAACTTTATTCTTGATTTGAGGACATTTCCCCCCCCCCCCCCCCCCTCACACACACAGGATAGACTCACACGTTTTCAAATCCTCTACATTTCCAGAAGAAAGTGTGAAAGATTAGGTTCAATTTAAATTTGTTTTCCTAGAAGTCACTCTAAGACCATCGCTTTATAATCCTTTGCATTCGTGTACGTAAAATGGGAAAAGTGAACAAAGTCTACACTGCTCGGAAGAAGGCCAACTAATAAATTCATTAGGAGGGCCTAAAGAAATGAATTACAGAAAATGAAGCAGTTGATGAGCTATAGATGTTCAATATCCTGATGCTTGCACAGTTGTGCTTAAAGTTTCGCATGTGTAAATGTTGCAACGTCTTACTAGCAGGCAGTGTTACAGTATTTTAATACAATAAGAATGAGCACAAAACAGTCTCGTTACTTGAAACGAAGCACAAAACTTGAAGCAAGGAAGCAGGGGTCGTTAGATAAATACTCCATCGTGAGTTGGTTTCTTAGACGCAACAAATACGAATAGAGAACGGGTGCGTTTGTGTGTGTGTGTGCGTGAGTGCGGCGTGTGTGTGTGTGATAATAATTTCAACTTCCTTGCCAGATGTTAATAAAAAGTGATCAAAAAATTATAACCTCTCTACGTCAGATGAATTTTATGTCCCCAGCTTCAAAACTCAGACAATGCAACGTATAGCTCTGCTGTTCAATGTTGATCGCATCTTCAGTGCTGAGACATTTTTGAATGTCATGGGAATAAATGTTCGTATTTACTAATCAATAGCGAAATTAGGTGCAGAATTAGAAATGCGCCTTTAAAAAGCTAACGTACCGCCAGAAGAACTAGATGCCAGCAGGTCTTGGTAATTCATTCATTAGGAGTACATAAAGAAATAAAGTGCAGAAAATGAAAAAGTGGAGCGCAGCTACACTCGTTTGACACTCGAATTTCAGTAAAAATTTTGTCTGATTTCACCAGCTACTTACACGAATCCTTGTTAATTGCCTAAGAGGAAACACAATATACTTCGTTCAAATTAGTTTACGAAACTATTGTAGCTTTCATGTACGATGTTATTTTTGATGTGAGTCACAAAAACTGGTAATTGTGCTTGTCTGCCACGCGTTAATTCAAAAATCACGTCTGTCTTGGCTTTCTTAGACTTTTAGAGCTCTACACAAATGAAACTGGCATCAGATACAAAATATATTTCGACTTAGAGCGCGTGCAGCTAAATTCTCACAAGTTGAGTGTTTGCAGCTCGAGTTTCCAAGGCGGTGACTCTATCTCAAATATTTCCAGCTAATCGAGCTCAGGAGAAATCCATCGGGCGCAATCGACAAGCGGATCGCCATCAGAACCACACTCAAGCCACCCAAAAGACAAGAGTCGGACTCCGACGTGTCTGACCTGCATGACCAAATTAAAAAGGCCGAGAATGAGAAACTAGCGCACAAAAAAACTTTGCAAGAAAAGGACCAGGAACTGCAGGTGCGTTGAAAAACTTTAAGCTTGATTTGTGGTTTTAATTTTTTAATCTGTTAATTTAACCCAGGTAAAGTTTTCCTCAGATCAGTAGCGTATGAGTCAGATTTTTAATCATGTGTAAAGGTTGGTTTTCATGAAGAACCATAATCCTTAACTAGATTTCATCACCTTGGTGATGTCCCCCATAAAAAACTGTGAATTATCAAAAAGAAACAAAACGTCAATTTAGTTTCAAAATATCAATTTGTTCATTTAGCTGAAAAATATCAAAATGTAATTTAACTGGAAAATGGTTCATAAATAAATTCCGTCACGTTGTTAATTTTAACGTTAATAAATACATCAAACTGAGCCTTTTAACTGCGTAATTTGCCTATAAATTGCGGTCATAATTTTCAGGTGCTGCTGCTAAGGTACGGAGACGAAATTTTAGAGGAGATAGCGTCGGACAAGCTGGCTACAGCGAAGCTCAAGGCCGCCGCTGAAGCGAAGTCGGCCGCCCCCACCGTCACCACGGAACCCAGCAGAAACTTCATCGATTTTGGCTGGGAGGGTGAGTGTGCTACGCAGCTCATTGATCAAGCTGTTCATGAATGGTAATTCTGTGTAAAACTGAACAGCTACTTCTCGTAAAAATGCACTTAAATTTAGTTATTGAATTGAATGTAGTGAACTTTTAGGTGACTTCTTCTCTCAATTACTGTCAAGACTGTTTTTTTCACATACGGTGATCAAGTTTTTACATGAATGTTAGTTCTGTGTTCAGTTACTGAAGACCTACTTCTCATTAAAGCTCTCAAATTTAGTTATCGAATTGAATGAAGTGAGCTTTAAGTCACCCATTTTGTCAATTATAGTCACGGCTGTTTTTATCACGTGCAGTAGCACCAAGCTACGAACTGAATATTTTTTCCCTTTCTCCAGCTCCGTCGGGCCCAGAAGTATCGGATATAGCGGAGGAGACGTCGCTGTGCTCAAGTCACAATGACGAGTATGTGACTTCCCACCCTCCTCTCACTACTCTCATCACATCCACCACCTCCATACACCACACCCAGCCTTCAACTCACAGCAATGCTCTATCGCAGCACTCCAATAATGATAATTCGGCCGAGGTTTCGGTCTGTGCTCCGCCTCATTCATGCCCAGAAAGCTCAGAATCTCCTCAACCTAACCTTAACTCTACCACTTCTACAGAACTTGTTAACTCGGCCTCCAAAGACGAAGATCTAGAGCGTGGTACTCGGTTAGTTCAATTCCTTTCGTCTCTTTCCGTAGTTTTCCTCCACTTATATTGGAAAAGTACTAACACTTCGAGCAAAAAGGCACTTGTTAAAAAGTTGAACTGATTTAGCTGTAGTCCATGCGTAGCTTGGCTTGGTTCTGTAGCTTGATATTACCATGGTGCCTGATTCCGTCAAAGCCTGTGAACACGTCTTTTCGATCCGGCCGCAGCGACCGCTTGCTCAATACGTGACTTGCCTCCCTGCTTGCACATTTCTAATCAAGTTCTTCCATTGAACATGATACACATTTTCATTAGCATTGCATATTCCATCTGACACGCACGTTTTTTTCATAAATTAAGAGATACCTGGTTGAAGAGTACTAACATACTACATCTCTACTAGGACAAGTTTTCTTTTCTTCAATAGTTGTTGAAGCGCATGGATTCTATTACGATCCCATGCGATTCAAGGTCCAGTCTTTAAGTAACTAATAGACATTTATGAATGTAATGCAATTTCATATTTTTATCAAATACCTGCACTTTGTATTTTTCCATTCCGTGAATCCGTTTCCCGTGTTTGAACTTTTTAACTCTTAAGCTTTTTTCTAGACCATTTCTTGCTGCATCCATCCCTCGGTTAGACCCTATGGTGTTCTTGCTATGAATTATTAAGTGCATTGAGACTCGACTTTAAATCCTACCTTCGCGCCAATAAGTCTGCCGCGCAAAGGCCCACGAAACCATTCCTGCATGCATATGCTGCGGGGTCCTTTACGTGACAGCTTTGTCCTGTTTGCAATATTCTCTATCTCGTATTAAAGCCACGCGTGACTGACTTGGGGTGAAATGGCCTTCTTTGTCGCCCCGCATGAAGCCTACCTTGCTTGTGTATTCTCAACACGCGACCAGTCTCCTCCACCGCCATGCCGTGTACTTCCCCAGTGCTCTCGATAATAGCTTACTTATACCTTCGCTTTGGTTCGACGAGTTCTCTCACATTAATTCTTAACGATACTTCGAATCTCGCTTGTTCTTACTTGAAGGTGTGAATAGTGTACACTTGTGAATTGTAAATCTTACTTTTGTTCATAATAAATTGTGCGAGGGAGAATGTAAAACCATTACAAGTAGATTTTTCCTTAATAGTGTTTGCTGCATTCCTAACTGATGTAATTCAATCTCTGGTAAGTTAATTGAGCTATTTTAACTTGAAGACTCCCAGCTTATGCAACAGGGATATTAAAATAAATTAAGAGATTTTTATAATTTACCCGTTTAATGTTTATATATACAGCTGTATTCAAAAACTTTAAATGCGATTTAAATATTAAATTTAAAGCTCTTTGCATAGCAATGTATTGAAACCGAAATAATCTACCGATTACACTCGACTCACGGTAGTTGAATTGCAATATCACTGAAACAAAATATTTCGCTTTAACAATGACACTTTTCATAAGTGCAGCTCATATCGACGTCTTGCAAGGCACAGATATTTTGTTGTTGTACTCATACATAAAATACGATCTAACTTTATCAGTCAAACATCACGCCGTCCGTCCGATTTGAAAGTATTGCAAATTTTCAGACACAACAAAATAAAAACAACGAAACAATACAAAGCAAGGAATTTACTAGTCCCATGCAGCACCAGGTTTTAAGTAAAGCTTCTCACGCCTCGAATGCTAATTTGTCAAGTCAAAGCGCTCATCCTTGGGCTCTTGAAAGCGATCGTTAAGATTGCACAGCATATAGAAGCCTTAATTATAATAGCTGCGTTGTTTTCTCCATGATAAAGTGTGTGAAAACGACTCAAACTTGAAGACTTTAGCCATAAAAAGAAAATCTGGTAAGCCTATCCCTTACGTACACTTTTCTCATGGCTCATGACTCACTCGTGCTGTGCGAGCGCGTAACTTCGCCACACTTTGCCTTGCTACGACCTCTGAGAGTCCGGCAAGTTTCTTTCAAAAAATATCAAGCGTAACTCCTCAAATTTGATGTTTGCTAGTGATTTACACGTGTTAAAGAATTTTTACGTCACATAGTTATTACTTATTAAAAATAATTTTTTTATATCAGTAATTGATTTCTTTATTTTCAAAAAGGAAAGCAGCCATTTAAAACCCCCTGTTCTCAGTATTTTTTTCGCAATTTCATTCTTTGTATTTCAAAATGTGTAAATATACCTCAATTTCCTATTGTACAGAACTTTCCTTTCGATGTTCTAATTGCATGTGATTTCTAGAAAGAACTGCAGATACAAGAACTTTGTGTTTTCCAGGAATCGCTAACACTTTCTGTGTACTCTTCGACTCAAAGATTTCTGCAACATTTTGTACTATCGTTACCATTGTTCCTGTTTAACGCATGCATTCTTTCGCTCAAGAATTATATTTGTTTTGAAGTATAAGTCGATTGACTATTTGAAAATCAAGTAGCTGCCTTGGTTAAGAATCTTTCAACCTGATAACCCTACATTGCATCTCAATTCAACCATACGACACACTGCGCTCGCTCTTAAAAGGTCGCATTCTGTGAGAGTAGTGAAGTGTGAATGTGTAACTAGGATTTATCCCTTCTTGAACCAATGCCTATACCATACTCATTTATGAAAAAAGTAAATGACAAAGCCCTTCTCACAATCAATAGCTAAAATTTTAAAGCAAACTGAGCGAAGTTATACTGCCTTGAGCTTTTTGTTGTGTGTTCTGCGATTTCAACAGTTTCTTCAAATTAAAATATGCTGCTTCAGTGGATTGGGTGGAAGATAGTCTGCTTTTCATTTAGTGACGGACTTCTCCATCAAAATTTATGGAAAATGAATCGAATCAATGCCTGTCCTGGACTTGGAGACGTAAAGTAAGTTGGTGTTCTACGCGAGCTACGGTGAAAAATTATGCATCCCGCTTAAAGTAGAGCAGGTTTGACACATGCATTGACCGCCATGGGTTAAACTGACGCTCAATATTTGACCCAAATCAAAAGTCAATTGTTGGCATTTTTGAAAATAGCGAACATTAACTGGATCGTGCCTTCATTTAGTTTTGATTAATTATTTATAGAAAGTGAATTTGTAACTTCTGGTCAGTCAGCAGCATAAAGAAAATTTCTCCGTGTACACCAACGGCTTACATGACAACCAACGTGTTTAAAAATCCCTTCCTGAAAGCTGTTCAAGATTTACAGCACGAGTTAACTTGTTACTGAAAGAGGCGTGATTGCGTGAAATTGCACTTTGATTCTTGGTTGTTTTTGATCACACAGCCGCATAAATTCCGATATAAGTGATATAGGTTCTTTCTAAAATTAAAATTTACCCATGATAATTTTGAAGGCTATTTATCGTTCAGCTATTGATCGAAAACTTGACGTTAAAAACGAATGAGCTTCCAAGAACACTCTCAAAATGTGAATATGAACACGTTGCTAGAAGTAACACAACTCAACAAGTGGCTTTGAACCCAAAAATTCAATATTTCTCCAACAAATAACTCAATAAATTACTCATGAGTGAGAAACACCTGCTCCCTGATAGTCAAATAAACATAAGGAATGATGAGCAAGTATTTACTAAAGTTCTGTCATAAACATTAACACTCATACTTGCGAACAAAAAGCTGAAAAAATACATTTAATTTGCCTGAGCCAGAAACGTACCTTTTGAATGACAATTGATGTTTACAGAATCATGATGCTTTTCCTTCCTGCAAACAAATGTTCAAATTTTCAGAGCTGTGTAAAAATTCTTACATTATTTTAAAATTAAAATTTACTTAATGCGTGCTTCATTTGATATGATATAAATTTATGGATTTAAACTTTTTTCGTAAGATAATTGCCATTTTTGTAGAATAAAGTGCAAAATATGCACTTTTATGTTTTTCCCACACCAGAAAGGGGGCCAATGCATTTCTCTACCAAGAGAAAGAGATTATTATCACTTCTTGCTGATTTTCTTTACAGATTTCAAAGAATCATGAACACATGATCTCATTGAGCCATATTTTAGAACAATTTCTGTCCATCGTCGCAGCATAAGTTCGTTTGTTGACTTGGCTATAATACGGGCTACGTTTTCTTGCCTAAATAATAAAGTTTTGGATTTTTCCAAATGAAATAATAGCGCTGAACATCTGAATGCCCTTTAGGGTAGCCAGATGCTGAGAACTCCAATTTTACCCTAATACAAGCTTCATTTTGAAAAAACAAAACAAGCATTGTAACAAATTTAACAAAAAAAATACGCTGCCAACTGTCCTGCTGCGCAATCGCAAATAGGAACGCCTAGTTGTTGTTTAAATCTAACTTTTTTCTGGGTTTTTAAAAAATTGTTTACGTATCCGGAAACTGTCGTAGTGAAACAATAATTAATATTTTTATCTCTGCGCTTAGGAAATTACCTTGCCTCGAGCCCCCTGGAGCTTGTTCACTATAGAACTACCATACATTTGTTTATTTATTAATATGTAAGTACAAGCTGAATTTAAGTTTAGTGGTAAGCTTTGTGCTGTGAAATCTGTGTATTCTCAACGTTTTCATTGCTCAGTGTACAAATTAGCTGCCTCCTGAACGATCTAATTTGTATGATATTTTCCTGTCCAAAAATCAGCAACTGCATTCGCCAAAATGTAAATATTCTAATTATAAAATATAATGTAGAGGCAAATCCTACTAACTCATCCACTTTTAATTTTTTCATCACTCCTGAGTGCACTTATTAACTGTAAATAATAATTTTCTTAAATTCCCGTTTAATTTATTCTTCTTTCAGTCCGAATAATACCGAAAGAAACATTATGAATTCATCAATTACGGTTGAAATATATACATCAGACCTTCAGTTTTATCCTCATGTATATCTCCACAAACTCTCACCGTTGTGTTATATAACACAGCCAAAGAAGTGCCGAGAAGGCAAATATTGAAAAATTGATCGGCCGTTAAGTTGCGGCTGATCGGTCCGTATCTCAGAGCAAAGCTTCCTGTCGAAGCAGCGAAAAGTGCTGGCCCCGCGCCAAGCACTAATGCGCCCGGGAGCCAGCACCTCAATATCACGTGTTCCGCTTCAATTTCAGCAGTCGGGGCGTATCGTTCATGTCACCATCCCAGACGCCGAGAGACATCAGTAAGAGCGTGTCCTTCAGACTAGAGTCCGGTTACGCCAAGAGTGAGAGCGAAGTGGAGTCCATTCCCATGCAGGACATCCTGCCTCCGCCGCCCCTAGCGCCGCCCTTAGCGCCGCCCTCCGCCCCTTCGGAGCCTGCACCTGCTCTCCCCCCGCGACGCAAGACTCAGGTTGGTAAATTGCATCGTAGGTTGCTGCATCTTAGGTTGCTGCATCGTAGGTTGCTGCATCGTAGGTTGTTGCATCGTAGGTCGTTGCATCGCAGAAACTATTGCTGCATAGTAGAAGTGGTTACTTTATTGTAGAAACTTTTTCTGCATTCTAGAAGCGGTCACGGCATTGTAGAAGCTGTTGCTTCTTCGCAGAAACGGTTGCTGCATAGTAGAAACGGTTACTGCATCGTGTAAATGGTTGCTGTATCAAAAAAATTGGCTGCATTGTAAAAGCAGTTGCTGCATTGTAGAAAATGTTGCTACATCTTAGAAACGGTTGCTGCATAGTAGAAACGGTTGCTGCATAGTAGAAACGGTTGCTGCATCGTGTAAATGGTTGCTGTATCAAAAAAATTTGCGGCATTGTAAAAGCAGTTGCTGCATTGTAGAAGATGTTGCTACATCTTAGAAACGGTTGCTGCATAGTTGAAACGGTTGCTGCATAGTAGAAACGGTTGCTGCATCGTGTAAATGGTTGCTGTATCAAAAAAATTTGCTGCATTGTAAAAGCAGTTGCAGCATTGTAGAAGATGTTGCTACATCTTAGAAACGGTTGCTGCATAGAAAAAACGGTTACTGCATTGTAGCAGATGTTACTGTATCGTAGAAACGGTTGCTGCTTCGTAGAAACGGTTACTGCATTTTAAAAGTGGTTACTGCCTCGTAGAAGCGGTTACTGCATCATAGAAACGATTACTGCTTGGTAGAAGTGGTTTTTGCCTCGTAGAAATGATTTCTCCCGTGTAGAAGTAGTCACTGCTTCGTAGAGGCAAATGATACCGTGTAGATATGGTTACTGCATTGTAGACTTAGTTGCTTGGAAACAGATACTTCTAACTGATAGAAAGAAATGTTAGCCTGTAGAAATTATACCTGCCTCGTAAATAAGGTTATTGTTTCGTAGAAATGAATACTGCCTTGTAGATGTAAGTGCTGCCGTGTAAAAATGGTTATTGCCTCATAGTCACGGTCCTGCCTCATAAAAAGGGATTTTACCTCGGGAAAAAACTTACTCCTAGAAGCTATTACTACTTGGTATAAAAACTTCCCATCACACAGAAACCGATGTTGCTGCGTAGAAACAGTTTTTTCAGCGTTGAAAAGCTCACTGCCTCATAGAAACGGTTTCTGCTTCATAGAAATGATTGGTTCTCCGAAAAAGCGACTACGGCCTTGTTAAGACTATTACTGCTTCGTAGAAATAGTTATTGCTTCTTACCTCGATTAGTTCTTTGCAAACATCAGTGGTACTTCGGGGAAATTGTTCCTGAGCATCAACACTGAAAGCAAGCGCCGCAATAACAACATATAAAGTCTGCGTTCAGGTTTACCTCGGACGTAATGAAGGGATGTTTCCAGGTACAGAGCAATTTTTTTCGTGATCCAATTCTGGAATCCCAACGTCTGGTAGCAGGTTAAGAAATCGCAAATCCGCGCGGATTTAATTTTGAACCACGACACGTGTGTGTGTGTGTTCTTTGATTGTGATATTATTCCAGTAATATCGCACGATCGATAGCCGTTCTCAGAACGTCATTCAAGGACTTCCGTTGTGCTTCACTATGTGGATTTCATCGTTGTTTGAGTTGAACTCAAGCCTAGTTAGAGTTCAAATAATAGATGGTTTCATTTATTGAGATATGTTGAACGTTACGGTTTTTTCAATATAGCGTATCATAAGACTTACCTCACCTTTACTCGGTTTTCAACAGGAGAGAATGCCCTCTATAACATCACTGGGGTACTCAGCAGGGTTCTGTCATGACTACAACCCTAGCTTAATTCAACGGGAAATACAAATGGGAGGTTTGGACAACCCGCCTCTACCGCCCCCTCGCATGGAGCAACCTATGTATCCAGCTCCCCAATACCCACCAGGGGTGGTCATGAACCAGCAAATGCCATTAGAAATGGACACAACCTTGGACCGGAGACTGCCGTACGGGTATGTATCGACAGAGTCCATGATTCCGCCGGAGGCTCGATTATCAATGAGAAGCGAGCCCGACTACCACTATAACGAACACGGAGTAATAAGCTGTCAGCGAATCCATGAGGGAAGAAGAGAGTCACGAGGCAATGAGTTTCCATTAAAGCTTCCACTAGGGACGAGTCGACTGGAGGAAAATCCATTGCCTGACAATTATTCTCAAGTGCCTCGTAATGTGTATGTTCCATTGAATAATCTTGAAGAGAGAACTAGTTATCAAGCGAGACGCCCGCCTGACCTAACCATCGTGAATAACACCTTGTCTGGACCCGCTTCCGTGGTTCAAAAAAACAGCAATATTCGAGCGAATATAAATCCTATGCCCAGAGTACCCTCGTCTCGAAGAGCGAGCGAGCCACCCCATCTGATTGGCGCAGATTCATACCGTATTCGTAACCGTTCAAATGAAGAACTAAATCCCCGCATCCCGACTTGTGAAACGGACTTCGAGCACGACTACAAGGAGGACTGGTCTAGAAGAAGAGACATTGAGGAGCGAGAAACAGCTAGAAGCATATCGCGTTCTCGATTGAGAAGGGACAGCTTTGGGGAAGTTGTGTCTCGTCGATCACCATCGCAAGACTCTCTGGGTATAGCTAGAGGAAGTCGGAGTTCCCCGCTGCTGGACAGACCACAACTCGACGAGCCGTCAAGAGATCGTTACACGCCGGCGCACGATACCTGGAGTGTGACGGGGCCTTCATCTCGAGCTTCCCCCACGCATGATAGCCCTGAACATCAGGTGATGTTGAGCAGACTGTCTTCTTGTTTTAGAACTACAAGTTATTGTTTGTCTCGATGAAATTTGAGCATGTATAAGGTAGAAAAAAGGAAAGTTATTGTTTCGAGTTTGAGAGAATTTTAGGCAAGGTAGCTAATTTTTGCAGGGCTTCAAGCAAGAGTAACCCTACTGCCACGGAATTTTTTTTTCATAAAGTTGGAAAAAACACTTTATATTCTTTATTTTATTAAATGACACTGTGGTAGCCAAATTTCTCATATACTTCTGCTCAAGCTTAATCACAGAAGCTCACCAATAACGACAACTGAAAGGAAGTTTGCTTCTTCCATAAAAATTAAAAACTTATACCGCTCATCGAACAATCTGTCGTACAAGGGCTCGTTCGCATTCAGTCTCAAAGTACGCTCTTCCATGAGTTTCAACTTAGTTTTAGTCATTACTGACACACGACTAAGAGGTTTCCAAAACGTTAATTGTTAAGCAATGCTGTTGTCATAGAAACATGAATTGCTGTGTGCAAGCATGATTTCAGTTACTTACTTACCTCTTGACTTGTTTGAATTAACTCCTGAGTGAAACGCAATTGCAAGGCTACTGATGAAATTGTTATTTGCAAATGAATTATTACTCTTAGTCGAATTAAATTCTTCTGCGGACATCAAACTAAATCCTTGCTCTTCTTTTTTACGTGTACGAAAATAGAAAAATTCATTGAAATCTTATGTAGTTTTAGAACTATCAGTTATGAATTCTCTTTTTATGTTTAAAGGTTAAATCTACAGACAATGAGAAGGTCTTGTTATGGGTTTTCCCCTTGGTCCAATCTCCTCAAATATTTTCATGTGTTTACTGAAGTTAAATGGCTCACCGACTCTCCTCTTGCGACCAAACCTATTTTTATAGCAGATATATTGACGATACTTTATTTTTATCTCTTTATAAATCTCACACTGATTTTTTTCAGTATCTCACACGTAAACCTATTAAGATTAAATTTACGACTGAATTAGCAAGGAAAAGGCACTTTTTGTAGCGTTCAGTCGCTCAAAATCGTAATAAGCTCGGAATTTCAGTTTTTTATCATTCACTTATGAATTCCAGTTTTTTATTAGAAATTCAGTTCGGGATTTTATGAATTTCTGATTTGATTTGATTTTAGTTTATGCTTTATTATTTTCTGGTTTCACGGTCTAGCGGTTAAATGATTTCAAAATTCATACATTTGTAAGCTCCCTTACACTTTCTCAGCGATCAATGCGAGCATGAAAACGCTTTCTTACTTCATCAGCAAACACTTTTTAAGCACTGATTAGGAGACATTTGACAAATGATCTTCATTCGCCCAGTTCGCAGTTTGTAAAATCACTCTCATTTTTCATCGACAATTACAATTTAAACAACTTATTTACCCCAAGTGATACAGAATTAGATTATTTCTTTACTCTAATACAATGGTCACGTTTGAGTATAGCTACTTGAGCCCGAACACAGCTGAGTATAGATTGGTAGGCATTTTACGTACGATCTCGAGTCGCTGAGAATTTGAGTAGAATATTAATTAATTGCAAGTATTTGCTCGGGTGCAGTGGGTGTCGGGGGGCGATGGCGGGCGCGCCGCTTCGGAGGAGAGTCTGGCGACGATGAGCAGCCGCGGCAGCATCTACAGCGTCACTTCGGCCCGCAGCGACGCCCTGCCGCGCCGCCACTACAGAGCTGCCAACGCACGCGCGGTTAGTCAATGTCTCGGTTAGCCCGGTGGCTGCATGCGCGGTCAGTCTCACTAATGTCTTGGTTACACTGCGCACGCGAGGTCTGTCTCACTCATGTCTTGGTCACACGCTTGTCGCACGCGCGGTCAGTCTCACTTGTTTTGGTTACCCGACTCATGCGCGGTCAGTCTCACTAATGTCTTGATTACGCTCCTGTCGCATCCGCGGTCAGTCTCACTAATGCCTTGCTTACACTTATGTCGCACGCGTAGTCAGTCTCACCAATGCCTTGGTCCATCTTTTTTCAAATTAGAACAGGGATCGCCTCAGAAAGAGTTTTTAAAGACGATTGAGAGGAATGCACGCGTCAAGAAAGAGACTTCATGACCAACAGAAATAAAAAGGAAATTTGTGTCTGGCTTGTTATGTCCCTTGTGTTTTCATTTAACGTAGACTTGGGCCTTTGGGCAAAATTGGATTCAAAATTTATAAAAAGTAGGTAAGTAAAAGTATTCGTATGTCTGATACTCTATATCCCTCATGACATGATACGCTCATTAGATGTGACTTTTTCTTTTAGGCTGTATTGGCGAGAAAAAACAAGTATATATTTTGAAAGAACATTGAGGAAGGATTTATCTGGATGGCTTGTTCTTCCATTGCTTATTCAATAGGAACTCTTGGCTTCATGCCATGTTGCAATTGAAAGAAAGGCGTTGATATCAGTATAAAAATGGTCCCATTAGATCATAAGTAATTATTTAGCATCACTGGCAGGGAAGAAACTAATCCCAGTCTAACTTTTTCGCCGCCGGCATGCATTTTTTTCACCGCCTGAGCGATTTAAGCGATTAAATTGCTTAGGCGGTGAAAAACATGCATGTAGGCGGTGAAAAACTAGGAGTAGGTTTTCAAGGTTTGTTGAGCGTGTTTGAATATTTGACTGTTGTTATGTGCTGATTATTTTCTTTTCAACTTAATCTAAACCAGTTATTTTAATGTTATGTTCTCACCATTTTTTATCGTAATTCTGCAGTTCTGATTCTATTCTCTAAATTTAAAAATTTTTCATTAGTTTTTCAATTCTTGTTATCTTCTCGTTAAAGATGCTGACCAACATAATCACATTTATTAAAAACAAAAACTTTATAACAAACACATAATATAGACACAAAGCCACTAATACTTATCGTCCACTTGAACACGTTTAGCCCTAAACGGAGCATTTAGTCTTTTAGGTTCACAAATTGATCACTAATTCATTTTTAAAATTTTGAAACCATTTGAGAAGAGTAATATTTGAGGGTGTTTTGCACCGAAACTCCATCACTCAGATTCCAGAGTCAATAACACTAAAAAATATTTCATCAGTCGTTGAGGATGATTTGTATTGGACAATGATCCGAGAGATTCTGGGATTGTTTAAACTTCTCAGAATCCTAACCTCACTCCCAACGTCTCCTTTAAAACAGTGTCCGACAAACACCACTAATTGCCCAATTTTCAATGTTTGAAATGTTACTTTCAAATAACATCTCTGAATGACATCAAATCGTACCGGTAACTGCGCTCTGGTTTGAGTTCGGCATCATCGGTCATATTCACAAATGTCTCCAATGCAAAAGCCCTTGTGTTTACTCTGTTCAGCTTGGCTCATATGACATGTTATGGCCACTGGTAGACATATACTTCACTATTCAATTCTTATATGATAAAATAATACGCATAAGACTCTTCAATGCATCGATATCGTCATTCCAGCTACGAATTTGACTGCGTTTGATCCACAAACGATGAAGTGTGTCATATTTTTGATTATGCTACAAGGTGCGATTTTAGTTGGCCAGTTTATATGCGTATAATATATATAAATACATTCATATTTCCCCTCTATGTTTCTCATTAAAACTGCTTCGAAGTATGAAATACGATAACATAATTACATACATAGTTATTAACTATAAAACTCGAAATTTTGGGAAAAAATAGGAAGTTCCAGTTCGTTCATATGTCGCCACTTGATCAACCTATCTTCGACCAGGGTTGTATAACTTTTTAAATTGAATACCTGTCGTTCAATTTAACAAAATTAAAAGTAAAGAAAAAGTTAATGTTATGATTATGAGGAAAGGGACTGTTTATCCAAACATTGTACGTCACGGTAAGATTGCAGCTCACAGGGAAGTTTTTTTACGATAACTTGTCTATGGTGCGTGTAATCTATGAATTCTCATTTGAAAATAAGACACGCTCGGAGCGTAACCAAGTTACCAAGGACTTTTGCTGCCAGCTGCACTGCTATGACAATGTAAATTGTTATAGTATCCATCCCCTAATGATTATTTGGTGTTCATTTTTCTTAAATATATTGCCAGGTGCGCATAATATCCATCCAATAATGATCATTTGAAGTTACTTTTTTTAAATTTTGTGTTTCCAGACGCACATAATATCAATTCTCTAATGATCATTTGGTGTTCACTTTATAAAATTTGTACCCAGACGCGCACAATATCCATCCCCTAATGATCATTTGGTGTTCATTTTTAAAATTGTGTGTTTCCAGGCGCGAATAATATCCATCCCGTAATAATCATTTACAGTTCATTTCTTGCAATATGCCTCCAGACGCGCCCGAATCCCCTCCCCCACCTCCCACCGTTTATCCTCAACGGGGAAATGGCCGACTCAGTTGCCTCATCCGACGACATAGCGAACCCTCCAGCAAGGGGCTCATCCCGGGGTGAGTTTTGCTTCATTAACGTGAAGGCAAAATTTCGAAATGTGCAGCGTCTTCATCGGCTTATCAAAGTTTCAGAATAATGGGCCTCTTTTGAAGTCTTTTTTTACGCAAAGTAACTTCCACATGTACTGTTCTTGAGATAAAATATTTATTGAAACAAGTAATTATGTAAACCTCGTCTAAGCGCTGTGCTCCTAAAAAAATTTTGAATTACTCACGAGAAATGGCAATAGAGTTGCGTTAAATTCATAGCGTCAACGAGAGAATTTAGCTGCGAATTTGGTGATCAGGTAAGTGCTTAACCTCGCGATTTTTTTCACGTCGTAGATATGATGAATTGAATTGATTATTTAGCTTTTTGTTATGGCATTACCACTCAGTGATGCTTTACGAATAGGAATAACTTGATGCTGCCAGCAACGGCTTGGCTAACAATGACTGGCGTGTGAAGTTTCATGATTGCTGGAGCCTCTGAAATTTCATGCTTGCTGGAGCCTCTGAAATTTCAAGCTTGCTGGAGCCTCTGAAATTTCATGGTTACTGGAGCCTCTGAAACTTCATGCTTGCTGGAGCCTCTGAAATTTCAAGCTTGCTGGAGCCTCTGAAATTTCATGGTTACTGGAGCCTCTGAAATTTCATGGTTACTGGAGCCTCTGAAACTTCATGCTTGCTGGAGCCTCTGAAATTTCATGATTGCTGGAGCCTCTGAAATTTCATGATTGCTGGAGCCTCTGATATTTCATGGGTACTGGAGCCTCTGAAATTTCATGATTGCTGGAGCCTCTGAAATTTCATGATTGCTGGAGCCTCTGAAATTTCATGATTGCTGGAGCCTCTGAAATTTCATGATTGCTGGAGCCTCTGAAATTTCATGATTGCTGGAGCCTCTGAAATTTCATGATTGCTGGAGCCTCTGATATTTCATGGTTACTGGAGCCTCTGAAACTTCTTGATTGCTGGAGCCTCTGAAATTTCATGATTGCTGGAGCCTCTGAAATTTCATGATTGCTGGAGCCTCTGAAATTTCATGATTGCTGGAGCCTCTGATATTTCATGGTTACTGGAGCCTCTGAAATTTCATGATTGCTGAAGCCTCTGAAATTTCATGATTGCTGGAGCCTCTGATATTTCATGGTTACTGGAGCCTCTGAAATTTCATGATTTCTGGAGCCTCTGAAGTTTCATGATTGCTGGAGCCTCTGATATTTCGTGGTTACTGGAGCCTCTGAAATTTCATGAATGCTGGAGCCTCTGATATTTCATGGTTACTGGAGCCTCTGAAATTTCATGTTTGCTGGAGCCTCTGAAATTTCATGATTGCTGGAGCCTCTGAAATTTCATGATTGCTGGAGCCTCTGAAATTTCATGATTGCTGGAGCCTCTGAAATTTCATGATTGCTGGAGCCTCTGATATTTCATGGTTACTGGAGCCTCTGAAATTTCATGATTGCTGGAGCCTCTGAAATTTCATGATTGCTGGAGCCTCTGATATTTCATGGTTACTGGAGCCTCTGAAATTTGATGCTTGTTGGAGCCTCTGATATTTCATGGTTACTTGAGCCTCTGAAATTTCATGATTGCTGGAGCCTCTGAAATTCCATGATTGCTGGAGCCTCTGAAATTTCATGATTGCTGGAGCCTCTGAAATTTCATGATTGCTGGAGTCTCTAAAATTTCATGATTGCTGGAGCCTCTAAAATTTCATGATTGCTGGAGCCTCTGAAACTTCCCGATTGTTGGAGCCTCCAAAATTTAGCCTTTGATGAAGTCAAACCTCCTCGCAATGCTCCATAACAATACTCACGAGACATGAAGTAATTCATCTTTCGGACATAAACTTATTTTCCTTTTTGTAAGATCATCCACAATGATTGCCCCTCAATTGTTAAAATAAAATCTTAATTATGAGACATGACAATCTGAACAATTGGGTCGATAATGCTTCAAAACAATATATTTTCATATTTTCATTTATTTCCGTTATTTTCATTTAGTAGTGAACATTTTTACATGTGAATGCAATGTTTCTACATCTTCATGCTCCCAATTGTGCAATATTTCTCTCTTTATGAAATTTTTTAAATAAATCATCATCTGCGTCTCATAGGCTATGTCCTATTCATCAGGAATCAGTAGAATATCATGGCATAAATTTAATCAGAGAAATAAACCAATGATTGATTCAATATCAATATATTCAATATCAACCAATGATTGATAACAGATAAAGAAGACACTCGCGGAAAAAGACTCAGTCAATTTTTTAATTCAACTTTCGGGATTTTCTACCACAAAAAATTAGCTGTGAGAGAATTAACGTATAGTTTAGTCCACTTTCTCTTTATCAGTCTCTCTTTGTCATTTTGGGTGTATCTCACAGATCAAGTAGTTACTTGAACAAATGTAATTAACTATTGCGCATTCGACCATTGTCATCCCTTTCATCAAAGCCATTGCATTCTGGGACATCTTGTTTATTTCGTTCTGATGGATGGTAGTCCTGCACTTTACTTAACCACACATCTAAGCCAATCTTGACTTTGTGGGAGTAACGCCTCAAATTGCTGGTTCTTCTATTGAGCCCTGTTCTTTCCATTTTGTCCAATATTTGTCATTGCTTAACTTATTCCTCCACGGTCTATTAGTAACTGTGCTTTTGGCACTCCCTTAACCAACGGTATTATTATTTTTCATTGTTATGATTTCACACTGAATTTAATAACCATACAGTTGTCGAAAAATGGAATTTCTTCTGGAGTTCTTTGAGTTTTTTGTCAATTGTAATGTGTAATATTAAAATAACCTCGCGTTGTCGTTTTAAATACGGTCATTAACTACGCTTGGTAGCTCAAAGTCCATACATTTCAGTAATTGCTTTCGTTTCCCATTCGACGGACAGAACCAATGAGCCTTCACCGGACGTCGAGCGAGCCCCACTACAACTTCGAGCACCTGGAGCTGGAGAACAGACTAGCGGATCCGGTCTTTATACTGGAACAGCAGAGACAAATGGAAGGTCGAGGAGGGACGTTGGCGATGGGCGGCACCTTACCAAGACATCACCAACACTTTCAAGATCCGACGAACGACTACCAACTGGGCAAGGGCCGTGGTATGGACGGCTCAGGGGTGTCAGGATATACTTCGTCACTCCGGGGCAGATCTTTCTCCGGGACCCGCACGAGAGCGACCACGAGCTCAGTGGCAGCAGCTCTCATGGCTTCCAAAGTCCGTAATGTGTCCGACAACGCCCTCGACCACAGCACTTCCATCTTGCCAATATTTCAGAAGCTTTTGAGCGAGAGACACCGCGGAGTTCAGTCTGGTAGAAGAGACTGCGCCATGTCATCTTGTCCCAACATTACCATTAAATGTGACATCGTGGAGTACCTATGATGTGACTCATCATATATTGGCATCGGTGCACATCCATTTACTGCCTATTCTTTAATAAGAAAATTTGTTATGTCCACGCAGGTCCTTTTTGGGTCTGAGTGGATCTCATGCGGAATTCTGTTATCCGTGAAATAGCAATGAAGGGGTACTGTCGTATCTGATCGGAATGTTGCTCAAACGATGTCGTTCATACGTGGGAGGTTACTGTAAATAACTTTGCATTTATTGTAAAGTAAGATTAGTTTAGCAATAAGAGAAAGAAGAAATTATGAATGGCTATAATATGTTTACCTTTCGACACTGATCTTCACTTGTTATTTTCTTGTGTCATGTTATGAAGATGTTTCTCGTTCAAAAGCCTAGGATTGTTGTGTGTGTTTTTGCTAAATGTGATATAAGAGGTGCTTCATCACATCCCCGTAGTTTGTAAGCCCCAAGCCCTTCTGTGCAAGTCTCCCTAACTAATGACGACCTCCTTTCTCTCATCTCTCTTATAACTCTGTGGACATCGACGATGGATATCTCGTGTGGGCGAGTGAGTACAGGAGGCGGTACTTGAGAATAGTGAACACAGGGCGCGCGACCAACACTAGGTGCACTTTCACAACTGGGATAGGAACTAACCTTTCTTGTTTTAAGATTAAACTAATTTCCTCATTTTAGGGTCAAATATCATTAGCCTTGTCGATAACTCACCAGATGAAGAAAACTGCATGAATAAAAACGTGGAGTGGTGTGCGGCAAGATGTCGCTGCATCGCTGCAGTACTAAGAGCGCCTTCTGAAACAATGATGTCTCTCAGCTGACGTGTATTGCTTCCAGTCGTTCAAATCGCAAGCAAAATACTCATTTTTATCCTGATTTAGGTAGCAATTTACAAAGTTATCGCTTATTTTCGTCAGTAAATAAGTTATAAAAAGTTTTCCGATGACTTTCTTGTTTTTTAAACGTAAAAAAACTAAGTTAGAACTTGATCTGTCCCAAGAACACGTGCGTAAATGTAAAAATTCCCCCCACACGGGGTAAGTGAGGGTAAAGTGCATAATAAATAAAATACATAAAAGGCTGAGTAAACTAATGATGACTCAGATAGTGTAGAGGCGAAGTTATTTAATTAAATATTTACCTTATTTTTGTGCTTGCTATGAAAATGGACTAAGACGTCGCACCTTCCCATTGCTTTTGAATTACATCCTTAAATTATTCATGTACCGCAAACAAACAAATATCTGCCATTCTTGTCTTTAAATTATTATCGGTACTAAAATTTACCAATCGTGATGAAGAAATGTTAATGGAAAAGTTGACGCCTAGCATATCCTCTCAATAGAATATGAATTTGAAATTTTTGGCTATGTGGATCATGATGTTTGGCTTTTTTTAAGTACAAACTTTCGCGCACTAGAAATAACAATGAAGTAAAAAACACCCTAAATGTTCTGAGGCGTTGGAATTATGGAGGAGCTGTAATTAGTGTATTTATTGCCAGAACGAATGGTTGTCTAACAGAGATGAAATGTCAAACAAATTACCTAGTATCAAAGGAGGTCTTCTTCTACTGGGAAAAAATCGCTCAGCATGACAGACTTGCGCGTCAAGTCTGTAGTATTGCTATTTACTAACAATATTATTGTTAGTAAATAGTCGACACTCTACAGTTTACTTGTAACAGACAAACCACTGATGCGAGCAGTCAGTGTGTACTCACAATTAAATAACAACCACAAAAACGTTGAGGTATCACCTAGGTTCTGTTTTATTTTAATTGAAAAACAAATTACTCAAGAATTGCTTGCTTGTGGTCTGATTTATTTTCAATAAAATGATTAATAACTAACAAAGAAAGCACTCGCGGAAAAGACTCAGTCAACTTTTCAATTCAACCTTCAGGATTTTCTACCATGAAAAATTAGCTGTGAGAGAATTAACGTTCAAACTGGAGTAAAATTTGCTTTTAGCGTCCATAAATTCAAAAAAATAGATTTATTGTGCATTTACTTAATAAATTCCAAATCCAGAAAACAAATACAAAAGCTAAATAGTAAAAATATCCATGTTTCTGATTTTTTTTCCACAAGTTAAAAATTTTGTCCATCAAATCGGCTGATCTTTAAGGTTTCTCTAAATTTTTGTTCTTCTTTAAACATTTTCCCGTAATCAAACCAGCACATCTTATTCTCTACTCGCGTGCATAAAATAAATTTACCATCAAAAAATATCCAGAATGAGAACAACTGTTCTGCAATGTGCATTTGAACCTATCACTGCTCAATTTAAATTAATAATTTTTTTAAATGGATGCCTCTAATTTTAGGATGGCTTTTAAATCATGCCCATAATTTTGCGTTTTAACGACTTGGTAAAGAATTTCTAGCCCCAGCCTAAAAAATGTAACTTCAATTTAAAGGGACCGTATTTTAATTAGAAACTGACGGTAGGGATACAACGTTAAAGACACTTTTTTAAAGATTTTTTTCCTAAAATGAGCATTCGAAAGCATCACTTGTTAGAATTACTAGCCTATCAAAGAATTACTACCTATCAAAAGTGGCAACATTTATCATAGTTTGTTATAGCGCGCAATTCATTAATGATTTATAATCACTTGTAGAGGAAAACTATAAACAATAAATAAGGCAAAGCCTGTAGCCACCAAGCAACTGATATCTCTCTATCTAATACCCAAACAGTTATGAGATTTAAAAAGACATGTAGAAAACTGAGAACGCGTATCTTCAAAAACATTGATTCCTTATCACGGGTCCAACAATGTTTATTTCCCAGGTTTTCGTTCATTCATTTGCAAAATGCTAAGTTCCTAATCGCTTGAAAATTTTTGTGAAAAGTAAATCCGTTACTGAACCTTATGTTTCTAAATAAAGCAATTGAACTGTTTTGATTCACATTCAAAGTTATTTTACAAAATGTATTTTACTATTTCTTAAATTAGAAGTTTTAATAAATGACTTTCGAAGTACAATTCCGAGCAAAATCAACGTGTGCTAAATTTTTTCTCAGAAGTGGCTAGAAAATCAGGCACGATATCATAATAGTTCCATGAAAATGTTTTACTTCGCAGGTAGTGTTTCACGATAGTTTGTTAAAGTGTCAACTTTACTCACCAATGAAATTAACTTGCAGTGAGCTTTCTTGTTCGAGACCAGTTGTATGAGCACAAAACTAAAAGGTTCACCCCCTGTGGATCAACTCGATTTCTTTCTTTGAGACTGTCTCTTCGATTTATATTGAGTTGTGTCCCCTCAGTTGAGTCGTGGTTAAGTTATTGTAAGCTGTCACGGAAGCACGACAGCTCACAAGCCTGCGACTTGGTAGGAACTTCCATTATTTACTTACCATTCCAACTTGATGTCATCGTTTTTTTAAGTCTCATTTATAACATTCAATTGTTTCTATGTGTTACATGCATAGGAAGTGATTGCAACATATCAATGTCGCTGGGTTTGTCCATCGTGCAGACAAAAAATGTATTAAATTCTCCAGTACTCGTATTTTGAGTTCATATTTTTTTTCATGTGAAAATTCTGTTCGCCATGACTTATTACTTGTTTTACTAAAGTTATTAGAGGACATTCTACATTGTGGTAAACATACCTTCGCTTTAGTACTATCGTTTCATTTGGGTATCATGACAGTGGAACAGTCAAAGCCGATATCTTTAGGAATTAAAGATGACGATATATTCAGGAAATACAAAGATTTTGAGAGAAAAGGTGCACGGAAAATAAAAGCGAAAAACCGCAATTACGATTTCTTTACGAGTCACGCAAACTTTGAGCATAAAAGTACATGGGGTTGACTGGTTACCTTCAAGAATCACGGAAACTTTGAGCCTTTAGCCTTTAATGAAGTCAAACCTCCTCGCAATGCTCCATAACAATACTCACGAGACATGAAGTCATTCATCTTCCGGACATAAACTTATTTTCCATTTTGTAAGATCATCCACAATGATTGCCCCTCAATTGTTAAAATAAAAACTTAATTATGAGACGTGACAATCTGAACAATTGGATCGATAATGCTTCAAAACAATATATTTTCATATTTTTTTTTTTTCGTTATTTTCATTTAGTAGTGAACATTTTTACATGTGAGTGCAATGTTTCTAGATCTTCATGCTCCCAATTGTGCAATATTTCTCTCTTTATGAAATTTTTGAAATGAATCATCATCTGCGTCTCATAGGCTATGTCCTATTCATCAGGAATCAGTAGAATATCATGGCATAAATGTAATCAGAGAAATATACCAATGATTGATTCAATATCAATATATTCAATATCAACCAATGATTGATAACAGATAAAGAAGGCACTCGAGGAAAAATACTCAGTCAATTTTTTAATTCAATCTTCGGGATTTTCTACCACAAAAAAATAGCTGTGTGAGAATTAACGTACAGTCTAGTCCATTTTCTCTTCATAATTGCATTTGTCATTTTGGGTGTATCTCACAGATCAAGTAAATGCTTGAACATATGTCATTAACTCTTCGAGCTCTATCATCCCTGTCATCAAAGCCACTGCATTCTCGTTTATTTCATATTTTTTCGTTTTATCTCGTTTATTAAGTACACGGGGTTGACTGGTTACCGTCAAGAATCACGGAAACTTTGAGCATAAAAATACACGGGATTGACTGGTTACCTTCAAGAATCACGGAAACTTTGACCATAAAAATACACGGGGTTGACTGGTTACCGTCAAGAATCACAGAAACTTTGAGCATAAAAGTACACGGGGTTGACTGGTTACCTTCAAGAATCACGGAAACTTTGAGCATAAAAATACACGGGGTTGACTGGTTACCTTCAAGAATCACGGAAACTTTGAGCATAAAAGTACACGGGGTTGACTGGTGATACACGGACAGCAAAGGCGTTGCAGTTCAGAGGAAGACTACGGAATGGCGTGAGGTGGCTTGCGGTGCGCTCTGGGGAAGTTCGAGCCCTTCTTCTGAGCCTCACTTGCGGCCGCCTCCCTAGGAGACTGGAGCACAATCATTTTTCCTACTTCATTTTGCTTTCTAGTGCTAAGGTCCCTTGCACCCCTGCCAAAGTGTTCGCTTATGAGCTGTGACCATGAGCCTGAAAATCTATTTCAAAAGGTCGTTCTGAATTTTCTCGAGCGCCACATCGTTTTCCAGCATCTATCTTGTGGATGTTCTTGTCCATCCAGAAGCATTTCATGAGTGCTTTTATGGGCGTCATGTGTACATAAGCTATTTTTACAAATGCTTCTGTTTGGACAAGAAATCACTCCAGCAGAACTGGTAACCAACGCTTAAGATGGTCCCAAAATGCGCTCACACACATAGCAGGCGTCAGGAGTGACCCTGTATCAACTTGCCTGACGGGTCATCAGAAAGGACAGTGCGGCGGGAGTGTGGGGAGATGTAGTTGTACCTCGTAAGTGTTACTAACATGTTCAATAAAGATGTTAAGCCTCTTTGGTGTATAGGTTGTTGCAAAAATTTCTAGAATGTGTATATATCTAAATATATATATATATGAATATAAAGATTGTATAGATATTATTGAGACTGAATTCGTTTATTTAAAATAGTGCGTGGATCTTATATTAGAGGCATGGCCTCGAATGACCATTTTGGTAAATCTGTGTAAATTTTATGCGATTTTTATTTTGTAGGAAGGATTTTTGAGTCAAACACTTTGTTGACCTCCGAGTCAGTACTTTCGTGATGTGAATTATTTATGCCTTTTAACACTTATACTCATTGGTAGCTTGTACTAGCCCTCAGCATTAAAAATAAATTTTAACCATCAAAAATATAAGTAAAGTAAGTGCGATTTCTAGAGTGTGACATTCGGTAACAAATTACAATTCCACGTCATGACTGTGTTCCAGCCAAATTTAATGAAAATTTACAATTATAATGACCCACTACCAAATTTATTGTGGAAGCCCCGATAGATCGCACCCTTCCCAGAAATCTATGAAGTATTTAAGGAAAAATTTTATCAATATAATCTCCTATTGTTATAACGAACTGAACACGTTGTTTTGAACGTACCTGCGTTACACGTGCTCAGGAAGTTGAATTCATGCTTCTGGACATTTAGTTCAGGTGATTGGCATCTGTTTTTTCGGGATGTAATTCCAAGATGAAGCAGTCATAATTGAAGAAGAATTGGAGCAGTCCAGCTCCAAAATAAAAAATTTGTGACATTCGTGAAATGTTAATCTCTTTACTACTCTAGATTTTTTTAGGTTCTAACTCCCTGAGTCTCGTGTGTTGAATTCATCTTTATATCTATCATTGAAACCGGACTGCAAAAGAGTTGCCTGGAGAGGCTAGCTTAGTATTAACGCTATATTTCTACAATGGAACCTAAAACAGCTCATCTACCAAACATTCTGGACAAAGATGAACATATCGTTGTATGTAGTGTAACTGGCATAACCCTGCTCCCTGAAGCCTCCCGTGTAACCTAAATGACAAATATTGCAAATCTCAGTGTATTAAAAGCCATACGTCTACACTTGTGCATGCACTTTTCAACTGAAGTGTTGTCCATAGAAGTTTGTAGAATAAAAATCCCAGTATCTGATGATTACGATTTCCTCTGCAATAATGAATAACGTTTAGTCGATGTGTCGAATGAAGCTTTTGAGCAGGTGTTGAAAAGTTCCTGCCTCTCGGAGAGGACGGCGGGAGACGGCGCTACTCACTGCCGTGAATCAGTCTTAGCTTTAAGAATCACGAGGAGTCTAAGTGTGCTAGCTGTGGTCATGTTCACTTGATGCTTCCTTTTTAGTTATTGAACAGTGAAAGTATAAGTAGTGCCAATGTTTTGTTAGGTATCTCGCAACTTTTGAGCGGTTGTGCCGGTATTGTTTCAGTCTGTCCTTGTATTGCTAATCATGCACATGTGTTTCTTGTTCATATGTTGTTGTTGATATTTTAAGGATTTTTTCAACATTATCTGATATCATCGTGAATATTTCCTTCATGTATGAAAGTTAAACCTTGCATTTATGAGAATTTGTAGCATTGGCATGCCGGCTGCGTGTTTTGTGCCTTCATACAGCTGAGACTTTCCTTTTTGCTTGAAATTTTTATTCATGATAAAAAAAGCTCAGACTTTCTTCATTGCTTCAAATTCTTATCCTTTTCAAAAGAAAAAGATTCTCTGAATTATTTTATACTTTTGTGAGCGTTCTGAACAATCATTATTCGTAACGTTCTTCTCTCGATTCTGTTATTTAAGTGAAAATTTTTGCCCGCGCATTGGTAAACATAGATGAATTATAAGCCTGTCGTAATTTTATCCATTTTTCAAGGGGTGAATTACTGTTTACCATTTAACTTATTGACGTGTGTTATTGAATGAAAATCAATTTTCCAATTATAGGATGATCATCATTTCTTGAACCGAACAAATTTTCTTATCAGTGTGCAAGTGAAAGAATGGAACCATTTATTTTTGACACTTTGCGTGCATATGAACTAGGCTATTCTAATAAAATGCAGATTTACCAGTTAAATGGAATATCCATTTTAGCGCTTAAAAAATTGCATTAAATCAATCAGCTGTTCATATGCTTGATATGCTTCTTTTTGAGCTTATCTAAATTATCGATAGTTCAATTATTACGGGATAGCTTAAACTAATCTTCCTTTCAAGAATCAATTTTTCCTTTGATAGGATTAGGAACAAAGAAGTCAAAACACACGCTCTCAACTTGTCGATTATTTTCGATGTGAAGTGTAAAAAAATTTTTCCTCGTTTGGGCATCCTACACACAACACGAAGACGTAACGCAAGTTGGTCTACGTTTAGAAATTGTGAATATTTAATTAGGTTATTTTCTGCTTTACATTTGGATGGGAAAATTCGTTAATTAACGGTTATTTGAGGAGATGATTAATAACCCAGTGTTGTATTCCGCTGATTCACCTTAAACCGCAATTTTATGTTTGCAATGTTATTCTGGAGTTCAAGTATTCTTTGTTGTGCATGCGGGTATTTAAATATCAAAAAACATTCAATAATGAACTCAAAATTAATATATTAATTTCCAGTGTTCAACCGGATAATTGCTTCACCATGCAGAAATATTTTTTTTACAATTTGGGGATAAATAATTAGTTTTCCGATGGCAAATACTGGCTCACTTTGTAATTTCATTTACATGCGACGTGAACCAATTTTTATCCGTAATATTCGATGTAAAACCAAATTTCCTGAGGGCCCTTCTGGTCAGCGAAGTGTTCATGTAATAGGGTGGTAGTGACACACTTTTTTTGGGGCTGTGCAATAGTTCCAGAAACTGTCTTAAGCTCAGTTAATAAACAGTAAATTTTGTGAGGTTCATGGCAATCATTTTTACGTAATGCATTGGCAGTGCAACAGTTTTAGAAACTGTCTTAAGTTCAGTTCATAAACGGTACATTTTATGAAATTCATGCCGATCATTTCCACGTAATGCATTCAAGTCTCATTGCCGGTGCCCGTTTTGTTTAATTAACTTAGATGTGAATGCAAGTTTTGAGTGTGAGACTGTGTCGACTGCAAACATCTGTAAACGTTCAAGGGGCAACACTAAATGAATGAATGACTTATAAATGGATGAATAAATGTCTTACCCTACTCATTGTTTACTTCGCCTACTTGGACTGTTCTACAAGTTGAAGAAATATTCAATCCTGCCCAATAAGGTGCACTTAATTTTATTTTGGGAGAAAAATAAGAAAAAACTAAATTCGTTCTGCTGCAACCGTCACTGTTTGAACATTAATTATATTGTTTTGTTCATGTTTTCTGTCATTTGCTAACTTTGTTTCTCAATCATAATTACCATCTCGTAATTATAGCCTCAAAACTTGGCGAAATCCTCCTTAAATAAAACTCACGAATATTTCAGAGGAATTATTATCGGTGTTCTTGTACTTAAAATGCGGAAAAAATAGTACAGAATGCAGCAGTCAATCATGCATTTTCAAGAAAACTGTAAAAGGATAAAAATCCAGGATTGACTACTCATTTTACAGATTACATAGTGACTAATAAAAATGCACATTGACTGATTTACGCTTCCATAGTTTTTTTAACTCAGGCTTGACTGCCGCACGATGCATATTCAAAGCATTGAAAATTCAATTTGCTCCCCAGTGCAAATTAAGCTCGAAACTACCCCCATGATATGAGATGCCTTTCATTATGAGACACGTGGTCCCAGGTCGTGGTGACGTTGGCGGTGCAGCGACTGTGCGACCCAGTCTAACTCTTTCGCCCGCTGCATGCTTGTTTTCCCCGCCCAAGTAATTAAATCGCTTAGGCGGCAAAAAACATGCATGCTCAGGCAAAAAATTAGACCGGGAACGAGCATCTCAGATGGCCGAGCTGAAGTGCATCCTCACGACCCAAAAGTAATGGGCAGTGTTATGTTTGTTAAAATATTTGGCGAATTTCTTAAGCGGATGCTTACAAAATTCATTCGTTCGATGAATCAGCCGGTGTTGAAGTATATATGCAGGTTCACATGGTTTCAACAACGACTGGGAAAATATGAACACAGGAATCGCTAAAACAACAGTGTGACGGGATCTATCTGATGATGCTTAAGACATTTTTGGGGCAATGGAAAAGACTTGGAAAATATTTTGCTGCCTGAAAATTGAGCACGAAACTTTTTCACGTGTTTACTTAAAGCGAATGTATTCTTTGTGAAGTTTCTGAATATCAATAGGTTCATTTCAGCGATTCCTTGAGACGGTTAAATGCTTACGAGAGTGAGAATAAAGCATACATTTCACTTTAACCCAGTTCAGTTCAGGTCATAACCTGCACAACAAAATTAGAAAACTAAGTTACCTAGCCCACAAGAAAAATGAACCATAACCACACTTCACTTCAATCTCTTTCAGTTCAGCTTATAACTTGCTCAATGAAATCAGGAAACTCAGTTACCCAACACACATTTTTGCTCCCAGTCTTTTTAAGAGAACTGGCCTGGATTTTGGCCCAGCAGATCAGCGGGCCACACCGCTTCCTGTTTCAGGCGTCTGGAAGACTCGGCATCGCGCATTCCAGTTTCCGATTGCAAAGATGAAAGCGACCGCCTCCATGACCTCTCAATTTGCGTCGTGAAGGCGCAAACAAGGAAGCCGTGTAGTTGCGCCGCCAGCACGTGCCGCCATTCCGCCATCCCTGTTGGAGGTTAACGCGAGCTTCAGTACACGTTCATTTGGCCTCCCAGCTGCCTTCAGAGCCAGTTACTCGCAAGAACTGCATGCGTGGCTTTAGAGAAGGAGGGGGAACTACAAAATAAGGACCATAAAATAACTATGTAGATGAGAAAACATCGCGTGAGCCGTGCGCTGATCAGCATTAAAGTTTGATGCGAGGTATGGAAGGGTAATGTGTATTCTAGTTTCGTGTTACTCATTCATCGGAATTATTCAATATGAGTTTGCAGTGGCGTGCAGCACCCTCTACTGATATATTACTGTGATTTTTGTTATTCTTCCCAAAAGTTTTGTTTGTTAACACATCAAATTTATCATCGCTATCATGTTGAAGTAAAATCTAGAGGTCGACAGTGAGTATTGAAATTTTTTTGCGAAATATTTAAACATTAATTTTTTACAAACTATTTTAATGCACAAAATCCATGCGTCATAACCTTGTGAGTTTAAGTCACTAAAATCTTTATAGCTTTGTTACAAAATATGATCTAAATAATTTAGACCTTTTTTATACTAACTATTGACTATTTACACTGTACTCTCGTACAAAAGCGAGAATCTGTACCAGTGAAGTCAGCATAATAAGAAAGTTGAAGCATTACCGAACTTTTTTCTAAATGATCATAGGCCAAAAAGAACCTGTGCAACGTATAGTATCATGAAATAAAATGACATCCTTTCTCTTAGCTAACGCTGTGCTCTCTCATTAAGTATCAACCAAGCAGAAAATTAACTTCAGTGTAAATTTAAACCACCTATTTTCTGTTTCTTAATGATTAGTTGTGGCCAATATCAAGAATCTCCAACCACACATATGTAATATGACCTTTTTGTCCTGTTGCTGAGTAGGTCTGTTCCTTCGACTGAATCACGACGTTCGACTTTGTCATAAAAATCCCTCTTCATCACCAATAAAGATTCCATCCAATAAAATTGGTCGAGGATGTCCAGAAAAGCACGGCTAACGCCCGACAATGGTTATTCTAGATGCAGGTTTTTGCAGACCCACTCTTCAATCTATGAAACTTTTTAAACTATTTTTTCAGTGTTATTGTGAAGGAGTATTAATAGGAGGAACATAGGTTTGCTAGCGCTTCAGTTATTCAAACTATAACGCACCGAAGGTCAATACTATGAAAGAGAGTCGACTGGTAGGAGTTGAGTTGGTCAGTAAAACTATCACACGTCATCTTTCAATAAATGCAAATGAAAAATTTCGGTGACCTTTATCCGGTGAGGTGCAGTGACATGGTTGAATGCACTCAGTGTACTACACCCATACTGTCTCTCTAATTAAGTTATCTACCAAGCAGAAAAATTTACTAGAATTTGAATTTAAACTACCTAATTGCCTTTTTGCTTGCGGCCATTATCTCGATAAAAACATGTATAATCCTACTTAATTTTCAGAATAGGTCATGCTCAGTTATGCTGAGCACTTACGAGCATTTCGAAAACCTGCACAATATTTATTTGGAAAAATCTGAACACATAAATCTATAGCACTCATGAGAAAAACTAACCAGCACAATGCAAAACTAAGCAATTGCATGTGAAGAACTGGATGCTAAAAATGTTAAAATTTAAAACTTGTATGGTTCCTAACACAGTTTTGAGCTAGCTTAAAAACGAGCCGAATTTTCTACACTTAAGGATACCTTTCAAATCTTGTAAAGTGTACACTTTTTTTAAATCGAATATAACCTATATCAGGTACAAGAACTCATATACAAGTACATGAGTCTCAGCTGTGAACAGCATGAGTCGTTTTTTGACACAGGTCAATGGCTTTATTGTTTGAACTTCCGAAAGCGCCTGCGATGCGCGCACAAGCAAGACCGGTAAACACTCAGCCATAAGTGACTACCCTGCACCGCTCGCTGGACCATAACTGGAACAGTTCCGGCAGATCGCTGCCCACATCCCGGCTCTTCTTTCCAGTCATCGCCGCTCGAAGCGCGCCGCCCGCAGCCCGAGCGGCGCTAATTCGATGCCAAGGCCGGAATGGCCGCCACTAACTGAGTTTCCTGGAAACTCTAAAAGCCCTTCAGGACGAAAGAAATTGCAATTTTACCGCAACACGCTGAGTGGAGAAAAAGTGCCTGTACAGACACCATGATTTAACGAATTCACGATGCTGCTTAGCATTATTGACATATTCGAGTGCACTTTTCTCCTTTTTATTTGAAGGATTTCTGAAGAAAATTCAAGGGATTTCTCTCTTAATTATTGTGAAATTTAATATTGAGGCTAAACTTAGCGAAAATAATTGAGTGTACACAATATATGGATAGTAATTCGAAGATCTGCTTCAACAGAATCAGCCAAATTTTTTTTAGATATTTTCAGCAATAAATTCGTTAGCACCAGAGATCACCATGAGCTACGTGAGCAAGAAATAAGCAATAATTGAATCTTCATAAGTGAACATATCTTCCTCTGTTATTTTTTTAAATGTTATTGTTTTTGATTAATTTCTCCGTCTGCTACTACACTCAAACTTAGTAAAGTTCTAGTAATCGGTGAAACATTCAACACAATTTCTGTTCTACGTTTTTTCCTAAAACCCTAAGAAATCTTGTACAGTGAAACAGGGAAAAAACACTTCCGGAATTCTTTGAAACATCGCGGTATAATAAAGCGCAAATATCGAGCACCTTTGGGAATTAATTCAGCATCTCCTGTTGATTCAGCATTTCAAGGGCAACGAAAGTTACACATGAAGCAGGACATTACGGAAACGTACACTTGTCCTAATCTTTCCTTGCAAGAATTTCGCTCGGCACGGCATCTGCCTCCACAAACCCTCCTCTAATTATTAACTGAGAACACGATTCGGTGTTGAACTAGTCATTTTTACATGACAGAGATTGCATTTAAGGCGCTGTTACTAAAAATAAAAACTCCATTAGTTTAAGCTTTTGAATTACAAAGGTGATAAAGGAGTCTTTTGAGGAACAAATTTGTTCATAAACTCATCGAGTGTGCTCATGAAGAATTACTAAAAAGTTACAGAAAATTTGAGTGGCTTGTATTAACTGAGACTACTTGAATATCGCTAGTAAATGCTGACGACAAATTTTCAAAGAGATACTCAAATGCTGGTAGTAAACTCCGAAGACTATTCAACGAATCATATAGTTAAATATTTGTTTTTAATTCCGTAGACTTTTCTATATTATTATTCACTTTTATTTTTTTGGCACAGGTATGAGCATGCTAAGTTCAGATCATCCTTAATTAATAATTCAAAAAACTAATATGTTTTAATTATTTACTCATATGAAGGTTGTTATGAAACATACACATAAGCAAATTATTTTGGTGTACACAAGAAATTCAAAGAAAATGGTGTCGAAAATGAGCTTGTTCTTTAATATAAATGGTTTTACATAGTATTTAATTCTAAAACGGTCGTTGTAGGTCTTGTTACATTTTATATTTTGGAATATATAAGTATTAGATGTCATTTCATGGAGCAAGTTGAGTTTCAAAGTTTAGCCATCAGTTTTCACGACGAGCGTCAATAGTCCTTTGATTTAATTCATCTAAATTATTTTATCGAACATCACTTGAACATCAATTGCAGTGAACAGTTACCACATAATTTTAAAGTATTGCATGTATAATGAAAGTTTGGATTGAGTTTTTCCTAACACTTAGATAACAAAAGGTGAGAGGAACTTATCGGCCACGCTCGTCGAAGTAATTACGTATTATGGAAGATCTTATGTGCTAATATTTTGAATAGTTGGGGCAATAGTTTTGATCGCATGATTCACATGTAAACCTGGATCAAAACATCCCGATTCCCATGAGCCAAGATGTTCGGGTGGGATGACATTGTGAATTATATTAGAATAGTAAGAATACGGCGAAGATAAACGTTTAATTTCAAAATTACAATTTGATATATTTTGATTCGTGGTTGGAATATTTATTAATGTGGTTGATGTATCGAGTGCATTTCCAAATCTGGTGGTGGAGATCACGTAAGCCATTATATAAGAACCATGATAAGAAATGTTTACGGTGTGAGAGGAATCTCGGCCATGGCAAATGAAGAAGTCTTCGATAATGTGCAAAAATTACTGAGGAAGTATGAACCAGAATAACTTCAACGAAAGAAAAACGAGGGTGAGTTAAAGATTTTGATAGAGGAACTTTCGATGCTGCGCTTCGAAACTATTTGAAAAACGAAAATCATTGAAATGAGTTTAATTTGAATTTGGGGTAAAATGTAGGTCACCGACTTTTAAAATCTTGGCGAGAAGATCCCGAAGAATCAAGTCACGGGAGAAATGAATTACATTGCAGAAGCTGGGGCATATTAACACAAAATCAGTGGTCACACGAGAATTACTATCATGCACGTACTTTTCAAATAACAACTCCCAGTGTAATTACTGGCAAGCCATACTTATACGCTCGAATTTTTAAAAACGAGCAATAAAGCCAGTGATAAAAGCCATGGTCTATGTAGTGAACATTATCTTCTCTTTGTGTGATTCAGAGCACGTATCATCTATCAATCACTCTGATCTATGACTGTCATTCTTTAATCCATGACTCCGTGAGAAGTCATTCTCGATCATTAGAGCATTACTGAAATATACGAGGCACTTTATCGTTATTTCTGATATATTCTGATAAACTTCAATAAGGGATCGGAATATTGTGCATAGCTCATGCGGTTGTCCCGCGATGTCGGATTTGCTGGTCTAATTACCGGCCTGGTCGGATGTCACCGGATATTCCTAAAGAGGGCTCTGGCGCAGACTCCCTGCTTTCCTATTTAAAGGGAACAACGAAAGAGGTACCTCGCCAATTTATTTTCTCTTCGAATTCATTGGAATATACACGAAGAACAATATTCTGAACCTCCTTGAATTTGAGAGCTCGCATAAACAAATGAGCTCCCAAAAGGGCATTAGGCTTTTAAATTTGATGATATAGGATATATTCGATGAGGGATCAGATATTTATCAAATTATTCGATGAAAAATTTGAAGACTCAAATGCTCTAACAACTATTTGTTTCTGTTGTATTTAAAATTGTTGGTTCATTGAGTTACATTCATTATACTATTACCTACTTATTTGCAAAAAACTTTACAGACCCACTGACGTATAAGTCATTGTATCACTCCACGTACAGGTCAACAGATGGCTCAACTGCATAATTGACGATGATGAAAACGTAACTTGATGTAATGCAAATTTTTGGAGACAGACTTAAACTTAATCCGAATTCTAAAATAAATTGTGGAACAGTTTGACCTGCGTATCGGTTTAGACCGTCTGAAAGTGTACCTTCTTCATCGTTTTCCGTTAGATGTTGCAGCTTCAATTGATTTCTAATAATTGAGTTAATTTTTTTATGTATGTACCAAAGCAAAGCTTGTCTTTCTCAGAACCCCTCAAAAAAGTATTGATAGAATTTAAAAAGAAAGAAAAGGTTTGTTCAGTTAAAAGGTTAAAGTATCGTTTCTGAGAAGAAATTAGATCTTAGAAAACTCCCAAGTCAGAAAAAAATGCATCAGGCAATGAACCAAAAGTCAGAATCATTCCAGTATCATCAGAAAACCTCGTCAGTCACTCAGTGGGCTAAAATTTCAACCCAAATGAACACAGACAAAAATACATTACTACTTCTGATTTTTAGTTTCTATCACCATACTTATTGGGACGTTCACTCTCATTGTATGATAAAATAGTTAGATATAATAAGTAAAGAATTGAAATAATATAGACACTGGTCATCCACAATAGTATAATTCAACGCATAGTTCAAATATAAGCAACAAGATACTCAACGTTTCACAGAAATTATTTATGCAAATTTCTCGGTAAGGCTAAAACCAAAAGTCCTTTATTCAACAAAAAAGCAAATTATGAAATATACAACGAGAAATGCGAAAATGTCATAACCTCCGCACCAAGGTTATCTTTATCCCTGTTTACAGCACAAGGGTAAGCTATGACTCCGGTGATACTGGTACAGATGAAGATTTTTTACGATGATGATTTTTTACGATACGTAAGTCATGAATTAAACATGAGCGGCTGCAATGACATAAAATAGCTGCAATTCCCTAGCTGCTGGAACAGCTATCCAAAGCACCCGTAGCCCAACGACGAAAACAGCGTTGCTTAGAAATCATTTTTAAAATATTGGAAATAATTATGAGAACATTGGAAATTATTATGAGAACATTGGAAATAATTATTAGAAAATTGAAAATAATTCTGAAAACATTGAAAATAATTATGAGATAATTTCAAGTAATTATGAAAACATTGGAAATAATTATGAAAGCATCGTAAATAATTTTGAAAACTTTGTAAATAAGTATGAAAACTGAGCCAAGTACGAGTCTATTAGTGCTAGTCAAGCTGATGTACTCAAGTTATTTTTAATGTGAGTAAAAAATCAAGTAATAACAGTGAATTAGATAACGTAATTTAATGCATTTAAGTAAAAATTTATTCTGTATTTTAAGGGCTTTTTTACATCCAAGTTATTTTCTACTCGTGGTTTCTTATGCGAGATATTTTTCTAGTCCTTGTCTTAATTTTTTAAATGAAAGAAAAATCACAAAAGAAAACTCAATGGCGATTAAATTAAAGTATCATTTATTGATGTCTTTCTAGTCCAGAGAAAGGGTTATTATCTATTTAATATGTGTTTTTTCCCCTACAAAAAACTTCCATGCCTTTGCCTAATACTTCTTGTCTCAGAAAAAGTCCTGGGTTAGCTCAAGAAACGAGGAAAATACTAAATGAGTTTAAATCAAAATACCAAAATAAACGCTACAAATTATTTGACAATCCATTGTTTTAGTTCCTATGACTAAATATCTCATACTCGCAAAGCTTTACGTCCCAGATGCACATGCGTCTTCTACAAATCATTTCAACGGACTTCCATTATTTTGCATTGCTTCCAAGCTCCGGTAAAATTTCAAACACTTCCAATATTCGTCCTTAACTTGTACGCGATAAAAAGCAACTAATTATACTTACCTCTCATAAAACGATAATTCCCAAACTAGACGGACAGTAATCTTTCGAAATTTATATGATAAGGAATCACCAGAAGTAATAGAATAAAACAGACTAGAGTAGAATATATTAAAATAGAAGAAAATGAAGCCTTCTTTTATGTCAAAATTTGTTATCGTTAAAATGTTCAATGAACAGAAAAAATTAACCATACTCTCTGACATGCTGTAAAACTAACGCAGTGCTATAGAAATAATTCGAGCAGATGATGCTCGCCTGAAAAATTGCATGGAACTTGCGTGGAAATTCCCTCCGCAAGTCGACGCCTCTTGTACATCATCAGCGCACAATATCCTCTTCATGCAAAATGGAAATTGTTGATGATAAGAAATCAATAATTGCTGAGTAAGCTGTAGGGCAAAGTTTTAATTAAGGAAAAGATGGCGCGATGATCGAATTCCTAAGAAAGTCTTTAATGCTCGCAAACTTTGCTAATTATGTGATAATTAAATATTATCTCAGGTCTGCTGCCGATGGGAAAATTATGAGAGAAAAGACCGAGCGGGCAACTGAAGCAAATATTTTGCAGCCTAGAGAACTGGCAGCATAATTTGATGTGGAATATGACGTTTACCATGACTCAGAAAATATTTCGCAAGAATCGAGACGGTCCACCGTTGCTCGTATCCTCTGCGATCATACTGCGTTTAGTTTTGTGGACTCTTTACCCCATTGTTCTAAAATATTATTCAGGTATTTGGCTTCCAGTAAAGCAGTTCTACCATTTTTTCTACAAAAGTAAAAGCCAATAATGTCTTCAAAAGCATGTTCTTTTTAGTTCAATACGTATTCTCTCGTTTTCCGATATTTCTTTCATATCCATCATATTTTTACATTTTCTCCATCACTAAAACCTGGTGCACGGAAATTTTGTCAATTATCATTTTTCATCGTGAAAACAACACAACCACTCATTCTGCTTTTGATGCAACGTTCTTTCTGCTGGGTGTTATTTAAATACGGGACTCGAAAAAATCCGTTCACTGAATCAAAAGTTATTAAAGATTTTCTACTGCCAGTATAGTATGATATCTACCATCGGTTTTAATATCTCCAAACCTCTTTGTCTTATATGTTTCTTGTTCTGAATTTTTTTTAATAATAATTGTAAAGTATCTTCGATACGATGCTGTATAAAGTGCATAAGATTTAAATTATATTTCCTAAAAGTATGTTTCAAAAAGAAAATAAAACCATGCTTGCAACAGATTTTTAAGAAGTAATTTCCAGTGAAAATTCTATTGTCTCTTATTCAAGAGAGCACAATCTTCTTGACAACGTTGAAAATGTGCCTCCTTGTCATAAATTTGGATCTATAATACAGGAAAAAACAAGAGGAACTACAGAGGAGAACTGAAGCAATTTATGAAATTTCCAAGAAAAGGATGCCAAACATATCGTTCAGTTCGATGGGGAAACCAGTTTTTCCACTATACGGACTTGAATGGAAAAATAATCACCGAATATAACTGGTCATAAATTTTGAAATTGGTTTACTATTTGGTAAACTATACTCCCACGAAAACAACAGAAAAATAACTTGAAAATCAAAAAATACCATCAGTGACTGGATCAGTATGAGTCGTGAAGTGTGTAGTGGAATGGTTTCAAGCCAGACCAGAGGAGACATACTTTGCACAAGTGAAAACCCTATTCAAATTGATGACAGTCAATTTGCTTCTCGTCGTAAATATAACCGTAGTCGTAAATATAACAAATATAAATAAAAAAATGTTTTGTGATAAATGCTTCATTTATCCTTAACTAAAATAAACTTCATCTCTAATAATTGATTTAAAATTACAGGAGATTACATACTATACCAGAAAATCCCCGGTAGATATCATACTGTACCAGAAGCCGACGGTAGATATCATACTATACCGGTACCAATTTTTTCGAGTCCCGGATTTAAAAAATACCCTGTATATTGCTACTTTCTGCATCTTCTAAATTAGACCCAACGCACTCTGGACTTTTATAAATATTAATGCTGATTAACTTCTATTCGCACACAGCCCTTCATTTTTCCGGACCATTTTTATTCCTGGAGAGTTCAGTGAACAATTTGATGTTCTATTAGCATTTCTATGGAAAGATTGACACAAAATCAACACCGTTTCTAATTCCGGTAAGATCTCTCGGCAATCTGATATCATATCGTCTCCCCGGCCCCGGCCTTTTGAGATGCCCGGTCTTTCGTGGCAACCAACTTTCCCTCGGCTACGTACTCTATCTGAGATTGAAACAGAATCGCGCGCTGAACAATTGTTGTAAATTTGTCAGGAAAATAATGAAACTCAGTGTAAAGGAATATGCCGCGGCGTTAGGAACGTAAGAACCCTTCTGAGTTTATTTTATCATTGAATTGATATTGCTCAGTTTTATGTTAGACTCAAAGAGCTGAAATCAATCCGACGTTCTTGTTTAAAAAAATTAAATTCAGTTTGCAAGAATTTCTCTGAATCAACACTCACTTGAAAAGAAAAAAGACAAATTTTCATCTTGATCTCGGTTCCATGGTGCTTATTTTTTTAAATAATATTTATATAATTTATGAATAAAATATATTCAACGTTATATGGTCGAAAATGGCATGGCCTTAATTCCCCAGTAAAATGTGCCTCATAAAAAGAAAGATACCTCTAATCCCATAAGACCATAATCTTTTCAGGCAAACGCAGCAATCACGAACGTGATGTTGAAAGTATTCATGCGAGCTCGTCTTCTCAAGACCATGTTTTAAAACGGCGGTATGATGACTGAGACCAGAGTAGAGATGCCCTTGGCAGCGTATACACTTGTAAACACCTCGTCACGACAGCTTGCGTAGCCATAAACGTTCGCCCAGACGCGGCTCATGCTTACAGAGTTCTCTCCTCATTGCGAATTTCAAGAGTACTCTTATTTGCATCCTTCTCCTTCATAAACTTGTGTTTCTGAATTTCCCTCCCGTTTCGTGTATTCGTTTGAATTTCAAACTCCTACTCGTTTCTTTCTTTTGTTTTAATTTGTATTCATTTCTTCAGGAAATATCAGTAAAATCTATTGTAAAGGTCACGAAGCCTCGCGTACCTCTTTGTGCTCTTAAAAATAAAAGTTATTGAAAATATTGACACCTGAGTTTGACTTCAATACATCATTATAAAAGCTTCAACAAAACACTCTCATTGAAGTAAAACTATCACAAGACGGAAGACAAGTAAACGTGATCTAATCTTCCTCATTGCGCGCATAAAATTTTTTAGATAATATTTTCGTTACGGCATATTTAAAAATAATGGTAGTTTTATTTGTACATCGTACACTATTGTAGGTTTGATCAATTTTATCCTTTTGTGAACAGAAGTTAACTGGTTTCTTGCGCCATTTTGTATCGTCATGTATTCGGAAAACATTTTCCTGAAATAATTCCTGCATGATGCGAATTTTGTGATGTTTGCTCGAGCAAAGCCTGAAAATAAGTATTGGATTTAGAGGGAAGTTCTCAGCACATGTCACCCGATTCCTGTTCTAAAATAATCAGAAAACAAGCAGTCAAATGTTGCGCATATACGGCCAAAATATTTGAAATATTTCTACTGATCAGAACCCTCGTCCTGACCGGCAACAACTTGCGTTCAGCTCACGATTTTATCTGGGTCGCCATGTGTTTTATGTCTTGATTTTGAGCTTTAATTTGGCTGAAAACCGATAAACAAAACAAGCTAGCAGCTGTAGTGGAATATTCCGTGTTGGACGAATTTAGAACTGAAAAGTCTGACTACATTTGAATAGAATTGAACTCCATTTCCCAACGAGAAATCGAAAACATGTTCTTCTTTTCATTCAGTTTTTTATGACACGTATTACGGAGTTCAATGGCTTTCAAAGTACAATTCCATCACAGATAACAAAATAAATTTCCCTGCATGTTTGATGAATTGCCGTATTTTATTACCTTGAATGAAGTGATGGCACCTAGTTCATTTCGTTTTATAACTCTGTCTTCATATCATAATTGTCAATCAATATATTTCCATGCAATGCTAATGTCTCCTAATAAACTGCGAGGCCGGTAAATCTTACTCAATGTTGCTACAGTCAGATCTTTTCCGTTTTTTTCCGAAAACGTAAAATTTTTCAAAACAAAATGAAAGAAAAAGGTGCAACTAGAATTTATCCATCGATATTTAACGCCTCCAAAACAACACAATCGAATGGATTTTGAAATCAAAATTAAAATAAACTAATCATTCTTACTCCCCCATTCTGATAATGATAACAAAAATGAATGCATCGTTTCCATAATTCGAGTGTAGTGTTAAATAATCATTGCAGGCTATTTTTTGTTCTCTGATGTTACTGGCCGCCATCTTTATTACGCCGTATATTCTAATGTTTAGCTGGAATTCATCCTTAAATGCGCAGTAACTTTTCCCTCATTTGAGTCGCGTGGAACTGACGCAAATCAGCGGTGCCTTGAACCCATAAATTAGCTTGGAAACGTTCTGGTGACAACTTTTCAGGAAGTTTTAATAATTTTCGCACTCCCTGCGGCCTGAGCGCCAGGCGCTCAGAAAGTTTTCAAACGACCGGAGTTTGACCATCAAAAGAGCTAACGAGTTCCCAGCTAGGCAGCACAAAGGTAATTATCAATGCGCAATGTTCCCCTTATTCTGCAAACATCCGAATGTTACCTGCGTTATTTGGCACATAGAATTGAGTCCATCGCCCCATCTGAACTCAAAAGATCAGTCGCGACTTGTGCCAGTGGCTGCAACACAGGAAGAGTGGGTAAGTTGGGGGCCGCTACAGCGTCCATCGCCACATCTGAACTCAAAAGATCAGTCGCGACTTGTGCCAGTGGCTGCAACACAAGAAGAGTGGGTAAGTTGGGGGCCACTACAGCGTCCATCGCCACATCTGAACTCAAAAGATCAGTCGCGACTTGTGCCAGTGGCTGCAACACAGGAAGAGTGGGTAAGTTGGGGGCCGCTACAGCGTCCATCGTTACATCTGAATTCAAAAGATCTGTCGCGACTTGTGCCAGTGGCTGCAACACAGGAAGAGTGGGTAAGTTGGGGGCCGTTCCAGCGTCCATCGTTACATCTGAATTCAAAAGATCTGTCGCGACTTGTGCCAGTGGGTGCAACACAGGAAGAGTGGGTAAGTTGGGGCCGTTCCAGCGCCCATCGCCACATCTGAACTCAAAAGATCAGTCGCGACTTGTGCCAGTGGCTGCAACACAGGAAGAGTGGGTAAGTTGGGGGCCGTTCCAGCGCCCATCGCCACATCTGAACTCAAAAGATCTGTCGCGACTTGTGCCAGTGGCTGCAACACAGGAAGAGTGGGTAAGTTGGGGGCCGTTCCAGCGCCCATCGCCACATCTGAACTCAAAAGATCTGTCGCGACTTGTGCCAGTGGCTGCAACACAGGAAGAGTGGGTAAGTTGGGGGCCGTTCCAGCGTCGCACGTGTGAGGTTCCAGTTGTGGGTTTGTCCCGCCTCAAAGGTAAGCAAGATGAGAAACTGTTGTGAAATTACCTGCAAAATAATCAAACTCAGCGTAGAGGAATATGTAGCTGCGTTAGAAATGAAAAACTCCTCAGTTTCTTTAATTATTGAATTGATATTTTCTAGTTTCATGTTTGATTCAAAGAATTGAAATCAGTCTAACGTTCTTGTTCTAAATTCAGGGATAAACTTAGTTAAGAAATCAATTAGAATAAAATTAGGAGATGAAAGAGACTAAAGCTTCTGTTGTAGCTGAAGATGACTGATACGGTTTATTTCGAGTTCTTGATGACAAAGATGGCGCCTTACAGCTAGATCATTGACAGATGAATTGTGTTCCATGTGTGCTGAAAGAGAGATCACCGATGAAAAATCTTTAAAAATTTGGAAATGAATCCTTCTGCCTCATATTTTTATTGCCTCCGCCATATTTAGCGTAGTTGAAGTATAAATAAGAAGTAATTTAGAAGTTCTTTTAGGTTTCGTAAGATTAGGTTAGCTTGGGTTAGGTTATTTCACTCTGAAACAGATGACTATTAATGAAAAACGCATGTCCTGTTTCTCAATGAAAAAATAAGATAACAAATAAGGAGACTCCACCGGCGTATTGTTACATTAGGTAGCTCATGTTAGGTCAAACAAAATTTCTTGTTGATTAATTTAACGATCATGAAATGATTACTGACGTGATAATTCATCAGATAGTACGGTTATGCACAGAAATATCTGTTTCTCGACTCACTGCACCACGGAAAACTCCTGTAATGCAATTGTTATGAAAATAAACGAGTAACCCGTAACTTTATGTTGATTAACTTGATGTAATTTACATCCATCTCCTGCAGTTTTATTAAATTTATTTGGAATGTATGGTTTCGAATACACCTGGAAGAAATATTTTGTGCTCATTCACTGAACATTCAAGTCAATGTGAGCTTAACAAAATAGATCATGTATTGTAGTATAGTTATTTAGCAATGCATAATAGTGGTTCCAGGAGTAAGCAATGCCAGTGGCTTTGTTTGTGTAAAAAATACGAAGTGTTTTTTGAATAATTACCCCAGTTTTACTCGCCAATGCCAGTTACATAGCTTCAGAAATATTGCGAAATTCTCAGTTAGTGATGAGTGGCGAAGTTTTTTTTTACAAACTAAAGCCAGATGTTACCACTGAAATCTCCCCGTTACACGATTTCGATTTCAGTCCACCAAAATATTGACCGAACTTCTGGCGCCGCAGCAATTTCCAGGCCATTTTGTATCATCTCTGGAACGGATCAAGGCAGCAGCAGGGATACCTGGAAGGACGTACGGAAACAAAAATTACTGGAAGATTTCGTTTTCCCTTCAGCTTCATAACTGCATTGAACGTAGTTAGATGAAAGACAAGTAAATAGAGAGTTGCAGAACCAAAGTCTGGCATGTAGAGTTTGGCGACAATTTCGTGAAAATGCCGGCCAGTTTGCGGCGGAACGAGCGAAGGCTTGGTTTGGAGACGTGCGACATGATCTATTTAGCTAAGTTTAGTACATACTAGGAAGGACTACCCAGTCTAACTTTTTCGCCGGAGCATGCATGTTTTTCGCCACCCTAGCGATTTAATTACTTGATGGCAAAAAACATGCATGCAGGCGGCGAAAAAGTTAGACTGGGTGTTGACGTCTGCTAGAAGGAAACATCTTCCGTCATTATGGTTTTCAACGTTTAAGAAATTAGTATCTAATTCGAATCTTTACTCTCCTTTATCATAATTTACTTGCAATCAATGTAATCAATTTTATAATAAAATTTGTCATTGATTCCAAGCAAAGGAAACGAATAATTTTGCAAATATTTTTAACTGTTCGACTAATCTGCCTGTGGCTCGAAAATCTGGGACTTGTGTAAGTACAATTAAACGTTCGCGAAATCTTTTCGAGTTGAGTTCTAAAAAATTATCGCACCAGGCATTTCGGCGCCTCTTAAATAACTGGGCGAATAATGAAGCATCGGAAGCAGCAGCCGGAATTTTCGACAAAGAACTGCAAGATCAAAAATTTATCACTGGTAGTAAGAAAGCAAGTTAAGCAGAAAAAAACAGCAATACTTGAATGTCAGCAACTTAACATGCAAAGAATAGTAATAATATATAACGAACACTTAGGCATTTAAAAATATCTACTGCCGACTCGACTTGTAAATTTTAAATCCGTGAAGTCAATTTATAAGTGAGATGCTTCTCTGTTGTGACTGTGACTCCAAAACTTTATTGCAATAACTGTTTGTTTCCATATCCTAACTCAGATTCGATGACCCCAACACAAAGACTCGGTCTCCCTGACTTCCCACCATCAGCCCAACTAAGGAAGAGCGCCAGATAAGCTCCAGCATCACTCGCTGCAGTCAGAAAAAAAATACACAGTATGAAAAAGAAACCGTCAAGCATGCGGGAGCAAATGGAGGCCGCGGTCGTTAAAGTCTTTATTTAATTAGCCGTCTTCCTTCTTCACCGACGTGAGTCAAGAACTTGAGCTCGAGAGGCTCTCAAAGTTCCTGAGGACCCGCAAGTTAAGGTTCTCAGTCTAAAAAACGAGCTCCTTGCTCTGGGCAGGTCCAGACTTCCTCATCAATTCTAACAATTGAAACAAAACATCGGAAAAAGGGATAAGTTGAAGGAAATCAACTTTCAAGTCTTGCAGGGTTTTCCGAAAAGTTGCAGTTTGCGTACATTTCTAGTGAAACATCGACCTGGTTCCGGTCAACAGCCTTGAACTTTGCGCGCTAGTACTCACCGCATTGAAGTGCTGCTTTCAAAAGGTGATTTTAAGTCGATTAAATTTCAAATTGAAGCGGATGTTTCACTTGCTTCATTATAGTGACGTGCTGATAGCTAAAAATTATATAAATAGTAAAAGTTTCATTCAAACGTGAATAATACATATCAAAGTTTAAACTATCGTCCGAATAAAGTTTCCAATTCCAGAAATTAATAAATATACGAGTAAAAGAAAGAATTTCAAAGGTTTTTGATTGACCGTGGATCATTTTTATCGATTCATCGTAAAACAGTGAACTCTTACGTTATTCAAGCTTACTATTACACTTTGATAAATAATTGTTTAATGTGTTCCCCTCTATCCCGTTCCCAATCTCGAGTTAGTCTCGAAAACTCTCTACCTATTACGTGAAACGTCTTGAGCATTCATTTTTTCCAATGAGTTCTTCGGAGCTTAAGGTGCTGGGTGGAAGAGTGCACAGGATTTAAATTAATGCATAAACTCAGCCGAAAAATAAAACGTAGTGAGTTCAGGAGATCAGGAGGGCCAGAGCTCCAGTTGTTGCAGAAACAGACCAGTAAGATATACCTCAAGGACAAAAATCCATCGCCAGTGCAATAGTAACTAGGATACCACTAAGTGGAAAATATAGCAAACGCTTGTTGGCTAAATCTAGCGTGGGCAAGTCTATGCAGCTGAGGGAGTCCCTTTGCTGTTCAGTATTCCTACTGTGATGTCTTTTACATATTTGACGCAAATTTCTGTCATGCTTTTTACCGTATTAAATCATTCATACGAGTATTTATAATAGAAAAATGGTTGAAGCTCGCTCAGACTGCGCGAACAAAGCTCTGGGACCAATTTGCAAGCGAATTTAAAATGTTGAAGACTTGACGTGTGCGAAAAAACAATAATGTTATGAAACGACTACTCTTTTATACTCCTCCTAGTGATTCACAATCGCATGAGATATTTGGTAAAATGAGGAACGGAAAGCTATTGTTGAGCTATGTCGTACGAATAAGATGACATCAATGGTCGTCACGTAACACAGGGTGTAAGCATTCACGGTTAACCACACGCTTAACCACACACTCGAAAAAGAATCCCTCGATTTTTTCCCAACCTTAACATTAAGATTACACAATCTGTCAAATCAATGGTTATTTGAAACTCAAAGAAGTCCATTCAAAATGCAGAGAGGGAAATAAACGATGGGGGAAAATTCCGAGAGAAATTGCCCAAAATGACCTGAACATCATTGGCTGAGTTGAAGAAGGTCGACAACTCATAACCACCCAGAAAAATATGACTTATCAAAGAAAAGATTCCGAACCAATTCAAGAATGATACCCTCACAGATGTCGTGTTTTAAGATGAGAAAGTTTTCAATGAAAAAGCGAAATTGAGGTGCCAGAAAGAAAAGGCGTTGATAAAGTCCCTGCAGATATCCGATACCCTCAGAGAACAAACAATTTTTAGGTATCAAATCCGCTTCGGTCATAGTGTGGGTTGCCATTCCCATCGGACAGTAGTTCTTTGTCTAACACGGAGAAAAAATGAGTGCAAAAAAGTACATCGAATAAATTTTGAATCCACCATCAAAGGAAGATGAAAACCATATCAAAAACGGCCGTTCACTCTCTAAAAGAACAGCGCACTCTTGCAAATACAGAATGCATCAAACCGATGCATACAGTATGATTCAAACCGATGATTCTGACTGGGTGTCAGAATCATCTTAGCTCATTTCCTGCGAAGTGACCCAGCGGTGGTCACTTATGGGATTTTCATAGTGTTGCTGACCCACCTGCAGTCACTAACCCATTTTTTGTAAATACTTAATGAAAGCTGAATAAAAGCCCAATCCAGTTAATGTTCGCAATATTCAAAGTTGAATACCTCAATTGACTTTAAATTTGAATTGAATATTGAACTTCAGTTTAGCAAATCGCAATTAACGTATTAAAATGTTTCGCAGAGAATGTGGTTTTCCAGATCGCCTTATCCCCGTTTAGTTCATGATTCTGCTTCTTAAAGTCTGAATTTCCTCCCACCCAACAATTGACGGCTTCAAAAGAAATCCTAAATCTTCACATACCAAGGCGCGCGAAGTCAAATCAAACATGTTAGAACTGGCCAGTAACTAACAAGTCCTCAGCCGCAGGTGCAATACATTCGTAAAACATCTAGAACCCAGAATTGTACAGTTTTAGTACACATAGCCCCCACTGATTACTAACCTACTTCAAAATAAATCCTAAATCTTCACATACCAAGCCGCACGACATACCAAGTCAAATCCAATAGAGTAGAACTGGTCAGCAACGAACAAGTCTTCAGCCGCAGGTGCAATACATTCGTAAAACATCTAGAACCCAGAATTGTACAGTTTTAGTATACATCGCCACCACTGATTACTACACTACTTCAAAAGAAGTCCTAAATCTTCAAAAGAAATCCTAAATCTTCACATACCAAGCCGCGCGACATACCAAGTCAAATCAAATAGAGTAGAACTGGTCAGCAACGAACAAGTCCTCAGCCGCAGGTCGCGCAGATCAATAGCCCACGATCATTCCACCGTCACTGACACTCAAGGAGCCCTTTATGAAACACGTCGCTGCGATAACAAGTTTTGTTGAATGTCCTAAAAATGCCGCGAGCTGAGGGGGAGTGACGAAGTTTTCTTAGCGCTCCTCTTACTGCAACGTGCGATGTTGCATGCATTCGTGGCAAGTCCAGTTTGATTCTCATAGATCAGTGGAATTTGTTGTTTAATTTTTTTTTCTGGAATCCTGCATGTATACAATTTTCAGAGAATGTGCCAAAAGAAAAGAGGTCAAAATAATTAATGAAGGCTCTAGAAACATTATGTTGTATCTATTTGTTACCTATGAAGCACTAAATTTTCAAACCATGGAGACTGGGAAATATTCAAAAGAACTCTTGCAGTTGAGTTAGTGATAGATTGAAGTGCTAATAAAAATCCAGTAAGGGTCTGAGTCTTTTTTATCTTCATATTCAAACTGTTATAGTAAAATTTAGTAGGACTTACTTTATAAAAATATTTAGTGAGACCCAGTAAAGAACAGAATACAGGTAATTCTGCTACGATCAGAGTTTTATAACAGGTAAATAAAACCATTCGAGCACATAAAACCAACAAACATGTAGGAGCGTTCAAAAAGGATTAAAAAAATTAAAAAACTAATTTGAGGTTAAACGGAAGATAAATCATTCAACATAAGAATACCTTCGTTTGCTCCAATCGACTCTATAATAGCACACAGTTGTCGCTTGGGTAGTTTCTTGGTTGATAGGTTGATAGGTTGGTTGGTCCTTCTCTCTGTCACGCTCTTAACTTAATGAGCGTATCTGTGATTTGAGTTTCACAAGACCACAAGTAAGAGAATGTTTTAATCGCGGTTACTATTAAGATGGATACATTTGTTAGTCATCCACATCTGGAAGATATATTTGAGGAAAATATCGAATCCCGTCATTTTTTGACGGATAGACTAGACAACAGCAAGAGCGAAACAATGTCTTGTCACCAGCAGAGGGAACTGTGTCCGACGTGTTGTTGCTGTAGTAGTGACGCGTCTGGCAGCCCCAGCGAGTGTTGCTCATGGTAAAGGAAACAACGTGAAGCCAGTTATACAGGAAACTAAGGCTTGCTCGTTAGAGAAAGGCTTATTTCGAGAAGGCTGGATGGTGTCACTGTTGGGACATGTTTCTAGGCCAAAAGTGGTGCCAGATTTGGGGGCTGGCGGTGTTGTCAGTTGCAATTTGAGCGCTGCTATTGGTTCGATACCTTGACATCACCATTGCTACACTGTCGAAGAAAAAAACTGGTTTTGACTCTATTCTGCCTCTTCTACCGTGGTGTTGCTCATGAAGCTATTTGGGTATACTTCTGTAGAGGGTTAGACATCATAACGAAGTTTGTGCACGCAAGCATGATGCGATAAATTTTCAGTGAATGCTTATTTAAAAGCCTGAACGATCCTAACGAATAGTGCTAACGTAAAGGATGTCTCTGAGATGTATTCATTTTCGTATTATTTTGTTAGCTTTGAGCTTACATTATTAGTGAGGGTATCAATATATGTTTCGTCAATTTATCTAGAGATAGCTTATATCTACCGCAAATTTTTTAGTATATTCATAGCGTTTTTGTTACTGCAAATTATAATCGTGTTCTCTCAGGAAAGTTCACTCGAATCATCTCTTTAACTTCCTTTGAATGATGAAAGATCTTCCGATAAAAACGTTTCTTAACTCCACAGATATCTACAATTTAATTCGAGCCCTCGGAAGCGGCTTTATATTGTGTGTAGCTCAAATACGCCGTAAATTTTTCCGTCAAAACATAAAACTGCGGTTTTCTGCTAAGTAAACTCGGACATTTAAAGACTTGAAAAGCAAACATCGCTTTCGCGTAAGTTGAAAAGCCGGAGCCGTGTGGGGCACTCAATGGGCTGCTGCCTCATGTTCTCATCAAGGCTTCGTTTGCCGCCGCATTTACGGACGAGTTCTCTGGTTAGAAAACTGAACAGTTTTTCTGCCGTGAGGGGACGTTTTAAATGCAGCTGATATGCCTTCTGGTGTTGACCGGGGCTTTGGTGCCCCGGCTAATGAGTGACTTGTTCCGTATTATGCATGAAAGTTCTGCGTGCCTAGCAGAAAAATCTTTACGATAAAGTTATCACTTAATGTAGCTAATGAATATGAAGAGGGAGTAGTCTACCTGAATTCTACCAACACTCTGACTCATCAATACGTTGCACTACAGCAGGCGGTTTTCAGTAGAAGTTGACGTCACAACTGCCGCAGCATTAAGGACGCGGTCCTTCCTACAGTTGACGAGACTCAGTCTCAATCCCGCTACTCTTAACATTTTAGCGAGACTTGAAGGAAGCGATACGTCGTTCTGTAAATTCAGGCTTGAGTTATTTTGACATATTTCCATATACGGAAACTCTTGGAACTGAATATGTCTTCGCTAGTAGTGCTCATAGAATATGAGCTTCTACTTTCCCATTTATTTGAGATATTGATATTTGAGTAGCACGTAGCATATTTTTAAGAATAATGATAACGTCTTAGATCCATTTATTTCAATTATCATTAGCAAAACTATGGCGTTCTTGCACACGAAGCTACGGATACCAACGCTGTAGTATGACAAAATGAATTTTTTAAATATTTCGAGAAAGAGATCGATTGTAAAGTCATGTAGTTATTCAATAACGGTGTTTAAAAATCAGAAGTCCGTGATACGACAACGAAATCTCTGTGCCCCGATGTGCCACTCGTAAGGGAAAGACCGAAAGGGAGAAAAACTGTGCAACAGCTAGTGGGTTTCCCTCTGACGCATTTAGAAAAATGCCAATGAAAATTGCATGGCCAGAAACTTTTTTCCTTCCTCGGGCAAGTATCCCTTTTAGCTATAAAATGAAATACTGAATTGGAATGAGTTTAAGAGTTTCAAAAACGATCTGGATTGAGAATATCATGAGTCAAAAGAATAAAATAGTTTGTTAATTCAATTAACTTTAAAGGAGAGTGTTGATCAGATTAACTTCAAGACGTTCAAGACGTTGATTAACTTTGTGATTGTCTTGAAATTTCTTTTCAGTTATTAAGCAAGTGACAAATCTCATCACACCGACTTAACATGTTGTACGGTCATACTCCCTAAAGAAATATTCTCAGATTCCCAACAAATTTCAATCAGAGATAATGCCAATAAAACGCTCTAACGACAGGCCAGTAAAGTTCTCAGTCAGACGCAGAATTCAATGTTACTAAGAATTCCTTTTGCTGTTTTAAGAATCTGACGAATATTTGTTAACTACATGACAGCAATTATGCAGTCCGAAGAAGTGGGTTCGGAATACCAATTAGATTTATAGACTTTACGTCGCTGTTATCGAGTGCTGGTCGCAGCTCCTGAAGCAGACGGTCGCTACACTTCACTCGCTAACAGCGATATTCACAGTTCTTACCTCAGTCTCTAACACATCTGTTCTGAAGATATATATTTATATATATAAATGGTTTGTGTTTTTTAAATTCGAATTATAAATAAAAGTGCTCAGAAACATGTTTTTAATGAGGTCGTTTTCTTATTTAAGAAACTCAGCGAATAAAGATATGTAGAACGTTTCGACCTCCTGGGTTATTATCAACCTGAAAACCGTGGATATACTACAGGACTTCAAACCTACTGGTGGAAAATATAGTAAGCTCTGAATTTAAAAGCCTTTTTTCCTATTTTTTATGTAAAAAACTTTTATATACAACCACTGAAATTTTTATGTATTTTTTATAGTGAGCTAAGGCTGACTGGATAAATTTGTCACTTCCGCAAGATTTTAGGGTACATATTTACCCATCTTAAACGCTAAAAAGCGACAAGGAGTTTTTTGGAATCCCGTTACTTACTGAATTTCGCTACAGATTAAAGTCCAAATTATCCGAACCACCGTTGAGCTCTTGTCGCAACTTACAGTCAGCCCGGTCATGTATTGCTTGGACTGAAGACGAGCGCATTTCATCTTGTTGGTTCCTCGAGTGACTCCAGAGGCGATGAAGCTTCGCATCCATTAGGTGCTCATGAAGATAGCTTCTGTATCCCACTCGCCTCATGGCACTCCCCGACACACGAACAGAGTGAGGCTCTGTGCCTCCCTTTATCTTAATTCTCATTTATTCCGGGATGGGGTGAGCAAGTAAGAGAAGTTCGTTTGACATTTGAGTAGCACCTTTCCGTCAATTGAAAGGAAGTTAATCTATGTATTGCACAGCTCGCAAGGAGTGCAGTCTGCAATGCCAGATGTTGTTCTGGAGTTCAACAGTGAAGAATACTTCGCTAAATTAAATAAAGATGTCTTCTAAACCATGTATATCAGTTAATAGTTCTTACTCTAGTCTACCCGTTTTATCATGGATGTACCAAAAATCAATTTCCGGATATTTTGTGCAAGAACAATTAAGATTAAATTAGGCATGAACACCCTACAGATTGAAGAACATCGTGGGTGCACTCTTAAATTCCTTTTCCCTACAGATTGATAATATGAAGACTTGACGTTATCGTACAGCGTTTCCCTCGTTTCGTTGGGGATTACTCTTAGCTCGCTTCTCAACAGCTGCACCTTGCAGACTGATGCGAAATGCTCTTAACGTCCGAGAGAAACTTTGTAAATGAAGCAAATCTCACCATAACTATAAAAACTGTTTTACTATTTATGATCAATTCTTTGTCGTATCGTAGGAGAGCATTGATGATTTTAGAGCTACAATTTAGTTACGTTTAATTCCATCATAATTGTTTTCACTTATGAACAAACCTGTATGTACGTAATTATTAAACTTATGATAAGCATCAGCATAACCCCAGACATTCGACTTGAACCAACCATGAATACTTGGAATAAGGTTTAGAAATATAAGCAATGAGGTAGCAACCAAGTTAGACCTAGAACACATGAAAACTGACTGGCACGCCGCACTTTTTACAGAAGAATACGGAGCTAATCATTTGGAAGCTGCTAAAGTTGCTGGTTGAAAGTCATCTTTACAGGCAGACGTGAGCGTGAAATGCGTATTAAATTTACTGAAATTCGACTCCCTTCAACTCTCAATTGTCATTAAAGTGGGACTGTGACAGAAGATGTTGGGTGAATTCTTGAAAAACAATCTGCATGAAACAAACACAAGCCTTTTATTATGAAACTATCAGAAATTTATCCCTTAGTTATTCTACATAATGGAATATGACCCATAGGAATATCTGATGATAACGTTCTTTAGAAACTGAGGATTGATAAGCTGATTTGCAGTTCCATGTCATAGAGAAGAATTTTTTCCTGGACATCAATTTACACCAGACTAAGATATTTTTGTAGAGATATACCTTCGATTTCCAGCATTCATTAAATTAAAATACAAGTAGTTCTTTCAGTATATTAGTATTTCGAATCTTTATAACATTTACGTAAGTTCCTATGTTTGTGCTTGCATCCACAAAATTTGTATTACCTTCTCTACACCCTGAGCGAGCATCCGTATATAAACGCGCTCTCATATTCACACACCAACAAAGGGCGATGAGAAATCCTTGCCCCTCTTAATCTCTTTAATTTCTCTGCCTAGTCTAGTTCTTATTAAGAGGTCCTTAAAATAGCGAACTGCAATTATTTTCACTAAAATGAAGATTTAAGTTTGGCTATTCTATGGTGGTCCCTGAAACTCTCAGCTCGTACGATTTTGAGCAAGCCAATGCGAGAAATGCTTCATTGAACTTTGGGTTGAACTTTATTTATCATCAAGTGTAAAGATTTTACGCATTACAACGCTTACAATGTTTTTATTTCACACCTGCACAAGTAGTAAAATTAAACATTTCAAACCTTCACTACCAAACACATCACAACAACAATGCTCCGTGTTAAATGACTATTGTGACTTGCTAAAAACGGATTCATAATATCCCATTATATCCTAAGCAATGTTCGAAGTCATATCATTCCATCTCACAACAACTACTATTAGGTCGTTGAACATTGGCGAGCATGAATGATTTTTGTCAGCACTATAGCTGTTTGACCGGCCTCTTACAGCGTTAATGACGTTTGCATACAGATGTGAAATTTTGTGGCGTGGTCATTCTCACTCAAAACCACTTACCATGAGATTTATTGGTAGGAATAGAAATCGACTTTTTTTGCACGTGTATGAATGCAGATCGTCAACGTAGAATCAATCACCTACATGGTTCTCACAAATTACGCTGAGACTCTTTTTTCCTGAAAAACAAAAGAAGCAACGCTTCATCACGGCTGTCGTAGCGTTGATTGCACAGACCGACCTTCCGATTGACAGCGTTCAGATATTATGCGGCATTAAATTCTAAAAAAACGAGCCGTCAATCCTATTGGAGTGCCTTGCTCATTGTGTCCTGGAGATGTGGGCTAATTCAGCTCAGCGGAAGAAAACTGAGTTTATCAGGGAGTTTTTAATTAACTCACTCTGCAATACCGAGCAAACACTTCAACTCTCATTAATTCGGTACCGTGTTCGAATTGTCCGATTGATTGCATATTAATTATTCATAGGATGTCAGTTGATTTTGCTCCCATTTGATGAAGCAGGAAGTTTGTGGAGGCTGTCGGTGAGTGCTCGGCAATGATCGCTCTTGCATCAGCTGAGCTCATGATCCACTCCATTCATGCTGATGTGCCCGTCCGTCTGAGTCCTCGATTCTAGAATGATTCCTTGTCTCGACAGATGAAAATTCTCAGCTTCAAGACCATTTGCTGGGCTCCAACGCCTGTGGCAATTACCACTTCATTTGTTACCACTTCATTTGTTACCACTTCATTTGAAACACTTCATTTGTCACCACTTCATTTGTGACACTTTATTAAATGTTCGCTCCACATCTGCTCCAGCTCACATTGATAAAAACTGGTGACTTGAGCAAGAAATGCGCAATACCTCGGGTGAGACGGTGGTTGCATGTTCTCTCAGCCGCACCACGGTTTGCAGACGTCGGTGTTCGTGAAGAGACATGGTCACTGGGCTTCTTTTGATCAGCAACGTTCTTCAAAAATATTTAGCTCACAAATTCCAAGTCATGTTTTTAGTTCAATATTTCTAGTAAGACCAGCATAAACTGTTGATCGCTGTGCAAATACTTTCATTACTTTTTTAAGTTTGGTATTGGTGGTGGGATATTGAATTACCGACTTTTGGTTGTAAATTTTTATATTACTATAATGTAAGTTGGACGGAACAGATTAACGAAAAGCTAACAATGGTCGCCTGTCCCAATTACAAGCTGAAGAGGATCAACCCAACAAATATCAAGGACTGGAACTTTTTAAAAATGCCAGGAAATAAATAATTAGGCCCCCTAATTTTTAGAACGAAACATTATTATATTCTGCACAACCTTTCTAATGATTAGAAATTATTACAGCTATGTATAACCAGCGACCATCTTCGCTACCAAACGCTCGCACACAATGGCAATGGAAAATTCAGATTAGAACATGAAATAATAATCATCACAATATCCAAATTTAAGTCACCGAGACCTCAACGTCTGTAGAAGAGTGCTCATTAAGGACATTAAACGCATCAACCGAAGATGAAATAACGATTTCATGATATGTGAAATGAACCAATCAAAATATCGTGAATTTTGCCAGATGAAGACATTGGAGAGAAAAGTACGTAAATGTCAAATATTTAGAATGACATCACACAATTCCGTTAGATGAAGACATTTGAAATAAAGGAAAGCAATTATCAAATATCCTGAATGCCGTCGCCTAATTCCGCTATATAAAGACATTGGAGAGAAAATTAAGCAAATGTCAAATGCATAACTTGAATCTCTTCACATAGTTCCCTTAAATGAGGACATTTGAAACAAAAGAAAGAATATGTCCGATCTCTTGAATACCATCATTAAATTGCCCTACATGAAGAAATTCGAAACAAAAGAAAGCAAATATCAAACATCTTGAATACCATGGCACAATTCCACTACATGAAGAAATTCGAAACAAAAGAAAGCAAATATCAAACATCTTGAATACCATGGCACAATTCCACTACATGAAGAAATTCGAAACAAAAGAAAGCAAATATCAAACATCTTGAATACCATGGCACAATTCCACTACATGAAGAAATTCGAAACAAAAGAAAGCAAATATCAAACATCTTGAATACCAAGGGACAATTCCACTACGTGAAGACATTCGAAACAAAAGAAAGCAAATGGAATCTCACCCGCCTCGCCCGTCACCGCGCTCGGCGTGTGTTGCAATTAATACGGTGAGGGCAGGACGCGGCTCATAACGTCTGTTCCGCTGCGAGGCTGCCTCGGATTTCCCCGTATGAATTACTGCGCCCCTAGTTCCGTGCGGAAGCTAGTTGAATAATATCCATAAATTAAATTACTCCTATTCCCGCAGGTCGGGTCAAGGTAGAGAGGTGTATGGGCTAAACAAATGGAGAACTGTTTCAAATGCTAGGATGATTTGGACTACGTTTTTTGTGAATTGTGTGATGAAGAGTTTGTCTCAGCTATCTAACAGTTATTGTTTGATTAAGGGGAAAACAAAATGCGTTTTTTCAGAAGGTGTCGTCCACAGAGCTGACTTTGAAATGAATTTCTGCAGAAACAAAATTATTTTGACAGCGCTGCTAGATTTTGCATTTACTGTTTAACATCTTAAAATTTGAGCATTTTTGTAAATGGTAAAAGTAAAACTTGAGAATTTTTACCACGAAATACTAATAATCATTGCTAACATGTCATCAAATTGCTCTAATTTCAGTAGAGTTTTTAAAAGACGTAAGAAAACATTTCTTGTGCATGTAAAGAAACGCAGTTTTGAATATCTTGGAACCTTCATTACTGCTTGATATTCTAGTGATTATTATTATTATTATGTGACATTTTTTATACTTCGTGTATCAGTGAACGCCTTGGTAAATTCATTCCAACGATTTTTTTAGGACGCAGCAAACTTTAATTAGTCTACACTAGCCCGCGCTTTCGAGACTCAATTTACTTTAGACAGCTTCGACTTGTTGTGAACCCTCTTGTCTTATCGTATGACTTATTTTATGGACCCTCTTCCTGCACAAGCGCGTATCTAGTTTGCATTATAAGCTTTTTTAGATTTTTCGGCACTCCAAATAACAAAATAATAACTGCAATATTCACATGTTTATAATGAACGCACCTGTAATGATGTTTAGTGCGTTAGAGTAATTCATACTAAACTTGTAATTTATACTAAATCCGTGCTTGTATTACCAGCGGATTGCAAAATATACATTTGAACATGCTGACAGATGAAGTGAATTCCGCCGAAAGCTTTATCTAATACGCATTTGGTTTTGCTCTGTCTTTATTTTTGTTTTGCTTGTCCTTGCTTTTGTTTTGCTGTGTATCATACTTGTTATTGTTTTGGTCTGTACTTGCTGTTGTTTTGCTGTGGATCATACTTGTTTTTGTTTTGCTCTGTACTTGCTTTTGTTTTGCTGTGTATCATACTTGTTTTTGTTTTGCTGTGTCCTTGCTTTTGTTTTGCTGTGTATCATACTTGTTTTTGTTTTGCTCTGAACTTGCTTTTGTTTTGCTGTGTATCAAACTTGCTTTTGTTTTGCTCTGTACTTGCTTTTGTTTTGCTGTGTATCATACTTGTTTTTGTTTTGCTGTGTACTTGCTTTTGTTTTGCTGTGTATCATACTTGCTTTTGTCTTGCTGTGTACTTGCTTTCATTTTGTTGGATCCTTGCTGTGTCCGAAGAGCTTGAGTTTGTCGTACAATCAAGGCACAGAGAGCGAAAGATACCTCCAGTAACCAGGCTATTATTACACGACGTATCATACTAAGACCACGCTCTCTGGCATGATAGATTGCATCTGCAATTTTTAACCAGGACGTCAGAAAAGGTAAAATAAGAAAATTTGAAAAGGTAAAATAAGTAAATGGTAATGGAAATCATTCCCATAAAAACTTTTGGAAAGATTAATGGAAAATACTTTTATTTTATATACGAGTACAATACAGCGTGTAGTATTAACATCGAAAATTGGATCAAGAAGACCGCTAATTTCTCCCTACGTGAACGTGGACGACTTAAATTATCTGGGATACGGAAACGACAAATTGTCTCCCGGTGCGTATATTACTGAAAACAGAGGGTTCAATTCTGCCCTACGTTAGCACTGAAGGCAGTCATGGACCTGTGACAACCAAGCAAGCACGTAAACAAACATGATAACCACAGTTTTAAAAATACATAAATATGGCATCTTCTATCTTTTGGCATAGATTTGGCATTTTTCTATGTTTTAATTTGGAGGAAGCTACTTCTTTCTACTATTTGTTTATTGAAATAACAATGTCTCGTGGTCCAGGGACGAATGACTTCACTCTACTCTACGATATTTTAATTTGCAGGGAACTACTTCTTTCCGATACGAGTTTATTGAAACAACAATGTCTCGTGGTCCAGGGACGAAATGACGTCACTCTACTCTACGATGTTTTAATTTGCAGGAAACTACTTCTTTCTAGTATTTGTTTATTGAAACGACAATGTCTCGTGGTCCAGGGATGAAATGACTTCACTCTACTCTACGATGTTTTAATTTGCAGGAAACTACTTCTTTCAACGATTTGTTTATTGAAACGACAATGTCTCGAGGACGAAATGACTTCACCGGTGCAAGCTTCAAAACGCAATTCGCAGGTGAGCAGAGAACCTCATGAGAAGCTCCCTGTACGTCCCAACTGGAGATTGGAATTGATTTGTTCTCTTGAAATTGATCGAATTTACTCCGCTCGCCTATTGCTCTTCGTATTGAGTTTACGCTCTCCTATCGCTTTTTCAGGTGCGAAAAAGAATTCAAAGCCTCACTTTGACCACACGTAAATTAGCTAGACCAAAATAGTTTGTAAATGAGGTGAAAAATTTTCACACAAGTTATTAAAATATTAAAGTACATAGAAGTACTGAGAAATTTATAAATTTTGATTCAAAGCCTAACTTTGACTTTGCAAGCAAATTAGCTAGACCAAAGCAGTTTATAAATGATGAGAGAAATTTTCACACAAGTTAGAAAGAATATAAAAGTACATAGATGTAATGAGAAATTTTCAATCCAATCCTCGCAAAGCCAGCCGTTGTTTCATGGAAATATAATCCTGTGATGATGACGTTGTGAGCTCTCTAGTGAAGAATGCAGAACAAAACTTAGAATTAAAATTAAAAGAATTAATTAGCCTATTGAAGGACTAGTCTACTTTAGCACTCTGGAGGCAATCTGTGCAAACTCCATCAAGAAAAACATTCACTGTTCCCTATTCCAAGTTTTGCTGAAAATTGATGATTTGTTTTTCGAATTAATCGCAGAGCGGGAGTCTGAAACGTTTTCTTAGTAAGATGAATAATTTAATTAGAATTTTCTTCATTTTTAAGTTTCTGAAATTTGGGCCAATGATGAAAAAATACAGCAACGCAAATGCTTGGATCTGGGAGAGCTGTAATATCAGCCTGTTTGCTTCCAAAAATAATTTTTCAGAGGTTTTTATGCAAATTTCTTTTGTTTTGCTTCCCCCGCAGCTATTGAGAAAACTCTAAACAACATAAAATGTTTCGATTTCATTCACTATATTGATCCGGACATCCATTATGACTCTAAAGTCTCCATCAGAAATAAAAATGTTTTCTTGTTTCGCCTCTCACTTCATCAGCTCCGCATGAAATTCCATATTTCTCTGAATTCAAACTGTTTTAATTGGTTCTGACTATTCTTGTCTATCCAACTCTGATCATACATAATTCTGCACTCAGTTTGCTGTTTTGTGCAAAGTAATATTTACAATTATCCCCTGTACTATTTCTTCGTTTTTCCAGGCAAACCCGGCTCACGTTTACACGAGTTTCTACCATAAACCCAGACTTTTTCCGAAGAAATTCTATTCGCGCAAATGGCAAAACTTATAATGTAAACACTAGAGATACAGTGGCGCCTGTCGGTGTTCTATTTTCAGCGAGCGCTTCTGTGTCAATTCCGTTGACCCGCGCTGATTTCATCACTCAGGACACAAACAAAAACAAGCGGCGCACGTGCATATTTTCCGAACCTGAAAAGACCAGTTCTGCAAAAACGGCAGGGCGATGAACTCCGGTGAACCACGAGTTCCAAATATACCGCAAAGTCAGTAATAACTTTACTCGCTAAATACCCAGGATGTGATGAATCACAGTTCTGTTAAACACTCAGCGATAAGCAAATCGCAACATTTTTTTATTATTACTATTATTTTTATTCATAATATTATTACAGTAACTTTAGAGAGCGTCCGAGTGCGTTCCACACTCACCGTTACCCAGTTAATAAAAGCAACGCAAATATATGGCAACAGCAGAAGCGCTATCTCACTTGGGCCAAAATCGGAACTTGGTCTGGCGCGGTTGTCATGACAACCCGAGGCCCTTGTTCTGGTATCGTCTCCAGCATCTCCTTGGCATCAAAGGAGCGCAGCAGCCCTGCCTGCCTTGATGAACATCGCGGCCTGCGTGGCTTAGCGGCTGTAGCCAATAACAAATTATGTTCCATACCCTTCCTTCACGCGGCCTAGCGGCTGCAGCCAATAACAAATTATGCTCCATATCCTTCCTTCACGCGGCTTAGCGGCTGCAATCAATAACAAATTCTGCTCCATACCCTTCCTTCACGCGGCTTAGCGGCTGCAATCAATAACAAATTCTGCTCCATACCCTTCCTTCACGCGGCTTAGCGGCTGCAATCAATAACAAATTGTGCTCCATACCCTTCCTTCACGTGGTTTAGCGGCTGCAATCAATAACAAATTCTGCTCCATACCCTTCCTTCACGCGGCTTAGCGGCTGCAATCAATAACAAATTATGCTCCATATCCTTCCTTCACGCGGTTTAGCGGCTGCAATCAATAACAAATTCTGCTCCATACCCTTCCTTCACGCGGTTTAGCGGCTGCAATCAATAACAAATTGTGCTCCATACCCTTCCTTCACGCGGTTTAGCAGCTGCAATCAATAACAAATTGTGCTCCATACCCTTCCTTCACGCGGTTTAGCGGCTGCAATCAATAACAAATTCTGCTCTATACCCTTCCCTCACGCGGTTTAGCGGCTGCAGCCAATAAAAAATTCTGCTCCATACCCTTCCTTCACGCGGTTTAGCGGCTGCAATCAATAACAAATTGTGCTCCATACCCTTCCTTCACGCGGCTTCGTGGCTGCAATCAATAACAAAATCTACTTCCATGACCTTACTTCATGAAATGATCATGACGGCCTTCGTGGTTACAGTCAATAACGAAGTCTATGATCTGAATAACATCCCTTCACTTAGCGAACACGACGGCTTTGATTGCTGTAATCAACAACAAAGTCTGTGATCTCAATAACATCCCTTTAATGAGCATGAAGGCCTTAATTGCTGTAATCAACAACAAAGTCTGTGATCTCAAAACATCCCTTTAATGAGCATGAAGGCCTTGTTTGCTGTAATCAACAACAAAGTCTGTGATCTCAATAACATCCCTTTAATGAGCATGAAGGCCTTGATTGCTGTAATCAACAACAAAGTCTGTGATCTCAATAACATCCCTTTAATGAGCATGAAGGCCTTGATTGCTGTAATCAACAACAAAGTCTGTGATCTCAATAACATCCATTTAATGAACAAGAGGGCTTTGGTTGATGTAATCTATAACGAAGTCCAAATCTTGCATAACTTTTCTTCACGTGATGGATATGGCAGTCGCAGGGGTTTATTGACCGCAATCAATAATGAGGCTTTTGAGATTGCCGTCATGACATTCCTTGATGGGAATGTCAACTTCATGGCACGATAGATATCATCCGTGGCAAAGTTCTTCGTTTTAAAATTTGCTGAAAAACGTTTTATGGCTGATGAATATAAATTTTTTTCCTATAATAATAACACATCTGTGAACTTTTTTCAAGTTAATCGTAGGTAGATATTCAGACCCTCACCTGGTACTCCCAACGCAGATTACATTGGTATCTAACGGCTCATAGCGAGCGTAAAAGCTTCATTTTTCATTCGCATATCCGTCTCAAAAATCATCGATTTAAATGAGATCAACATCTAACTGCAAAAATTACCGAAATATGGTCTGTTAAACAGTTTAATTGTGTATTCACTGAATGAAAACTTAGAATATAAAAAGGATATGAATTTTTATTTTGGGGGGGGGGGGCGGGGAGGGGGGGAGGATTGTGGATAGTAGCCCATGGAGTACTTTGGGAAACGCAGTCTATAGGACTTAAGAGAATTTCTCATAGCAAAATTGAGAACAATCCTTGCATTTTGGGATCAGTTCTATTCAGAGGATAATACATCGTCTTTGCTTAATAAATTAACTCCCAATCGGAAGGGGCGGCAAGAGAAAACAATTATAGTTAGTTGAATAGTCGGTCGCTGTCTGGAAGTAATTCGGCCGGACGCTCCTTGTAAAAAAAATTTGAGGGCGATCCTGCCTACCACTAGGTCATTGCATAAATATCACCTCGGCTTCGAACAGATTGATATATATAATTGGCTGAATCACTGGTGTTTTGAGGTCTTGTTGCTTGTGTAATTAATTTTTAAGGAAAATTCTTATATAAATTAGTGCTTGTTACGGCCGTATCCGGAGAAAAATACGGCAAAATTTCCAATTTTGACCGGTGTTTTCTGTCAGCAAACTCCTGAATTTTGCCGTGAGTTATTCTTAATGGCAGAACGTGGAAGGTGACGTCCAAACCAGCCAATAAGCAAACACGCCAAGTTCATTAGCATTTAATGAGTATGCTGATAGATGAGCAAGTGAAGCATGAAGTCCAGGTGAAATACATAAAGACATGAAACTTTGGTTGTTATGTTTCGCTTGACGTCACAAAACAACTGATCTTCGTGAGTGTCGTAAGTCTCCCAATGCGCAGGTATTCGGTCGATTATATCTTGTGAACATGCGGGAAGGTTTTTTTCAATAAACGATAACGACGAAAAAAAAAATAAATCAACGCAATAATTAAGATTAATGCGTTACATAAATGAACAGCAATCGCACTGCTGTAAACTCGGCACCTATCACAGCGTGCTGCTGATATAATTTGCAACATAAAATATGTGCGATCCAAGCCAGAGTTTGGCTCGCGCAGATGTGAGTGCATGTGTGTGCGTTGTGTGGGGAGAGGACGGTAGAGGACGTTTCCACCACGGTAGAGGACGTTTCCACCTCGGTAGAGGACGTTTCCACTCGGTAGAGGACGTTTCCACCACGGTAGAGGACGTTTCCACCACGATAGAGGACGTTTCCACCACGGTAGAGGACGTTTCCACCACGGTAGAGGACGTTTCCACCACGGTAGAGGACGTTCCACCACGGTAGAGGACGTTTCCACCACGGTAGAGGACGTTTCCACCACGGTAGAGGACGTTTCCACCACGGTAGAGGACGTTTCCACCACGGTAGAAGACGTTTCTACCACGGTAGAGTACGTTTCCACCACGGTAAAGGACGTTTCCTCTACCGTGGTATGAACACTCATGGCCAGCGCTTGCGCCTAATATATCTCTGTGTCAAAAATTGTCTTGCTGCCTTGTATTGAGCGGGTCGAGTAGCTGTCTAGCTGTCAAACTTCCATAACCCTACCGAGTTTTGATTAAACAAAACAGGAACTCTTTTCTAGTAAATTGTCTATGATATATTTGCTTTCAGTCCACAAAAAGATGTTGAGAAACGTACTCTCCGTTTTAATGGAATGTGATTTCATGTACGTTGATTTCTTCTTAATGAGAAAATTCAGAACTTCAAAGAAAAGTTCACAGATTCACGTGCAGCGAACCATTTGGATACTGCTCCAAAATTCACTGTTCTACGTTCTGTGGTGTATATATATGAAATAAGGTCAATATTCATGTTTTCGAGGAGTTCAGTCTTTCATGCAGCCTGGAAGATCGTGTTCCTCTCACTCTGCCAGCGAGTACCGCGCTTTCAAGTCAAATACGTCACATCGTTTTTGGCAATTTATTTCCTTGACGAGCAGGTCTGACAGGGAAATGTACCTGTTGAGAATTTTTGATACATGAGTACACAGTATAAGGAATGGGCAAAAAAATATCCACTCTTTTAATTTCAATAACTGTTTTTCTGTTCAGCAGAAGAAATAACCACCATAGGGAAGCTCATGACTGCTACTACCATGAAGTTGTATTTTATGCTCTATTTTCAAGTTTCTCACTCTCTCACCTTAGAATCAGCCGCTAAATCTTCACAAACGCAAGTTTCTCGTGGAAGAAATGTCACGTATAAACTGAAAGGCTGAAGCAATCAGAAGGTTCCGCAGGTTTGCTGCCTTTGTACCGCCTTGTGTAACTGTTTGATAGACTCTCGACTGGTGGACAGCAGGAGACACTCTTCATTATAGAAACAGAGTTAGACGACGTCAAACAGGAAGAAGTGCAGCTAGCTTTGGAATTGTGAATCCTATGATAGAAAAAGATGACCCAGTGTAACTTTTTCGCCGGAGCATGCATGCTTTTCGCCGCCCAAGCGATTTAATTACTTGGAAGGCGAACACATGCATGCCGGTGGCGAAAAGTTAGACTGAGGACGCTCGTTCAACCAGAAAAATCTCTGCTTTCCGATAGGGTGTGTTCATTTTCTCTGACGACCCCCCAAAAAAGGCTATTGCAATTTAAAGAAAGTACAATTTTTTCGGCCGCCCTGTTTGCCGCTCTTCAAGTGTTCATAATATACTGTATAAGTGAAAGAAATTTTTCACGATTTGTGAATCGTATTTTGCGGATAAAGTTCTTAATTCCAGAATTCCGTTACAGATTTTTACATTTTTATTTTTGTGTATTTTTTCTGACCATGAGCTAATAAACAAAAAAATGCAAATTATAAACGACCAGCTTCCCTTGAAATGAAATGCTCATCCCGTACAACGAACAACTAGAATAATTACATCAATCTTACCAAAAGATGCTACGCAGAAAACCTAATATTTTCGCATAGGAAATACCTTCGTTGTCGTTGAATTTTTCACTCATTCGCCCCACCTGAGGGACGGTACAAATTCATGGTTATTTAAAAAAACCCAAGAGACTATTCCTCCGTCAATGACCGAGCGAGGCGAAAAAATACCGCGACTTTAATTAAGACCTGAAATATCCCTTCCAGGAACTTTCTGCTCTAATCGAAAGAAAGGTCAGACCGTTTTAAAGGTGGCCGTTAGGCAGGCAAAATGAAGCACTTGCTGCCGATGCGAACGAGCGGCAAGACAAAGCGATCCGTCAGTCGATGGACCGTCTGTGTGTATTTTAAGGAAGGATTAAGGCGGGAAATGGGCGAGAGACTCATCACGCCGTTCAAATTAGCGCGCCTCATTGTCGCTGCCTCGCTCAAATCGCGGCGACCACCGCAACAAATGCGGTAACGACTCATCATAGCTTTCTTCGGCCCGATGCTCACTTTTTGGGATCGTGAAAGAAATCCATGACGGGGCTTCTTTATCTCTGAGTCATGCCTGGAGATTGGAAATGATTAGTACCGGTGATGTGCTGGTGTTGTACTGGTATACTGAGCAGATGTACTTACACTATTCTGATGTACTGGTGTTGTACTGGTATACTGAGCAGATATACTTGTACTATTCTGATGTACTGGTGTTGTGCTGATATACTGAGCAGATGTACTTGAACTATTCTGATGTACTGGAGTTGTACTGGTGCTGTACACATGTACTGGTGTTGTACTGGTATACTGAGCAGATGTACTTGTACTGTGCTGATGTGCTGGTGTTGTCCTGGTGCTGTACAGATGTACTGGTGTTGTACTATTACTGTGTAGATGTACTGGTACTGTGCAGATGTACTGATGTTGTATTGGTACGGTGCAGATGTACTGGTGTTGTACTGGTACTGTGCAAATGTACTGTTGTTGTACTAGTACTGTGCAGATGTACTGGTGCTGTGCAGATTTACTAACATTTTGGTAGGTTAGGGTACTTTCGTACAGCCGGAATCTAAAAATGACATCGCCTGTACACTCACACCGGAAACCAACCAAATTCCGACTCGCCCAAACTCACATAGACTTCTGCTCCGAGATGCAACGGGAGAGATTGTCGACGTGCGTCGTTCTGATTTTTCGGTGATAATTTCATGAATAACCATAAAATGAGCATGTAAATTTTTCTTTTTCAAAATGTTTTGCTTTGTTCATCTTTTAAAAAGATTGCAATCACAGCATTTTTTCACTTGTCGTCGTATTTTTGTTGTTGTTGTTTCCTGCTAAATTATTATTGGTACTCTTCTCATTTTTTCGGCCTTCATGTGTTTGATACCACTTAAATTCACTGTTGCTGGGATTTAGCCTACGTACATAATTCAATTTATGGTAATTTCAGTTCGCGCAAAAGTCGACTTGCGTCAGTGAGATGAGATAGAACCAATACAACACATGGCCGCGTATTCGGACTATCAAAATTCCATTAAATGAGCTTGAAACTAAAGCACTTATCCTCAAGCGTTAAAAATGCAAATTAATTCACAAGCGGAGACGTACTTCCAGAGACAGACAAGGCTATGAACATATATTAAAACCGTTGCTCCTATTCATATATCATTCATTATTTATTTCTCAGCAGGACAAGGTGGTGAGTACGGCTCTGGGGCAAAAATTAAACTTTATTGGAGAAGTTTAATAAAACAACTTATTTCTTCCAACAGCAGTAGTATGAGTATCAAAATGACGAAAAAATATTTGTAAGTCATAATAACTGGGTAGCGACAAATGTGACGTCAGCTAACGTTCAACGAAGTTGTTGCGTTACGTCTCCAAGTAAAATTTCTAGTTTAAAAGTTTACATTCAGTAAAGTCTGGAACAATTTACGTAGCAGTAATGACGGCAGAGGAAAATCGTCGGTCGACTTTGATACGGTATATTCGTTTTTTCCATTAGGCAGATTTTCCAACAGTTTACGGACCATACGGTATGAGAAAATTTAGGACGCGCTATGAAGACCTCTCGTTATCAAAGTTTCTCACTTCGACCGTGGTCTTCTTAAACAAAGTAGTCAGGCAGTGGGAGAGATCTCGGCAGCAAGTGCCGTTGTGCTCCTCTATTATTTTGTTCCTTTTCCTTTCTTTCGCTTACATTTTTGTTTAAACGGTGCCGTTATTATTTCATTTTGATTATTTACGGAATGCATGTTCGTGCTCCTGACCAGTCCAGTGATTAGTTCTAGTAAAGCCCGTTGGTGGGCTTTCAAGGTTTTGCCTTGATGGCGTATTAACCTTAACCTCAAGCTTTAACGTGCCCAAGGGCCACTTAACCTTAAACTTTAACGTGCCCAAGGGCCACTTAACCTTAACCTTAAACTTTAACGTGCCCAAGGGCCACTTAACCTTAACCTTAAACTTTAACGTGCCCAAGGGCCACTTAACCTTAACCTTAAACTTTAACGTGCCCAAGGGCCACTTAACCTTAACCTTAAACTTTAACGTGCCCAAGGGTCACTTATCCTTAACCTTAAACTTTAACGTGCCCAAGGGCCACTTAACCTTAGCCTTAAACTTTAACGTACCCAAGGGCCACTTAACCTTAAGCCTTAACGTGCCCACGGGACAATTAACCTTAGAACGCGCCTTAAGGCCATTTAACTGCTTGAGTAGACTAGGGTAATTCGTAACCTTAATCGCATGCCTACGCTGGACTGGCACCTAATACTGATTTCCTCTTAAAATCTCTAAAAGCCGTAGGGCTCTTCTTCGGCATAAAATAAAGTGAGTACTTTACGAAATTTGCCTCTTAAACGAAAATGAAAATTGGCGAAAAGTTCTCAATACGATTATTTCCTCGAATTGAATTTCTTTACTCTTCTTTAGGAAGAATCAACCTTCCATGTAATCTCCTGCCGCCTCTGTTGCATCGGCGTATGTTGCTGGTTTTAATGTCTTCACCTTGTTGGAAAGAGCAAGGCCAAAATAAAGTTTAAGCCTTAGTTTCGTTTCTCGGTAAGAGTTAACTCTGAAATGGTGTAATCTGTTGTCATACGTTCCACATTACATGAACCTAGTTATTTATTAGATCTTTAATCTATTGATGAATTTTTTACAGTTGTGTTGGTGCGTTCGCGCTCGCAAGTTCCTTGTTCTCGTTTCTCGTTCCTGTTGACTTCGAGAACTGCGACGCGCCGTATAGCCGAAGAATTCTTCTTAATAAAAGGATAAAGATTCTGTAAGAGTCGTTCTTATCTTGTTCCAACAACGGTATATGAGTTTTTCTGGCACAGACCTTCAAATTTGAGCTTACCCCAAGTAAAATTCGAGCATCGATCGCCTAGCAGTCCTGATGGGGGGTCAGACGCTCAGTCTCGACTGCTGGGCTGTTGCAAAACTTACGTTGTTAGGACGTCACTCCTGGGAGCCGAGCCGCGTTGTCACTAAATACAATGCGCTCGGGAAAGCTGTTGGAAAAATTCCAATGAGGCAAATGGATTTGGACAGATCGACCACTTTTGAATAGGAGTTAATTTCTCCCCTCTTCTAGGTACTTGATTTTTATTTATTAAAAATTGATTTTGTTTTCAGGAGTTTGGTTATTATCTAGCGGAACTTGACTTCAACTCAGGGGTGAGTAATTTTCACTTTGAAAAATTTCAGTTTTCATTGTAGTGAGCCAATTTTCACTCTGAGTAACTTGAGGTGCACTTGTGTGAACTTTATTTCCGTTTAGAAGTGGTTTAGTTTCCCTAAAAAACATGAATTTCAATTAGAGAAATTGATTTTTATTTTAAACCAACCTGGAATTCCTTTGCAGGGAAAAGCCTGAAAATGGTAGAGTAGCAGAAAAAGTTGAAAGCCTTTTCAAAGCTTAGCTCATTCTACAGAACGGATTATATTTATTTATTCCGTTAGTCGTTTTTCCCTTCATATTTAAAATATCATACGGAATAGCAAAATTAAGAGTCATGTTTTGCATCAGACTAGCCGAGATAGTCAAAGCTTCATGGAACCGACTGTTCCAACACGACGTTGGCTGGTACTGCAGAACCAAGTTTTCAAAAATAGCCATTTAAAACTTATCGAAATAACTTCCAGGAGTTTCCAAGAAAGCATCAGGAACATTTAAATCATGTTGAAATAAAAACCGTTTTTGTCGAGGTTGTATCACGGGATGTTCTGCTCCTAAGTTTTTCCAAGAAAACATAAAAACGTTAAAATTCTAGTTAAAATACCAACCTTTTTTTGCCAAGGTTTTCACTGGATATTCGACTCTTAAGGTTTTCCAGTAAAATTTCAACGACGTTTTGCAATTTTAATCAGATGGTGATTCACATGATGTAATAAAAACCTTCTTAAGGGTAATGCAAAACCGTGCAATAAGAGCTGAAAAGAAGCCCCTGGCACTAGAACTCTTCGTTACCCACGGGATTCTTCTCTCGCATCGAATTTTTCAGAATTTTCATCTTTGATTCTCTTCGGTGGAACATACCAACATTTGGTGAGTAAGTCAGTGGAATAATAAAAATTTTCACTGGCACGAATGCAGTGATGGAAAAGACGCAACCGGATGATAGTTAAAGACGTTATTCTTGACTTCAAGCCTGACACGGAAGAAATTCGATTTAAATGCTATGTTTGCCTCTAAAATTACGAAGCTCGCAAGGGAGAAATAGCTAATTGCAGAAGGAGGGTCGTCATAATTCTGGAGTTCTTCACGAGACGGAATAATTGCTCCACAAGCAGAGAGACGCAGGGCTAATAGCAGAAAACTCGAATTTCCACACACTTCAAAGTCTCCCCTGAATCCAGATATCAAGAAAACCAACAAAAAATTATTTCTAATTCTATAGCACTTGTATTGTGATATACAAGTTTCTGGACGCCAAAACTACTCCTGTGAAATAGAAGAAGAATAAAAACGTATTGAAAATTTCTTGTTCAAAAAGCTATTGGTGTTGAAGCAAAGTTTACATTTGTGCATGAAATGTTTTGAGTAAAGAAATCAATATCTCATAATTCCTCAACGGCCATAGGTACGATAAATCACGAGTATGTTCTCGTTTCAGTAAGAATATGTAAGATTTTCCGAACGTGTTCGTCTCACCAAAAAAATCCATTTCGCAGCTGAACTTATTTTTCTGAGCCGTAGCGGTAAATTGTCACTGGAATTTCTCGTGACAAAATCCGCTGCTGCTCTAATGCACGACGTATAAAGTTGACATCAATATGAATTCATGCAAGGAGTAATGGACGAAAGATACGGTACTGACTGCTGGAAGTCAAGTTACTAACTCTTCAATAACGGTGTGGAAATAAGGAGCATCGAATAAGATTGAAATTGAGCAAGACAAAAGTCCATACAAAGGTTCAATAGGATATTATCGAGGGTTCTAACACGTTAAAAAAAGCCTCAGGTCTCGCAATGGTCACCAAGGCTGCTCAGCAGTCGCGATTAAAAAGTAAATGTGAATTATTTAAACACAAAATGTAAGTCTTTATCCAAATAATGTCAGCGTTATTTACGCTGTGGAGATGAAAATTGGAAATCTTTTAAAATATTCATAAATAAACTTCCCGGATAGTTCACTTGTTTTGTACTAAGACATCAGTGATTTTGGGACACAGGCGCATCTTATTTCGTAACATAGACGCTAGTTATATCCTAACCGACACCCATTATTTCCTAGCAGATTCCAGTCATTTAGAAACACAGATACCTCTTATTTAGTAACGTATGTAGACACCAGTTATTCCATAAAATTTATACCATCTATGCACGTAACATACAAATCTGTTCTCACCGTATTTCCTAAAAAAATACAAAAAGATTGTTAATTCGCAATTACTACTAATGAAGCTTGCGCTAACTCAATGAAACCTGCGCTAAATAATTACCTAAAAAGTGGATAAAAATCCTTATAAAGCAGAGTGAGTCAATTTCTTTGCTGAAAAAATTACACATGCTGTTTGAATTTTGTTTTAAGCCAAGGAATTTTTCCGCACCGTGTATACGGTCAAATAAATAATTTTGCTCTTCATCATAGAGCGAGAATCAGATTTTATAAAGCCGGAAGAAAGTCTCGATAAAAATTGTTACGAAAAAATCAAGGAACGAAATTATAATTTCAAATCTTACTGCTGATTCAGAGCTTTGTGGCGAACACGAGGAAGAAAATGCGTTGGTGCCATTCCTACCTTTCTTCTTTTCACTAACTCGACTTCTAAACGCACACGCCCTGGCGTGCACAGCTACTGAGTCTGTGTGCTGCATCTGCTCAAAAAAATAAACTCAAAACGCCATGCGGACTTTATGATGCTGGTGTTGCTGCCAACATCGTGAATAATAAGTAAGAAAAGTTTTCTTTATATAGGTGATAAATTATTCAGGCGAGAAAGAACAAAACTTGGCTCCCAGGAGATGAAAGTTGGCTCCTGCTGAAGTTTTTGCGAAATGTTATTTCTTCAACAATAGATGTTGTGTTTTGGTTTACACAATGATAATTTTGCATGAAAAATGCAATGCAATAAGTAGAATACGATGAACAACTGCAGCCGTGATGTACGATTTTCATGTGAAGAAAAACATGATCGGATTTTCGTCCTCCAAACTTTACTTTGTTATTTTAGATAGTCAAAGTTACTTCATTGCCTCAGAAGTCATTCATAAAACCTCAATCTTAAATAAAGGCGCGAGTGCAGTACCTGAAGCTGAGGGTAAAATTGCTTTTGAGAGCCTTTTTGACCTTAGGAATAACAGATCCTAAACGTTTTACGCTCTGACTGTATGCATTGACTCACTCCCCAGTGTTTTCCAGGTAGTTTTGCTAGAAAAAGCGCAATTTTCATTCGAAAGATATTGGGCGTGTTGACTGAACTTCTCGTAGCGGAACTCATAAATAATTAAAATTTGCCTCAGCCAATTGCAATGTCGGCAATAAATCTGCTTTTGTCTTAAGCTTCAGAAATTTTGACCGGCGTAGCACAAAGTTCTTAATGAGCGGATCTGTGCAACGGATTTCCCCACCTCACAAATCTGAACACAACATTGGAGTCACGAGTATTATACGATAGATAAATTAGTCTGGCGTGTCTAAGTGAAGAATCAACTTTTGAAAAATTCAAGAGGTAGCGCACACTTTCAATAGCATCCATATTTAAGGAGTATACAAGAAATAATGATACAAAATTCTTCTTTCTTCTTTTGAATCTTTTGAATTAGTAAGCACCTAATTAGATGATTTATGTGATATGTTGCACCACGTTTTTCAATCCTGTCAATTTGAAGAGATGCCTGCTCTCGAACGTGTAACAATATGTTACTTGTCGGCTACTTGCTTGCATGCTCGGTCTCTCCCTTCCTTATATCAGTGCTAAAAAATAATAAATTAGCGTCACCGATTGAAAGTTAGTAATAACAATAATACGATCATGAGCGTTTTGTTTACCAGTAAGGTGACACCAAGTAAAGTAAAAGCCTGAACACTATGACTGCAAATTTCCCTTTTAGGATTACAATTTGTTTCTAAGAAAGTATTCGTTTTGTGTCTGTATCTGAAGAATTGATATCTCAAAAGATAATGGACAGAAAAGATTAGGGAAAAATTGGAGGGGAAGGTTGGACAGGTAGGAATAATGGTATAAAAATATCTCGGGTCGTCCAATAATGAATGTTATCATACATTCAGCAACGAAATTAAATAATCACCGTGCCACACAACCAACTTAAAATCAAATAAACATAACCCTTTTTGGCAGCCTAGGTACGCTAACAATCACTAAAACATCATTATATGGCATAAAAAACACTGAACACACACGACTAGCAAACACGGATCTGACCCAATAGAAAGGAGCGAACATGCGGCTTGCTGCAGTATTTTATCGCGTCATTCGGCGCATGTTTAGCAGCGCCGCCATTTGGTGCAGCGGTTCTCCGGCCTCGTAAAGCTCACAATAAAACTTCGGCCTACGACCCTCCGTACTTTTTGGCCCCGCCACCGCGAAGTATGTCGGAGATTCGCACCTGGTTTTACTTGTAAGATAATTCGGTGGTGAAGCGTCCGTACATGTGTAAGGCGCTTGGCTTATTGCATGGGATAGTTTTCGACATTGGAACGATGCTTGATTGGGGATGATGTTTCGTTACATCGCTGCAAGACTGTCGTAACTCAAATCTCGTGATTTTTCAGGAGAAGCGTTTTAAAGTATCTTAGTTATGCAACTTTGATAATTTTAGGAATATTAACCAACGCCATCTCTATGCCAAAAATGCACTTAGTCATATGACTTTACTGCCAAGAGACGCAGAATTAATTCAGCATTCTAATAAACATTGTAACTCTATTCTCGCAATTTTGGAGTTATGACAGTCTTGCAATGTTGCAATGGTTTGACCTCTGTATATTGCATGACGAGGAGAAAATTTTTTCATGAGTATACCATGAGTTAGGAAATAGGTTTTGGTTGCTACTTTTATCTGTTCAGAATGTGTTACTTACAAACTATAGGATCGTTATATAATTAAAAATATTCCTGTCACGTGGTAGTATTGTAATTACATTGCTAAACAATACGGATTTCATTTGTGCTTAATAAAATAAATATCTTTTAGTAGATTTCTTGATACAATTATGCCAGCCCATTATATTTTTTTCAATTTTAGGTTATTTCATTATGCAATCATCATTTAAATTTTCGCTCTAAATTTCCATTTATTGTGATGGGAATTTCCATCACAATTGACGGAAATTGTGATGATGGAAATTGATAGAATTGATGGAAAATTGATGGAAATTGTGATTTCCATCATTGTGCCAATCCCTATTGCTAATTTCCATCACATCATTTGATATTTGTTTTAAATTTTGTTAAAACTATTGCGTCAATCGATTGCACTATATATCTTCAGTGCAAAATTTATTCCAGATAAAGTATTTCATCAGCGGTTGGCAATTAATCGTAAATTTTCTTTCATAGAACGAAGAGAATTCCGGAGAAAATAATTAACATCATCTAGCTTCAGGTAAACTGAGCACCAAACAATAGCAAAGCTCGCTTTGGAAATCAGCCAATGAGAAGCAGTGCAAACATTGCACGCCGCTCTATCGCTCTCGTCTCAAACAAAGTTCTCCGTACTAGTATTTCGTTCTCTGTACATTTTTCTCAAATAATTTAATTGAGTATACACTCATATTCATTTGATTTTTTGCTATCGTTGCGAATTTTTTACTCGCATTACCGCATTTAGGAACATTTTAACTGCCCTGTACATTTTCCTCACAGAATTTAAATAGTATACATTCATTTTCATTTGATTTTTCCTATCGTTGCGAATTTTTTACTCATATTATTGTATTGAGGAACATTCAACTATCCTGTACATTTTCCTCACAGAATTTAATTGAGTACGCACTCATATTCATTTGATATTGATACGTAGTAATAAACTCCTCACACACATTGCTGCACTGGGGAACATTTTAAATTAGTCTCGCCTTTTGATTAGCGTGTCCTTTAAGAACAAATATGGCAATCGAACTTGAGGCCTTAACTTCGAAAAACACTTTACTTAGAAAAGTTAAACAGCCATCGGATGTAAAGGACTGTAACTCAACCAAATATTTTCAAGTAACAGGGAGACAATTTTAATCTAGATTCCGTTGCCCAGAAACGCACACAGTCAGGAGGCAGGTTAATTCGTCGTAGAAATTTTAATTCGTCGTAGAAATTGCTCAAATTTTTCCGAAGAATTTGAAATTTTTCGCCCATGATTTAAAAACTTCTCTGTTTTGTAAAATCGAAACACTTTCGGTTCCTATTGTAACAACAGAGAGGTTGCTAATATTTCGTCGTGTAAAAACCTCTTTGTTTTACGTAACTTTCCCTGCACCATTTAAGTAAGCTCTTCAAGTTAGATGAAAAATGAATGCGAGCTCCGAACAAGAACCCAACCCCTGCTTGTAAAGAACATCGCTACGATATACCCAGTCAAACTTTTTCGCCGCCTGCATGCATGTTTTACGCCGCCCAAGTAATTTAATCGCTTGGTCGGCGAAAAACATGCATGCTCCGGCGAAAAAGTTAGACTGAGTATCAGGTAGCATGGAATAGCAAAATATGCGACCAAGGTGTTCCGATCATCTATTGTCAAAGACTCCATCTGCTACATGAATAGATCCCTCTGTAACAATTATCAGAGCGGTCTAAATCGACTTGTAACCCTAGCCAACGATGAAATTACTGAAGCCAGTAAAGCATAATTGATCCTAGTGAAGTTGTTCAGTGAGAACGGCTCATCTGTAAACTGAGACCTACACAGAATCTGATTCGCGAACTTCAGCTGAACTTTCGCTCAAATCTGCCGAATAATTCCAAAAATTGAAAAATTCACTGTACTAACTATATAATTTTTGGGCAGTGTACCTTAAGTTAAATCGCAGCCTTGAAAACATTTTATGCATATTGATCTTGGGTTACACTCTGTGAAGATAGGCAAACGCATTTTAGTTTTGCTCATACACTTACACTGCGAATAAAACACATAAGTGTCAGTGACATTTCACACGCTGTTAGTTCTTTCACATATTAATTGGAGCATTTTTATCTAAAATGACCTTTTAAGGCTATTGGAGTTACGGGTTCAAACGAGGCACTCGGTTACAACGTACACATGTCAGTTTTAATGTCTAAATATTTAAAAGCGAAGAAGATGTGATTAAAATTAGTCATTTTATGTAAAAAATCATAAGCATTTTGGAGACCAGCTCCGTTATCAGTTCTGAAAAATGCAAAGTATGATCAATTCAACGCAAGTATAAAAATCACGATCGAAAAAATTCCAGAAAAGACTTTAAAACTGTGACAACTATGCATTAACTCTCTGAAGGGGATACGAGCTGAGCATGTTGTCTAAAATTGGTTGTTTTTCGATAAGGAAGCTCATGATCTCGGCAGTGACTTGTTTCTGAATCTGATGCTACAAGGTTATACAATTTTGGATCCTCTACTCTAGAAACAGGGTGCAAGCATAGATTGTTTATCGCATAATTTACCCGAGTGTACCTATTTCATGAAATGTGTATCTCGCCACGACGGGAAATTAATTCGTAGGGACCGCACAGTCTCCTCTTGCTTGAATTATTAAAGGGAGTCCGAATAAGAACTTACTTCACCAATCGTTCCATAAAATTGGCTTTACTCCTAATCATAAAATATCGGTTAATCTTCTCTATTATTCTTTAACATTTATTGATCAAATATAATTCTGATGAAACATGACATTAATAATACGTTATGATTTGCTAATCACCTGAAAATAGATTAATGAGTAAGGATGCTCCTCCAGGTTAATCATCGAATTACATTTGAGAAAAAGTGCTAGTATATAGTGGGACCGCGACAAAAGTGCACTTCTTCACTACATTTCTCAATCTCACACAATTTTTCACATTATCTTGAGAAATGAATACCTTGCATTTCGTTTCATTTCACAAGCAGAGCAAAATTTGTTCAAAAGCTTCTTCATTGATCCGTACCATCACAGCTGAGATGAAATACTTCCTAAGATTTATTGCAGAATCTGCACGGTAGGTGCCAGTCCTTTTTGCTTTCCCACTTGAGCTCTTACTGCTCAGGTCTGAGATGGGAGAAAGACGCATCAGTCATACTTTTTAGTGCGTGGCCATAGCTATCGATTTATTGGCCGTGGTTCACTGTCCTGCGTTTGTCCGTCGTCTTTTTGCAAGCTCATGAGGCACTCACTCGATCACGGCCTCAAATGCTCAGGTGTGATCATCGACAGATTCTTCTTTAAACAATTAATTTCACAAGCGGTAAAGAAGTACACTGTTCATTAATTCTAGAACAATGATCAAATTTGAGTATAAGTTCAGTGACTTCTTGGGCATCCAACATATCGCTAGTCTAAGGCGTACAATTATGTTTTCTTCTTTATCCTTTTCGTGATCGCTGTGTGATATCCGTGGTACTCTTTTTTCCTCTTTGTTAAGCATCACACCGTACACATTTAAAACTCTACTTCGATCTCATTTTCATTAACGTAAAATATAAAACAGAAAAGTTTACATCAGGAATTCGTATTGCAATTCACAAATTTACTCCTTCACGTTAGGCTATGAAGCTCAAACTAAAAATCCTATAAAATGATTGTTAAAATACAGGGATCAATAAATTTATTCAATTCTTAAAGTATGCAAAGCCCATCTTGGAGGAAGCTTTTGGGTGTTTGAACACTCAAAACTCCAACCTGTACAAGATACTTTTTCTGCAGCCCATTGAAATGAAGCTAAAGAGAGATAAAAATATTATTTTTTTTTATCAGTCTTTGAGAGGTTTCGAATTCTTCCACCAGAAACATTATGCTCTGAGCGAAGCTTACGTCGAATCAAAGCCCTGCAAGAGTTTTCTGTCGCACTGCCCCAACAATTCGCACATTCGAGCTTTTCCCTAGGTAGAAATGTACGATAAGCAACCTCTTTTCCGATCTAATGGAACCATTCTAGACTTCAAGATGACATTTATTATCCTCTCTAGCCATCCAATCACTGCATCGGCACCTGGGCTTTGTAACTGCATTGGCAAGCTATAAAATATATCAAGTGTATTGAAAACCTTCTCTATAAGCTCGTAGGAAATATCGTTGCTTTATTTCCACAAAATGTTGTCCATATTTTCGACCGCTCTTTTGCAGGTCTTCGTTCGGTGCTCGCTCCTCGATTGAGAGCCGCGCGGCGATAAATGTTTAGTGTTATATCGCATACGTTTGGCCAATTGAAGTATTAAATAGCAACTGGAGTTTTACATGTCACATAATTTTATTGTCATAAACAAGTATTGGATATCTTTAAAATAAAGTATAAAATAGAGAAAAGCGGAACTTTTCTATCTACACTAAGAGTCCAGGAACTGTATATTTTGACAAATTAGTATGAACTCCGTCGTATGTATGTATTTTTGTAGCTAATTTTCTGCACGCTCGTCCCTTTGTGTATGAGTTAGTTTGTTTGTTGTGGCTACTTCTGTTTGTAAATGGAAAGTTGCCATTGTTGTAATAATACCATTATACTCGTAATTTACTTGCCTCGCTTTGATATTAACATTTATTCATATCCACAAAATATTTACTCAGAGGTCAAAACATTATGAGGTGAAACAATAGGAGTTCGTTCAGACATATTTATCGCTAAAATGTCCACCATGTAAAATCAAAAATTTTAAGTTTGACGGGAATTTAGTTACACGGTCACTTGTGAACGTATTTCCTCCGATACCCTTTCCCGATTTGAATGTTGAATAAGCACTTCGGCTCGTTACTTCGAGCAAGCGGACTGAATCTTAAAATATCACATGTTAAAATTAAAGTACACTCACTAAAGAGAAGTTAAATTAAACTCGTACATAAGCCAACCAAGTACGAATTTAACTCAAATTTAGAACAATAACGTAATTCATTTCAGCGGTAAACGTCCTCGTTTAAAATATTTGTCAAATTACTCTCAGAATATTTCATGCTGCACAGCACTGCTGGTCTGGGAGGCATGGCAGCCGTGCCAAGTGATCGTCTCAATATTGCAAGGCAAAATGCGGCCCAGATTGTACGCTATGGAGGCAATAAGGGCGCCGACTGCAGTATGGAAAAGCTGGCTAATGTTAAATGTGAGCGCGAGGATCAGCTCAAAAATGCGACCCCTGCTATTTACTGGACCGCGGCCTGCAGTTCAGACGTCTCAGTTTCGGTCACCCGCAATTGGTGGGCCCGTGTGATCTTTTGTGAGCTGCAAAAGTGGGGCAGTGCAGGATTATGCCTGAACGCGGCATCGTGTGATGCACGAACAGAAAACACAAAAGTAACAACATGTACCAACTCAAAAAAAGCGTGCTGTAATTAATGACTTGGAAGATGGTTTGCTTATGTTCGTGTTAACGCTTTAGCAGCACTTTGAGTTGGTTTCACCTGAAAGTCTTCAATATGTGTTCGCCTCTCTTAAAACCGAGCGAAGTTGAATCTCCATATAAAGAGCTATTGAAGTAAAAATCACTTCTTCAAATGCTGGTTCTATTTAGGTTTGAAACGAGAGCTCCTGTTAATGGATAAATTCAATGTTCTGCAGACCAGTACATATATACCTCCGTGTAAATCACGGTAGAAGAAACAAGGTAAGTTCAAACCAGTCTTTTTCTCGTTGACGATGTGGTTTTACTGACGTGAGTCACGGCAACGAACCAATAGTAGCGCTCATGTTGCATCTGGTAGCACTGCTACCCCCAAATTTGGCTCCACTATTGGCCTAACGACATGGCGTTTTGGTGACGTCATAAAGTTTGTTTGAAATTAAGCCTTGCTATTGGCTAACAGAACAAGAGGAGGTGTTCTCCCATAGAAATGACCCTACCTTGTTTCCTCTTTCGTGGTGTAAATTTAGTCGATTTCATTAACTTCGCTCATGTCATATGGCTGAGCTTCGTTTCTTAATTGACTTCTGACAAAAAATAAAGGTACTGACGACTCGTTTATACCCTTTTCTTATTTTATTTTTAGGTTAGTACTGTATCTTAATTACCTCAATAGAAAATTTAGAGTTCTTAACCTTCTGGGTGATTCGTGCGCTTTGGCAATTTTTATGCGCGGGTGCAAAATGCAGTGTCTCTAGCGATCCTACAAGTAAAATGATTTAATTTCTTGGGATTTGATAGCCTGGTGAACTTTTAGTGGTTCTCGTTTCCAGAACTATAGCGGAAATAAGGGGCGTATTGTAAATGCAATGCATGAAGTGTCTTTCCTACGAGCATAAGAATGGGACACGTGACTTGTCTCTGGAGTAACTTTCGACCTCTAAATAGACTCAGAAGAAACGCTTTCAGTTCATCATGCAACACTTAATTTGAGGCGTTTCCTGCAATAGATGCATCCTGTGGATGTAGAATTGACAAATGCTTAATCTGGGGCAGGACCTCAGTTCATTATCTAACGGACTAGAAATTACACATATTTCATTAACGAATGCAAAGCTTTATTCGAGAAGAAAAGCTTAGAACATCTTCTCTCCCATTCAAAGACATGTGCACTGTCCCTCCTCCCGTAAAACTAAGCATACACAATAATAACATCAGCATTGAGATAGAAAGACCTAATGTGATAACCAGCTCCCGAGATATAATAAAAACCTTAACCATGCCAATAATGTAATAAAACACGTGAGTACGATATTTCTTTTGTTCAAGTTGTCTGATCTAATGACGCAGGCTGACTCTGAGCCTGAACAAGCTCGATTACGCTTTCACTTTCTGCAATATCGTAAATAATTGAAAAATTATTTTTTCACATCTGCATTTGCCAGAAAAGTATTACTGCATACTTTGTAAAACTTCCCAAGCCTCGTAAACTTCGTTAAATGGCAACTCAGCGACAAATGGGATTTAATTTACGAGTATGTTCACAGTTTCGATTCATCTCAAATTGACGTAAAATCTCTAACCACTAATTTTACGTCACGATTTTAATGTGTAAGCCTCCAGATGTAAGGGGCATTACTTGAAGCATTCGCTGGGGCATTGACTGAAGCACTGACTGAGACATTGACTGAAGCACTGACTGAGACATTGACTGAAGCACTGACTGAGACTGAGACATTGACTGAAGCATTGACTGAGGCATTGACTGAGTCATTGACAGAGGCACTGACTGAGGCATTGATTGAAACATTGACTGAAACATTGACTGAAACATTCACTGAGGCATTCACTGAGGCATTGACTGAGACATTGACTGAAGCACTGACTAAAGCATTAACTGAAGCACTGACTGAAGCATTGACTGAAGCACTGACTGAAGCATTGACTGAAGCATTGACAGAGCCCATGTTACATATGAGCTGCTGAGCGCTCTGAGCACAACACGCAAATGCTACTCCTGCCTCAGTATGAGAACTGTTTCTTCACGGTCTAATTTTTTTGCTTCTGCATCCATAATTTTAGCTGCCCTAAGCAGAAAATATACTTGGATAACCCGGGAAAAAGTTAGATTGGGTTGGTATTCGATATCTGTGTTGTGACAGTCAGAACTTCACTCACCCTTCATTCTGAGTATTTGTCAAGCCTCGCATATTTTCTATTGAATAATGTTCGCGTGAGTACAAGCTAATGGTCTTAAAATTGGATAAAAACTTGATCTTGAAACTTGGATAAAAACGACTTATGTTGTTTAAAAATGTTTATCCATTAGGAGAAACCCAGTTCACGTAGTAAATAACTTGCAATCAGTAGAACAGAAAATACTGACGCTTGCAGACACATTCAAAATCCTCTGAAATTCTGCATTTTTATCATTTGCCCACAACCCTTCATTGCTAACGAGACTCACGTTTTGCAGCCTGCATATTTCCCCATTTTCCACCGCATCACATGCAAGAGCCTCATGAATCCCCAGCGACAGAATTATATCCTTCATTTGAGCGCCGGAAACATTTTACGCTCTTCGGTCAACTCATTTGGGCGAGCTTGCGTCCGTCAGAGAGGTGCGTGGGTCCAGCCTCCATTGCGACGCTTCAAAAGTGCCGGGCCGGCGCTGCTGTGCTCGAGTGCTGCGGCCCTCACATGTGTGGAGACCGCGGGGAGCGAGAGGAGGATTGTCTTGCCTGGTGGATGCCGCCGTCTTGCACCGACCACTTCAACTTCCTGGTTATTGTGAAATGCGGGCGTAGGTAAAACCGTTGTGACTGTCTTTGTATCCTCACCACCATTGTGACTGTCTTTGTAACTTAAGTACCTCTGTGACTGTTTTTGCAACTTCAACACCATTGTGACTGTCTTTGTAACTTTAATACCTCTGTGACTGTTTTTGTAACTTCAACACCATAGTGACTGTCTTTGTAACTTCAACACCATTGTGACTGTCTTTGTAACTTTAATACCTCTGTGACTGTTTTTGTAACTTCAACACCATTGTGACTGTCTTTGTAACTTTAATACCTCTGTGACTGTTTTTGCAACTTCAACACCATTGTGACTGTCTTTGTAACTTTAATACCTCTGTGACTGTTTTTGTAACTTCAACACCATAGTGACTGTCTTTGTAACTTCAACACCATTGTGACTGTCTTTGTAACTTTAATACCTCTGTGACTGTTTTTGTAACTTCAACACCATTGTGACTGTCTTTGTAACTTCAACACCATTGTGGCTGACTGTGTAACTTTGTACTTCTGCAACTGTTTTTGTAACTTTAATACCTCTGTGACTGTTTTTGTAAATTCAACATCATTGAAGCTTCAACACCACTGTGGCTGTCTTTGCAACTTCTACACTATTGTGACTGTCTTTGTAGCTTCAACTTCCAGGTAATTGTGAAATGCAAGCTTAGATAAAACCGTTGTGGCTGTCTTTGTAACGGCAATTTCCAAGTTATCGTAAAATAGGAACTTAAGTAAATACCGTGCCGCATTGTGACTGTCTTTTTGTCTCTCTTCATTTTGTGGCTTCACAATTACATCAAGATTCTTTGCGAAAGCGGCCGTACGTGCAGGAAAGAATAGAACAATTTGATTAGTTTTTAGAATAACATGACTATTTTATAGAACAATTTGACTAGTTTATAGAACAATTTGACTAGTTTATGGAACACGTTGACTAGTTTATAGAACAATTTGACTAGTTTATAGAACAATTTGACTAGTTTATAGAACAATTTTTCTAGTTTATAAAACAATTTGACTATTTTATAGAACAATTTGACTAGTTTATGGAACAATTTGACTAGTTTATAGAACAATTTGACTAGTTTATAGAACAATTTGACTAGTTTATAGAACAATTTGACTAGTTTACAAAACAATTTGACTAGTTTGTAGAACAATTTGACTAGTTTATAGAACAATTTGACTCGTTAACAAAACAGTTTGACTAGTTTATAGAACACGTTGACTAATTCATATTAATTTTCTGCTTGCGTTGTTCAACGGAGTTGATGAAAGTTGAATACAAAGCATTAATGACTTGTAAGCTTAACTTTGGCCATTTTAACTAATGAATGACCTAGTGAATCAAAGAACCTCGCTTTTGATCTCAAATTTAAGAGTTATCCCAAACAGCTTTTGAAAGTTATAAAGACAGAGCACAGGTCTCGATAGAACTGTTTCAACTAAACCAAGGTTAGGTTACACAGAAGAGCGCTCTGTAATTTCTTCTTTCACTTCAGAAATACAAAGCATTGTCTGACGTGTTTTTGAAATTTTACCGACCACAAAATTGGACGTGCAATTTTAATGAATGCTCATTAAGAAGACGTCATCCTAACATTGTATTTTCAGTTCTAAAAATACAATGGTCTTATTTTCAGTTCAGTTTTCGCGAAATTAACTAAAAACATCCACAGACTTTGAACGAAACAATTTGCGGGGAAAAGAAACCGTTCCACGGATCAAAAATGGCAACCAAGCAATTAAAACTAGAAAAAAAGGATCAGAAACACTAGACGCACCTGCCCTTTCGAAACTCGAAGTATTCATACATTCCAGTCTATAGAATTTTCAGTACAACTCGAGTAGCTGTAGGCACACCAGCCATCTCAGGTCACCAGCGCCGGGCTTTGGTCTTTCAGCGAGTCTGGATAAGCCAGAAGTGGCGGCTTGCTCTTTTGTTTACGCGGAGGCTGCAACCAAAACGGCGGAGGGAATCGAGTTGCGTTAACGAAGTTGCCGGAGCCTGGTGCTGTGTTGTGTTGTGCCTGGTGTTGTGTTGTGCTGTGCCTGGTGTTGTGCTGTGCCTGGTGTTGTGTTGTGCTGTGCCTGGTGTTGTGCTGTGACTGGTGTTGTGTTGTGGGCCTGGTGTTGTGTTGTGCCTGGTGTTGTGCTGTGACTGGTGTTGTGTTGTGCCTGGTGTTGTGTTGTGTTGTGCCTGGTGTTGTGTTGTGCTGTGCCTGGTGTTCTGCTGTAACTGGTGTTGTGCTGTGCCTGGTGTTGTGCTGTAACTGGCGTTATGCTGTGCCTGGTGTTGTGCTGTGCCTGGTGTTGTGTTGTGCCTGGTGTTGTGTTGTGTTGTGCCTGGTGTTGTGTTTTGCCTGGTGTTGTGTTGTGCCTGGTGTTGTGTTGTGTCTGGTGTTGTGTTGTGTCTGGTGTTGTGTTGTGTCTGGTGTTGAGTTACCCAATGTTTAAGCATTTTTATCGAAGCGTCTTCTGTGGCAGTACACTTGTGATACAAAATTCGAATGTTTTAGGTTGCAAATCTTGTCAATACAATCATGAAGAATATAAAGCATGTTTTCCAGCATAAATTTTCAAACTTTTCAAGCCCTATTTTGTTCCATCGTGTCAGCATCTCAACAGAATGAAATCCGATAAAGGAAGCATTTTTCGGTTTCTTAAATTTTCCCCATATTACTCGAATGAAAACCTCTTTCGTGCATGAAAAATTCAAACAGAGGCTGTACGTTAATATCAGCAGCGCGCAAACATAGATCTTTCATAAGGGCTCGAGCTTGTTCCTCCCTCCGTGGCGGCTTAGCTTTAATTTCGGAAAATTATTGAGCTAACCACGGGAGCAAGTTTAGGGCTCGTAAACCATAATTTAATGTCCGGTGCGAGGCCCGTTCAGGACGCGTGTACTCCGTGAGGTGAGGCGCTACTGCGCCCAACGTAATACTGATCTGAGATCTGAGTTTGTGTAATTCGTTCTTGTGCAGGTTTGGCTTCACTTCAGTTGTTGTTGTGGAGTTTTGGCTTCACTTCAGTTGTTGTTGGAGAGTTTTGGCTTCACTTCAGTTGTTGTTGTGGAGTTTTGGCTTCACTTCAGTTGTTGTTGTGGAGTTTTGGCCTCACTTCAGTTGTTGTTGGAGAGTTTTGGCTTTACTTCAGTTGTTGTTGTGGAGTTTTGGCTTCACTTCAGTTGTTGTTGGAGAGTTTTGGCTTTACTTCAGTTGTTGTTGTGGAGTTTTGGCCTCACTTCAGTTGTTGTTGGAGAGTTTTGGCTTTACTTCAGTTGTTGTTGTGGAGTTTTGGCTTCACTTCAGTTGTTGTTGGAGAGTTTTGGCTTTACTTCAGTTGTTGTTGTGGAGTTTTGGCTTCACTTCAGTTGTTGTTGGAGAGTTTTGGCTTTACTTCAGTTGTTGTTGTGGAGTTTTGGCCTCACTTCAGTTGTTGTTGGAGAGTTTTGGCTTCACTTCAGTTGTTGTTGTGGAGTTTTGGCTTCACTTCAGTTGTTGTTGGAGAGTTTTGGCTTCACTTCAGTTGTTGTTGTGGAGTTTTGGCTTCACTTCAGTTGTTGTTGTGGAGTTTTGGCTTCACTTCAGTTGTTGTTGTGGAGTTTTGGCTTCACTTCAGTTGTTGTTGTGGAGTTTTGGCTTCACTTCAGTTGTTGTTGGGGAGTTTTGGCTTCACTTCAGTTGTTGTTGTGGAGTTTTGGCCTCACTTCAGTTGTTGTTGTGGAGTTTTGGCTTCACTTCAGTTGTTGTTGTGGAGTTTTGGCTTCACTTCAGTTGTTGTTGTGGAGTTTTGGCTTCACTTCAGTTGTTGTTTTGGAGTTTTGGCCTCACTTCAGTTGTTGTTGTGGAGTTTTGGCTTCACTTCAGTTGTTGTTGTGGAGTTTTGGCTTTACTTCAGTTGTTGTTGTGGAGTTTTGGCTTCACTTCAGTTGTTGTTGGGGAGTTTTGGCTTCACTTCAGTTGTTGTTGTGGAGTTTTGGCCTCACTTCAGTTGTTGTTGGAGAGTTTTGGCTTCACTTCAGTTGTTGTTGGAGAGTTTTGGCTTCACTTCAGTTGTTGTTGGGGAGTTTTGGCTTCACTTCAGTTGTTGTTGTGGAGTTTTGGCCTCACTTCGGTTGTTTTTGGAGAGTTTTGGCTTCACTTCAGTTGTTGTTGTGGAGTTTTGGCTTCACTTCAGTTGTTGTTGGAGAGTTTTGGCTTCACTTCAGTTGTTGTTGTGGAGTTTTGGCTTCACTTCAGTTGTTGTTGTGGAGTTTTGGCCTCACTTCAGTTGTTGTTGGAGAGTTTTGGCTTCACTTCAGTTGTTGTTGTGGAGTTTTAGCTTCACTTCAGTTGTTGTTGTGGAGTTTTGGCCTCACTTCAGTTGTTGTTGTGGAGTTTTGGCTTCACTTCAGTTGTTGTTGTGGAGTTTTGGCTTCACTTCAGTTGTTGTTGTGGAGTTTTGGCTTCACTTCAGTTGTTGTTGTGGAGTTTTGGCTTCACTTCAGTTGTTGTTGTGGAGTTTTGGCTTCACTTCAGTTGTTGTTGTGGAGTTTTGGCTTCACTTCAGTTGTTGTTGGAGAGTTTTGGCTTCACTTCAGTTGTTGTTGTGGAGTTTTGGCTTCACTTCAGTTGTTGTTGGAGAGTTTTGGCTTCACTTCAGTTGTTGTTGTGGAGTTTTGGCTTCACTTCAGTTGTTGTTGTGGAGTTTTGGCCTCACTTCAGTTGTTGTTGGGGAGTTTTGGCTTCACTTCAGTTGCTGTTGTGGAGTTTTGGCTTCACTTCAGTTGTTGTTGTGGAGTTTTGGCTTCACTTCAGTTGTTGTTGTTGAGTTTTGGCTTCACTTCAGTTATTGTTGTGGAGTTTTGGCTTCACTTCAGTTGTTGGGGAGTTTTGGCCTCACTTCAGTTGTTGTTGTGGAGTTTTGGCTTCACTTCAGTTGTTGTTGTGGAGTTTTGGCTTTACTTCAGTTGTTGTTGGGGAGTTTTGGCTTCACTTCAGTTGTTGTTGTGGAGTTTTAGCCTCACTTCAGTTGTTGTGGAGTTTTGGCTTCACTTCAGTTGTTGTTGGGGAGTTTTGGCTTCACTTCAGTTGCTGTTGTGGAGTTTTGGCTTCACTTCAGTTGTTGTTGTGGAGTTTTGGCTTCACTTCAGTTGTTGTTGTGGAGTTTTGGCTTCACTTCAGTTGTTGTTGGGGAGTTTTGGCTTCACTTCAGTTGTTGTTGTGGAGTTTTGGCTTCACTTCAGTTGTTGTTGTGGAGTTTTGGCTTCACTTCAGTTGTTGTTGGGGAGTTTTGGCCTCACTTCAGTTGTTGTTGGGGAGTTTTGGCTTCACTTCAGTTGCTGTTGTGGAGTTTTGGCTTCACTTCAGTTGTTGTTGGGGAGTTTTGGCTTCACTTCAGTTGTTGTTGTGGAGTTTTGGCTTCACTTCAGTTTTTGGGGAGTTTTGGCCTCACTTCAGTTGTTGTTGTGGAGTTTTGGCCTCACTTCAGTTGTTGTGGAGTTTTGGCCTCACTTCAGTTGTTGTGGAGTTTTGGCCTCACTTCAGTTGTTGTTGGGGAGTTTTGGCTTCACTTCAGTTGTTGTTGTGGAGTTTTGGCCTCACTTCAGTTGTTGTGGAGTTTTGGCTTCACTTCAGTTGTTGTTGGGGAGTTTTGGCTTCACTTCAGTTGCTGTTGTGGAGTTTTGGCTTCACTTCAGTTGTTGTTGTGGAGTTTTGGCTTCACTTCAGTTGTTGTTGTGGAGTTTTGGCCTCACTTCAGTTGTTGTGGAGTTTTGGCTTCACTTCAGTTGTTTTTGTGGAGTTTTGGCTTCACTTCAGTTGCTGTTGTGGAGTTTTGGCTTCACTTCAGTTGTTGTTGTGGAGTTTTGGCTTTACTTCAGTTGTTTTTGTGGAGTTTCGGCTTCACTTCAGTTGTTGTTGTGGAGTTTTGGCTTCACTTCAGTTGTTGTTGTGGAGTTTTGGCTTCACTTCAGTTGTTGTTGTGGAGTTTTGGCCTCACTTCAGTTGTTGTGGAGTTTTGGCTTCACTTCAGTTGTTGTTGTGGAGTTTTGACTTCACTTCAGTTGTTGTTGTGGAGTTTTGGCTTCACTTCAGTTGTTGTTGTGGAGTTTTGGCTTCACTTCAGTTGTTGTTGTGGAGTTTTGGCCTCACTTCAGTTGTTGTTGTGGAGTTTTGGCTTCACTTCAGTTGTTGTTGTGGAGTTTTGGCTTCACTTCAGTTGTTTTTGTGGAGTTTTGGCTTCACTTCAGTTGTTGTTGTGGAGTTTTGGCCTCACTTCAGTTGTTGTTGTGGAGTTTTGGCTTCACTTCAGTTGTTGTTGTGGAGTTTTGGCTTCACTTCAGTTGCTGTTGGGGAGGTTTGGCTTCACTTCAGTTGTTGTTGTGGAGTTTTGGCTTCACTTCAGTTGTTGTTGTGGAGTTTTGGCTTCACTTCAGTTGCTGTTGGGGAGGTTTGGCTTCACTTCAGTTGTTGTTGTGGATTTTTGGCTGCACTTCAGTTGTAAGGGAGTTTTGGCTTCTCTTCAGTTGTCCGGGAGTTTTGGCTGCACTTCAGTTGTTTTTGTGGAATTTTGGCTTCACTTCAATCGTTGTTGTGGAATTTTGGCTTCACTTCAGTTGTTGTTGTGGAGTTTTGGCCTCACTTCAGTTGTTGTTGTGGAGTTTTGGCTTCACTTCAGTTGTTTTTGTGGAGTTTTGGCTTCACTTCAGTTGTTGTTGTGGAGTTTTGGCACCACTTCAGTTGTTGTTGTGGAGTTTTGGCTTCACTTCAGTTATTGTTGTGGAGTTTTGGCTTCACTTCAGTTGCTGTTAGGGAGGTTTGGCTTCACTTCAGTTGTTGTTGTGGAGTTTTGGCTGCACTTCAGTTGTGAGGGAGTTTTGGCTTCACTTCAGTTGTTCGGGAGTTTTGGCTTCACTTCAGTTGTTTTTGTGGAATTTTGGCTTCACTTCAATCGTTGTTGTGGAATTTTGGCTTCACTTCAGTTGTTGTTGTGGAGTTTTGGCTCCACTTCAGGTGTTGTTGGGGAGGTTTGGCAGCTTCTCATGTGCCGCCAGAACTGAGCTGGGGGATTATATTTACACACCGAAGAAACACGCTGTTTTTAAATGTATCCACAAGCGTATTTTTTAGGAACAGCTCCCTGCTCATACTGCAGGTCACAGGTGCTTGCGATAATCAGTTCAAAATTGAAAGAATTTCATTACCTATACATGGTCACTATTGGAGAGAAAATAGTTCTTATAATCTTTATCAACCCCGGACGCATCGAAGTAACCATTTTGATATAGTAAAGCTACATCGAAAAATTAACGTACCTTCAAAATTATCGTGGCTGAACAGTTTGAAAAATTCAAAATATTCTCCATCGATATTTCATTCGTTTTTGAAACTCCTTCGAGGTGGTGCATCAGCAGCTGAAGTTCGTAGGCGCGCACCCTTTTAGGAGCGAAAGTCGTCGTTAAGAAATGAGCGCCATGAATCCGACGTGTAATGTGCCAAGATACGAGACTGTTGCATCCAACGGAGCCGGAATTAGAGACGAACGTTCGCTGCCATTGTCCGAAGCGCATAACTTTGATCTGGCTTGATGCACAGGTGCATTAAATAGCCTCATTATCCCGCCACGGCTCGCTTTTAGGAACAGCGCTCAGATTTCAAAGAAGAAGAGCAAAGAACGGGCGTGAGCGCATCCTCACGATATCTCGTTTCAGAAGAAGAAAAATCCTGATAACGCCATAAATTCCGTCAATGTCACCGTTTCCCCAACAAGCACGGAGGAATTCCCTTGGCGTAGGAATTGTAGAGACTTTCAGTCGCTTGACTAATGGTCCGCTAAAAGCCAGCGCGACGCAGGCGGCCAGAGAGCGTCCTGGAGCGTCCTGAATAGAACCAGGATCAGAATTTTCAAGCAATTTACGTCTCCGTAGCGGCGGGACTTACAGCGTTAGTTCTTTTAACTAAACTTGGACGTGTTGTTGCACGTAGCGTAGCCTTGATCGCGCAGAAGAACTTAGAATGCGAACTGTGTTACTACGAAGGCGTGAGTTCATTGAAAATGTTTCCTCAAAGAGACATCGCTGCATGGGCCAGATGTTGTATAGAAAAACAACACGATAAGGTAAAACTTCATCATTCATTTCTAAAGCACATTGTGTGAAATGTTGATTCTTATTTTGTATTAAATAATCGTTAATGTTATTAGGAGATTCTCAATCGTTCCCTTCAACATCTATTCTATATTTCTTTCGGCTGGATAAGACATTCAAAAAGAATTTTTGTTTGGTGACGACGTAGATAAATTTTCTTTTCTCTAAGCATGCCCTCGTTTTAACAACAACTCTAGCGGTGTTTCCTAAAAGTATGTCCCGCTCTTATTGAATATTTTATCCCACTCTCATAAAATCACTCCGAACTCCGTAAGATATAAAACTGCTGCCTTCATTTTAATGCAGTGTCAAATTTTTCATCTCTGAAACGGAAAAATGCTGAAGATGTACAACGAATTTTTAAAGCGATGAGATGAATCTTTAACAAACTTAACGATATTATTCTTTCCCACATGATAGACTAGATGTAACCAAATGATGTGTTGAAGAAACTGTTGCAGATGTCGCAGAACTTCAGAAGGTCGAATGAAACTGTCGACCACCCACCAATACGCATGAAGAAAATTGGTTGAATAACTCTCACAAACTACTGTTCTCAAATCTGCTCGTAATTCAGCCCGCAGGAACGGTGAGAAGTTTCTGTGATCAGACTAGTTCTTTTAAAGCCTTTAGAAATTTATAAACGAAGAACGCTGTTAATATCGAAATAATATTTATTAGAACTTTACAAAGTTTTGGAATCAAATGTCAACAAAGAATCTATTCACTCTGTAAAACGTTTCGGAAACCAGCTCCATCCTCAGTAAGTCATTCTGTAAAGCATGTGAAACTCAATTTTAAGGTTTGATAAATTCAGGGAAGTCATTTCCCCCAATCGAATTATTTTTAGAAACTTATAAACGCTGTTCAGTTAATTAAAGCTATAAACGAAGAACGCTGTTTCTTTGTTCAATTTCATTATTCTTTACGGGATGAATTACTGAGGATGGAGCTGGTCTCCGAGCCTTTTAGCAGAGTGAATAGATTCTTTGTAAATATTTTATTCCAAAACTTTGTAAAGTTCTAATAAATATTATTTCAATATTAACAGCGTTCCTCGTTTATAAGTTTCTAACGATAATTTGATTGAAAAAAAATGACTTTCCTGAATTTATAAAACCTTGAACTTGAGTTAAAGTACCGGACAATATAAGTCTAACATCATCATGAACTTGAACAATACTAACAGACCATATAAGTCATGCAAAATTTTCAACTTGAGTGTAACAGACAATATAAGTCATACACAACCTTCAACTTGAGTTACATTAATAGATGAAATAAGTTATACACAACCTTAAAATTAGGCAACACTAACAAACTAGTCCATACTCAACCTGAAGCCTAATAACCGTGTTTTATGGAAGTATGCTTCATTCATGACTATACTAAAGGTATTAGGGACTCATTTACCTGGAGAACAGCTTTTTGATTCATTGTCCTTATTTCTCAAGCGTGAGCTTCCAAGTGAGTTCTTTATTTTGCTGTCTTGAGATCATTCACTTCAGCTTTCAGCATGGCCTTCATGAGCAGTTTTTTGTGTTCCCATCTGATCAGGTGCTATGAAAGCTTCGAAGCATCTCTAATGCAAATATTGTTAATCTTTACGTATTTACTTCATTTTCAAATCTAACTTTTAACAACTGTAGCAATGCGCACGGCTTTAGCTAACAAATCTTTTAAAGCGTTCAAAATTTTGAAGTGAAAGAAAAAGCAGCAACCTCATAAACTCCGATGTAATTCGAGTACATTTTCGGTCCTGCAGATTTGCTAGAAAATTGCTAGCATATTACGCAAAGAAAGTGCCTGAGAAACTTCAGTTTAAGACATTTCCAGACCAGAATCATATTTTTAAAATTCTTCAAAATCTCAAGGTTCACGATTCTAATTAAAATTGCATAAAAAATCCTTTCAATCAGGTCATTTCTGGCAATCCGAGCCCCTAATAATGCCGGAAACTTCATGGGTTTGAATGTTTTCATAAAAAACTTTCCACTAAGCTCATAAAACTTTCTCTTTCAAGCTGATAAAAAGAAAAATCTTTCTAAATGACAAAAAAGGAAACCCACCGTAGTTATAAAATACTTTGGAAATTAGGTTTTATTATGCTGCAAAACTTATTTGTTCATGAATAGTAATGGAATTTTTGGGACTTCAAATATCTCCAATAGTGTCGTCGACTACCTGTTTCATTGAAAAAAAAAACATTTGATAAATCTCTATTCGCAAAAATCATTGAATCAGTGACACAGAAAGGTGACCTGAATAGTACAACGGTCGTGACGAGAGATCATTGCGTCTCAGCACTTGACAGGAGCAGGGTATCTTTTGTTACTAATCAAATACTGTATCGCGTTGAATTGAGATTGCTATTTGCGTCAAATTGCTAATTGTGTTAAATTTAAATAGAGGTTGCTGGTGGCGCTAAATTTAAATAAAGTTTGGTAATTGCATTACATTTTAAATCACGATAAACTAACGTTAAAACTGTTAATTGCCTTATATTGAAATTAAAATCAATAATTGCGTTCCATAGCTAATTGCGTTAAATTTAAATTAAGATAACTAATTAGTGTCATTGCTAATTACGTTAAATTTAAGTTAAAGTTGCTAATTGCGATAAATTGCATGATAATTGTTTTGTTCGGGCTCCATAAAAGAGTTTAAGGAACGTCTAATTAGTTGAAAGCTGAAGCTAAGTGATCGAGCTCCTCCTCTCATCTCCTAGCAACAATAAGCCCCCTCTCGGGAGTCTCGGGAGTCTAGGGAGTCAGCCCACATTGCCTACACTGTTGTCTCTTAGATATTTATAAATTCCCATGCCTTACTAATAAAACTGTGCATGCTTCTGGTACATGAATCTTTTAAATCTAAATCGTGGAATTATCCGCAGTAGACCTCTCACAGTTATTGGAGCAATGAACAAGGTTGATTCGATCACGCGTAAGGAATGCTAATGAGCAGTGGTCAAATTATGAAACGCGTTACCGAATTCCTTTTATAGTGGTATGTTTCTTTTGAAACTCGTGTTAATGTTCTCTTATAATGGAACGGTCTTTTTTAGGTAATTTGTTATTAGCTTCGGTTTTGATGCTAGCTAGCATCGTATTGGTCTCAGTTGAAATTTACTGTATAGTGGGCCTTGTGCACCTTAGCATTAAGTTTACAATGATGCCAGCTAGCATCAAAATCGAAGCTAAAAACAAATTGCCTTTTTCAGATTGTTTGGTACAGCTACAGATAACAGCGTACAAATAACAGCAAATAAGGAGTTTGGTACAGCGCACAAATAACTCCTTTTTCTCTTCTGTTTATAGGAAAGATACGTTTACTGGCATGGGTTTAAGCTATCTCAGTTTTTGTCCGTTACAGTTTAAAATAAAAAGTATCAAGACCTTATTGTTCCGGGCATATGAAGTTAGTTCCAATTATTCATCATTGCACAATGAGCTTGAATTTCTTAAACAATTTTTTTTGAACCATGGCTCTCCTCTTCATTTAGTTAACAATGTATTCGGGAACTGATAGGAACCAAAGATAATTCTGCTTTGATGCCGTCGACAGTAGAGAAAAAGAAACTTTACGTGTCGATGCCGTACTTAGGTTTTCAGTCCGAGAAGCTGAAGAAGAAACTATGCTCTCTCACGATGAAAATATTTTACGTGTGGGAACCTCCAGATTGTATGAGTGAACAATTTTAGAATGGGTATTCTATTTTTATTCAAGGATAAACTACCAGTGTCTATGCTCTCCTCTATTGTTTATAAATATTGTTGCCCATTGTGCGGGTCTGTGTATGTTGGTTCTACCACACGTGCACTAAGATATAGGGTACTTGAGCATATTGGCAGAAGTTTCAGAGCCGGTAATCCATTTGGCAAGCCATCTCACTCAGCCATACGAATTCATTCAGATCAGTGTAAATCTCCTGTTCTGCAGCAGGATTTTTCCGTCTTAAGCTTTACTAACTCTGCCTCTGATTTACGTATTGTCGAATCCCTCTTCATTAGCCGCTTAAAGCCAGATCCAAACGATATGCAGGTGACACACCCTTTAAAAATAGCTTCTGTTTCCCATTTTACCGTCCTTTTGTGTAGTCTTTCTGTAATTTATAAATATGTATTTTTCCGTGTTTTTTCTGATATTCGCTGATGAAGACCTTAGGGGTCGAAACGTTCGTTTTTAGCAAAAATGTCTTTCAAAGCGATAGTTTTTGCTATAACCTTCATTTCAATCCAATATGAAATGAGCACATCAGAACGTGGTATTCAGCGCAAACTTATCTCCTGCCTTCTATTTTATTGGATAGAAAATGAATTCTCATTATTTTCAGGGCGAAAATCCTGATTCCGGTAGTCTGCTAATGAGCTTCAGGGACAATTAATTACCACCTTGTCACTCTAGCTAATGATTACGAATCATGACATCATTTTAAGGAAATATGCAGGCAGACGAATTTAGCAGTCGTATTTTACAGAAAGACAAGATCAATTACGCTCGTAAGCCAGGCGGATTCCCTTGTTAGGTTGGTAGTATGTTTTAACTAACCAACAGTGGATGAATTTTACGGCTTCCATGCAAAGTTATATTTATGTAGAGTTTCCTCAAAATTTTCCAGCGGCAATAACGAAATCCGGCAGCCACAAAATAGAGGAGGATGGGTGCTGCTCTTCGAGAACAATTCCTCTCAGCCGCATTGGTAACTCTTTACCATTATGGAGTCCGAACTGAGACTTATCGTGCTTCAAATGTAAAAGACAACTCCAACATCATCTTACGAGAGATGGTCTTGGTTTCCCTGAGTTAGATCTTTTCGTCGTCTACTACTGAGAGAACTTCTTTTGTTCTAACCTATATAATTATATTAGATTAGAGCCGCTCTATTTAACCTGCGTGATTAACGTAATGCTGTATACCGTATTGAAGATCTAGTTCTCCTTTTTATTCTGACATTAAAGTGAATGAAAAAAAATCGTTGTTTCTGAAGTTCTTTTTTGATGCAAAGTCTTTTCAAGAAAATTATCTCATGTTCCAATACAATGAACAGAAGTTACCCGCCGATGATCACAGTAAAGTTAGACCATGATCCCATATCGCTTACTGCAATTACGATTCGCCTCTGAATTTTGATGGAAAATGCTTAAACACCAAATTCATTTCGCGAACAGGGGGGAAATCAGCTTTTGAATTTACGAGTTGTGGACATCATTTATAGCGGCGCTAACTTCTTGCAAACAGCAATAACGGTCTTAGCAGCACACCACACATTTGCCTTCACCAACGGTCTTCCTTGGATTGTGGCTGTGTGTTTTCTCCCGTGAAGCCGAAAATTTCTCGGTTTCATTCACTATTGTACTGCACCACTGCCCCGAGAAATACTGTATCATTGTACCACCGCTCCATACACCACTGTATTGCATCACAGTTCCACATACCACTGCACTGCACCCCAGTTCCACACACCACTGCACTGCAACCCAGTTCCACATACCACATTACTATACCACAGTCCCACACACCACTGCACCACAGCCCCACACACACAACTGTGCCACAGCTACGCACACCACTAAACTGCACCACAGCTCCACACACCACATTACTATACCACAGTCCCACTCACTACTGCACTGCATCACAGTTCCACACACCACTGCACCATAGCTCCACACACCACTGCACCACAGCCCCACACACACCACTGCACCACAGCCCCACACACCACTGCACCACAGCTCCACATACCACTGCACCACAGCCCCACACACCACTGCACCACAGCTCACACACCACTGCACCACAGTTCCACACACCACTGCACCACAGTTCCACACACCACTGCACCACAGCCCCACACACCACTGCACCCCAGCTCCACACCACACCACTGCACCACAGCCCCACACACACCACTGCACCACAGCTCCACACACCACTGCACGCCACGTAAGATTTGGCTGCCAAGATGCGGAGCAGTGCCCATGTGATGTGTAGGACCAGGTTTTCTAATCAAGCGCGCTCGTTTGCTGTCGCCTGAAGTGCCGTGAAGACGCAGCTGAGAGTCTTCTTAATTATGCAAACTCAGGCCTAAGAGAAAGACTCTGACAATGACGGTCCAACAGTCTTATCAGATCATGAGAGCTCGGAGGTAACTGCAAACGAGACTTCGCAGGCGCGTTTGGTGATTTCTGCTGTGTTTTAGTTTAGATTGGAATTGCATTCGAATGAAATTGAATTTTGTTCCAAGTCTTGTATCTATTTGATGCAGTCGTAATCGTAGGTACTGGAAAGTTACTTGCGTTATAGTACACAATTCTGCAGTAGGCAGTGCAGGAAAGTTTAAGAACTTTATAAATTGAAATTAAAATTTTATATTTGAATGAAACAGATAAAACGTCATTTTTCTGAATTCACTCCTGTTTTTTTCAAAAACCAAATCATTGTGCCAGGAATCTCATTTTGCTTCCGAGAACTCATCACGACACTGATTCGCTCGACTTCAGTTTCACAGAGCGTTGCAATCAAAGTGTTGTTTTATTTGCGAAATAGCACGAAGTTTCTCTAGTTATTTCTCTTTTTTATCGAATTTAAAGTATGTTTTTTGGGTCTTGACTCATTTTTAGTCCAATCCCATCAGACGCGAAAAGTGAAAAGGCTCGCTCGCACTGTCTCATACGGTGACGCCCCCTGAATCTACTCAAATTTAGAGTTGAATTACAGACTACTCCCATCTGCAACGTACCGCTTGGACAATCAATATTTGCATTTAATTTAAAATGCGTTAAATAATCATCAGTTATAATAAACGCGAAAGCTCGCTCATGTCAATGAATAATAACAAGTTGTTCGAGAAAATATGACGACAATATGAACCTCATCTGCATCCTGCTTCGTAAGTACGGACAACGTAAATACCGCCTTTATATGACGTAATTTCATCAATGCTGTTCAGCTCTTTAAACTTGAATAGCTGAGTCATCATTCTTTTTACATGTAAGAAGGAGTAATTATATATTTGCAATAAATTACCGAACTAGAATACACAATTGAACTGAATAGAGAGTGAAATTATGTTCAGGAAATTTATTCAAACACAAATTTTATAAAGCTGCGTCCGCTGTAATTGTTTAATTCGCTCTTTGTTCATACAGTACATGCACAAAGCCTATTAGGCACTGACGAGTACATGTTCCCAAAAAATTTTTCTGTATACCGTAGCATCTTCTGCTATCAAATGGCTTCTGAAGCTCAGAAGCGTCACGAAAAAAGTGCATGCTTATGAGACAGATGAATCAAATTATTTTGATCTTTTCCAATGGCCTCCAAGAACTAAATTTTCAACGTTAATCAAGGCTCAAGTTTATTTCATTCCGCTGTTAATTAACGTGACGTAGCCACTATATAAGATGGACATTGGACATGACCAGTTCTACCTCTCGTTTTGAGGGTCGTCGTCCCTCATCTGACGTCTTTCTCTTTAGGAACCAGGAAAGGACAACCTTCGCTCACGCTGCATTCGATCAACTTATCTAATGCTTGCTCCTCGCAAATGAGCTGAAACAGAAATGCCACACTCAGCCTAACGTTCTCATTCTAGGCTATCGCAGGCGAAATAAAACAGATGCCACCCTCAGCCAGATATTCTCATTCTAGCCTATCGCAGGCGAAATGACACACACAGTGCTACCACACTCGGTAAGCCATTCTAACGCTCAGCTATCCCAGGCGAAAGGAAACAGGGATGCCACACTCGGTAAGCCATTCTAATGCTCGGCTATTGCAGGCGAAATGAAACAGGGAGGCCACACTCGGTAAAATATTCAAAAAAGAAACAGGGGTGCAACACTCAGTAAGACTTTTAAAAAAGAGACAGGGATGTCAATCTCGGTAGGGCATCCTAATTTTTGGCTATCGCAGGCGAAATCATACAGTGATGCCATACTCGCTAAGACGTCCTAAAGCTTAGCTGTCACACGTGAAATGAAAGAGAAAGGTCGAGGTCAATAATTATTTTAATATAATTAGAGGCGGTCAACTGGCTCGTCTGACGTGGCACTTTGGCATCCGTGAGCCAAGTGGACCGCAGCTTCATTGCATTACGCTCAGTTCAATCAAAATTTTTCGCTTGCTCTTGATTGATTGCCGGGAGGTCTGTGCCAGGGAGCCCGTAAAACGAATTTGTCGATTCAAAGCAGAATGGACTTCGTATTGAGAACCCGCCATTTTACGCTCCCCTGAATTGGGTCTGGAACAATGGCTTGAAGACTGTTTCATAAAGCCTGGACCCCAGCACAGCGGAAATTTTATCGACCGACCTTAATATTATATGTATTTCAACAAAAATTATCTGGTTTTTGATGTGACTAAGATTGCAAAATGGTCCGAAGGGTGTAATGATCCGAAGTAACGTTTGTAACTGAAATTATTTTCAAGAATGCATTAAGTCTTTCTTTTTGTGTCGTATACATGGTGAGAGCATGTATACCATGTCGTATACATGGTATACATGGTGTCGTATACATACATGGTGAGAGCGATCTCGCCTGACGAGAGAAAAATAGAAATCTAATGTCATAATGTGATGCAAAATCTTTTCTGAAACTTAAGCGTTGCTTCAGCAAAAATCTTTTTCGCTATTTGTTCTTCTGATCTCATGACAAGGGGGCCGTAATCATTCAAGCAAAATATTTCGCTTAGAACTATCAGAAATCTGAAATTTTTCAAATATCTGTGTCACGAGAAATCTTTTCCTACACATAGAGTTAAATGACATTCACTTACAATTTCAGTGCACTAATTTGAAAATATGTACATCTGATAGAAATATGAAGAAATTTCTGTCAGCACAAAGTCAGTTCACGACTAACTGGCATTCAACATTGGGCACAGCGAATACTAACGAAAAAGGCTGTAAGAGAAACGCACACAAAAGCTGATAGTGGTGGGTACAAGCGTTTGTGATTTCAAATTTTCAAACGACAGTCACGTCACAGAGAAATGTTTGCCGATACTAGTCGTCCCGGCCGAAGTGAAGCGGGAGTTAAGAGGAATTACTGCACCGGATTCTGTGCAATCTTCGTCCTAACACTCACGCTTGGTCCAGCGTTTTGGTGTCGCTGGGTCGCTCGATATTGCAGAACGATTTAATTAAGAACTATCTTTATTATTCAATTCTCTTCCAGAGAGCTCAGGAACAGATTCCGATAGATTATTCTTTTCGAGAGCCGGTAGGATTTCGGAACACGAAATTGGTGATAAAACTTTCTACAGCGAGTATTTCCTAAGAGTATTTCTGTCTGCAAATTGATATGTGGTCCACAAATAGAAAGAACAACTGCATGCAACATGGCTTTGCTCAGGCACTTCACTGAGTAAAAAAAACAGAATGCAATGCAAATGTTATCTTTCATTGTTTACATTTGTTTCAACAATTTTTCCAAAACTCAGGTAATTTTGTCAATTGAGTCTTGTCTTATAACTTACTTTCCCCTGAAGGAAAAATTTCAGCATCCTGCTTTTCAACGGTTCTCTTCTCTTGGTCAAAATTTTGCCTCTACTGAATTTTGAATGAGATTTTCGACAAGCGACATAAAGGGACAGAAATTCATTTCATATAGAGAAAGAAAGGATAAAAACCTTCACATCTATTCGAGAGCGACACACCATCAGTCACAGTATCAAAGCATACGCTTTTCCTGGCATTGGAGACCGAGAATTGGTTCTATTTTAGACCGAAAGGTAAGTCGCTTATCAGAATATATTCTAAAAAAGCTCTAGTATCGAGGAACGCTCATGGACGCTAAGGCGCTTCGGTTATAGTAAATCTTATGAGAAAGAGGTGCGCTTTCGCTCACCGCTTCTCCTCAAAAGCTTCCCTGTCTTCCCGAGATGACGCTTTTTGCAACGGTTTTTATCAGCGTATTGGAGTTTGCTTCTCTCCTGCAGCCTCTGACGCACTTCAGGGGCTGCAATAGAGAAGAAAAGTCGCCAGCTTGACGACTGTTCAGTAACTGCCGTAAACAGATGATCCATTTGGAGGAACCAATGAGATCAATCCTAAAGCGAACGTTGTGAAAAGATTCTTTTGGACTCGAGCATTGAATTTGCTCAATAGTGTCACTGCTCAATATTCACAGCATCGTAGGGTCAAATTTCTCCACAGCGTAAGTTCCACATCTTCTGATACTTCTAAGAACCCTTATGAAGCCTTAAATGTATTCTTACTTTAAAGCGTAATAAACAGTTATTGGAACCCCGTTAAACTCAGCAACAATGTATTCTATGTTTTTCATTGATCGTTTTCGTTGTTATTCAGAGCAACGCTTGGTAAAATTTAATCAATACATTGGAATGAGTCTAAATTTTCAAGTTGAAATGTAGAACTGTGTTTGAGCCAATTTTCACTATTTTCGCATTAGTTTTGACTCTTGAGATTTACCGATTACTTAACCAGTGTCTGAAAGTATTGTTTCAATTTATCGATATACAAATTTTCAGCGCTTTTTCAAATTGAAAGCAAAACACATACTTTCAACGACACTCACACAGCACACAAGCGTATCCGTATTACATAATCTATTGAATTAAAATAATCTTTTTGTGGGTTTTGTCGGTTTCCTGGAAAGTGCGCACGCTGCGCACTCTTAAAATTCTTCTCAGCAAAAACAACTACAGTCAAGATTTTGCATCAATCTTCGTTTGCGAGCAACGTTTCTAGGCTTGCCGTTCTTGTGAATTCCATGCAGTCATTCCCCTTATGAATTTTGTAGGAGCTTCACCATTATTTTTTCATTTGATGTTTAAATTTTTCCCCGAGTTTAATTTATTCTAAGATTCATCAATTACCAGACAGGTTCGTTGAACGAATGAATATGTGCATTAGAGATAAAATGGTTCGCTTAATTTTTTTGAGCAGACTTTTTTCGAAAAAATCTTTAAGAAAAAGAGGCCAGCTCAATTATTAGCTGGTTCAATTTTTGATTTAGATGTAATACGGTATATAGATATACACTTTTTTGTTTTAAGAAGTTCTCGGGTTTTTTGATGAGTTACCAATAAACCTCCGTAGAGAAAATTTTCAAAGGAATTTTGACTTTTGAAAGAAAATTAGGTGAAGGAAGAAAAGAAAGCAGGTCACCTATGATGAGCGCCTGAATTTTAAATTTCAATGAGTTGCAAATTAACCCAAATAATCATTTTTTACTTGGCTCTCTTCCGCTGAAATAACCTCATTGCCTGGAGATCAGTGTGTTACTCATTTAAAATGAGGCTGAACGATTCCGCATTTTTTTTAATAGATTCTGTCTTCAAGGGCTCTCCAATACGAGGGTCGCGTTAGTGAACTAACTCTACAGACAGTGATGGAGTGATTTCGTATTCAGAGTACAACGATTTCCTTATCTCCTCATTAGTACCACTAGAAAAGTGGCTCGAAACCCGTTTCAAAAAAAATAAAAAGAACGCCTCTAAAAAAGTTACAAATTAAGGATTAAATGCTCACAAGTGGCCAACTGAAAGAACTAACATACATATTTTGATGCTTTCAAAGAGTCTTTCCTCTCTAAAAGTCAGCAGAAATTTTTCTCGAAATTTCAAGTGAGCAATAGAATTATTTCATTTAACCCTTCAATGTTCTGCAGGAATACTCAGTCCTCTTTTGAAAATAGCTTTACTATATTGTATTTCTTTCTATTAAATTCGTTTCTCAATGTGTTCTGTTGAAGTTCACTGGCGAGTGGCAGTTGCTTCCTCATTGCGACGTCGGTGACTTCCTGAAACCAGTGCCAGTTTAACGATGGTGGTTGTAACAACGGTGTTGTGAGTACAAAAAAACTACTGACGTTAAAGAATTAACCAATGAAAGGCAAAAAAACTATTCAGATGATTTACACACATTCACGGGATGCAACGTGAAGCAACATCCTACTATCTTTGCTTTCAAGCACAACTTTTTCTTCAAAAATATCCCATGCAAGCCTGCAACCAATCAAAAGCGGTCCTCAGAGAAAACTCGTGCGACCAACGCTTCCTGGAAGTGCAGAGAAAAGTTGCGTTTCATGAGCGGGAATAGCGGGCTCATCTTTTTTACGGTATACGGGCCTTCTTTTGACTAGTGAAAAATTGAGGCACTCACTCTGAAGCTCGCCTTCAGATGTCTTTTATTGGACGGCGCGGCGCGGCATCGCCGTGTTTCTCTGGCGAGTGAAGTTTGGAGCGCGAGGGCAGCTCTACGAGCCGGTGCTCTTGTTGCTTTGACTCTTTATTTCATTCTTGCTCGTTATCATTACGACAAGTTCTGACTTACTTCCTGCTTGTTTTCATTACGACATATTCTAACTTACTTCCTGCTTGTTATCATTCCGACAAATTCTAACTTACTTCCTGCTTGTTTTCATTACGACATATTCTAACTTACTTCCTGCTTGTTTTCATTACGACATATTCTAACTTACTTCCTGCTTGTTTTCATTACGACAAAGTCTAACTTACTTCCTGCTTGTTTTCATTACGACATATTCTAACTTACTTCCTACTTACTTTCATTACGACAAATTTTCATTTTTGAGCTCAAGTATAACACACGATGGTCTAAAATCCACCAGCCAACGAAACGCAGCTCCCCATTCACTGAGGATTGTATCGAACAATCCCTCGCTGGAAAATGATTGAGTCGACAATGCATAGCTATAGCATGCAATACATGTATGCCAAAACGTCTCAACTTTCGTTAAATATAGCAAGCGTGTTCAAATCTTCAGTTAAGCGAATAAAGTAAACTAGATCGAACCCATTTTGAAATTGAACTTTGTCATCGTAAATATTCTCAATTAACGAGGTGTGATGAATAAATTTTCGAATTACGTGCATAATTTCGTCAGTCCCCAGCACATAAAATTCCTAGCAGGAGCGTACAGTATAGAGTATGCTCTATACGCCGCGTACGTGACCAGAAGTTTTACCCGTACACATACACCCACGCACAAACGAAGCTTACGAATGCATGCACATGTAATATACATATTTTTGTATTGGATACAGCACAGTGGAAATAAATAAAAGTGAATGAGTTTAAGCAAATAAAACTAAGTGCAATCGAGCTGGATTTTACGAAGGACACTTCAAAGACGACCATAAAAGTACACAGACTCCATTTAAACAATGAAAGTGGTGGGCTGGACAACAGAACTTGAACGTACCGATTACGCTTGCGGCTGCGCTGGCAATCGCTGTGAAATTTGTAGACTGCCTCGGAAGATTGCGAAATGAAATTTCCACCCCTCGTCGTGGCACAAAAATGAAGAGAGTGAAGCGTAAATTAAGCGAATTTTTCTATTTAGCTGTAGAAGCGCAAAAAACTTACGGAAAACTATCATTGATAGAGGTAAGTTGAATTAAATCGTGCCTGGTAGCACGTTGAATTCGTTCAAAAATCGTCTTGCTCATTACTGGGTCGGCAATTTCCCAGTATTTGAAGTACGAGCGCTACCCGGAATTTCAGGAAGATTTTTAGAGGAACAGCATTTGCAGAATTCAGTAGGCATTATGAGAAATCGCGTTTCTTCAAGCGATATAATTACTATTCTATCAGAAACGCCTCATTGGACAGTAAAGCAACAATTAAAGAGAAGAGATCTCGGCTCGTGAATTACTAATAATTATATGAATAAACCTCTCCGTTCATCCGACCACACTTCTTGTAACGGCTGTGCTGAGAGATATAGGATAAAAATGAATGTGATGGCACTTGTGGGTAAAATTGGTTACTTTAAATATGTTTCTATCTTGCCTGTGCGTGATTGCTGTCTATAGACACAGTATAACCGAAGAATGGGCCACTGCGCTCGTTTCTGTTACCATTTTAATTCTATTAAATATCTCCTCATGTGTGTTTCAATTCTACGGTGCCAAAATGACAAATGCAATTGTTTATATGTACAATTACTAGCTGATGTTTCACTGATCACAATTTGACAAAAAGAATTCGGAAATTTGAGAACCAAAGGCATATCGTGTGGGAACTACCCAAGTGTTTAAATACTTTTTCATTACTAAAATTGCGTCTAATTTTACGATGCATGAAAATTCGAATCGTGAGAAAATGAATCAATCGTACGTTACAATCACTGAAAAGATCTCCACGAATACCATGTGATCCAGTCAAACCATCGCCACTTGATATTCACTTAAATCTGTTGATGAATGACGGCAAAAACCCTTACGAAGAGGCTTTCACTGTCGCACGGTTATTCATTGTATTTCAGATCTGACGCGCCGGATGCGCAAGTCAATGGACAATCTCGCTAATTGTCAAGCAATGTTCGCAAAGAAGAAGCAGTCCTGAGCCGATTCCCAACACTGCTCAGCGATACTCGAATCCGGGCACTGCCACTCCAGGCATCGGCAGTGACATGATACACGAGAGAAAAGTGTTATGAAATTCCACTCCAGGCATCAGCAGTGTCGTGATACACGAGAGAAAAGTGTTATGAAATTCCACTCCAGGCATCAGCAGTGTCGTGATACACGAGAGAAAAGTGTTATGAAATTCCACTCCAGGCATCAGCAGTGTCGTGATACACGAGAGAAAAGTGTTATGAAATTCCACTCCAGGCATCAGCAGTGTCGTGATACACGAGAGAAAAGTGTTATGATATTCCACTCCAGGCATCAGCAGTGTCGTGATACACGAGAGAAAAGTGTTATGAAATTCCACTCCAGGCATCAGCAGTGTCGTGATACACGAGAGAAAAGTGTTATGAAATTCCACTCCAGGCATCAGCAGTGTCGTGATACACGAGAAAAAAGTGTTATGAAATTCCACTCCAGGCATCAGCAGTGTCGTGATACACGAGAGAAAAGTGTTATGAAATTCCACTCCAGGCATCAGCAGTGTCGTGATACACGAGAGAAAAGTGTTATGAAATTCCACTCCAGGCATCAGCAGTGTCGTGATACACGAGAGAAAAGTGTTATGAAATTCCACTCCAGGCATCAGCAGTGTCGTGATACACGAGAGAAAAGTGTTATGAAATTCCACTCCAGGCATCAGCAGTGTCGTGATACACGAGAGAAAATTGTTATGAAATTCCACTCCAGGCATCAGCAGTGTCGTGATACACGAGAGAAAAGTGTTATGAAATTCCACTCCAGGCATCAGCAGTGTCGTGATACACGAGAGAAAAGTGTTATGAAATTCCACTCCAGGCATCAGCAGTGTCGTGATACACGAGAGAAAAGTGTTATGAAATTCCACTCCAGGCATCAGCAGTGTCGTGATACACGAGAGAAAAGTGTTATGAAATTCCACTCCAGGCATCAGCAGTGTCGTGATACACGAGAGAAAAGTGTTATGAAATTCCACTCCAGGCATCAGCCGTGTCGTGATACACGAGAGAAAAGTGTTATGAAATTCCACTCCAGGCATCAGCAGTGTCGTGATACACGAGAGAAAAGTGTTATGATATTCCACTCCAGGCATCAGCAGTGTCGTGATACACGAGAGAAAAGTGTTATGATATTCCACTCCAGGCATCAGCAGTGTCGTGATACACGAGAGAAAAGTGTTATGAAATTCCACTCCAGGCATCAGCAGTGTCGTGATACACGAGAGAAAAGTGTTATGATATTCCACTCCAGGCATCAGCAGTGTCGTGATACACGAGAGAAAAGTGTTATGAAATTCCACTCCAGGCATCAGCAGTGTCGTGATACACGAGAGAAAAGTGTTATGATATTCCACTCCAGGCATCAGCCGTGTCTTGATACACGAGAGAAAAGTGTTATGAAATTCCACTCCAGGCATCAGCAGTGTCGTGATACACGAGAGAAAAGTGTTATGAAATTCCACTCCAGGCATCAGCAGTGTCGTGATACACGAGAGAAAAGTGTTATGAAATTCCACTCCAGGCATCAGCAGTGTCGTGGTACACGAGAGAAAAGTGTTATGAAATTCCACTCCAGGCATCAGCAGTGTCGTGATACACGAGAGAAAAGTGTTATGAAATTCCACTCCAGGCATCAGCAGTGTCGTGATACACGAGAGAAAAGTGTTATGATATTCCACTCCAGGCATCAGCAGTGTCGTGATACACGAGAGAAAAGTGTTATGAAATTCCACTCCAGGCATCAGCAGTGTCGTGATACACGAGAGAAAAGTGTTATGATATTCCACTCCAGGCATCAGCCGTGTCTTGATACACGAGAGAAAAGTGTTATGAAATTCCACTCCAGGCATCAGCAGTGTCGTGATACACGAGAGAAAAGTGTTATGAAATTCCACTCCAGGCATCAGCAGTGTCGTGATACACGAGAGAAAAGTGTTATGAAATTCCACTCCAGGCATCAGCCGTGTCGTCATACACGAGAGAAAAGTGTTATGAAATTCCACTCCAGGCATCAGCAGTGTCGTGATACACGAGAGAAAAGTGTTATGAAATTCCACTCCAGGCATCAGCAGTGTCGTGATACACGAGAGAAAAGTGTCATGAAATTCCACTCCAGGCATCAGCAGTGTCGTCATACACGAGAGAAAAGTGTTATGAAATTCCACTCCAGGCATCAGCAGTGTCGTGATACACGAGAGAAAAGTGTTATGAAATTCCACTCCAGGCATCAGCAGTGTCGTGATACACGAGAGAAAAGTGTTATGAAATTCCACTCCAGGCATCAGCAGTGTCGTGATACACGAGAGAAAAGCGTTATGAAATTCCACTCCAGGCATCAGCAGTGTCGTGATACACGAGAGAAAAGTGTCATGAAATTCCACTCCAGGCATCAGCAGTGTCGTCATACACGAGAGAAAAGTGTTATGAAATTCCACTCCAGGCATCAGCAGTGTCGTGATACACGAGAGAAAAGTGTCATGAAATTCCACTCCAGGCATCAGCAGTGTCGTCATACACGAGAGAAAAGTGTTATGAAATTCCACTCCAGGCATCAGCAGTGTCGTCATACACGAGAGAAAAGTGTTATGAAATTCCACTCCAGGCATCAGCAGTCTAAATTCCGCACGAGAGAAAAGTGTCATGAAATTCAAAGAACGATTCAGAGTTGAGAATTGCTTCGTTTATGGTTGTGCAAGAATGCAACTTAAAGTGGGAAATTATTCAGTTCGCTTGCTACGCCAGATTGTACATGATCTTATATTGAGTGAAGCTGACAAGTGAACGCATTAAGTATATAGAATGTTGAACGCATGAATTTTTTACGTGCGAACCTTTCATTCACCGAACTTTAGAGGGTTTTCCAAGTGTGTGAAAATAGCAAAACGTTTAATTATTTTTAGTTATGAGACAAAACACCTCTAATGAATGTTGAAACTACAAAGGTGCATAGAGTCATAAATCCATTTTAAAACTTAGGTGCGCGTTCAATTTGCGTCTAAAATATCTCACAATAAGTTCAATATTAGTGGCTCCTTTTTACTGGCTAGAAACTGATATATTCCGTGATTCTCCTACACGAACGCCAGCTCTGCGACAGCGGGAAAATTTATGAACTCTTGTACCAAAATATCGCCCTGCTGCTCTTCCTCTTAGCTGCAAACATTTCTTCATGCTTTTCGAACACGATGCTCAACGGATTAAATCTATTCCACTGTGTGAGGAGGAACGCCTGCGTGCATCTGTCGTGGATTTACTCTCTTTAAAATCCGTTAGGATTTTTGAATTTTCTTTTTCGTCTGAGTTGCAATGTGGCTGAGATGTTGCACTGCTGAATTTTCCCTCGATTTCTTTCCCTGTTATTTCTTTTTAGACCTTCAACATGCCGGCGCTCTGAAAACCTCACCGAGTCGGTGCTTATTCCATTTGTGTGCTTATTCCAAGCACAAGGTATTGTGCTTATTCCAAGCACAATACCCCACTCTACCCAGGTGTCTGAAATGGGTACCGGTCTCGACCGGGGGAAAGCGTCATGGCGTCCTGGCGTTAGTTATAAGGCATTTGAAAATCCAATTTACAAGGTGATATGTATCAGGCTTGATTGGAAATAAAGCATCCGTAGATGCCTTCATTATTATTATTATTATTCCTTTTTTCAGTTACAACAGTGACGCTGCGTAAAATGATATTTTGGACTGAATATCCACATTTATAAATATGGATATCATGATTGTGTCGAACTTCGCCAGCACTTCCTGTAAATTATGGGCATTGTAAATTACAGATACATATGTTTGAACCTTAGATATCGTAATTCATGCGTATTATAAACTACATGCGTCGTAAATTAACTGGTATCATAAGTTACATATTTTTTACACTACATGTATCTAAAAACTAGAGAAATCGTAATCTACAAACATTAATCGTAATCTACCGACTTTAATGGTAATCTATAGACATTAATCATTACCTACAGCAGATGTCGTGCAATGCGGGTATCGTGGAAGAGACTCATCACAAGTTAAGGCCACCAAGAGAGCGCTAGTGTGTCTAAATTGACATACGTATTGTGCTGTGAAGCGAGTCCTGAATTAATACAACAGAGTATTTGAAAGCAGCCCTGTAATTTACTCATAAAAAATATATGTCACGCCATGCCTAATTTATTCAGCACAAAACATGACCTAACCTGTAAAAATTTAGAAGCGCAAAACCGTCCATTAAAACATTAGAAGAAACTCGTATTGAGTAAAAATGCCATGAAATAGCGCACGTAATATGAGTTATTTAATTCGCCTTTTTCATCGATAAGATTCTTGATGCGTTCGTGAAAGTACTTGAAGATGCATACTGAACGAATAATTAATGTAGCTAGTGAAACGCTGCCTGCAACTGGTAGAAATGCTGCCTGTAACTTGTAGAAATGCTGCCTGCAACTGGTGGAAATGCTGTCTGCAACTGGCAGAAATGCTGTCTAAACTGGTAGAAATGTTGCCTAAACTGGTAGAAATGTTGTCTAAACAGGTAGAAATGCTGTCTAAACTGGTAGAAATGCTGTCTAAACTGGTAGAAATGCTGTCTAAACTGGTAGAAATGTTGTCTAAACTGGTAGAAATATTGTCTAAACAGGTAGAAATGCTGTATAAACAAGTAGAAATGCTGTCTAAACTGGTAGAAATGCTGTCTAAACTGGTAGAAATGCTGTCTAAACTGGTAGAAATGCTGTCTAAACTTGTAGAAATGCTGTCTAAACTGGTTGAAATGCTGTCTAAACTGATAGAAATGCTGTCTAAACTGGTAGAAATGCTGTCTTAACTGGTAGAAATGCTGTCTAAACTGGTAGAAATGCTGTCTAAACTGGTAGAAATGCTGTCTAAACTGGTTGAAATGCTGTCTAAACTGGTAGAAATGCTGTCTAAACTGGTAGAAATGCTGTCTAAACTGGTAGAAATGCTGTCTAAACTGGTAGAAATGCTGTCTAAACTGGTAGAAATGCTGTCTAAACTGGTTGAAATGCTGTCTAAGCTGATAGAAATGCTGTCTAAACTGATAGAAATGCTGTCTAAACTGGTAGAAATGCTGTCTAAACTGGTAGAAATGCTGTCTAAACTGGTAGAAATGCTGTCTAAACTGGTAGAAATGCTGTCTAAACTGGTTGAAATGCTGTCTAAGCTGATAGAAATGCTGTCTAAACTGATAGAAATGCTGTCTAAACTGGTAGAAATGCTGTCTAAACTGGTAGAAATGCTGTCTAAACTGGTAGAAATGCTGTCTAAACTGGTAGAAATGCTGTCTAAACTGATAGAAATGCTGTCTAAACTGGTAGAAATGCTGTCTAAACTGGTAGAAATGCTGTCTAAACTGGTAGAAATGCTGTCTAAACTGGTAGAAATGCTGTCTAAACTGGTAGAAAAAACATCATTTTTTGCTGTGACCGAAGTTTTGCTCCCTGTTATTTTAGCGCGAGCTGCGGAATCGGATTTTCAGGAAATCCATCCGTTGGGTCCCCGTTCATTTTATGAAGGATTAATGCAAATATTCCGGCCTGCTATCTCTCGGGCGAACAAATTCAAAGTCTGTCAGCTTGATTTGATTCCATCTCCTTGGGAATTAAAAGAGGGAGGTAGGAATGAGTTATTCATTACTATCATATCAATTAGTACGATTTGAATAGATGAAAACTTGAAACGAAAACAGGAAGTTCATTTTCAAAACATTTAGCTGCCTAAAAAATAAAAGATGCATTTCAGTACGCAAAGCTATGCTGAGTACAGACAAGAGAGAAGAATAATTAATTTTACAATGATATTTCAGCTCATCAAATCAAAGGCGAAACCACAATGTAAAACATAAATATAGGTTCATTTGGCTTCTCTGAGTCCCTAACGAAAATGAAAACTCTTCATTCCCGAGGAATCCGGAGATCAAAATCCTCAACGCTTAAAACATTCTATTTTTAGCCCATTCGTCAAATTAATCGTTCACTTTTCCATTTTTCTCAATAATATCTTAAATGAATGTGCTTATCCAACATCAGTCTCGAGATTCAGCTTTCTAGAATCAAAAGATTTCTTCTTAGGTTCTTCTAACGGAGCCAAGATTTTTTTATATTTTCTTGTTTCCTGCGACCTCTCGATATGCGATTTGCTAATGGGTGCTGTCGTTTAGGTGTCCTGCTGCAATAGAGTTTTCTTTTTATTGCTTTATAACACTGTACTCATGTTTTTATTTTCTTACAAGCCAGAGTAGTTCAGATGCACAAGCGTTTTGCTGCGTTCTTCTCATCAATTTTCCAGGTTATTCTAAATTACAAAAGTGGGTTGTATATGTCCGGTTTTTCTTTCGTGTACCAAATTTTCTATGTTCTTGTAGTCTTAGACCAGTTTTTATTTTTTTATAGTATCGGTAAAAACTATGATTAATAAATTTTTGTTACAATTTTCCTTGGCATTTCAATTAAGAAAATGTTTTAAACTCCGAACTCACTGACCGAAAAGAATATGAGAATCATGAACTGTATTCTTAAACAACAGTAACATTTGGACTTAGAAGGCTTCTGGTTCATTATGCAAAGAGTCTTCCATAGGATGATGTCGCGTACAAAGAACTTAGATTCATTGGAAGCTAGATTTAAAATGCATGTGTTTTGTTGAAGTCCTGAATCGAACTTGATTTAGTGCTTATTTGGAGTGTTTAATTCAAATGATTATTTTAAAATTCGGTGAATTTATTGACTTTTATGCGCAATCTCTAGTTCAACTAATAAATAAGTTTATGAGCATGATGTAGACCTCAAAAAAATGACGTCCATCATGCGTATACTTTTGATATCAAAACTGCCTGAACCTGTCGCTGGAGGGAAGCTCTCCTGAGGAAACCAAGACTCCTCTGTCAACAAGGAGGAGATTTTTTGCTGGTTTTATCTACTGTTTTTGGCCGGTTAGCTGAGCGGCTCAAGGGCGGACTGCGTCCATTAGATTACCGGACTTCCTAATCCGGGCCCAGGCAGCAAAAGTGACTAATAAATTTAAAACTCAGGATGAATTTTGCCAGTAAAATTGTGGTCTTTTGAGGGCCCGAGCGGCAGCGGCGTCTTAAGCCCACAATGCAAGCTGTGAAATAATGGCGGATCTTTAATGAAATTTTGCCCGAGCGCTCGATTCTCTAGTCACGCAGACTCTGAATGTTGCGCAAAAATTGTTGGTGTTTTCCCAAACATCTGGAGGTTTTGCATGGCATACAGTAAGCGCTGCCAAATACTTATGGTATACAGTGAGTGCTGCTCAAAACTTTACGTGATATAGAGTGAGTGCTGCCCAATGCTTGTTGTGATATAGAGTGAGTGCTGCCCAATGCTTGTTGTGATATAGAGTGAGTGCTGCCCAATGCTTGTTGTGATATAGAGTGAGTGCTGCCCAATGCTTGTTATGATGTAGAGTGAGTGCTGCGCAATGCTTGTTGTGATATAGAGTGAGTGCTGCCCAATGCTTGTTGTGATATAGAGTGAGTGCTGCCCAATGCTTGTTGTGATATAGAGTGAGTGCTGCCCAATGCTTGTTATGATGTAGAGTGAGTGCTGCCCAATGCTTGTTATGATGTAGAGTGAGTGCTGCCCAATGCTTGTTGTGATATAGAGTGAGTGCTGCCCAATGCTTGTTGTGATATAGAGTGAGTGCTGCCCAATGCTTGTTGTGATATAGAGTGAGTGCTGCCCAATGCTTGTTGTGATATAGAGTGAGTGCTGCCCAATGCTTGTTATGATGTAGAGTGAGTGCTGCCCAATGCTTGTTGTGATATAGAGTGAGTGCTGCCCAATGCTTGTTGTGATATAGAGTGAGTGCTGCCCAATGCTTGTTGTGATATAGAGTGAGTGCTGCCCAATGCTTGTTGTGATATACAGGGAGTGCTGCCCTATGCTTGTTGTGATATAGAATGAGTGCTGCCCACCCAATGCTTGCTGTGACATACAGTGAGTGCTACAATAAACTTGTGATGTACAATCAGTGTTGCCTAATACTTTGCGTGATATTCAGTCAATGCTGCCTAATACTTTGCGGGATATTCAGTCAGTGCTGCCTAATACTTCGCATGATATTCAGTCAGTGCTGCCTAATACTTTGCATGATATTCAGTCAGTGCTGCCTAATACTTTGCGTGATATTCAGTCAGTGCTGCCTAATACTTTGCGTGATATTCAATCAGTGTTGCCTAATAAACATATTTCGAATCCATGTGATGTTATAACTAACACATTTTCCATGCACTCAACATTTTATCCCGAAGTGAGAAACGGTGGGTAAAATTACCACTTTCTACGTAATAATAACGTTTTCTATGTAAAAATACAGTTTTCAATGTAAAAATACCGTTTTCAAAACCTAGCATATATAATCATGAGGAAGAGTTAACAAAATTCACACACATTCAAAATTTTATTTGCCTAATGGAGATTCAGCCCGCTCATAATCAACACTTTTAATATCTTTTCCATTGTTACGGAAGGCAAAGTATACCTATGGAAATACCAATCAAAATTTCAGAAAACGTTTAGAACTTAGATGGAAAAATATTTTAGAAATCTATAACTGGCATTGATAAATAATTGAGGAAATAAAGCAGTCTTCCCCTGGCAGGAATACTGGCCGTTTTTTTTTTTTAACCGCCATAGCTTTCCGTTCATGCGTTTGGAATCATCTTTACAATTTACATTTGATTTAAAAAGTGTTCTAAATCCCTCTGGTGCATATAAGTTCATCTTATTCGTTTGTTAAATCTATGCCGTAAATTTTCCACAGCCATCAAATCTGACTATATCAGTGTGCTTTTCTGTATTAACAATTTGACTACGACGGGTGAAGCTGAAGTTCGATAATCAACTCAAATGTGAAGTCACATGTAGCAAGCAACGTCGAAGATAGCAAAGATTAACTGTATCGTCCCTTTATTAAATATTGATGAAGTTTTTATGGAAATCGAGTTGGTGACTGCTGCTGGTCGGTCAGTAGCATTATAAAAATTCCCTCCTTGTACCACCGGTGGCTCACGTCACAGTTAAAGTGTATAATACATTGTTCGAGCACGCTATAAACAAGAAGTTCATGTTGGATGCTTTAAAGTAAATCTTACTGGCAGGTCCATTTGACTCACAGCACATTTACCTCTAAATCCGCCGCTAGAATGAGAAGCCTTTTTGTGACGAGGTTTTGCAGGTACAGTAATTTTTTCCTTGTATTATCCTATTAGCATTGTCACCTGTAACTAAACATCAAAGTTTTCCACAACGTTCACGCTTGGTATGACGTAAGGTTTTGATGCTGGTAACGGCTTCAACATTTTACCGTCAGTCGTGGAGCTCTCAACTACACTCAAACAATCAAGATTTTATTTCACTTTTTATGATAAAATTAACCCAGAGCTTTGCGCTCAGAAAACAGAGAAGTCATACTGTCTCTCTTCAGAAGCTGAGATGTATTCCTTCGACTGCAAGCTTCAGGTTTGGTTGGTGCAAATCATGGCAGATATTTTGAGTAAATTGAAGTCCTTACCGCTAGAGGCTTTTCTTGAACCGCCTTACGAATTGTACAGTCTTGGGCTTATCTTATAGAGAATTTGTTTGAAATCGAATTAGAAGATTTTCTTCCCAATATATCGCACCTCGCTCTCGTTTCCTGTTACTTCTAAATGACGGAGAGCAGAGAACCGAAAGAATTTCAGCTGCGGGGAAGTCTTCTCATTTCTGGTCATTGAATACTTTTAAACACTGTTAGAGTTTTCGAGGAACTGTCAGCGTAACGTAATTTTTCCTTCACGCTCGGTGGAATCTCAACTGCTTGAGATAATAATTGAGAATACCTCTCGTTAACATCCCACAGAAAATATGACCAGCTCACATAGTGTTAACGTTATTATTAGGCATATTTTGACTGCCATTATAATAACAAGTCCAATACTTGACTGTCACGGCAACTGATCCATCAGAATGTCTACCCTCGAATAACAGCGTGAGCATCTACTGGGATTCATCTCTTTCAGTCTTAATTTAAAATCTACATGATTTCTTTATCGGTTTATGGCCCGTAATGAGTTTAAAAACATGTGTTATTAAAGGAATGTAAGCCTTGTACTGTAATATCACACAGGTAATTCACATGCAGAAAACGAAAAAAAAATCAAGTACAGGCATTCTTACATAAATTAAATTTCTAAATATTACGTTCATTTGTATCGGAAGCTTTACAAACAAGAAAAATAAGAACGAGATAACTTAAAAACTTAGGTATTGAATTTCACTTCACAACATAGCCATTATGCGCGCGTGTACGCTTTGTCTATGTTGGAGCTGTGACCGCCAGAATTCAGGAACCGGAGATCCGGACCCTAAACCTAGAATTTCGGTCTGTAATTTTCTATCTAAAAGTCTGTCTCTGGAATTATTTCTGAGAGGTTACCCATATACTACTATAACTTTTTGACTTCAACCTAATCATTAGACTGCATATATTTTAAAGGTCGCTTAATACCTGTTCAAGACTCTTTGATTTCTCTACAAATATGGTTGGTAGCAATACACAGTTTATCTCCGAGTTACAAGCCATCGCCCCATGCCAATCTCAAAATTTTCTCAAATTTAAAAAAATAAGCCCAGCTTTTCATTGCAAAAATCAAATATCACGTTGGTTGAATACCAAGGGACCAAGATAAGATTCGAGCTAGAAGAATTTATCCGACCCGAGGAATGATGGAGTTGTATAAACTTAATGCAAAACGGTTTCACGTCAAGAACTTAAAAATGAAAGAGCTGTTACTGTCTGTCATGTTGACTGAATGGCTTTTCTAAATCCCGATATTTCTGAAATTTTTATTGTTGTCGAGCTGTATTTCCGATACATGAACCCGAAAGCTGAGTGTCTTAGAATTCACGCGCGGTTAAAGAATAAAATGCGGACCTGATTTTATGCTTCAACTAGACTTAGCTTCCGCTAGTTTATTCTTTGGTCAACTCAGCGCATAATTTTGAAAAGTGGGGACCTGAAAATGCAGCTCTAAAGAATCCAATTAAGCTCAGCGAGCTCTGCTTAAACCTATTCAGAGAGCGCTCTCCACTTTCTTTGCAAAGCCTGTGAGCTTCATCAGAGCATTTGTTTGTGGCGGCGTAATTCGCGCAGGTCGTGACTGCTAAGCGCGACTTTATGATGAATTTTGTCGCCCTCTGGACGAGTTTTGGGCCACCCTGTCAAGAAGCTTAGCTTAGTGAAATGCTTCAAGAAATGGAGCTCCAAATATAAGCGTCTCATTTGTGGACACACAGCAAACGTGGTTGGAATTTTTATTGAATCCATGATAATTTTCTAAATAGAAAACTCCAAAACGTGCAAACCCATAATTCACAATTAAGAATAGCCGTGAGCAGAAGTATAATTAAAGCCGTTTTAACTAGTCTGTCTCATCACGTAATCCATTTAACTTATACGTAAAATCAAACTTATAATCCACATGAAATCCAACTCCAAGCTGTTCGATCTCCTTCCTTTTAAAATTACGTTCACCTTGAGTCTGTTAGCCTTCGAATCTCATAAGGTCTCGTTTACTACAGCCAGCAACATCACCATTGTGACGCGCGTCTACGTCAAGGTAGAGTAATTTAGAGGCTCGTAAAGTCCGCAGTTGATATGAGGTGTTGCCTCATCCCTGCTCCTCGCCCCCACAGGTAAGCGCCGGCAGCTGCTATTGAAGGCAGGACTTAATTCGGTGGCTCATTACGCTGTGTCGTGCCGGGAGGTCTTTAATGTGAAGACCTCATTAAGCCACCTTGGTGTCTTAAGGCCTCGGCATCTTGTACACCGCAGCTGCGGCCAGCCTTGCTTGGTAGCGCACCTCAGCGTCTTGTACGCGGCAACTGCAGCGTGCCTCGGCGTCATGTTCACCACAACTGCGGCCAGCCTTGCTTGGTAGCGCGCCTCGGTGTATTGTTCACTACAACTGCGGCCAGCCTTGCTTGGTAGCGCACCTCGGTGTCTTGTTTACTACAACTGTGGCCAGCCTTGCTTGGTAGCGCGCCTCGGCGTCTTGTTAACTACAACTGCGGCCAGCCTTGCTTGGTAGCGCGCCTCGGCGTCTTGTTAACTACAACTGCGGCCAGCCTTGCTTGGTAGCGCGCCTCGGCGTCTTGTTTACTACAACTGCGGCCAGCCTTGCTAGGTAGCGCGCCTCGGCGTCTTGTTCACTACAACTGCGGCCAGCCTTGCTTGGTAGCGCGCCTCGGCGTCTTGTTAACTACAACTGCGGCCAGCCTTGCTTGGTAGCGCGCCTAGGTGTCTTGTTTACTACAACTGTGGCCAGCCTTGCTTGGTAGCGCGCCTCGGCGTCTTGTTAACTACAACTGCGGCCAGCCTTGCTTGGTAGCGCACCTCGGTGTCTTGTTTACTACAACTGTGGCCAGCCTTGCTTGGTAGCGCGCCTCGGCGTCTTGTTAACTACAACTGCGGCCAGCCTTGCTTGGTAGCGCGCCTCGGCGTCTTGTTAACTACAACTGCGGCCAGCCTTGCTTGGTAGCGCGCCTCGGCGTCTTGTTTACTACAACTGCGGCCAGCCTTGCTAGGTAGCGCGCCTCGGCGTCTTGTTCACTACAACTGCGGCCAGCCTTGCTTGGTAGCGCGCCTCGGCGTCTTGTTCACTACAACTGCGGCCAGCCTTGCTTGGTAGCGCGCCTAGGTGTCTTGTTTACTACAACTGCAGCCAGCCTTGCTAGGTAGCGCGCCTCGGCGTCTTGTTTGCTACAACTTCAGCGATCTCAGAGTACCTTATAAAATAATTACTACCGCAGATCTGTCGAGGAGCGAAGCAAAGGTGAAAGATGTCCGGGGAAAAATACTAATAAACGAAGCACTGACAAGCGAAAAAGTACCTATGCTTCCGAATGTAAAATGATTCCCATTTATTAATACACATGAGTGAAAGATGTTAAAAACGAGAAAAAATTCTTTTTACACAACTGCTTTGAAATAGCTTAAATTGATTCAACTCGCTCATCAAACTCTACGTATGGTTCAGCCAACACTATTAAATTCAGAAAATTGAATAAATGCTAGTAGATAATCCAAAAACATAGCTGAAAATCGATTGCCTCAAGAATCATTTATGATAGAACTAGAACATTTAAAGGCTTCAAGTCACTCTCTCTCTCTCTCTCTGCCTCACCGCCTCGAACACAAATTTCGATGGTTGCTGGCGCATTTTTCTTTGAAATGTTTCGTATATATTGAACCATCAATCAATACAAATGGGACTTCTATTCTCGAAGGCGATGATTTATCTCCAAAGATTTAAAGAAATTTTTCGAATGGACGAGGACGTTAGAAAATGTCTTTTTTTACTTCAGGTAACCGATGTGTTCTCGCTGCCTGCATTTTGCCGGATGCAGATGCGCTTTTCGAGGTTTGCTCTCTTTGTATCGTACAGATTTATTTCTTCTCAATAGAGATCGCTTAGGCGACGCTCAAGATTTGTCATGGTTTCCGCAGAAAGGGAATTTGTTCTTCTATTCATCCAAGATCAATGAGGATTTGCAGCAAAACAACCAGCTGGAGGATGTTGAAAAATTAGTCAAAAAATAGCATTTTTGAAGTTTTTGAAATTCTGACAAATGATCTTTGTAAAAGAAGGCTCTTGGGAGTTTCAGACTATATTCAAACTCATTTTTTTCTTACCTATAAAGTAGATGAAACTTTGATAACTACGTAATAACTAAAAAAATATAAATCTGTTAGTTGCATGGAGATACCGACTTCTAGCACGCTATTGTGAATCTTAACATATTATTTACAGTAACTCCGCTATTCAAACTTATGAAAAGAAAATATGTTAACAAAAATAAGATTCCTAAAATGGCGTAATTTTGTATTTATTAACGTCCGCGTGTTCATTCACGGTTCACTGCTTCAAATCCTTTATGTATGAATTTGTTTACAGTATCAGTGTTGCCTTGTGACTCTCACTCAAGTTTATTCGAATAATGCACAGAAAAGAGAAATGCTTTGTTGTGACTCTCCAGTGAACGCAGTAAATGTACCATTGCGCGCCTTCACGCTGGAACATTAAAACCGGCAAAATTTTAGGGGAAAAGATCTTCAACACGTAAACATTTTTTTCAAAACATAATGGTGAGAGCTTTAAATTCATTTTTAATTGTTGTTTCAATATTTAAAAAAATGTGAAATACAATCAATTATATAATTATTCGTGTTATGTGAATCGGCTTTGAAATTCATCACTTCTACAAGTGGCATAATCATCATCTGTGACACGAACATGAAGGTGAGGTGGAGGGGTTCTGAGTGAAGAAGTAGGGTTAAAGGGCCGTTTACACTAGGGGACATTTCGGCCGTGGGGCGCGACACGTGTATACGAGGCTCACCACTGAGGCTCATATTTGTGTGTGTTTATACGAAGTTCCCTATTCGCTCTGATCGAATTCGTAATGCACGACACTCAAGAGCCTCGTAACTACCGTGGCGAATAGGGAACTTCGTATAAACACACACAAGTATAAGACTCAGTGGTGAGCCTCGTATACACGGGTCGCGCCTCACGGCCAAAATGTCCCCTATTGTAAACGGCCTTTAATTAACTCTCCGCCTGAATGGGGCACAACCCAAACATACATTTGTAAAGAAGGATCAACCACAAGGAGATTAAACAAGGATAATAATCACTTGTTTCTGAACTTTTAACATAATATTAGTCCATTTTTTAGAGAATGTCTCTGTTTTAAATAATCTAGAAATAATCCATTTTCATGAGGTCATACAGCAACAACAACTGTGGGAATTTACCAGGCAAAGCGTCAGATCCACACCCAGCGCTTCTGCTACGAAATATTTTTAGTTAAGTGTTTCATCAGTGGGTAATTGTTGCCTTTAGCGAACTTCATTTTTTTAGTTTCACGCTTCATTCAATCACTCTTTCTAAAGCGGGTGATAAAAGATGATTTATTATGCGCAGACCAGGCAGCAAATCATGCCTGATGCGCACCTAAAGTCAGAACGGCCTTCGTTCGCCGCGTTCTAAAGAGCGAGACTCGGTCTCTGAACATTCTGGCTGGCAGTTAAAACTCAGAAATATTAAAGAGCTCAACCAACACGCGACGCCCCCCAAAAAATAACGATTTCTTCTTTTACTAAAAGAATCGGTAATTCAATCCCGGATCTAGACCCGTCGTAGGCAAAAACGGGCTTTTGGACGACTTCCGAAAAACAATATTGACAGTACGAAAAAATGGGGATAGCTTCCTCAATATTTAAACAGTGGCTGTAAAAAACATAGAGTCAAAGCCTTCGTTTCTTTTTTCCCATCTTAACAAAACAGCCTACGTTTCAAAATCATATTTAAGGGTTGAGTTTACGAATATTGTTCGGTGAAAAATGTGATTCAAATTTATGGAGTATTATTACGTACTATTAAACAAGAAAGAGCGAGTCTTCAACTCTTTCATGGGATTAAAGAACGGAAAAATATGTAGAAAGAGAGGTAGTGCGTAGCACTGTATCAGCAAAGGACTTTTAAATTTATTTTAGTTACAAAAATGAAAGAAAATTCAAGTCTGAAATGACAGATAACACATTTCCCTACCCCTCCAAGACATATTTTTTTAATTTTCAGTTTGGATGAGTGAGATGAAATTCAAAGATGCCTCTTGTACCGAGGGAAGAGCAAGATCTACTTTCACGAACGGAACAAAAAGCGTCTGAGCTTTGGTATTATTTTATTTTTTCTTAAAATCTTCCGAAACAACAAAAGAATTTAAGAGCAATAAATTTGAACGGTGCGTTTTTAAAACCAAACTAATCCTGCATTGGAAGATAAATCATCACTGGATTACCGGGAATAATACATAAACTTTAAGTATAAAATTGAAACAAGCTTTACTCGTTTGCTTCTGAGTAGGCGATATAACCGTTCATGAAAAAAATACAATTTCGTCTCAGGAAATCCACCACATTGTACTGTATATCTTAGATGTTTATTTTGCTCTCTAAAGTCTTCGCTACGGAATGCATGTGATGGACTCGCCAGGTTACTGCCATGCTACCTTTTGTGAAGTTCAATTTCATCTTGAAGGCACGACTATAAAGTACTAAATTTTACAAAAGTGAGTTCTCAGTGAGAACCAAATTCTCTATACCTTTGTTGGTTGTGAGTCTTCCGAGAAATTCCAACAAAAGTTTAATTTCTTGCGTAACACAGGCCTCGCTTGTTATTGCCGAGAGCAAAACTGCCTGTGTTGGGAAATATTTTGAAGACAAAGATCGAGAGCTTAGGATTAAGTTTAGTTTAAGACTGATGATGTCGAACAGAAGTTTGGAAATGCCTCCATGGAGCTGGCTTTTTGTATCGAAAATCAATGTAGTCTCTGCCTTAACTTTGCTAGTTTACGATGTTGGGCTCGACACCCAATCGATTTCGGCGATGTAGGCGATCGCTGAAGTTGCAAACGCTCACACTTTGTCGAGTTGCTCAGGCCTCGTGGTGCAGGACACAACTCTGGGGAGATGCTCGTGTTATTACTTTGGTCACAGGGATCCCGTCCTGATGTCAATTCTTGTACTCCATTTATGCAGGGCTCGGTCGAACATTTGCTTACAGTCTAACGCAGGGCTTCTCAAATTTTCTATCGTCGGTACCCCCCTTAGCTTAGGGATGTATCTTCATGAATCCCCAACACAGTTAAAGGTTTAGGAAACTATTAAAATACACTTGATTATTCATAATTTTGTATACTTATACGGTTGTATGTAAATATATATAGTACATTTTAACACACGAAATATGATAAAATGTACCCTTAGGGGTAGATGTACCCCCTGTTGAGAAGCTCTGGTCTAACGTCTGCAACTCATACTTCCAATAGGTTGATTCTTAGGGAATCTCATGCGTAAGATAAAAAGGATCATCGCTTGTTGGAAACTTATGAGTCTCCGAGAAATTACAATTGGATATCGTGAGCAAAGTACGAGCAGTTTTATGACTTACTGTGTCCAATTGTTTTCACGGTTATCTATCGGAATAACAACCCATAAATATCTTGTACGAGTTTCGTCAAACCTACATGTGTACCGAACAAAAGAGACGTCGAAAGGGGATTTTAGAACAAGTACAATTTATACCATTCGTTTTCCGAAAATACGGACCCAGGAAAAAGATAGCAAACATAACCTAACCTAACCTTACACCAAGAGAGTCAGCATCCCAACATGAGCAAATAAATACTTTCATGCAGTATCTGCTGCACAGTATTTGTGATAACTGAATGAAAGGCTACCAGAATTTATTCTCAAATTTACACTATCTCATCAAAGCTGTCAAAAATGTAAAAAAGTTTTTTCTCCTTTTATTTTGAGAAGATATAACACTTCAGAAGCATTCCAGCTTTCACCCGCGGGGGTGTTCATCATTTCAAGATAATAAATAACCAGCAACTCAACGACAGAATTCCTCGCATTGGTTTTTGACACTTCCTTTGCTCTTACCCAACATAAAATTAAAATTTATTTTAAAATCTTGCTGCTAATTTGTCTACCTGCCAAAACCAAGGAATCTGGGGCTCAGGATGCCGGAGGCAAGTTAAAACTTTCGAATTTTTCTATACTTTTCCTGGTAAATAGAGGGGGACTTTAAACTCACGATAGAGCGCCGTATTTCCATGTGTATTCAAGGAAAATAGTTACAGAACAGAGGCAAGAACTTTAAAACACAAAGGCATTCGCGAACAGCTTACATACATATATGTACTCTGTTACGCGTATTTGTACACAACATAGCTCGCTCATCCTTCGATTTCAGAGTTGCGCATACAAGCCAGCTCCACTGCCACACTCGACTTTAATAAAAGCTATTGAAAAAAAAATTTAATATCGATGACGAAAATTACAAAGTCATGTTTTATGATAGATCTAGTCCACTCATCTGCATGAGATCTCATTTCCAAAAATTAGCTGGCACAAAATTATTTAAGATTCTTCACTAATTTCCCGAAATTCACAATTTTTAAAAATTTCAAGTTCTTAAAACGACCAAAATCTTAATAAGTTTTTCGATACATTTTGCAAAATTGTTCATTCCTTTTAAATTCCTATTTTTTATTCTCATAATCTACCCAAATTCCTAAATAATTTTTTCAAGTTCTAAATTATTTCAAAATCTTCCAGAATTCTTAATTACTTTTTACCAATTCTTAATCCCCAACAGATTCAAAATTAAAATTCCTCCCCAATTTCTCTCCATAATTTAAATTTCAAAGATCAGCAGCGACAACCGCAAAGTATTTCAAAATTTAAATTTCAAAGATCATCAGGGACACAACCCCAAAACTTTGCCAAAATTTAAATTTCAAAGATCAGCAAAGACAAAACCTACATCTCGTGCGGACGAGGTTCACTCATAAGGGAGCATCGGAGGGGCATTCCGCCCTTGAGGCATGCAGTCGATCTTCATTGTTAGGAGACAAGCGCAGGGGCACCGGAACCCGCCAAAACGTGTTTAAAAAATTTCGTTCTCCGGCGTTAAAGTAAATTTCTTTAGAGTCTGTCAACTGACTTGCATTTACAGAGTGGAAAAGTGAAACAATACTTACAAAATTGTTTGTTGTTGTATTCAAATCAGTTTACAATGCCGTTCGTGAGCTAACTTTTTGAAGATGGCTTCAGGAAGATGGCGGTGACCAGACATATCTTACCCATCACCACCACTGTCGTTGAGCGCCATTCAAAACTCGGGCTCACCCTGAATTTTCTTGCATCTCTGCTCAAATGCAAAAGGCGTCTTATTCCGAATTAGAGATGAAACACACAATGAGTCAAAGCGTAGAAATAATCCATGACGAATGCTGCGCTGTAGTTTCCTACTGAGAAGTTATCGAATTTTTTAAATTGGGTGTATGAGGTTTGACTTCAAAAAATACGAGCAGAGTATTAGTCATCTGGTCAATTAGAAAAAAACAACCACCTCTAAAAATAACTCTCAACATTTAAATATAATATTTTATTATTTATAAAATCGTGATTTTGGCAGCGATTTTTGAGTGAAACTAAAATATTTCAGTAAAGTTTATTCAGAGCAACGATAAACAAACCGAAATTTCAAAACAATTCAAAAAACAAAGTACGGATCCATTTTAGTCGTGTTACAGGTTCTGTCCTGGGATCAACGTTCTCAATTGAGGTTTTGCTTCTGAAAATATAAACAAATACACTATAGATTTGACTAAAACGTTAAATATTCATGCTGAGCGACGCTCATTAATATTCTTACGAAATCATATGAAGTATGAACCGTGTTTCAATTATCAAGAGAATTTATTGTTAGTGAGCTAAGCCTTCTGGCAACTCTACTATAGTTATTTGGCTCTTAGTAAGTCTCTCCCTTCATTAAATCTACGATGAAAAGTGGCGGCCATTTTTTGCGTGACATGTGAGCCTTGTTAGTATTCCCGAGCAGAACAATGCTCGGCTGATTAGCTCGGCTGACTTACTGGACTTGACGCAGCAGAAACACTCACACCGGAAGAGTTTGCCCGTAAAATGTCTGGCTGGATCGGGAATTTCTTGCTGAGGTGATGAAAGCCAAGGCTCGCTCCCTCGTCTCATCCCTTTGATGAGGTCGCTGAATTTTGCAAGTGAGTCGATCTTCTGGACGAGAATTTTGGAGCGAAGTTAAAGTTGGTGCTTCTCGAGACGTGTCCGTGCAAGGGAGATGTAGCTTATTTTTAAATGCCTCGACTTTCTAATGTCCTCAAAATGGCTTGAATGCTGGCAATAAGGGCTCTTCGCTGGAGCGTTAGTGTGCAGCTTTAAGGCAGAGGGAATGCTGTAGTCGGGGCGCCGTAACAACGAAGTTTGCTTACCAAATATTGATTGCCAGGATATCACATTACGGCTTTCAGCAGCCACACACATAATTTTCAGTCAGACAAAGAACAATTAATGGTATTTTGAAAGAGCCAAGAGTTTCAGCTCGAAGCTGTTCGGCATAGTTCAAACTCCAAAACAGTAAAAATGGGAACGATTTGATATCTTATGAAACCAGGATTTCATAATATTCTGCGCAGAAGATCGATGACTAGTGTTTAAAATTTGAATTTAAATAAAGGCAGTAGCAAAATAATTTTAGCCCAAGAACATAAACTCAATTCGCGAATGATACTGAGTACACACAGTATTTTGTAAATATGAATGGAAATCCTCCGAGTTTTGTGTTAAAAAAGTTCTTCATAGACAGCTGCTTGCAGTTTTGTTTCATCGCTCACTAACGGTAAAATGCAATAAATTGCACGGGCCATGGTTAATTTTTGCATTGCGAGATGAATCCTGTAGGGCTTGGAAAGTTTTTTTTTAAATGAGTTCGAGTTGAGGTAATTTCAACCCCACGAAGTGTAAACAACAAACTTATATTTGCATAGTAGTTTCTCATATTGTAATTCGTCAAAATTTTCTGAGGCCCTTAACTGATAATGAGATAACATTTGTCTAAGACAAGCAATAATAAACTACCACTCAAGCATGGCAGAGCAGAAACAGTGATTGAGGATATCTTCGAGTATCGCAAAGCCTCGTTGGGAAGAGTAGTCCTCTAGCATAAATTTTGTTTTAGCTGCAACAATAAAACGATGGCGGGCACAAGAAGACTCTCATTTCACAATCATCAACGTTCAAAACAACATCATTTAGTTCAGATTTTTAACGAACAAAAACATACACGACTTTATAAAGCTAAGAAACTTACATTTATGGAGGCCTTAATCCCATTGTGGTAAAAAAGTGATAAAATGAAAGGGCTCTGGAGGAAATGAACAAAAAAAGCAGGGCATTTATAAAAAATTGATAGACTTATAGTGGATGAGAGTTCATTAAAAATGCACACTCACAAACCCAGACACTGTTCCAGTTCAATTCGTGTTAAAATACGAAGATAAAACTAGGAAAAGTAACCCAGACACTCTTAAAAACCCAGAAACTCTTAAAAACCCAAGCACGATCAAAAACCCAGACACTCTTAAAAATCCAGGCACGATCAAAAACCTAGGCACGCTTAAAAATCCAGGCACACTAAAAAACCCAGGCACGCTTAAAAACCCAGGCACGATCAAAAACCCAGGCACACTCAAACACAATCATCTGAGTTAAAGATAAAAACGTAATGACAAAATTAGAAACGCCGAGCCCAATTCCCATAGTTATTCAGTATCGGAACTAGCGCAACTTTACAAAATAGTCTACTATTCTTCTCAGGTTCACACGCCCAACAAAGACCTAATGCCCATTCTCACTTCAGGCGCAAGAAAAGCTCTTCGTTATTACCGGTCGCAAATTTCTAGTCGCTATGCCAATTCTAACAGCTCAAGGAACAGAGAAGTAAGCTTTTAAGCCACGATTATACGGGTATAGCGAAACCCACCGAAAAACACGTTTATTTTAGGACAGCGAGTTCTAAGTGTTGTCAAAAAAGATATAACCCACGGAGGCCGTAACGATACTCGTACTGTGAAGAACTGTTGACCCTAAATCTGTTGAAATCAAGACATCAAAGTGACTTCGTGTAGCTCCTTTCCCCTAGTAATTCATTCAAGTTATATTTCTCCTTCCATATATCTTTTGCGCTTGTGACTGAAGATTCTTGTGTAAGAAAAGCAACACTAAATAAGCCTTTGAACTCAGCCGTTCTTATCCTAGATCTCGACCTCCACCGTCTACAATGCCTCCATAATAGAGTGAAATTTTACTTCCAGCGCCCTACAAGTTACCAGAGTGGCAGAGTTTGGATGCAGATTAACAGGCCTGTAATTTTCAGGTGTTAGCTCCATTTCTTGGAGGGAATTATGAGGGCTGAGAATCACCCTGCGTGACCCCAATCCTAGACTAAAGAAACGAAGTAAAGTCTGAAAAAATTTCAAAGCCACGCCGAGAGATTGTGCTAATTGCATGGCACCGCGAATACATTGTGCAAAAAATGTCAACGTGGCCGCTGAGCTGAGATTATATCTGATGAAAATACTCAGTGGTGTTCAAAACGAGGTAATCTGAAAAAAAACGAGGATCCAATTCATTTAGGAGAGAGCGCGCGTACAGCGCTTTACGAAAGCCAACAAAAACAGCTGAGTTGAATGAACTTGAGACAACGGATGAGAAAAGTTTCGCAGGAAATATCCATTTTCAGAACTCTGACTTCAAGGAGTACGAGCTGCATTAATGCAACGCATAAGTGAAGAATGTATCCGATTGACTGGAAATGAATAAATCAGCTGAAAGTTTCACAAAAGGTAAAATAGATGAAATTGGCCTGTTACCGTTGGGTAGCGCTAGTGTTGTGGCGCTGCTTGCTCAGTGCGGTGCACTGCAGGGCTATGGTGAATGTGCTGTAACGGAGGGTGATGTTTGGTGTAACAGAGCGAAATATACGCTATAAAGAAAAGTAATAAGTTCTGTAACTTAGAGAATTAAATCCTGTAACAGAAGATGCTATATTCTATAGCAGAGCATGATAGATAAAATGTAAAAGTGAATAATATTTGATACCACGGTGGTTGATATATGCTGTAACGGAGTGCAATATATGATGAAATAGAGAATAATGTCTTCAGTTTAACGGGTTCAGCAGGAATAAGCTGGCTACTTATAGAAGAAGTATACGAAAAACAGCAAGGCTGCTGCGTATTTGGTTTTGGAGATATTGCTGGGAATAATCATTGAAAGTAAATTGTCCAGGGTCATTGAGCAATCATAAACTGAGACTTGAGTTGTACTAAGTCTTGTCATTTTTACAAGCTCCCTTATAGTTTTCTCCTCGAGGCTGGGCTTCAAAAGCAAGGAATGAATGATTGAAACATTTCGACGTAAGATGGCACGTTTCGTTTTCCATCACAGGAAGCGTAAGGGGCTTATTCCTAGAGTATTTTTTTAATCAGACGATGAGGAATCTAAGGGATTCCGGTAAATGAAGACTTGATTTCCGGAAAACGGTGCTGTGGTTATGTAATCTCTAAAGTCAAGAAGAATATTCTTTTGAGACGTTACCGGTGGAATCATCATCTAAACAGAGAATTATGCTAGTAGGTCAAAGAACGTGAAAATACCCAGAGAAATAATTTGAGTTATACCTTCAATCCTGAACAAAACAAGGGCAGTTAACTCGACTTCAAAAAAGACTCGGTTCCAACTCAATTGAACTGATGGAGCACTTTATTATTGCCCTGATAATTACGCTAGATACCAAAAAAAGTTCAATAAAAAATTACGATGCAACAAGCCATTATTGGATATATTCAAGCTTATGACAGTGTATTCCTTCATAGCTAAGCTTGAGTTTCTAGACTACGTAACAGACTACCCACCGCATTATGCTTCATTTCATTGAAGCAGAAATTTTTTTAAGACTCTTTGTTCACACCCACTCCAAAATCTAAGCAAAATTACTTTAACTGATTGAAACTGCTTGAAATTTTATCAGGAGTGTCATGAAGAACATTACTTCCGAAATACGCTATTTCTAGAGGTCAGGCTTGAAGTGTTGACTCAGTACGCTTGCTCGACGACGTGCCAAAATCAATAATTGACCCAATTTAAATTCTGCATCGCGAATATCTTAGCCGTTTTTCAATTTTCAATTCAGACAGCAACGACCTCCTCTAAAACAGTCATACATATTCATGTCATGAATAAATGCACTTTTGATTTCGGTTTTTTGTGAATAAGGCCTAAGATGTGGGTTTTGTTCTTTGTAGGAAACCCAACGCTCCTCGCATACGCAGGTTTGTATCCACACCGCTTGAAATACGTCATGTCAAATAACACCCTTTACGGGATTTTCCTGTAAGTTCACTGCAAATGAATGAATGATTAATTGAATATTGTTATCTCCTCACTTTAATCTCACCCCATACTCGCTGATTATCACTTTCAATCAATTAGATTAGTACATGAAATTAAAATAATTTCGCTAGCTTAATGATCAATGGAACGCAAGTTTAACTTTTACTAGCGTGTCCAAAAACATCAGCAAAATTAATGAGATCGGCATATACTTTGAGCTATGATTTTAATCTTCATTAACTCTGACCAATCTCATTATTCTATTATAGCTGGGACGTACATCTCTAAATTTACCTCCCTAATCAATACATCAGCGCAATAAAGATTAGAAAAACAAAATATTTCAACATGCACTGACGATGATTGGCCGAGCAGGTGAGACAGCTGCCGTGTCTCTGATTAAAAGTAATCCGCCAGCTGCATCAAAGGCTACGAGCGACACAGACGTCGATCTCAAAACTCTCGCACGCAACAATTTTGAAATGGCGGCACAGTCCGCCGCAGTTGTGAGGTGCTCGGTGCCTGATCGCGTGTCGCAGTCTTCCTTTGAACACGGAGACAATGATGAATTCTACTAAAGAGCTGATGGAGATTGAACGTTATATCATTTGCGGCACATGAATGAAATTTCAGAAATGAGGCACAATCAGCTAGATAATTGTAATTATTGAAATATTAGCTTACTAAAAATTCCCTGGCCTCAATACAAGGGAACTAGTGAAAACGAAGAAAGTGCACATTTAGTAAAAATTGTAAAAATCGAGAATTCTTCGCACGAGGTGTGCTCCACGCAGGACACCCTGCGCAGAAAAATAGTAAGTTGAGACATGTAAGGAAATAAAGATAAAAAGAGATGAAGTAAGCATGATAACTGATGAAAACATACTAAGCTCGAAAAACAGAATTGCCTAAGGTATCAACTATTTGTAACCTGATGAAGTAGTTAACACGTTTAACATAGGCCTTAAAAGCGTCACAATCTTACGTTATTAAAGCGTTCCCGATCGTTCAAGCTTTAAATCATGTGAGGTCAATACCTCTAACGCTGTTTCTTGTGCCATCGTGTCCTATTTAATCTGTGAAAATAGCTATCAAAACTAACAAAGTTTTGCTGTCAGATCTCCCACTCTAATAAATTTTACACTTTAACTTATTTTTGCTCGGCTTACTATTACGAATCGGTTTGTCGAGCTGCAATGACCTGACACGCCTGCAAAAATTTGTTATTCAGAGCGCTGCTATGGAGGCGTTTTGAGTCAGCCTTGTTGTCGCAAGGTGAGAAAATATTTCCATCAGTTCACCCATGCATTCCCTTCAGGAAGAAAAAGAATGAGTATGTGATCAATTTGAGCTCAAATTTCAGATAATTTGTCCTGAGGACTTTAAGAGCAATTTTACTGACCTACTAGTCTCGAGGAAACAAAGTTGAAGCAGTTTTGAGGAGATATTTTTCATTGTCTGAGCTCCCAAGAGGTTTTGCTTGGGGCCTAAGCGCTTCATAAGTCTTTGTCTATCGAACTGACTTCAAGATAGATGAAAGTACAAAAATATAACCATTTTTAGCAGCCTCAAGCACTGAGATTCATGCACCGTTTATTCATAGAATGCTTTAATGCAGTCTTTCACAGTATCTGTTGCAACGCTGGGTAGCTCTTCTCGATAATGCAGCTATCCTCACTAAATCACCATGGAACTATCTGAATTGTGATCTGTAGTCGCTATTACAGTTTCTCGTTATGTAATGCTAGGTAGCATTTACAGAGCCACACTAAAATTAATTTCAACATTTATGATGATCATACACACTGAAGTTCCCAAACGTGCAAACATGGGTAATTGTTCCATGCAAGCGTAATTTGTCTTGCTTATTCTCGGAAAGTTCTTCAAAAGTGTAAAGAAAGAAGTTCAAATAACTTAGTCTGAACCTATAAAACTCCACTCACCAGCAGAAAATATTTCCGAGAATTTCTGCCTCTGCAAGAAAAATCTGATATTTTGAGTGCACCCTTATTTGCAATGCCATCCCAGCTTTTACTGCGCATTTTGAAATGCTTCCTCAGTATACTTATGCATGAACTTTTCTCTTATTTTCCAGCCGCGAGCTCGTTTCTTTGATCGTCAACGAGGCCGTGCAAACTTTTGGTCGCTGATGATTCCAAGAACGCACGCACGCATGGGTACATGCGCACAGCTCTGGGTCGCAACTGCTGATTGCTTCCAAGTTTTCCTTCAGTTCACAGATTGCCAAGGCCATTTAGAGGATGGGACTTTTTGACTCGCTTGCTTGATGTCATAATAACACTGCATTTGAAGTAGGCAAATTTTGGGACTTTACTACTCATGTAAAACGTAGAAACAACGTCGCGCAGATTGGAGAACCATCATTATTACCCAGACTCAATTGTCACGATTCTTTCAGTACCATTTCAGCATTCATTCATCATGAATGTGGTTTGGGATATTTTTCATTCGTAATTTCCAAATATTTACTTTCAAAGCAATTATTTTTCAAGACGTTGAGTGTTGGTACAATTTTCAGGAATGTTAAAAGAGTTTCAACATTAAGCTTCAAAATTATCTTCAGAAAAATAATGGAGCACAGTGCTGCAAGAGGAGATAAGAGAGATAAATAAAAATTCAAAAGCTGCATTAGCGCCATACGATGTATATGAGAGGCTTGTAAAAGCGATGTATATGAGAGGCTTGTGAAATTAATAGCATATTGAAGTGTCGTCAACGCAATTCACCTGAAAAAAAGCCAAATTTAACACCCCGAGTTTCATAAAATCATCAAGATCTGTAAAAACCCTCTGTTCTAAAAATAAATTAATTCCTCTCGTGGATGTGGCTGGCGCCGATTTATTGTGGCTAGCAATTTAACTACTGTATTCATTTATCAGTTTGTTTGCATTATATCTGCTAATTTGATCATAGGAAAAAATTCACTGTGATTAGAATTGAGAGGGCGAGTGCATTGGGCCTTTCTGGCGCATTGGTCGTGTGAACGTGTAGAGCAGACTGGTTTGTGGAGTTACGCTCTGGCACCGGCAACCTGGAAAATTGACTTCTGTGTAGGTTTCTGGTTTTGCCCGTCTTTTATCAGTAAATCAGAAAATCCTTCTTGTTCGATTCCAGGAGTCGAGCTTGCCTGGTTTTTGACCGTGCCTGGTTTTTTAGCATGCCTGATTTTTTAGTGCTCCTGGTTTTTGGGTATGCTGGGTTTTTAGTTTGCTTGGTTCTTTAGCGAGCATGGGTTTTGAGCGTACCAGACTTTTCAGAGTCTGTCTGTCAGCATGCGTGATTTTGGGTGTGCCTAGTTTTTCAGTGTGCCTATTTTTTGAGCGTACCTGATTTGCTGAACGAGCCTGTTTACTTTACTTCTGTGTCCAATATCAGCTCGATCAATACGTAAAGCAATGTCCTGTTTATTTTGTTTGTCTTTTCTAACCTTTTTCTATCGAGTGTGCTTTTCGCAAGAATACGATTAAGCCCTGCATAGAAGTGAGTTTTTCGTTTGATGGACTATTGTGAGTATATGTTTCCTCCGAAAGCCTGATGTTATTGAAATTGTTTAAAAATTTTTTATGTGTGCTTTGCGGTTATGTGTGCTTTGCGGTAATTTTTTGCTTCTGTCAAACGTGGTTTTATCGTTACTTCCAGTAACGATAGCTCAACTTTACCCCTCCTGCCTGTGAACTTTAAATCATTCACGCATGAAAGGTTTTTAGTGATTAAAAAGAAGGAAAGCTTTAAGTTTTGAATTATATCGTCACTAGCAGTTACGATAAAACGATTAGAGAAAATATTTAATTTCCCAATTTAATTCATACCTTTTTCTTGTTAAGTGGCTTCCACCCTTAATTTTGCTAAATTCCTAATATAAACCCTTTGACCACAATGTTTACACATAGGGAAGTGAAAATATAAAAATCAATGAAAAAAATGACCAAAGTTTCAGTGGAAATAATTTTGAAAAAATCTACGGATTTTGATCCGAGCATTTAGATATAAACTCCACCCATTAACTGAATTTATGAATGGGAATTTCTTTCACCGACGTGGTTCTATTGTCCGTATAATAATTCGGCTCAGCTAAGCCTAGTGGCTGTTTTTTTTTCTTGTTCAACACAACATGACACGCTCAGAAGCCCCATGCTTGCGTAAAGACTCTTTAGGAAGGCAGGTACCGACGAACAAGATTTGTTAAATACAATCTGTTACCGAATTAAAATCTAACAAAAGCTTTTGCATGGGCTGGACTAGAGAAAATACGCCCTGTACGATATCCTCTGCAATAAATTTTAAACTAATTTTTTGAATTACTACCATTCATAATTCTAGCTCTGTAAAGACCAATGGTTTTGAACCTATAATTTGAACCAAAACCTATAGTTTTGAACCTTCATTTAGTCATTTGCAATTTGATTCTTCAATTCCTGCTTCTTTGCACAGTCTCAGTTGCCATACACATTTATTTCTTTAGAAAACTCGATGCACAAAATCAAACTGATCTGCTCTTTCATGTGAAGTGAAGAGTTAATTTTCATTTTATTTACTTGTGTTCCTCAGTCAACGCATTAAGTATTTTAGGGAAATTTTTGGAGCCATATTCTGATCTTCAAAACCTACAAAGATCAAGCGACAAATGAACGCCGGAGTGACGTTTTTATGCAATGATCAAAGTCTCACTTCCAAATTCCCAGAAGACGAAATATTTGCGTGATTCTTCGACACGCTCTCATTTTTTAATCAATAAACGTAAAGAATTATGATTGATTTTAATTAAAACCTCAAATATCCTATAAAAATCGCAAACTAAATTTTTCATTCCATGGTAAGGGGGCTGAGCGTGACTCTCTTTTCAATTCTGTATTGAGAATTAACTGAAGCTCTTTAAGGGGCGGAAAACGAGTTTTCTTTTCAGAAAATTTTTCTTACGGTACAATAATGTCGTGAAATGCTGATTCTATGTTCACAAAATTAAATTAAAATGTTGATTTTTCCATCGCGAAGGTCTAACCCTCAGAGTTACGGTTTAGAAATATGTTTGTCTTTTTTAAATCAGGCATCCCTCCGTTTCCCTATTTTCTGTGGTGTATTTATAGAAATGCTTTTTGTTTTACAGCAGCAACTGACTTCCTTCATTCCGAGCAGCCTTTCATTTACCAGTACTTTACGCCCTTTAAACTCTTTTGAATTAAATTGCACTTACGTCGGACAATGCACAGAAAGATAGAGCTAGGGACCACGTATAAGTTACATAATTTACCTATAGGCAGATCTGATATCCAGATTTTGAGTTTTTGTGCAAACAAATAAGATCAGGGGATGTTAAAGTCTCTTCATATTAGTTAGTTGATACAGATACTGAAATCTATGCAGGTTCTTTTCAGTTGCTGCTGGTAACCGGAAACTGCAGTTCTAACTTGAAGAAAATTATCATTTTTAATAGCAAAAATTCTATAGAGCCACCGTGTAAATATTTACAAAGCTAATCAAACAAATCATCTATTGTAAAATAGATAAAACTCAAGAAGAGTGTACTTTTGCAATTTTAACCGTGTTGGTGATTTAGTTCGTGCAGAAATTTCACTTGGAAAAACTGGTAAAATCAGTGATAGTTTTAAAAAAATTCCCTGTTTAACTCATATTTTTTATTATTCATTCGCTTTAACCATTGAATTATCAATATTTTGTAAACTATGCCCAGCGGCCAATATTTTCACGTGGGAAGTGAAAATATATAGGTCAAATAAAAAACTGGCTAAGCTTCAGAGTGATTTTGATTTCGAAATAAATCTACGGAATTTGATCCGAGTATTTAGATATCTTCTAGAGCCCGAATTCGAATTCAGAGTTGTTATACTTTTCGATACGAATAATTAGATAACTACCAAATATCCAATCCTATATTTAGCGCTGTTTTTCTATTCGATACGAATTTTTAGAGATCTATTCAACTTTCAACCTCAAGTCAGCGTTGTGCTGCTTTCCTCAGGAGAGGGTGCGATACGTACATTTCATAATCCTCTGAACTCTTATATTCATCCCGTATTCAGTCACAAACCCGTTCTTGAAACCATTAAAATTTATCTATATTATTAGAATTTTGCTTCCATGAATGCCAGTATTTTTTGAGTGAAGAGTGATACATCTTCGTGAAAATTATTATTAAATAAAGAGTTCGAGAACTTATTTTTTTTATTTCCGATATACTTATTAAATGTCATCGGAAATACTTCCAGTCAAATAGGCAAATTACGATTCGAAACATTATAGAATACATTTAATATATAGTGTATACAGTTCACAGGGAATGAGTTGGGGCGAACTTATTAACCAAGCAAATAAACAAAAGCGAAACTGTGGCACTGAATAAGGAACTTCACTCTAACAAGGAGATGCCTTGCTGGGAGCGCATGTGTCTTTATTTCAACATCTATGGTGTCACGAGGCTGACGAACAAATGCGTGGCTTATAGACATACACTAATAATTATGCAAATATTTTATAGTGTATGTAATGTATATTTTACACACTGTGGTGTGCATAATTTTCACCAGTATTTTATCAAGTAGTGTATATAGTACTTAATTTTTCATACAAACATTTCAATTTTTTTATGCAATTTACCCAACATTATTCATGGTTTTTTTTTGACTCGCTTCGATATTTTCGTAAAAACTGCTTTGCATTTAACCGACTGCAAGCTTAGAAAATCATATATTATCAAACTATCAAATTTTCAGCAAAAATAGCTATTTATGGACTAATATTGACGGACTCATTCCGTGAAAAAACGTTCAAGTCTTCGCGTTTTCAGACGCCATTAAAGAAACATGTTAAGTTGTCTCGCCAGGTTAACATGCCCACATACCTGGAGCAAGTAAAGGACTGAACCCATTTCAAAGATCATCAACGGATTTTAACAAAGGAACAAGAAACAAAAATGAAAACTAAACTTTATTTGAACTTTGAGTGCAAAATACATTAGGTTTCGGAAAACTTCACAGGAAAAGAAATTTCACTGTACATGCAAAAAGAATAATTCTGCAGCTAGGTGGAGAAAAATGCGATGCTGCGTTGAATTTCTCCCTCATGTTTACCCCTGAGCGAAAGGAGAGTCGGAGTTGGTGGTCAAGTAGTACTCGATTCTGGCCCTGCGTGTACAATGAGCGTTATTAAAATACAATAAGGATAATACTAAAACTTCCTTTATTCCTATGAACATTTCGTTTTGATGAACTGGAGTTTCCAGAGTTCTACGCTGTACAGGAAAGAAGTAAAAATCGCGCTGTGAATGACGCTTGTGTATATGCCAACATCAGCGATCATTTGAAATAAAATGGTATTTACAAAGCAAAATTACCATTCATTTGTGAAAGCAAGTCAATTCACGATGCGTGCAATTATTGGATTTCATTGAATTACCTGAGCACAAGGACTCACTAAGTCAACGTTACAGGTTTTAGTCGTATATCTAATCACTTCGGTCCAGTTTTCAGCAAAATTTCGGTGTGCCACCATAACATTCAGAATTACGTTTAGTCCAGTTAGAGATCTATGAATTTAAAATAAACGAGGTAACTTTTGTATTTTTTCATCGCTAATTTTTTCTAATTACATAGAAATTGCGCACAAATTTGAGGACTTTGTCTTAAGATTCTCATGTATATATAAAAACAACTGAACATCGTACTTATTTCAAAGCTGCAGCAAAGATTACAACGCATTTTTAAGTTTTCTTACATTTAATAGAAACTTGAAAAATATGCTACAAAATAAAAACAAAATATTTAAGGGACAATGCAACATACTGACTATAAATTATAAAACTCCAGAGAGCTCAGCTATCGAGTACAGTACTTCCTTTGCGCTGGACGATCTCTTACTGACACTCCTTCCTAACTCAGGCTTAATAGAACAAATCATCTTAAAAAAGATTCGCTGCTAAGTCAACTCACGGAATATCGACTCCAGTGATATCAACAGGATAGCCCATCTGCAGGCACCCGTTGCCACAGGAAGTGCAGCCGCCGGCGGTGTAGGTATCCCAGTCATCACAAGGGTTCGCCCAGAATGTGTTGTCGAAGGGCTCTTGAGCGCCGATGCTCTCTATCCAATATTCGGGGCCGCGACCGTGGCTGCAGCTCGCTGCAATCAATAAAAGCTATAAATGAGAAAATTCAAACACAGGCTATTCTGCAGAAATGATAAAAAGTTCGTCTCTTCTGCCAACTCGTGAATGAGCTGATTAGTAGAAAAAGTATGCGTCTGGGAGACAGAACCACATCGTTCTAACAGCCAGCAACGGGTCAGAATCACTGTGGCATAAATACAGTTTTAGCTTCTTCAGTTGAATGGCATATACGGTGCTGCTCTCAGCTCGGATATGAACTGATTAGTGGACAAAGTTTGAACCCGGGAGACAGCCCGCAGCGCTTTATCGACAAGTAACGGGCCAAAATTACTTTATTAACGAAACATTTTTTGCATGCCATTGTCATTTTTGATAGCATGATGAACGAACGTGTAGAAAACTAAAAAATTTAAGTTGCTGGAAGTTATTAAAATGAACTTCTGAGCACAGAGATCACTTTGCAACTCAGCAGTGACGCGTGTTTTCTTGAACTTGAGCTCGCTCAACAGCGCTAAGATTAAAGCGCTACTCACTGACGAGGTCGAGAATTTCTGTGCTGTTGACGAGGGGACACCCGGGCTGGTGCACGCCTCCGTTGGGGTAGAAGTCCACCTGACCCACTCTGTCGATCATGCCCAAGCAACCCTGAACCGAAAGAAGAATATTTTTTTAAAAATGAGCTAAATTATAAATAAAGCTACCGAGTAGAATATAAAAAAGAGAATATAAGGAAATAAAAAAAGATAAATAAAGAATAATAAAGCAGAACATGAATAAGTCAAATAGAAATAAAAAATAATTGAATTAAAACAATTAAAATTTTACCGAGCAGTACTTCACAGGTTTTCAATGTCACTAAAACCGGGTAAAGGGAACAGTGTAAATTTATTGAAGATTTACATTTATTTGAACCGAAGATCTACTTGCACAATAGTGACACTCCTTAGAATATTTGGTTTGCAAATAACTAGTAAATATTCCATGACTTATTGAAAGTAACTATTGAAAACTCGGAAGAATTTCACGATGTTATATGAACTTGGAAACCCTCAAGTGTCTTCACTCTGGGCAAATATTAAAAATATCAATTATTGTCAAACCGAATTTTCAAATATGAGTAGTATTGTTTTTCACTTTTTTCTACAGATACTCGAAAACTTTACCCAATATTTAATTTATAAATAAATTTTATAGATGTACTCGTATATATATTACCTGTGCTACTACCTTGTGACTACCCAGCATCACCACTCAGCACCACCACCCAGCACCACCACCCAGCACCACCACCCAGCAACAACACCACCTTACATCAGTCAGCGAGCCTGCGTTGGAGTGGATGATATCAACAAAGTCTGCACTGCTGGGATTGATGCGCTGCGAAGTATCTTGTTCTTCAAAGAGAGGAGCGGCAGGATCCAAGCCTGAAAAATAAGGCAATAATTTCAGGTAACCTTCTTTGTATTTTTTTTTCAGACCTTAAATATCTTAGTCAAGGCTGTTAGAATATTGCATTTCTTGCTGTCCTGATGATGGAATAATAATATTCCGAAACTGTTTCACCGATAAATATTTTCTATAACGTTGGTTTTTCTTTTTATTTTGGCAATAATTTTGTTAGACAGAATTGAGTAACTTCCAATAACTTCATCTGAGCATCCTTTTTCTAATACTTATAACAGAAGATAATTGTTGCTGATCTTTCACTGGATACTTAGAGAGTAGAGGGACTGTCACATGTACACCCGGGGAAATCAATTATTGTCCGCTTTGTCGATGAAGGGGAGACATCATTTTATATGGTGAGTAATGTGTAGACCGAAAAAAAATTTCCGTATACGAAACATAATCTTCAGTTTAAAAAGTGGTTTTTTAAGAAAGTACAAATCCGACACGAAGTGTAATCTATTGGATCTTCAAACTCGGTGATGAGTTTAAAGTTTGTGCATGAGTGCCCCGAAATGTACATCGTACTGGCACGCTTCTTACATTAAGTAAGTACGAAGCTTCACTGTGTTTACATTATTTTTTTTAAATCTTATGACCCGTATACGTTACGATATTTTGCTAAAATCGGAGATGTGGAAAATTTTAGGGGGAATTTATCCACAACAAAATGTGGTGCTCACTTTTTCTGTCTACAAGATCCTGCTATCCTATCCAGATGAAAGTATTTCACACAACAGCGGTCTGTTATTCAGAAGTAAATTGTTAGAACAGTACAGCGGATGTCACAACGTTTAACTCATCGATTACCTAGTCATTGTGTATTTACTAGTGAACCATTACCCAACTATCACAATTACAGAAATTTAATCTACCATAATCTTCGGTAAGAAATCCATGTAAAATAAATGGATTGGGCGATAAATTTAGTAAACCCAAGTCACTCAAGCTTGGTGCTGAGTAAAGATTTTCGGCATTTTCTTTCGTTTTCATGTAAGTCTTCTTTACAATTCGAAATGGTATGTAAGATAAAAAAACTGTATGATAGTTATTTGTACTTTTCAGTCCACATCATCCAAATGTCCTTTCAAAATAAGGTAAATACCGCTCCTCTTAGGTTCTCGAAAACTAATGGCTGGTAGCCATCTCTTCAGAAAGATTACCTAAGACGTATAAAATTATCTAACATGATATGTGAAACTCACCCATTACCCGCGTCAAAACACTTAGACAGTTGTTCACCATGTTCTCAATGTGAAACAGTTATTCCATACATTTCTTGAAACTCAAAACGAATGGAAAAGTTGAGCTAACTCGTTGAATATATTGTGAGTATATTTGTATTTTACTAGAGTATTGAGATGCCGTCATGTCCTTCAAAAATTTACTAAAAATTATATTTTCCTACGTGTCTGCCTTTTCATTAAGCTTTTTTCTGAAAGTCTAGTTCCACCAATACAATCACCTCTTTTCCACGTGTACAAAAACACATTACCTCTCCCGACCCACACAACTATCGGCCACCACTTAGAACATCACTTGTAAAGACAGTCATCTTCTCGGCGCAGGGCGGTTAAGTACCGGAATTTCGACTATAAACGCCCTGATTTGATTTAACTTCGGTCCCGGGGGTATATTCGCCCGACCGCAAATTCTCAGGCGGTAATAGGAAACGAAGAAGACAGGAAGATGAAGTTAGACGGGGAACTCTTCTATTCAGCTCATTCTCAACTCCCACAATTCCTCTCTTCAGGTTGAGAAACTGAAAGTCCATTTCCACAACCCGATTTTAAAAATGACACGACCAATAAAGACGCTTTCTCTGGGGGAAGATATTTCGATACCACAGGAAATTCTTCAAACCTGTAACGCGTGCTAGTGAGCCAGAAGTGAGGTAGTTGCCAATCATGCCGGCGCACTGAGCACCGAGGCTGTGGCCGGCGAGGTTTGTTTTCTTGAAGTCCAGGCCGACGTCAGTTGCCATCCACTCCAAGACAGATGTTGTATATTCAGCCATCTGGGGGAAATTAATTCGGACTTGGTATTCAAATAATTTCGTTTCATTGTGACGACTGTGGTGATGTAGTATTCTTCCTGTGTGCGCATGTGTGTAGATGCCTGTATCAGCCAAGGACCCTTACTTTAAGATATTTTAAAAAACAATGATGTGCTATTTGTATGGTCTGCATTGGAAATAAACAGTTTTTATTTTTTATTTTTTTCATTACGTATTCAGAATGAAGAGTAAAAACGTAACTAAAAACATTATATGACAAGCTATGATTTCGCCTAAAAATCCACCTCTCTACGCTTGAAACGTGAACGGCGAAAATATTTTCTCGCTCATCCATAGCGACAAACTTTTGTCAAGGATATGGCTGAAGTGTTGAGCTAAACTGCGTAACCGAATGGCTGAAGTGTTGAGCTAAACTGCGTAACCGAATGGCTGAAGTGTTGAGCTAAACTGCGTAACCGAATGGCTGAAGTGTTGAGCTAAACTGCGTAACCGAATGGCTGAAGTGTTGAGCTAAACTGCGTAACCAACTGGCTGAAGTGCTGAGCTAAACTGTGTAGCCGAATGGCTGAAGTGTTGTGCTAAACTGTGTAACCGAATGGCTGAAGTGTTGTGCTAAACTGTGTAACCGAATGGCTGAAGTGTTGTGCTAATCTGCGTAACCGAATGGCTGAAGTGTTGTGCTAAACTGTGTAGCCGAATGGCTGAAGAGTTGTGCTAAAATGTATCCTCATGTATTCAAATAATAATAAGGTGTTGACAAGGTAGCTGGGTATCAACAATGCCAATGTCAAAACTCTTTATTCGTGTAGAATTAGAATCAATCCTAGAGCTTAGCTGTGCAAATTTACGAGGCAAGAGCAATTTTTAACCGTGAAATAAAGTGTTATTTTCGCAAAATATTGTGACCAAGTACTTTCAGTGCACTTTAATTGATTTTTACCACAATACTATGGCTAAGATCCGCTAATATTTTACACTTTTTAAATAAGTAAAACTGAACTGATGCAGTTCCACGTAATAGTTCTAGTTTCTCCGTAATAGTTTCCACTGAAGCAAAATTATGAGTTGCCGAACAGCCAATCACGCTAAAATTACTACTATTAGTATATATAATTATATGAAGTACTCTGAATTAGATGGAATAGTGTTCGCACAATCATCTTATAGTTACTACTATGAAAATATCTTGTTATATAAAGCACTCTAAATTAAAGTAAATTGAATTCGCGCAATCATCTCATATGAATAAAAGTGAATTTAGTTTGCATAATCATCTTATAAATACTACTATGACAAAACATAATTGGATTAAGTACTCTGAATTAGAGAAAATTGAGTTTGGTGCTGTACGAGCGCTGAAGCCCTTGCACCTCAGCAGCCAAACCCCACCTCGTACACGCCGGCAGTGGCAGCCACGTAGTCAGGAGCTGCTGCCAGCTCACCCCAGTCCACCGAGATGAAGTTGACGTCGTCCCGATCCAACATGGCTGTGTGTTCGAGTCAACAACGTCAGTTGGAGCATACCAAAGTATGGGATGAATTTAATTACAGCCGATCTTCTAATGATATTTATGCAAAGACATTTTAAAAACCTGTGATGGTGTTTGTACCATCTTTATTGGAAACAACCTGTTTCTCTTTTATTTCATTTTTCCACTCTCTTCCGTTAAGCCTTGCACAAAGACCGTAAAATTGCCTTTGATAATTTCAAAGCGTAAAGTTTCAGCTCTCACTGTGGACAGACTTCATGAATTGCTGAGGTGCACAACTGACCGTCTCTGCTGTCCAGGATCCACCCAGTCTTGCCGTCCACGGTGAAGCCATGGAAGGCGAGGTGCGTTTCTTTAGACGCGTCGAAGTGCGAAGCAGCGAAACTGTCCGCGTTGAAAGGCTCCAGCACGTATTCAATCAATGGGTTAGACCTTGAACACATAAAATTAAACACGGTTAGTGATTTTTAATGAAGGTATTGTACGGTTGTTGTTTTTAAATCTCAAAATAATGTATTGAATCGATCACTCATAGTGATATTTCATTTTTTAAACACGATAAGTAATTGTTATAAGAGGTAATGAACAGTTATCGTCTTTTTATTTGAAAATAATATATGAAATCAGTTTATTCACCCTAAAGTTCTCGTTCTTTAATCCTAAAATAATGTATTAAATCGAATCATTCATGTTGAAATTCCAATTCGTACATTAAGCATTAAAAAACTGTCATATGCCAAACCTCATTCTTCTACAAAGCCTAGTGCAAAAGACTATTCAAATAAACTGCATTTTGTGCCTGTAAAAACATTTTCCATAAAAATAATATGGATAAATATCTTTATGACATTCAGATCGAACGCTACGAGCCTTTCGAATTAACCAGGTTCAAGATATTTGCCTTTGATGAAAATTTGCAGTTTACTTAGTCTAACAATAAAAAAACTTCAAGGATAGTTGTTTCTAAAAGATTCATCCCTACCATTCTACCCACCACCGCTCAAAGCCCACTATCCCTGCCGTTTTATTTTAGTTCAAATCATTTCCACCCTTACTTTCCCGATAGGTTCTACGAAATTCGAAAAATGACTCACACGTATAAATTACAAATGTAAATGACTTTCCTGGGCATCTCATATTTTTCCGCATCATCTTGAAATTATTTTATATCACATTATTGCCGAATTTCAAATTCGGCTAACGATGTATAACAAGCATTTTCTTAAACTATTTTTCTAAGAATGCATTAAAGCTCACCTCGTTAGAGCCAAAATATGGCTTGAACTTCGACAGTGGCTGTCGAAGACCAATTATCCATACAAACCAATTCGAAAAATAACCCTCCTAGACACATAAACTATTTATGTATATAGCTTTCGTGAGTACTCTATATTTCGTTCACATCATCTCGAAATTATTCCAAATGACATTATAGTCTAATATCAAATTCGGCAACCAATAATACGCGGTACGAGGTATTTTTCTAAGCATGTATTTTGGCTCACCTCGTCCAGAGCCAAAAGTTGACTTGGTCCTCGACAGCCCTGGGTTTGGTGTTGGGCTCTGGCGACAGCAGCTTCTGCCAGTTGTCTCCCCAGCCGTACGAGAGCTCTACCAGCCGCGCCCTCAAGCTCGGCTCGTAGGCAGCGAACGCCGCCTCGCGCTCCAGCCGGCTCATGCTCACCCCTCCTGACACCGCCAGCACGCATGCCAGCACCGCTGTAGTGAACGAGCAACGGGATGGCGTTTGATAAATGGAAATATAGATTTCTTTGATGATGTGGTAAAGTAGAAGTATTATTAGTATTAGTAGTAGTTGTATTAGTAGTAGTAGTAATAGTAGTAGTAGTAGTAGTAGTAGTAGTAATACAGTAGTGGTAATAGTAGAGAGCTTGCCAGCGCTTGATGATGTAGTTCAGTGACTTTCGTTCATTTTATGGACGGAAAATGTAGACTTCATAATTGATTCAGAAAATAGTTTTCGTATACCATGCTTGCCCAATGAAATAGCGAGAAAATAAATAATAAAAAAAATCTTGAATATGTTTTGGTTCTATTGTTTTGAGCCCAGGCCCATTATCGACGACATGCAAAGCTCAAATCTATTTAAATTAGAGAACCGTCAGATTATACAGCATGTCTCCACGGGTTTATCATTTGTACAATGTTTTTCGGCATTGAATATTTTTTCCTTTCTCATTGTTTTTAAATTTTATTTTGCACATTTTTCTGAACGTAAACCTTCCTCCTCTCCTCACGAGCTGCCCAACAACTCAGAGCGACATTTAAGGTTGCAAAGCCGTCGTCGGAGCGTTAATTGATTTACAGTTCAATGTTGCCCCTCATGCTTCTAAAAAATTTCTGCTTTGTTTTTGACTCTAAACTTCTAACGTAAAACTTTCGACATAAGTATCTAATGAATCTCCAAGTATGTTTTTATAAAATTCGGTGGAAATAAGCTCAGGTTCGAAATAATTTTACTCTAAGTTTTTAAGATTTTTTCGCTAACTATTTTTTTCTTCGACAACGTCTTTTATTTAAACTTTTTTTCAAAAGAATCAAGTTGATGGAAACAAGAACTAAGTGTCTACGATGAGCTAATGGCGAAGGAATAGTTTCCAGAAATAGAAATGTTCAGTTGCATTAATTTTGAATTCACGTTTCGCCTTCTACGATAATTATTAATCCATCTAAAGAAATGTGATCGAATAGAATACTTTTTGTGATAAGCATTTCCCTTTCAAAAGTTTTCACGAAATCTTTCCTTGGCGAGCAACACCAAAATAAAACCTCTTTAATTCCTCATAATGCTACATAGCATTAGCACATCCAGTTTTATTTGTTTAATTGTACCATTTCCTATAGTTTTGTATCAGGGTCTGAAACTCTGAATTTAGTACACCAAGGTGTGCTCTAGCTCTAACGCTTGTATTTAATGAAACGTCTAACAGTCATAATGCATAAAAACGCGCTTCTTCCAAGCAGAATATCTTCCACTTACCTAGCACTCGGAGGTCCATGTTTGATGCGAGAGCTACTTCTCTGGAAAAAAATAAGGATTTTATTATTAGTATTAAACGACATAAGTCAAACTGCTACATCAGATTTGTAATTTGTATTTCATTGAACAAATCTGGCCAGAAGAGATAGAAGGTTTCATAAATATACAATATGGATTGTACTCTCGGTAACTTACATGTACCTAGAATAATAAAAACCTTGTTTTTATTCTATTTGTTATCTCTTCATTTTTCGACCTAATGTGAAAAATCACCCTCTTATACGAAATATTTATGCATATGACTTGCTTGAGAATTTCATATTTTGTTCGCATCATCTTGAAACTATTTCATATGACATTATTGTCATATTTCCAATAGGGCAATTTTTCGAGAATCTTATTCGTAGAATAAAAAGAAGAACCAGAGTAAAAAAAATATTACATCTAATGCAAACGCTTCGGAATTAAAATTCCATCATCAGTGCTGGAACAGAAGAGAAAAAAAATTGTCGATTTTAAAAACAAAAATCATACATATTCCACAAAATTCTCTAAATGTATAAAAAGCCTAATTTTTTCATTTATACTCAATCAATAGCATACTCCTAATTCACACAAACACACATGTACGCGATAATTCAAATACAACAGCGAAACACACTATGCATACACACACACATACATACATACAGAATTACGTCAGTAGGTGGGGGCAATTGATAACTTTACGGCACTAATGTCTTTGTTGAGGTTAGGTTTATGAGTGAACATGAAAATGGACTCCAGAATTCTTAGGTCATGCTCACTGTTAGCTCGGCATAAAGTTGAGAAATTTGCATTTTTGAACGAGTGATTGGAATTTTCACAGTGATCCCTAATTGCTGATTGGGGTGGAGTGGTTAGTGCACGGCCGGTTCTATGAGATATTCCTGCGTGTTGGCTATGTCTGATGAATTGTTGGAGTTTGGTATTACCAACGTAAGACTGCATGCAGCAGACAAACTTGTAAAAATAGACACAACCACTCCACAGGCACTCATCCAATCGTTCCTTCCTGCTAAAAAAGGATGCAATCTTAAAACTATTTTTATAAAACACGCTGACGTCGACCGTTGTAAAAAACCTACTAACCAGCGATAATACCTCCTTCTTCAGCTCTTGGTTCAAATAACCCATGAATGGTAACTCGACGTACAAAAAATCTGCTTTGGTACGTTCAAGGTTGCAGGAGAGGGGCAAATTTTACGATCTAAAGTTTTTTTTGTTTTAATTTTTTAACATTATTGTCTAATTTCAAATTAGGCTAACTATGCATACGATGCATTTTTTCAAAGTTCATAATCTCATTGTAATTACATTCATCCCATTAATTCTTACCATTTAGGACTACATTAACCTTATTTGTGTTAGTTTCATAATATAATTGATGTACCCAACTTTCCTCCGCAAAAATAAGCACCATTTTTTTCATTTTAATATTTTGTCACCCCAGTGCAACGATGCGTATTAATGCCTTTCCCTTAAATCACCCCTCATTTTCCTTATAATACCGTTTCTTTCCTCATTTTTGAAGCCTCTATAGCCCAGTAGCTACAACCCGAGCTGTTAAACTCCCTTTCTTTGAACGGAATTACAGTACACTGCTTCGTCAACTGCTTACCCGGAGAGCAGATCGTCAAAAAAGACAGCACAGACTTCGTCACGGCCCGACCAAGTGAAGTTGCCATTGGCTGGGAGCCGCCTTTTGAGAGCAGCGTTGCCTTCCAAGGCGTGGGAACGACATTTGGCGCCCTCTCTTCTGACCAGCAACTAACTGAACAACTTCAGCGGTGTCAAAAACAACTACAACGGTGGTCTCTGCGCAGAAATGTCAAAAGCGCTTAGACGTACATGTGTTAGCGAGCTCTTCAGCGAGCTACGCAGAAAAAATCGAGTTTTCATGCGAGTTTTCAGATGTTCTCATGATTGAGCGTTTATTTTGGAATGAGGGATCTCCTATGTCAAGGGTATATTTTGTATGCAAAACGAAAGAAGATGTCATCATAATAAGCCAGTATTTTTGTTCCTCGCACTGATATGTTATGAGAATAATCTCACTAGAAAACACATGGCTATAAAGAGTTGATAGGACCGTCAGTGGTCCTCAATGTTTATTCGAGGAAAAAGTTCTCAGGAGATAACAAATTTTAGTAAAAAGTTTCGGTAGCTTATCTATCATGATTTCGTTCGTAGGAACCTACTGGTATCAACGAACGTTTCTGAATTTCTTCTTGCGATTCGAAATGAAAAATAAATACTTAAAGAGCTTCAAAATTCTAGAAGATAATATAGTGTTTAACGAGTACTTTCTCCCTGGTTCAGCTGTTAGCAGATGACGTAATCATGTTGCGAATGGGCCTCCATATCTCAGTTTTGTTATTGATAGCAAACTTTTATATATCGTACTATTTCGAGAACGCGAACACTCGAGACAGCTGATTTCAAGTAAATACGACAACACAGACCTTCACTGAATGACTTGTTCATAACTTTTCTGTTTGGTTTCCTCGTTCAAACCTTAAGAAAATTTAAATTGTGAATTAATGATTGATTGAGCACGACGAAAGTGAAAGCTTATGCTCAAGACTTTTAGTCTCAGTCACTTGCTCGTGCGAAGATCTGCAGTATATGAGGCCACTCGTCGCCATTAGCACGCAGAAGCGTTTATTACGAGCATGTAAAAATTGGGAATGTCAAGCCTAGCAATCCAGAATCAATAATTGCTATTGCCTTCCCGACCGTATACATAAATACGCATCTGCAAAGTACCGAACATGAGTTATAATTTTTTGTCTTCCTATTTTATTACCCGTGCATATGAGGGTCTTACTCAGTTATGCGACTTTAGTACAGTGACCTTCCCGCCTGAGATACTGATATTGGCCAGATAATGGGACACTCGTGTACATGCTGGGGGAAACCCTCACTTTTAATGAAGGGAGGTTGACTAGTAAATATAGAGGGTGCTTAATATTTTGTACTTGCATGTATTTGATTTCATATATGTGATAAAGTGGAATTTCACGTATATAAATATCTATGAGTGTAAATAAATCCTCAAAACCACTTTTGCATATCACATCCAATAGATACATATTTAACAAAAAACTCAAATTAACAAATTATTATGTCATTTTTAACTCAACTAAGGGTTGGATTAATTTGAACTTGACTTGGATTAATTTGAACTTGACTCGGATTAATTTGAACTTGACTCGGATTAATTTGAACTTGACTTGGATCAATTTGAACTTGACTTAGATTAATTTGAACTTGACTTGGATTAATTTGAACTTGACCCGAAATAAATTGAACTTGACTCGGATTAAATTGAACTTGACTCGGATTGAATTGAACTTGACTTGGATTAAATTGAACTTGACTTGGATTAAATTGAAGTGAAAAATGTGTAGTGTCACAGCTCCTGTACTCAGTTTCGCTGCACAACAAAGACGTAAGTTGTGTTTGCCACAAGTGCCCGAGTTGCTAAGCGACACGAGGGAGGCATGAACCAGCCAATAGCGCCTGCATGTGACGAGGTGTTGCAGTCACGTGATACTCGTCGATGTGTCGTGTGTGCTGTGTCACGCTTACCGTATGCCTGTCATCACATGCCCTTTTGTGAACGGTCAGTTACGTTGAAATCGTCTTATTTATTGTAAATTTCTTATACATGCTCCATGAAACTTTGAAGTTCGGTCATGGTTGAATAGATGGTTGACCTATCTACCGTAAATTTTTCATGTAAGTCCTAAAAACTACGGCGATCAGCGTCGAAGGAATGAAGGGTTGACAAACAGTATATACTGTAAAAATTTCATACATGCCCATTGAACGCTAACGTGCAATTTCCATAGAGGATGTGGTCGACACTTTTCTCATCTATTTTTCACATATAACCAGTGAACTTAAGCATTCAGTTTTGATTCGCTGCATGGTTCATTCATTTAATACAGATCTGTAATATATGCCATTCTAAAATATTGGCGTTTAGCTTGGGTAAAACGATGATTGACTTATTTGCCATAATTCATGTGAATGTCCCTTCAAGTATTGATGTTCAGTTTCTATGGAATATATTGCGCTCTTTTTCACCGTGATTTTTTCTTATATGTCCATTAAAACAGTGACGTTCAGGTCCGTTGGACAATATGGTGCGCGAATAGTGAAAATCTCTTTGTGATCGGTCTTTTAAAACCCACAAATATTCATGTATCGCCACCAAAATTTCAGAACACGAAAATCTGTCAAAATTGTTTTTACACTAAATATAAAAACTCAATAAAGTTTAAAAACAATTTTTAGCCAATGAAAATCGTTAGTCTATGTAAATTCAACTGCGACCACATGTGGAAAAAATTCAACAATTCTTCCAACTCTTGCCTTATTCCGCATCATATACAAATCTCCTCTAGACCGAAGCATGAGCTCGAGGCTATCAAGAGCACTCTGCTGCACCACTGTTTGATTGATTTTTCCAATGTCTTTCAGAGAGAACATTCCAGAGCTTCGGATGCTGGGTATTAAAAAACACTTGTTTCAGACTCCAGAATAACAAATCGTGTAAAAATTCATTCATTTCCGTGCTCAACACCTTGGGAAACAGGTTTTCAGATCTCTGCTATATTCTGTTAGACGTATGAGAGGGTGTGTTGCCGAGTTGGAGAGTGAGCGGCTTGTTTTTAGCACACTTTTCTTAACTGAGGGAATAAACATTCGTTCGATGTTTGAACTTGGGTTTATCCTCGTTTTTTTCATCTTAATTACAGAATGTGGGGAGATTGGTATTTTCTTGAAATGTTCGCCCTCAGAATAACACAAGCGAATTTGACTACTGAAAACTGTTTTGTTTTCGTATGGGATATCCGCAAAAGACTCCGCAAGTACTATTCGTTCAATTAGTTGAACTTCGTCTCAGGAGTGAAAAATTATCCACTTGAAAACACAACCTCGAACACTCTCCTTGAATGCGTTTGAAACAACTTTTGTCAGAACTGGTTTTCTTTTTCATTTTAAATTTTTATAAGTTTCTGATGTTGTTGCGTCTAGAATTTCGAAGTGTTTAAAACATTTCTGCTGGAGTTCCTCACGTTCTTTTTAATTATTTTCAGTTTTTAGAGAATTTTCACATTGAACTCTTCGGGTTACGTCTTTCTCTTGCTGTTATTGTTTTGATATAATCTTCACGGTGCGGAAAGTTCGAGGGCGGCTACTTCGAGGATGATTCTCGGTAGTTACAAGTTCATCAAACCGACGAACAGTGGGATTAACTGTAGATTTTGCTTAAATAAGAAATATGTTTTACAATATTTTAATAGATGATGAATATTTGCTGAATAACTTCGTCGCCAAGCCTGTATGGCTATGATCTTCCGGCAATTTATTACTGTATGATTTCCTTTTTTTTTTGGCCTTTTTTGTGAATTGAACACTAAAAAAAATGAGCTATGATCAATAGATGATACTTTTAAATTATCGACAGATTCTTGCTTGTGAACGTAATTTCATACTTACTGTGCACACACTTTTCCAGCCGAGCGGCGTAACATTTTGTTTCGCTTTTTACATATCGAGAATTAGGTTCTTCATTTGCATACGATGGCATCAAAAAATAGTGTTAATAACGAAATTACCGATTTCGCTTTAATCACGACCTAAATCTAAATACATTTTCCAACGCTGTTTTTTACCTCAAACTTCACAGAGGGGAAGCAGAAGCATCGCCATCACAGCGAGTCAATTCTTCAAAACAGGAGCGATGGCGGACAATTACCCACTGTGTGAGGTTTGCGTGAGTCCATTTGACTCTGAGGATCACAGACCATTGATGTTGCCTTGCGGACACGCTTTTTGTCGCTCGTGCTTGGATACTTTGGAGGACAACGGCACGGACAGCTGCCCTTCTTGCAGGTCTGTCTATGAGGAGGACGTGGACGATCTTCCCGTTTGCTACACACTCATTCCCAAAAACGTGCCATTGAGCGTCAGGGTTAGAGAAGAAAGCTGTTCTCAGCACAAGTTTCCTTTCCTTTATTGGTGTAAGAAGTGCAAGAGAGTTGTGTGTAAACAATGCGCTCTCGATGCTCACAATGGACATAAACTTTTATTGAAAGAAGAGGCTGTCAAAGAAGAGGCTAAGTGTTCGGAACCAAGGGAAACTCTAATCAGCGAACTGACTACGAAAAAGACTTTGGTGACAAGTTTAATGACAGCCAGTGACGATCATCTGGCAGATCTGACGGAAATGATTGCTCGCGTTGAAACTCAAAGAGATCACTTAGCTAAAAAAAGACGTCAAATTGAAAAAGATTTGGACACTCTGCAGAGGAAGAGGCACCTGAGAGTGATAACTGCAGAAGAAAAAAATTGGGAAATGTTGATGCTAACCTCGAGAGCATTCGAACCGCCTGATCTCGTAGATCATCTTGTTTTCATCAAAAACGTCTTACAACGGAGGGTCCTCAAAATGATACAGGTGAGATCGTAAATGCTAGATCACATAAAAGATGAGAAATATGAAAGTAATGTATTGCAGTAAAACTTTGACGTGATTGTCTGTTTTGTCAAGGAAATCGACACAAGTGGGTTGAAGTGCTTGCCATCGGATTTGAACCACATGAAGAATAACGAAGAATGGGTGATCAAAAACGAAGAAACCGCTCAGAGCGCCCTCTTAACTATCTGGATGACGAACAACAAGCCGTCGAGTGCTCTCGTGAGAGATGCTCCTCACGAGAGCATCCCTTTCATGGACATCTTCCTGCGCAGCTTGGTGCAGGTCTGCGACCGCATCGACCTGCAGCTCCTTAGCTCGTTCTGGCAGACTTACTACGGCCAGGTAGGTGAAAGAAACGTATTTTATCCCTAATGATTTTCGTCGTATTGTGCAAATACATTTTTCTAGTTCCTTTAAACTGAAGTTTAGTATTCAACTTTAATTTAAAGTCAGTTCTTGTAAATAGTGTTTAAAACATTAACTGGATCGTGCCTTCATTTAGTTTTCATTAAGTATGTGTGAAAATTGAATTTTTGACTACTGGTCGGTCAGCAGCCCTATGAAAATTCCCTCCGGGTACCACCGGTGGCTCAAGTCGCAGTCAAGGTATTAGCCTAAAAAAAGGAAGTGAGGGGCGAAGGTTTAATGAGTACCAGAATCCCCCTTTAGCTAATCTTATCCGTTTCCCTTTTTGTGGTAACCATCAGATAAGCTACGCTCTGAATACAACTGATGTTAAACTGCTATCAAACCAAGATTTTCTTGTCCAAATTGTGATGATTAACTCTCGCGCCATGCGAAAACAAAGCGCAAAGAAGTGAGCTCTTTTCCTCGCCATCATCAATATGCCAGAAACGATTTCAGCCGTAGAGTTGCAGTCATAAACAAAATATTAATGAGATAGACGAATACTGATCAGTGCGTGAAATCGGGTTTTCTGTCAATATAAAATCAGCGCATCAGACCCATTTGTGAAGAGAATATAATTTAGAGATACAAAAGCACTTAGGTACTTTTCGTACTTTGATGCACAGTTTATTCCCCTCCCGATAGGCTGGCGTAGGAGCCTTGTGGCTTCTTTGCCCCTCAACGATAAGGTTGGTTACTATTAGACAGTAAATTAGAGTCTTACGTGTAAATATGGGCATGGTTAAGGCAAACGAACCTTTCAAATCTTGCAGGTACATGTAGATGACAGTCTACTGGCGCCTCTACTGGAGGGGAAATCGAGGTGAGGAGCTTTACTCGTACTCTTCAGTGCAACTCTACTTCTGTGTATACCTTGATACTTCTCTATACTTTTGTGTTAAATGCAATTGGAGAACAGAGAGCCATGGCGAACACTAGAGCTCATTTTTACGTTTTTTTGTCCTGTAATTGTTCAGGCATATAATATTCAACAAAACTATTGGATCCACAATTTTTATTGTTTTGGTTCAAGTGTAACTTTGAAATTAGTATACACTATTGAACGTAGCAAGTAGAATGAAATCATCGCTTTGATGTTTCAAATCTGAAGTTCAAAGTATATTATCAGGGCAAGCGTACCGTGTCAGTCTTTTTTTAATTCGATCCATGTCAACAATGGTTTCTGTGATACATAATTCTGTCACATCCTTTCCTCAAAGTTGTCATGCTCGTCTCGAAAGAAATTTTGATTTACAGAATTCCACAACGGGACATACATGTAAACTACAATTTTATTCTTTCCTTGGAAAATTTCAATTCAAATTTCTTGTAGATTTAGATTCAACAGAAAATCATTCAATAGCGTAGTGCAGAAACTTGTGTATAAGTATTATTATTTTGTAATTCAAAGAGAAATTTTCATACGAAGCTTGACTATACCAGCTATCCCCTCCATCCCCATTTGTGAAGCAAGCTGCGCACGTTCTTCGGCCGCATCTCCGAGGAGTTGGTCGCTAAATTGTGCAGCAGGAAACTCTTCTGCTTAGGCCTGAGAGTGGACCGGGCATCTGACGTCTCCATAGTCAACGCTGTGGCCGACACCTGCTGCTACTCCCTCCGTAAGTCACACCTAATGGAAAGTCCGCTCTTCCCAAACTTTCACTCTGTAAAAATGACTCATTGATATTCCTTGTTGTAGCATGATGGAAGTTAAGGTATTTTTTGCAATGAAAGTTTGATGCAACCCATTTTGAACTCAGCAATGCTGATTTCAAGGCTCTGAAATCGGGTGATAAAGATGCAAAACGAAGTATTGGAGAACCATATAATGGCAATCTTTTGTTGAGTCCAGGCAGCTCACTGAAGAGTAGTGTGTTTGACATTCATGCATTATTTGATAAAAATTGCTCAAATTATTCGCGGTGACCAGAGATAAGCTTTGTGTTGATTTCGTCGTAAGGCTTGGGTGAATGACGAACGTGAACATGTTTGAGCTCTGTAAACCTCTTTTTTCTTGATGTAATTAAGCTTTAGTTAGTGAGCTGCCTCAGCTCGGCCACAGGAGATTTTCTGAATACTTTCCCTCAATGCCACGTTTCTTAACTTTTCTATCAATTTTACCGCCTTGAAGGTTTTCCCTCTAGTGATTAGAATCTATCGCATCATACCTTCAATGTCAAAAACTAGACCTTGGTTCTCTCCCCGTTGTAGCAGCGATAGTCAGAGACGCTCATGGGTGTAAACCAGCAGGTCCATGGCGTAAAATACAAGGATTGGTTATCAGAGTAGAGAGAGAAAGTTATATTCAGTAACGAAACGCGTTCTGGTTGGTCGGTAGCAAATTTAAAGGCGTTCATCTCCCCAGTGACTGATACGATTCGCGGTACGCGATTCAAGCAATAAATCACTTGGGCAATATGATGGTACTAAGATACTATGGGCAGAGGTAGTTTTTTTGTGAAAACAAAGTCAACGCGGAGTAATGGAATTTAACTGAGTTTTACTGTTTATAAATTCCAAGACGTCGTCGTATTTTTTAAACCACAATACTTATTTCTGCACATTTTCAACATATGCGTTTGCGGCTCATAAGTATTTTTTACAAATAAACAATTTAAACAATAACTCAATGCTTATGTCAGTCTGTACAAATTTGATTTACTGCAATATTTTTAACAGTAATTCAAAGTTTTACACACCATTTGTCTCACAGACATCGCTATTTGTGAGCAAGTCGGTCGGGCAAGTCTGGGTCCGATAGCGCCGAGACTCGTCTCCAAGTGTTGCATTTTCCTGCACTTCGTCGAGCTGAACGACGGTGACCTGGCATGGATGATGCAAGTTATAGACGCGCTGCTGCCTGAGGAACCCAAAACTCACAAAAATTATCACGACTCGACAAATCGGTAAGATCGACGACGTGTCGCCATCAAAACGTCGCAGAAGAACGCAGAAGAACTGCGTCCGTTAGTAACAGTGTCAGTAAGGAGTAATAAGAAAAGTAATGATAATGACACATTTATGACTCCAAAAAATATTGACGATGAATGTTACATGAATTTCAACATTTATGACAAGTAGGTCACCTGTAATCGGGTCAGAGTCACTGAAAATTCTGCTCAGATTACTTCAGACATCAGTCGTGCATTGAAGAACGCGCAACGATGTTCTCATTGTTGTTTGTTCGATGTATAAAAACAGTCACACGTTATTCATTTTTCATCGATACTTACAATTAAGACCAATGAATCTCACTACCCAAGATCCGCCTTTGAAGCTTTTAACAAGCACGTTCAAGTGCAGTGGATCCTCGCGTATTCCATTATCACGTAATGGGAGCCTTACTTTGTACGAATAAAAATTAGTCCCAATTAACATAAATCGAGCGCCGTATTAATCGAATTAATGGGACTAATTCCTATCCGCATGAATTGGAGCTCGTATTAGACGATGTCTCATGACCCTATGTTAGTCTGCATCATTATTATCACTCGGTTTCGATGTAACGTTCATCCTACGTTTCCAGAATCGCTGGTCTGTACCTCATCAACTGCCATTTCACGACGATAGAAGCCGCCAAACTACTCACGTGGATACACGAGACGCGGCTGACCGCATCTGTGTGGTACCAGACGTCCTCACACGACGACTTCAGCAAGAAAATCCTGGAAGAACGGGCGGTGACGTGCAAAGTTCAGCTGTCGTGGAACGCTGTCCTGCCGCGGGCTCCTAGGGTGGCCCGGTGAAAAAAAATTCTTCATTCCAGCCAAGCAGAGGGCGCCTTTTTGGAAGTATGGGTTTTTGAAAGTTAGGGTTAAAATCCGATGTTGTATTTTGAAAAATTCTGCGTGTCAGATATTTCTAGTTTCCTTACGGGTTTTAACAGTTTAGTTCCCGTATTTTTTGGAAATCGTATGCGTTGTCGTATTTGAGATGAACTCCAAGAATGACGGTGTAAAGCTAAGCTCATACTTGACATTCTCAATAATGAACTTGCAAAAACCTTGGAATCAATATCAGGGTGCAGTGACTCTTATTTTTTTTCAGCCCTATTTTTACACCTGGGTCAAGTGAGGAAATGCGATTGAACTTCGTTTTCTTAGGAAAGAACACTGTGAATAAAGTGAGAACGAGCACATGACCTTACAGAAACATATTAACGCCAAAATATCTGCACACGAGACAATGTAGTTATTTTTAAAGTATTGTGAAGAGGTAATTTTACCATTTAGAATAGTGATGAGTAACCTCGAGTATTAATATAGATGATAAATTCAGTTAATGGGATCAAACCAAATCGTATGTTACCTCGGTGAGAACTGGGATGTTCACAACAAACAAGATTACTTCGTAGGATTTTCAAGACTTCAAGATGATGATACGAAGCAAAACTGAAGTACAGAATTTTGCGCTACAGAGAAATTCTCAACATCAGCCTTGTTTTGCCGTTTTCATCGTAGCTATCTTCAGACAATCATTCAGTTATTTGTTGTTACTTTGACACGTTGACAAATAACTTTACTTGTTATTTGTTGTTACTTTGACAAATTGCATTTGTAATTCAGTCTTCTGCTTCAGAGCGATGCTCATAATGGTAAGTCTTGATCCTAATATCATTGATGGGTATTTTGAACTTTTGTATGTTGACTCAATAATTTCCGATCATAGAACTATATAAATATATATATATATATATATATCCTCCCACGTACATATATATAGATATGTGTGTACATAAACCTCATCGCGATGTGGCTGTCTTATGGAAAACTTCTCGCCTATAATTATATACCATGAAAATTTTTTTTCTGGCCACACGAATAAGATTGCCATTATATAAATACATTGTAACGAAGAACGAAGTACTTTATTTTATTGAAAAATTACTGAATATATATTCACAGTCAACAACAAGCAATCATAAAATTAATCACAAGAAAACTTTCATGCTTTCTCATTGTTCGCAATGCTTTTTGCGTATGTACATCAATGAATACAAATAACCTGAGGAAGAAATAATTAAATTATTCCTAATAATAGAGTTTTTACAAGTAATTTATAAGAAATAACTTAGTTCTAGTCTAGTGATGATGAATCTTGTTTGACGTTGGGAAAATACCGACCAGAAAATTGTTATTGTTTTTATCTGCGTTTCTTGTTTCCACATATTCCTTAGCCTTATGATTGAGTTAAAGCATTATTAATTAAGCTGTAGCCTATCGTATGAAATTTTTTCATGCTTTATCATTAATCGGTATTTAGTAAGGTCTCACTTAAGTTCAATAAAAAAAAATGTTGTTGGACGGGAATACTTTTCTCAAGTTTTTCAGACTGCACATCGATTAGTATCTATTTCCAACATGCTAAATGCAGTTATTTATAGACTCAACACTATCAATCACGGGAGTAGATTTTTGAAAAGATTTAACCATGATTTTTTAACTGAATGCCTCGAGAAATAAATGTAACAACCTCAGTTGTCCTTCTTATTGAAAAGCACCTACCTCCCTTTCTTTTCTGAAATCCACTCTGACTAGAAAAGAAAAAAAAGAAAAACCTTATGATTGAAAACTTAAAATTTAATTTGAAAAAAAGAAAAACCGTTTATTCATATGTAAAGTTCATACATGAGATGTATAACCACACATTGGATTTTAGAGCAATGATGCCTGTGCGTGATTACTGCCGGACATTACGAACTTGCATGGGGAGCAACTCGAGATTGGATCACTCGTCTAATTTATGTTAGCAAATTTCCTATGTCTGCCTATTGTTTTTCATTATGAACTGCCATATACACAAAATACATGAGGTACTGTATATCAGTTCACACGACGAAGAAAACCTTGAAACACTTCTTTTTTTTGATAGGTCAGGTAAATGTAATATAGGTTTAAATTGATTATCTAGAGTCCATTAGATCAGCCGTGAAAAATCAATTAAAGTGACAGATCTGATTAGGATAACAAGCTTGGCAAAACATAGACGACAAAAGAAAAGAAAGAAAAGAAAAAATTTTATTTCCTATAGAGATTGTACAATATTACAATCATTGGTTTTTAAATATCTTAAAGTTAATACACTTAGATGATACACACACATGAGTCTTGTAATACCCATGTCACTAGTCGAAAAGAAATGATTGAGGGCAATGTAACCCTAATCATGCTTAATCTACATTTGATAATACATGTAATGATAATTATAAGAGATAACACAATTTCATGGACGATGCATTTTCATTGTGGGGTGAAAACACTTTTGACAGTTTACATGTACATGACATAAAACTTCGCAATTATTGATGCCAGGAAATAATATATGAATCGCTTGTTTCGGCCAATGTTCAAAAGTGTCATTTTAAGGAAGCATGAAAAAAAAATATATAAATACATATCCATATACATATATATATATATATATTATATATATATTATATATATATATATACACATACACACATAGATATATATATATATTTGTATATGTGCACATAAGCATGAGGACTAAGAAGATTATAAGTTTTGTATTTCTAATTCAACAATTTTAACGTAACGGTCGTTAGTTAATAAGCATTATATTTAAATAGAAATGGATGATCGCACAACAAATGTATAGTTTGTACATGAATGCTTTACAATAATAAAGAGATGACGAGTTAGGTAATGTTACAAGTTGAGAGTGAACAGAAAAAAGACCATTTTCTCTAGTAAAATGCTAGTTGTCAGTCTAGTACACACATATGTGCACATATACATGTAAATATATCCACATGCACATGCACACACATACCCATGCACATACTTACACCAAACTCGTAAGCATACACAAAGGCATTTCTATGCATCGAGGCAATTACAATACATACGCGTTCTATAAAGTGTCATACGCATAGCGTGCACACGTACACATATACACAAGTAAGCATGTGCGCAAATATCAGCGTAATCTAATCAGTATAAACCATCATTCCAATCGGGGGAAACGGAGAAAATATCTTTTATTATAGCATGAATTTTATACAATTTCCGTACTGAAATTAGTGGCACAAAACAGTCTACCTAAGTCAGAAACATGAAAACGATTGTGGGACGGGAATAAGAAAGAAAACATTATTGTCCTATAAGGGTTTCATATTAGAAAAAAATCACATTATCTATGAAATATGGCGCAAATTGTCGGCAATTGATAAACATATATAGGTATCACATTATTGTAAGCATATAACTATAAGCCTTATGAGCATATTACTGCAGTATAAATGGATGATCACACAACGAATTTATAGTTTTTTTACATGGATGCTTTACAATTTCATATTAGAAAAAAATCACATTATCTTTGTAATATGGTGCAGAATGTCTGCAATTGATAAACACACACACATATAGGTACCATGACGGTCTAGTTTAATGCTTGCACAGAAACGGAGAGGGATGACATAAAATGCAACCTTCGACTGGTTTATCTATTCTAGTGCACACAGGTGTACATACACACATATACAAATAGGCATGTTTGCAAATGGCAGCGTATAGGCAATCAAATCATAATACCTACGCATACTTGAAAACTGTTGTGTGATGTCTTGAATTTTAAGACAATGATCGGGGGAGATTGTTCAGTAATGGAGATACCAGGCAAATGAGATTCGTCAATACTTATTCAGTATGTTCTGTAACTAAGAATTATTTTTGAGACACAAGATGACGAGTTATTTTGACTTTAAATTCTCTCGGTCTTTGAGGAATTTTAATACTCAGTGGAAGTTTGTTCCACAGTAAGGCGCCTGATATGGATGTAAGGCGCCCTATGTGAGATGAACGATAGTTGACTAAGACATTATTGTTTCTGTTCGGTTTTTGATTGGTTACAGTGGGTGGATAGAAACGCGCTATTTCAGCATTGCTCTGACGAAGATATAACGAGGAGAATACGTACTGGGCCTTCTGCATGAGGAGCCTTTCTTGGATTGGAATCCAGCCGAGTTTATTGAGGAGAAACACGGTGTTGAGACAACGAATGCAAGTAACAAATTGAGATGAGAATAGTACCGCTCCCTATGAGGACTGAATCTCGTCTTTTTGAAAACGTAAGCAAAATCCCTTCGTTACGGACATAACTTTAAGGCTAAAAAAACGAAAGATAGCTAATGAGCGAGAACATAATGGAATCGTTGAAAATATCAGAAGAATTATACAGCAACACAAAACTTTGCAAAAAGGACGATTCACAACAGTTAAATTACTTACAGCAGTAAAAGTCACCCGTAGAATGTAAAATTCTAGAACGCCTGAGTTGTTTAATTTTACAACTGACACCAATTTCATGAAAATATCGCATAAGACTGTGTTTTTCCTACTCCTAAGGTTAAAACTGCTTACAGAAACCGAGTGTCCTAACAGAGTCGAAAGCTAGTGATATGTCAAGCACGAGCAATGCATACAAATTTTCATCTGCTTTAACCATACATATTTGTCTTCAGAATGCAACAAAGAATGTCTTGGTCTCTAGTGCTTTATCTTCAGCTAGCTTATGTGACGTCGATGTCGATTTGTACGAATGGGGGTTCATCGAACTGGAATACTTGTACGAGAATGATTCTGAAATAGCAAAGGTATTCCATTGATAACTTTCGCTTGCTTTGCATTTAGCGATACTTAACACCTGAGTTGATTATGATACCATACTCTTTTTTTCTCCTGCTTTTTACGAGTAACTCTGTATTTACGAAAATTCTTTCACCATCGTTTGCGTAATTTATTGAAGTTCAGCTGCCTGTTCATTCACACACTAATGTGCACGGCCCGCCAGAAATGAGGGAAATTTTTTTCAAAACCTTTCTTAAACAAACTTTCCAGACGTGGATGGCTAACAAATATATCATCCTAACCGCACCCGTGATGAAAATTATTATTGCACTTGCGCACTGGTGAAACTCGTACCACAGATACGGTCATTATCGCTATCAGCATGACAAAGAAATGGAAGAAGCGTACTCAAAACAGATAAACAATCATTATTGTTAGGTAGTAGCAGGACCCGTGGAAATTCCTCGGACCCGTGAAAATTCCTAGGTGGACCCGTGTAACAATTCTTTCAATATTACCTAACCTATGGCAACCCTACCTCATATCCTAATCTAACCAAACCTAACCTTTATTATTATTATAGAAGAAAGTTTTAGCCTACCTTAACCACGACAAAGATGTTCCAAGAGAGGAAAGAGGAAGGCACCATTTAGTATGGAGTTGAGGGAACGCGGAATCTATGCACAAGGTGCACAGAAACAGCAAGCTAGGAAAGAAGTTCATGGAACAAGAAAAAATTTGAAGAAGAAAGTAGTAGGTGCTGAAAAACAGGACAGCAGTGAACCGAAAAAAGATGGTCCGTAACAAAACAAAAACCTATTTTATTACTACAAAAAAGAAGCCTACCTAACCTTTAGCTCGGGCCCTCACATGGTTCCCCTGGGAGCGCTAATTCCCATAGATACAATAGTTGTATTCCCCTGAGGGGACTGTCGGGTTTTCTTGCCGTTGGGTGGTTGAGTGTAAATATTAATTTGAACGGCCAAGAAAAACTCGATCAATTCTCGAAGCGTAAGGGAAAATTATGAGAGGGATAATGAAAAACGGATTTGGGACTCAGCTTAGTGCAGGTGGAGTTTATTGGAAGAAGAACCAGATGGGTTTCGATGAGCTGGACTGGAATCCCAGTGAGGTCCGGAGTGCAGGAGGTGAGCTTCGGTGAGCGCTGGCGTAGCTCCGGCCGGTGGATGAGATTTTTAAGTGTATCGAGTTCAGGATATTATTTACTGTGGGCAATTTCTAAACAAGCACAACAATCGGTGCGTAGCTATTCGTGTGGGGCAAAGCCTGCTTAATTTTTGGAGCAGGTGAGTTTGATCAAGGAGCCGAGCCTGATGGCGATGATGGCTCTTGGTTTGAATAGTACTTAAGATCCAGGCACGCGGAATTTCAGCGAATGCAAGGCTAATTCAATGGTGCCCGTACTTGTACTTTTAGGCAGTTGAGAATTAAGGCCCGTAATTAGGGAATGTATCCGGCTAAAGGCCCAGAACATTTGCCAAATCCAATCCAAGTAGAAGAACCAAAAACGGCCCAGGGAGAATGTTGTAAGTGGTGTGTGTGATGACGTTGAGGTCGAGAATTTGCTGTAACACTGCCAAAGTAGGACGCCAAAGTAAGAGTGGCTGTTTGAAAGAAGAGACGCGCAACTGCGCAGTGTTGCCACCAGAGGGCTTCTCTCTCGAAAAATGTCAAGTGTTATTTTTATTATTTTATGCATTTACACAAAAACTTCAATGATTACGAATTAGAAGTAGAAAATACTTAATAATAAATTAGAGTAATATTTTTAATGCTACTAATTAATTTATTTAAGTATGAATGGCAAATTTATAATTTTTACGCTTATGTAGCGGTATGCTACATTACCCCCCAAGGCGCAGACCGAAAGGTCCACCCGCTGCAATCATCTGTAGCGGGAAGGAGGGCGAACTACACGACCCTGCCGAGTTCGGCAATTGGCAAATGATACTGAGCGGGGAAGTTTCACCAAACGGGTCTGCAAGTTTAGATCGGCAAGAGTCCTAGGAACAGGAGTTACTGCAGCGGGCTCGTCTGGTCTCTCCAGACTTGTCGCTGTGTCAGTAAGAGGGCTAGAGTTAGAATCTACGACAGGGTTAGAGATAGGGTTTGAATATACAGACACGTAGAAAGGGTTACACTCAAGTTGACTAGGCAACAAGGCAGCCAACTGAGGAAGCTGAGATGGTAGATATGATCGAGTCTCAGTGGGAAGGGAAATCTGCGGAGAGGATGATGAGTTATAAGTTACACTATGATCCGAAGTGTATGCGACTTTTAATCGATCAATGCTCACAGGATCGTGTGAACCGAATCGTTCGATGATGAAATATTTTTGCTTGCGTTTAAGTACTTTGAATGGGCCATCATAAGGGCGCGTGAGTGTAGGTTTTATAGCATCATTTCGGACATACACATGTGTGCAGTCTTGCAGGGCGGAATCTAGTTTGTCCTGAGTCTGAGGCATTCGTGGAGCCACATACTTGATCTTACGCATGCAATCTTTGAGACAGGTTACATAAGCGGAACGGTCAGCGGATGAAAATTCAGGCAAAGGTTTTGGGTCAACAATGTCGCCGGGGAGACGAAGCGTTTTCCCGTACAACATTTCAGCCGCTGTGCATTGCTGATCCTGTCTGTGTAAATTTCGAATGCTAAGTAGTACTACTGGAAGTCTATCAGTCCAATCGTGACTGCAATTAAGGCAGCGCAATGCAGCCTTGAGGTCTCTGTGGACTCTCTCAATAAGTCCATTTGACTGCGGATGATACGCAGTAGTTGATGTATTTGCACACCCTAAAGCGGTGCTAAGCTCACTCCAGAATTTGGAGGTGAATTGTGATCCCCGGTCATGTGTGACACTTAAGGGAACCCCAAATCTAGAGATCCAGTTTGACAAAAACGCGCGCGCTAGTCTCAGTTTGGGTATCAGGAAGAGGGACAGCCTCAACCCAACGCGTGAACCTATCGATGATGGTCAACAAATAAGAATAACCGCGCGATAACGGCAAAGGACCCACCAAATCTAGGTGTACAGAGTCAAACTTGTGACCTGTGAATGCACAACTCTGCAGCGCCGCACGATTATGTTTCACCACCTTACTACTCTGACACGCATGGCAATTTTGCACAATTTGCTTGACCTCCTTACGCATCGCTGGCCAGACGAAACGATCAGAAATCAAACGCACTGTACGGTTAATACCTGGGTGAGAGAGGGAATGGTAGTGGAGGACAGCTACTCTGCGGAGCGTCGCAGGAAGATACAAACGAGAAGGTCGCTCGGCATCACGGTACACGCCGTCAACCAAGGTTAGTTTTGGAGGGGAAGTGTTAGGAGGTTTGAGAAGGTCCTGAAGTTCCGGATCCTCCTTCTGCGCTCTTTCAATGTTGCCGAAGGTGATTTCACCACTGGTTTGGACAGAATTAATTCTAGAGAGACAGTCAGCTACAGTATTGTCGAGACCTTTGATGAAGCGGATATCAGTGGTAAACTGACTTATAAACGACAAGTGTCGAGCTTCCCTAGGGAATGTCTTTCAGAAGGCATTTTGATCGCTGAGGTCAGAGGTTTGTGATCTGTGTAGATCACAAACTCTCTCGCCTCTAGAGCATAGCGAAAGTGTCTCACAGATAGGTAGATAGCAAGAAGTTCCCTACCGAACGCGCTATAACCACGCTCAGTGGGCGACAGCTTTTTGGAAAAGAAAGCAAGAGGAGAGATATTAGTACCTACTTGTTGTTGCAACACAGCACCTACGGCGGTACTGGATGCGTCCACAACGAGGCTGAAATCAGCGTTAGCAATAGGGTAGGATAGTTCAGTCGCGGAAGCTAACTTGTGTTTGATTGTATCAAAAGCTTTGCGCGCTTCTTCCGTCCATTTTACCTCAATAGATTTGCCTTTTCGTTTCGGTTCGAGGAGGTCAGACAAGGGCGCTAAAGTTTGAGCACAGTTGCGTATGAAACGATGGTAGAAGTTAACAGAACCTAGGAACCTTCTTAGTTCCTTCTGGGTCTGTGGAAGAGGAAAGTTTTTGATCACTTCTACTTTGGAAGGCAAAGGTTTTAGACCTAGGCTAGAGATTTCATGACCTAAGTAAATCAGTGATGGCTTTCCGAGCTCACATTTTGCAGGATTTACGAGGAGTCCATTGTCGGACAATCTTTGAAAAACGACCCTAAGATGGTCTTTGTGCAACTCTGGGGTTGTGGATGCCACTAGGATGTCGTCTAGATAGACATAAGCGAAAGTGAGATCAGAGAAAATTTCAGCCATGTGCCTTTGGAACGTCTGAGGAGCGTTCCTCAAGCCGTAAGGCATTTTTAGGAATTCGAAAAGACCAAACGGAGTGATTACCGCGGTCTTAGGAATCGCAGACTCATCCAAGGGAATTTGATGGAAGGCAGACTGCAGGTCTATCTTAGAGAAAATTTGTGCTCCCTCTAAATTTGCACTGAAATCGTGAAGGTAGGGGATAGGATATCGATCAGGTAAAGTAACGGCGTTCAACCTGCGGAAGTCCCCGCACGGTCTGAATTCACCGTTAGCCTTGGGTACTAGCAAAAGAGGGCTAGCCCAAGGGCTTTTGGAAGTGCGAATGATGCCGCTTTCGAGCATCCTAGCGAATTCTTTCTTAGCTAACGCCAATCGATCAGGCGGCAGTCGCCTAGCACGGGAGAAAACTGGCGGACCTTGCGTCTCTATGAAGTGCTTTGTGCATGTTTGCATGCTATTAGAGGCTAAGTTAGGGTTTGTTAATGCTGGGAAATTTTTAAGTTCCTGTTCAAACATGCACTCCTCCTTGAAAGCAATCGAGAAGGAATGCAAGACATTTGCTCTAGTTATGCTACAAGCGGGAATTGAGATCTGTGTCTCCTCGTCCCTAATACACCGATTCTTAATATCTACAATTATACCATACTTGGCTAAAAAATCAGCACCAATTATTGGTTCTTGAACATCAGCTATCATGAAGGTAAATACAAATTTTCTCCTCAATCCCAGACCGCACTCTAAATTTCTCTCACCGTAACAAGGTATTGGCGTGCCGTTTGCGGCGCGTAATGTCGCCAATATTTGGTTGTTTTTGTCTTTCACCGTGGCTGGGATAATTGATACACTGGAGCCAGTGTCTATTAAAAATCGATACTTGGTGACGGGATCGTGAATGGTCAAGAGGCGAGTAGTCTGGGAATGAGGCAACGCAGTACTCGCTACTATGCGTCGCTGATGGCGTTTCCCGAAGTCATTTCGGTATAACGAGGACAGTATCTAGAGGCACATTTGCGAGCTTGGTCACCAAATTTCATGTGGTACCAGCATAAATTGCTACTAGCATCACGAGAGCGCGACCTGAAACGGCGGTCTTGATTTGACCTATCATAAGATCTACCTCTATCAAAGCGTTGAGGAGGAGGAGAAGGATAGTTAGGGTGATAGTCAGAGGGATAGTCGTAGGCATTTTGGTGGCTTTGGAATCTCCCTGGGCCTTGCTGAATGTGAGCCACACTTTGACCTATTTGAAAATTTTGGAGAGCTTGCTTTATTTTAGCGATGTCCTGCTGCAGCTTATCTATTGTGGCTGAGGATTGATTTTGCGCCGTATTTGACGGGCTAAAAGTTGTAGCTCCTACATTCAGGGAAGCAACTTGTGGTTCTCGTGGCAAATTAATATTTCGGATCACCGTCTCTGCGGCTTCCGCTAATTTTTCTAACGTTTGCTCGGGCCCTGCTAAGGATAGAAAAGGACGAACGTTAGGTGGAAGCTTAGTCATGAAAACTTCCTTCAGAAATCCCTCAGCTACGGCAACACCCGTAGCGAGTTTCCGCAGCTCTTTAACTAGCGAAGAGGGAGAGAAAGAAAAAGAGACAGATGGAATTGCTGAGGCGTCTACAAGACTTCGGAATTTGTCCGCATCGGACATCTGAAGCCTTGCCAAGATTTTGCCTTTCAAGATTCCGTAAGGATTGGGATCTGGAGGGTTTTCTAAGATGTCGTTAGAGTTATTTAGTAGTTTTGTGGGCGCGGCGCTCACAAGAGCATAGAATTTGTCTATCTCATTACTTATTTTATGGTACCTAAATACTGCTTCACACTGCTGGAACCAGGTGTGAGCGTCCTCCGGAATAAAGGGCGGGAGCCTAATGGGATTTGTGTGTGCTCGATCTTCGTTATCTGAGTCAGGCATGCTAGCAATCTCTTTTGGGGATGCGCAATTAATGATATCAGTGCCTAAGACTTGGGATGAGGCAGCAAGGGTTTGCGTTAATTCTTTACCTACTCAATCATTCAGATAGAGTTGAAACAGAAGGAAGGAAATATGAAATTGGAAACGAGAAAAATTTTTGCGGTATGCGGCAATTTGCGTAGGCACGAAAATAAAGCAGGTGAGAAAAAATTATCTTCCTACCTACTCAATCAATCAATAACGTTGAAGAAAACGGAAAGAGAGAGAATGGAAGCGAAGATTTTTACGGTAGTCAGAAATAAATGCACAGCACGGAAATAAAAAATATTCTCCCTACCTACTGAGGCACATAAAACAAACAAACAAGGACAGGATAGCGCTGACGCTGAAAAAAAAACTTTGTTAGAGCTGCTCAGAGAGATATTAGCACGGAAAAACTCCACAGGAAATTTCTCAAACTACCACGAAATGGGAAAATTTATCACTACAATGATACGCCAACATTATCCTCTCACAATCTCTCAAACACTTCGAGTTGAGTTTTGATTTTTAAGAGATTCCCGGCCGATGCACCAGTGTCGGGTTTTCTTGCCGTTGGGTGGTTGAGTGTAAATATTAATTTGAACGGCCAAGAAAAACTCGATCAATTCTCGAAGCGTAAGGGAAAATTATGAGAGGGATAATGAAAAACGGATTTGGGACTCAGCTTAGTGCAGGTGGAGTTTATTGGAAGAAGAACCAGATGGGTTTCGATGAGCTTGACTGGAATCCCAGTGAGGTCCGGAGTGCAGGAGGTGAGCTTCGGTGAGCGCTGGCGTAGCTCCGGCCGGTGGATGAGATTTTTAAGTGTATCGAGTTCAGGATATTATTTACTGTGGGCAATTTCTAAACAAGCACAACAATCGGTGCGTAGCTATTCGTGTGGGGCAAAGCCTGCTTAATTTTTGGAGCAGGTGAGTTTGATCAAGGAGCCGAGCCTGATGGCGATGATGGCTCTTGGTTTGAATAGTACTTAAGATCCAGGCACGCGGAATTTCAGCGAATGCAAGGCTAATTCAATGGTGCCCGTACTTGTACTTTTAGGCAGTTGAGAATTAAGGCCCGTAATTAGGGAATGTATCCGGCTAAAGGCCCAGAACATTTGCCAAATCCAATCCAAGTAGAAGAACCAAAAACGGCCCAGGGAGAATGTTGTAAGTGGTGTGTGTGATGACGTTGAGGTCGAGAATTTGCTGTAACACTGCCAAAGTAGGACGCCAAAGTAAGAGTGGCTGTTTGAAAGAAGAGACGCGCAACTGCGCAGTGTTGCCACCAGAGGGCTTCTCTCTCGAAAAATGTCAAGTGTTATTTTTATTATTTTATGCATTTACACAAAAACTTCAATGATTACGAATTAGAAGTAGAAAATACTTAATAATAAATTAGAGTAATATTTTTAATGCTACTAATTAATTTATTTAAGTATGAATGGCAAATTTATAATTTTTACGCTTATGTAGCGGTATGCTACATTACCCCCCAAGGCGCAGACCGAAAGGTCCACCCGCTGCAATCATCTGTAGCGGGAAGGAGGGCGAACTACACGACCCTGCCGAGTTCGGCAATTGGCAAATGATACTGAGCGGGGAAGTTTCACCAAACGGGTCTGCAAGTTTAGATCGGCAAGAGTCCTAGGAACAGGAGTTACTGCAGCGGGCTCGTCTGGTCTCTCCAGACTTGTCGCTGTGTCAGTAAGAGGGCTAGAGTTAGAATCTACGACAGGGTTAGAGATACGAGTAGGGTTTGAATATACAGACACGTAGAAAGGGTTACACTCAAGTTGACTAGGCAACAAGGCAGCCAACTGAGGAAGCTGAGATGGTAGATATGATCGAGTCTCAGTGGGAAGGGAAATCTGCGGAGAGGATGATGAGTTATAAGTTACACTATGATCCGAAGTGTATGCGACTTTTAATCGATCAATGCTCACAGGATCGTGTGAACCGAATCGTTCGATGATGAAATATTTTTGCTTGCGTTTAAGTACTTTGAATGGGCCATCATAAGGGCGCGTGAGTGTAGGTTTTATAGCATCATTTCGGACATACACATGTGTGCAGTCTTGCAGGGCGGAATCTAGTTTGTCCTGAGTCTGAGGCATTCGTGGAGCCACATACTTGATCTTACGCATGCAATCTTTGAGACAGGTTACATAAGCGGAACGGTCAGCGGATGAAAATTCAGGCAAAGGTTTTGGGTCAACAATGTCGCCGGGGAGACGAAGCGTTTTCCCGTACAACATTTCAGCCGCTGTGCATTGCTGATCCTGTCTGTGTAAATTTCGAATGCTAAGTAGTACTACTGGAAGTCTATCAGTCCAATCGTGACTGCAATTAAGGCAGCGCAATGCAGCCTTGAGGTCTCTGTGGACTCTCTCAATAAGTCCATTTGACTGCGGATGATACGCAGTAGTTGATGTATTTGCACACCCTAAAGCGGTGCTAAGCTCACTCCAGAATTTGGAGGTGAATTGTGATCCCCGGTCATGTGTGACACTTAAGGGAACCCCAAATCTAGAGATCCAGTTTGACAAAAACGCGCGCGCTACAGTCTCAGTTTGGGTATCAGGAAGAGGGACAGCCTCAACCCAACGCGTGAACCTATCGATGATGGTCAACAAATAAGAATAACCGCGCGATAACGGCAAAGGACCCACCAAATCTAGGTGTACAGAGTCAAACTTGTGACCTGTGAATGCACAACTCTGCAGCGCCGCACGATTATGTTTCACCACCTTACTACTCTGACACGCATGGCAATTTTGCACAATTTGCTTGACCTCCTTACGCATCGCTGGCCAGACGAAACGATCAGAAATCAAACGCACTGTACGGTTAATACCTGGGTGAGAGAGGGAATGGTAGTGGAGGACAGCTACTCTGCGGAGCGTCGCAGGAAGATACAAACGAGAAGGTCGCTCGGCATCACGGTACACGCCGTCAACCAAGGTTAGTTTTGGAGGGGAAGTGTTAGGAGGTTTGAGAAGGTCCTGAAGTTCCGGATCCTCCTTCTGCGCTCTTTCAATGTTGCCGAAGGTGATTTCACCACTGGTTTGGACAGAATTAATTCTAGAGAGACAGTCAGCTACAGTATTGTCGAGACCTTTGATGAAGCGGATATCAGTGGTAAACTGACTTATAAGCGACAAGTGTCGAGCTTCCCTAGGGGAATGTCTTTCAGAAGGCATTTTGATCGCTGAGGTCAGAGGTTTGTGATCTGTGTAGATCACAAACTCTCTCGCCTCTAGAGCATAGCGAAAGTGTCTCACAGATAGGTAGATAGCAAGAAGTTCCCTACCGAACGCGCTATAACCACGCTCAGTGGGCGACAGCTTTTTGGAAAAGAAAGCAAGAGGAGAGATATTAGTACCTACTTGTTGTTGCAACACAGCACCTACGGCGGTACTGGATGCGTCCACAACGAGGCTGAAATCAGCGTTAGCAATAGGGTAGGATAGTTCAGTCGCGGAAGCTAACTTGTGTTTGATTGTATCAAAAGCTTTGCGCGCTTCTTCCGTCCATTTTACCTCAATAGATTTGCCTTTTCGTTTCGGTTCGAGGAGGTCAGACAAGGGCGCTAAAGTTTGAGCACAGTTGCGTATGAAACGATGGTAGAAGTTAACAGAACCTAGGAACCTTCTTAGTTCCTTCTGGGTCTGTGGAAGAGGAAAGTTTTTGATCACTTCTACTTTGGAAGGCAAAGGTTTTAGACCTAGGCTAGAGATTTCATGACCTAAGTAAATCAGTGATGGCTTTCCGAGCTCACATTTTGCAGGATTTACGAGGAGTCCATTGTCGGACAATCTTTGAAAAACGACCCTAAGATGGTCTTTGTGCAACTCTGGGGTTGTGGATGCCACTAGGATGTCGTCTAGATAGACATAAGCGAAAGTGAGATCAGAGAAAATTTCAGCCATGTGCCTTTGGAACGTCTGAGGAGCGTTCCTCAAGCCGTAAGGCATTTTTAGGAATTCGAAAAGACCAAACGGAGTGATTACCGCGGTCTTAGGAATCGCAGACTCATCCAAGGGAATTTGATGGAAGGCAGACTGCAGGTCTATCTTAGAGAAAATTTGTGCTCCCTCTAAATTTGCACTGAAATCGTGAAGGTAGGGGATAGGATATCGATCAGGTAAAGTAACGGCGTTCAACCTGCGGAAGTCCCCGCACGGTCTGAATTCACCGTTAGCCTTGGGTACTAGCAAAAGAGGGCTAGCCCAAGGGCTTTTGGAAGTGCGAATGATGCCGCTTTCGAGCATCCTAGCGAATTCTTTCTTAGCTAACGCCAATCGATCAGGCGGCAGTCGCCTAGCACGGGAGAAAACTGGCGGACCTTGCGTCTCTATGAAGTGCTTTGTGCATGTTTGCATGCTATTAGAGGCTAAGTTAGGGTTTGTTAATGCTGGGAAATTTTTAAGTTCCTGTTCAAACATGCACTCCTCCTTGAAAGCAATCGAGAAGGAATGCAAGACATTTGCTCTAGTTATGCTACGAGCGGGAATTGAGATCTGTGTCTCCTCGTCCCTAATACACCGATTCTTAATATCTACAATTATACCATACTTGGCTAAAAAATCAGCACCAATTATTGGTTCTTGAACATCAGCTATCATGAAGGTAAATACAAATTTTCTCCTCAATCCCAGACCGCACTCTAAATTTCTCTCACCGTAACAAGGTATTGGCGTGCCGTTTGCGGCGCGTAATGTCGCCAATATTTGGTTGTTTTTGTCTTTCACCGTGGCTGGGATAATTGATACACTGGAGCCAGTGTCTATTAAAAATCGATACTTGGTGACGGGATCGTGAATGGTCAAGAGGCGAGTAGTCTGGGAATGAGGCAACGCAGTACTCGCTACTATGCGTCGCTGATGGCGTTTCCCGAAGTCATTTCGGTATAACGAGGACAGTATCTAGAGGCACATTTGCGAGCTTGGTCACCAAATTTCATGTGGTACCAGCATAAATTGCTACTAGCATCACGAGAGCGCGACCTGAAACGGCGGTCTTGATTTGACCTATCATAAGATCTACCTCTATCAAAGCGTTGAGGAGGAGGAGAAGGATAGTTAGGGTGATAGTCAGAGGGATAGTCGTAGGCATTTTGGTGGCTTTGGAATCTCCCTGGGCCTTGCTGAATGTGAGCCACACTTTGACCTATTTGAAAATTTTGGAGAGCTTGCTTTATTTCAGCGATGTCCTGCTGCAGCTTATCTATTGTGGCTGAGGATTGATTTTGCGCCGTATTTGACGGGCTAAAAGTTGTAGCTCCTACATTCAGGGAAGCAACTTGTGGTTCTCGTGGCAAATTAATATTTCGGATCACCGTCTCTGCGGCTTCCGCTAATTTTTCTAACGTTTGCTCGGGCCCTGCTAAGGATAGAAAAGGACGAACGTTAGGTGGAAGCTTAGTCATGAAAACTTCCTTCAGAAATCCCTCAGCTACGGCAACACCCGTAGCGAGTTTCCGCAGCTCTTTAACTAGCGAAGAGGGAGAGAAAGAAACAGAGACAGATGGAATTGCTGAGGCGTCTACAAGACTTCGGAATTTGTCCGCATCGGACATCTGAAGCCTTGCCAAGATTTTGCCTTTCAAGATTCCGTAAGGATTGGGATCTGGAGGGTTTTCTAAGATGTCGTTAGAGTTATTTAGTAGTTTTGTGGGCGCGGCGCTCACAAGAGCATAGAATTTGTCTATCTCATTACTTATTTTATGGTACCTAAATACTGCTTCACACTGCTGGAACCAGGTGTGAGCGTCCTCCGGAATAAAGGGCGGGAGCCTAATGGGATTTGTGTGTGCTCGATCTTCGTTATCTGAGTCAGGCATGCTAGCAATCTCTTTTGGGGATGCGCAATTAATGATATCAGTGCCTAAGACTTGGGATGAGGCAGCAAGGGTTTGCGTTAATTCTTTACCTACTCAATCATTCAGATAGAGTTGAAACAGAAGGAAGGAAATATGAAATTGGAAACGAGAAAAATTTTTGCGGTATGCGGCAATTTGCGTAGGCACGAAAATAAAGCAGGTGAGAAAAAATTATCTTCCTACCTACTCAATCAATCAATAACGTTGAAGAAAACGGAAAGAGAGAGAATGGAAGCGAAGATTTTTACGGTAGTCAGAAATAAATGCACAGCACGGAAATAAAAAATATTCTCCCTACCTACTGAGGCACATAAAACAAACAAACAAGGACAGGATAGCGCTGACGCTGAAAAAAAAACTTTGTTAGAGCTGCTCAGAGAGATATTAGCACGGACAAACTCCACAGGAAATTTCTCAAACTACCACGAAATGGGAAAATTTATCACTACAATGATACGCCAACATTATCCTCTCACAATCTCTCAAACACTTCGAGTTGAGTTTTGATTTTTAAGAGATTCCCGGCCGATGCACCAGTGTCGGGTTTTCTTGCCGTTGGGTGGTTGAGTGTAAATATTAATTTGAACGGCCAAGAAAAACTCGATCAATTCTCGAAGCGTAAGGGAAAATTATGAGAGGGATAATGAAAAACGGATTTGGGACTCAGCTTAGTGCAGGTGGAGTTTATTGGAAGAAGAACCAGATGGGTTTCGATGAGCTTGACTGGAATCCCAGTGAGGTCCGGAGTGCAGGAGGTGAGCTTCGGTGAGCGCTGGCGTAGCTCCGGCCGGTGGATGAGATTTTTAAGTGTATCGAGTTCAGGATATTATTTACTGTGGGCAATTTCTAAACAAGCACAACAATCGGTGCGTAGCTATTCGTGTGGGGCAAAGCCTGCTTAATTTTTGGAGCAGGTGAGTTTGATCAAGGAGCCGAGCCTGATGGCGATGATGGCTCTTGGTTTGAATAGTACTTAAGATCCAGGCACGCGGAATTTCAGCGAATGCAAGGCTAATTCAATGGTGCCCGTACTTGTACTTTTAGGCAGTTGAGAATTAAGGCCCGTAATTAGGGAATGTATCCGGCTAAAGGCCCAGAACATTTGCCAAATCCAATCCAAGTAGAAGAACCAAAAACGGCCCAGGGAGAATGTTGTAAGTGGTGTGTGTGATGACGTTGAGGTCGAGAATTTGCTGTAACACTGCCAAAGTAGGACGCCAAAGTAAGAGTGGCTGTTTGAAAGAAGAGACGCGCAACTGCGCAGTGTTGCCACCAGAGGGCTTCTCTCTCGAAAAATGTCAAGTGTTATTTTTATTATTTTATGCATTTACACAAAAACTTCAATGATTACGAATTAGAAGTAGAAAATACTTAATAATAAATTAGAGTAATATTTTTAATGCTACTAATTAATTTATTTAAGTATGAATGGCAAATATATAATTTTTACGCTTATGTAGCGGTATGCTACAGGACCAAACCTAACCTAAACGAGCACATCCTGATACAATTCTAACATATCAATGAATGTAATGGTTAGGTTAGGTTAACATCGGCATCTTTGGGATGCTTTATTTCCAATCAAGCCTGATACATATGATCTTAGCATTGTTTTTTCAAATGTTTTATAACTACCCTATATATAGGACACCATGACGGTTCCCCCGTAAAGCCGGTACCCATTTCCGACATCTGGGTTGAGTGGGGTATTGTGCTTGAGCTTTCCCTTATACCCAACGGGGAAAATCTCCGCGCCAGCGCCGGGATACGAACCCGCGACTCCAACATGCGAGCCCGATCCCTTAACCACTGTACCACGGAGAGCACTTACATTTGGCCATCGTTTAATGTTATACTGAGGAATTCGATATCCATGATACCGCAAACTCAGACATCCTATGTTAATTTTTAAATATGGCTTTTATTCCTAATAAAGAATACATGTGTGAAAATGTTTCCTAACGAGTTTTATCACGTTCCGCAAAAGCCGAAGAATGTGTAGTAATATCATCAGCATTCCGTGTTCTTACCGGTGTTTGACTTCGTGTGGTCGGTGTGGAGACTCACGCGTCTGCAATACTGTGCTATTGAGTTCGTATTCTTCGAAGCTTATAAGGATAACAATGGCTACAACAAAACTTATGGCACTGTCACGACTGTTACCGTATACTTGTGTTGTTCGGTAAGTCATGGTTGCATACCTCTCAAGTTTCGTTAAAATGAAATCCTGAAGAGCTCTTTTGAAATATGCGAGATCTTGAAAAAAGTATGAATTTATCACGATTTGAAAATGAAATGCATAAATACAGCGATTGAGATGTGTAATTTTATCTAATTATGTTTGCTAAACTATAGGTATAGTGTGTAGTTAGATTATTATTTGTTTTTGTAAGGACTGGCTTGTCATATTTTTGAGGTACAGATCAATTATTGTTCGAGCACTGTACGTCAAGGTTGCTGAACATGCAGGTCAAAGTCATTGTATAGGTCACTTGCTAACTTCTCTTACTCATTCTAGTATCAGACAACATTGTAACTAGTAATGAATCCCGTGAACAGATTATAGACAGCAAATTTAAAATATTAGATACCTACTTGTACCGCTAACTTAGACCTACGTATTTTGGTCATTTTTCATTCATAAACCTGAACCTTCACTCGACAAAAGGTAAATCTTAAGAATATGTCAGTTATCGATCTGGTAAATCTGAAGGATATGTCAGTTATCAATTTTGTAAATTTCGATGTCTAAGCATAGTTAATTAGATCAAAATAAGGTAAATGTTGAGGACTGGACCATAATCGATTTTCCACTCTTTGATCAATAAAGATTGTTGACGAGACCAAAATAAACAAGTTTTCTTCAATGCGTTTTCCGGCGGAAATAAGTATTTTGAAAGTTATGACATTAAATGAGTTACCGTAACTCCAGTGTTTGAGGCGGTGAAAAATATACCGCGCGGTCCGACGTGAAAGTAAACAGGCGTTCCCGCGCGCCAACCAAGCCGACGTAGAGCAAACCCCCTATTACAAACGTTAAGAGGTTGGGTCGTGAGGGGTAGCAACAGTTCTTTTAGTGAAAATTATGGTAAATGTTGAGGACTTGACCATAATCGATTTTCCACTTTTTGATCAACAAAGATTGTTGATCAGACCAAAATAAACAAGTTTTCTTCAATGCACTTTCCGGCGGAAATGAGTATTTTAAAAGTTATGGCGTTAAATGAGTTACCGGAACTCCAGTGTGCATCACCCTATTACAATTGTAAAGAGGTTGGGTCGTGAGGGGTAGCCACAGTTATTTTAGTTTTATAGTTTTCACTAAAAGAACTGTTGCTACCCCTCACGACCCAACCTCTTTACGTTTGTAATAGGGGGTTTGCTCTTCGTCGGCTTGGTTGGCGCGCGGGAACGCCTGTTTACTTTCACGTCGGACCGCGCGGTGTATTTTTCCCCGCCTCAAACACTGGAGTTACGGTAACTCATTTAATGCCATAACTTTTAAAATACTTTTTTCCGCCGGAAAGTGCATTGAAGAAAACTTGTTTATTTTGGTCTCATCAACAATCTTTATTGATCAAAGAGTGGAAAATCGATTATGGTCAAGTCCTCAACATTTACCAAAATTATAAAACTAAAAGAACTGTGGCTACCCCTCACGACCCAACCTCTTTACGTTTGTAATAGGGTGATGCACACTGGAGTTCCGGTAACTCATTTAACGCCATAACTTTTAAAATACTCATTTCCGCCGGAAAGTGCATTGAAGAAAACTTGTTTATTTTGGTCTCATCAACAGTCTTTGTTGATCAAAAAGTGGAAAATCGATTATGGTCAAGTCCTCAACATTTACCCAAAATAAACAAGTTTTCTTCTATGCACTTTCCGTCTCAAATGAGTACGTTATTAGTTATAGCGGTAAATGACTTACCACAACTCCAGTGTTTGAAGCGGCAAGTAATTGAAGGAGCACGTTGGACAGCAACACTACAATGCGCACTCGCTTTCAACGCGATCGTCATCAAAGACGAAACAAAACCTACCGCTCTACCTTGTTAAATACTCATTTGAAGAAAAAAGTGTATAGAAAATAAGTTGTTTATTTGGATGTTATTACCATGATTCAAGCAACAAAAATTCGGAAATCGATGAGTAGCTGTTTATTCGAGCGCATTCGTCATCAAAGACGAAACTAAACTTACCGCTATAAATCGTAAAATACTTATTTGAGACGGAAAGTGCATAAAAGAAAACTTGTTTATTTTGATTTAATTAATTGGGTTCAGGCACCAAAAAGTGGAAAATCGATAACTGACATATCCTTCATATTTACCATCGATTTTCCACTTTTTGGCGCCTGAACCTAATTAATTGAATCAAAATAAACAAGTTTGCTTCTATGCACTTTCAGTCTCAAATGAGTATTTTACGATTTATAGCGGTAAGTTTAGTTTTGTCTCTGATGACGAATGCGCTCGAATAAACAGCTACTCATCAATTTTCGAATTTTTGTTGCTTGAAACATGGTATTAACATCAAAATAAATAACTTTTCTTCTATACACTTTTTTCGTCAAATGAGTATTTAACAAGGTATAGCGGCAGGTTTAGTTTAGTCTTTGATGACGATCGCGCTGGAAGAGAGTGCGCATTGCAGTGTTGCTGTCCGACGTGCTCCTTGAATTACTTGCCGCCTCAAACACTGGAGTTGCGGTAAGTTATTTACCGCTATAGCTAATAAAATACTCATTTGAGACGGAAAGTGCATAGAAGAAACTTGTTTATTTTGATCTAATTAACTATGCTTAGGCATCAAAATTTACAAAATCGATAACTGACATATCCTTCAGATTTACCTGACAAAATGCAAAGTGCATACCCTCTGAAAATAGTCAACCGATGAATTATTATTATTATATTTCTTGTTTGTTTTTTGTGCTTCTGTAATTTGGGTATAACTACTGACTACTATTATTTAATTTGCAGACTTTTTGTTGAGAATAAGCCTAGGCTCAAAAAATTCAGAGTAAATGTTTTTAAAGCACTTCTTCTCCGTTTCTTTCAATTATTGTTGGTGCAGAGAAGCATTCCATGATTGCTTTCACTGCTAAGCAGTAAAAGTTTTGAAATTTATTGGCATCAAGAGTTGCTTAATTAGAGACCAGGATGTAATTTCAGAATTGCAGGGCATAAATTAGAAAAAAGTTCAAAAAATTTTTGATCTAACGTTAAAATAGTTCACATTTTCCAAGTATCTATTTGGTTTTGAAAAATTTCAAAATCTGTTCGTGAAGTATAGGGCCTAGTTCATTTCATTAAAAACCTTAGAAGTTATTCAAATATCAATATCATTGGATAATTTATAGGGCTACCAGGTACCTAGAAGTAAATGATTGGCAATTCCTGATAGCTTTCAAGTATTGAATTCAGTTGAGTTTTGAAGTAATATAAGTGTAGTGAAACTAGCCTGCTCACTAATTGTCTCACCACTAGGACGCCGTTCTGTCAGAATGCCAACCAGGCAAGGGTTAGCTATTCAGGCTAATTAGCTAGGCCCAGACACTAGGGTAAGATGCGGGATGGACAATTAACAATGTATTAAAACATGACAAGTATAATAGACATAACACGTATAATCTCAGGACGTGTCTTGCAAGAGCCGTCTCTCTATTACACGAGATCGTAGCTCTTCCGCCGACTAAACATCCCGCAAAAACACCTAAAGTACAATGGTAAAAGAGGGCGCAGGATTACCCAAGCACGGTATAGAGACCATGGTACCATGATAGAGACTAACACAAGCATCAGGCTGAATTCAGGCAAGAAGCTTAATTTAGCCTAATCGTAGTCAAGTGCACTGCATGAAGGTCCTAACGCAAGTTACACAACAGCCGTGCAAACGTTAACTTTGGCTTTCGAATGGCTTAAGCCAGGCGGTCGCAGTATGGAGCGCTACGTACCGTACAGCACTACCCGCAAGGTACAAAACACGCAGTGAAATAGTTTCACTACATAAGCTAGCTGCCGAAACAATAAATAGCTATTTTGAATCCATGTTGTTGATATTCTTTCTCGTTATTACGATGTTTAGTAACACCATATTGTAAACCTCTGTAGAAGACATATTTTTTTAAATAATGTTTTTAACCTCCGTGCACTTGGTTAAATTATTGTGCTTGTCTAAATTAGTCTCAAAATTAATTTACATAATACTCAAAATTTCGAATCTTTCTCCAGCAATACCAATCATTTGAGTTCTATGAGCTTCACGACAATGTTCTGGAAAATAAAAACATCTTAGAACGAAGAGACCTGCAGAGCACTGATAATGATAGAATCTCAACTCTTCGATTACTCGGGCTTTTCGTGCACTGTACAACTTTGTATTTCTCGTAAATCCGGACGAATCCTTCAAAAGTTCTCAGCTTTCTCTCGTCGTTGTGTGAAGCACAACAAAATTTGAAAATATTTGCATTTATTTCAAAAAATTGATACTGTGTTATTGACATTTAAACTGTTACTTACAAGAGCTTCTAGAGTACCAGACGTCAAAAATTACCTTTTTTAAAATTAAACTCTTATGCACAGTTAATCTTCTCGTAGCAAAATAAAACTATAGAGAAAGCATGGAAAATATGATATCTCTAAAATTCATGTTCTTCCGATGAAGCGCTGTTTCGATGTAACTCAAACTACTACGACTGACAATAATGAGTTAGTTGCGTGTTTTTCTAACAGGCCCTTTACGCGATAATATTTCATTCAAATCTTGTTAAATATTTTACAGGAATTTAAATAACTAGCAAGCAAAACCTCATTAGTATTGCGTGAGTAACCGGTAAAATAATAATAATAATAATAATTTTGTGGTCCTCAGAATGTTTGGCAATACACCGGCATGTGTATTTACTTATATAAAGACTACAAATCTTTAAACTAGTTGCACAACTGCTGCACATTCTGCCGAAAATCTCTTTAAAACATTGGTTACTTACGAATAAAAGAGGTAAAAACTACAATTGGCGAAACCACCGAATCAGAATAAAAGTGAGTAGAAACGCTTCAACGCACCCACACTTTTCAACCTTCAAAATTTTACTGACACGATTTATAAATAGTTAGCGTCAGCGCAATGACTGCGGATGGATTGGTAACTTAAATTTCAAAGCACTGGTTGCAATTGTAAATGGAACACTCAATGTCTCCACAAATTGCGAAACATGTTTAGAGTCGTTAATTGTATTTTTTCAAACAATTTTGCTCCTCTGGCATTGATCAAGAACAAAAAACTGTAATGTAGGAAATTTTTGCACAACATTCAAAATTTAAATATGTTATCGTAACTTACATGTATCAACTGGCATTACTGAACACAAGAGTGTCATGTTAAATATTTTGTTTTACGATGATTGTGATTCATAATTTTATTATATATGAAATTGTTATGATTTCAATTGAGGACGTTTTACATTAGGAAATTTTTAAACCCCAATATGTTGTAAGGCATCCCATGTATCATAATTTTTGGAAATGAATGGGTTTTCTTTCTTTCTTATGCCATCTAACTTCACCGAGAAATATCCAGTAAAAACTTTGGTAGAGTAATTTTATCGGATATCAAATAACTACTAAATTTACAATGAATCACATTTATCAATGTTGAAATTATCTGTGCGATGGATTTTATTAATTTACATAGATGTTCCCTTTGTGTATTTTATACTTAAAAACCGTTAATTGCATTTTATCCGCAAACGTGAACAACGAAAGAAAATCATTCCAAAATACCTGTTCAAGACACCCACTGTCATTTCAAATGCCACGCTTCGCTCACATTACATTTTTTAGCCCTAATGCTTATTTGATTTCAAGCCATCAAATTGATTGGCAGAAATTGGTTTTCTCTAACTTCATGACGTATTTAATTATAAACGAAATATAAAAAGTATCATACAACTTACTCTAAGACAAACCAAAATAATGTGTGAATATTTACGCACTCTAAAGGAAAAACGGAATAACCATATAATATTTCAACAGCATGTATACTCTACCTTGCATACAACTGCTAGGTAGCTGCGGTGCGGAAGGAACAGCTTTCCGGAGCAAATGGAACTCTCGGAAGTTCATTTCTCGTGAACGAGCTCAATTTGTGTCTCGTACAAGGCCGAATAGCGAATCATTCTCGTAAGAATAGCATTAAGGGATTCGTCTCGTCTGGTTCACAGGGAACAATAATGAATAACTATTACTCTGAAGGGGTTTTTGACTAAAAAATTTACCTTTTCCTAAAGCTGAAAGTTTCCTTTTTCCGACGAAATAACTTAAAGGCCATTTAAAGCAAGATATATGGTATAAAAATGTCTTTTAATACGATGAATGACGTTTTCTTGGAAAGCATTCGTTCATCTGCGCGGCCTCGCTTATCAGTTCATTACGAAACATGGTCTGAGGAGGTGTGCGACGCTCCTATCACTCGATCCAGTCTACGTTGATTCTTTCACGTATAAAAAGAAAAATGTATATAATAACAATTATTTTATGATAAAAACCTTTTAAAAACCAATTTTAAGTTGTATTTGTTTCAATTTATTGTGCCAATTTTGATTATAAGGTACTTCAAAATACTTCACAGAAATTCCCTGGATTGCTACATCAAGTTCCAATTTGCCATTGTGTCCAGGCATAAAAAAGTTCCCTGAAATTCTTCCCTGTTAGAGACAGATGAGTAAATTGAGAGAAGTTCAGGATGCTCTGTTTCCCCACATAATATATCTGTAACTAATTAGTTCTTTAAATACTTCATCTAAGAAAATGTTCATTACAATTTTTCTATACTTTTACTAGAAGTTATTTGCATATTTTTGGTGCTCTTTCTTAAAGTTGTGACATTTATTTCAATGTTGGAACTAAAATTCGGGTTGATCCCAATCAGTAAAGGAAGCTGATAGTCTGGTTATTTTGATCATGTTCAAACCATACTTTTGTAGTCTTATTGTTTCACGCTAATGTTTCATTTCAAAACTTGTTCACATTAGGAAAACCGTTACCTGCATTACGTTGAAGAAGACAAATACATATTAGTATGAAGGATTGAATTATTATTCAACTCATTAACTGTGTGTTGTGACATGTGTACCAGAAGAAAAAAGCTAATGGTATAGGTATAAATGAACAGCATTGTGATTTATTCATAGCTATTTTAAATTAGATCTTAGTGTAAATAGTGAAATATTTCTGTATAATTATAGTTTTCTCTCTTCTTGAAAGATAGAACTGTATAGCCTTTGTGCAGTAAAGTTGGTTTTTCAATTCTGCTATGTTCAGCCTAAGTAACCTTGTTGCAATTATGCTAACATAGTCAACATATTGAATTATTTATTTATTTTTCCACTTTGATGTTATTTTTTATTATATTTTTTTTTAATATTAATTAAGAAATTTCTCTTTTGCTTTCATACTCATCAATTTTTTCTAATTTGCATCTGAGAAATTGTGCTAAGCTAGTTTAGAAAATATTTATTGTATTGAGGTACTAAACTTGCAGTTATTAAATTGCAATAAATAGATCTAAAATTCTAAATTTTTGAAAATATTGTATAAAAGTATTTCCTTGCTCTAATGTAAAAATAACTTGAAAATTAAAGCATAGTCATCAGAGTTTTTTCCATAAATAATGGTGACAGTGTTCCAAGTCTATAAATTAATTCTGGCTTTTTCTCAGTTTATTTTAAAAATTAAAGTTATCTTAATTGTATTCATTCACCATTTACTGCATCACAAAGCTTGTTTCATAGAATTTGTGAGTATTGCTTTAATTATATTAACCAATGCATTGTATATGGCAGACCCCTGAGGTGCACTGGACAGCGTTTTATCAGCCAGTCATGTGTGGCTCTCTCTGAGTCCATGCCACTACCTGTTCCTGAAGGAGAGAAAAAAGTAAGTTGTTTGCAGTGATTCCTTATAGCTTTAATCAAACCTGTTAGCTGAGCTTCTAGATTAAATAAAATCATTCAACACTGGAAATTTTTGGAATTTATCTTCCAAGATCCATTGGGAAACAGTAGTCTCAATTTATAAGTGGAGTTCTTCCAATTTTTTTAGCACTCAGCTATTTAATTTCCTAAGTTTATTTGTTAAGTTGATCATCTATACAGTTAGTTAAATATTTTGTATTATAGCCTAGTTCACTTTTATGTAACTGAACAGTTAGTTTCTGGCAGTTCTTCAGTCTTTGCTGTAGTAAAATTGAAGTGTTGAACAATTACTTCCATCTCATTCAGCTTTCAGTTGACTGAAGTCTGCTGCTGTACATAGACAAAGAAAATAATTTTCCAGAAAATTCTACTGCAATCCTGTTTAAGAAAGCACTGTAAAACTTTCAAGCCTTTTAATTATAAGCATTATTTGCTCTCTTCTCATTTTTGGGATTATAAACTGATGTCTTCATCAATATTATAGCAATGCTTCACTATTTGTGCATTCTTATACTGAATTTATAATCAGCATTCAAAAACACTTGAGATGTACAATTCTTGTTACTTTACTTTGGTGTAACTACAGTAATAAAACTTTGACTATACGTTAGATACTAATTGCACCTGCTGTGTTTGTATTGCAATATTGCTGGGTTGTATTGCAAGAAATGTCAGCTTTGATTGATTTTTAAGATTTTATTGAGTGTACCTATTACATGCACCCTCTTTAACCCTTTAACGCCCCAGAGGACACCAGTGTCCTCTTTCAAAAATACCCTCAATATATTGAATTTCTTATTCAATTAGTTCCCTAATGTGTTCTTTGAAGTTCTCTGCCAAGTGGCAGTTCCTATCCCATCCTGATACCGGTGACTGCCTGATGCCAGCGCCAGTTTAGTGACGGTGGTTGTGTTAACGGTAATATGAGTACAAAAATTCGGACGTTAAAGGGTTAAACTGGGAACAAACTTGGATGCACTTTTTGCTATAGCTAGTGCTTGTAATTTTCTGAATCTGAAAGTATATCTATTTGAAAGCCTTAGTAGTATTCCTTTCACTCTTTTCCATGAGCATATTGGAGTGTCTGTTAGTGTTCTTGAAGTTAGAAGAAAATAATTAGTTGATTTGAAATTGTGTATCAGATTAAATTATGTCCAATTAATTTTTAGGAATTTATTTGGTAAAAATTGATGAGCATTTTTATTTGTCAAATGTTGAACTAATGCTATTCAATTGTAAATGTATTTATAAAAAATTTATTTTTTCAATTTAGATTTGAAAATTAGCTCACTCCTTGAATTTTATTTTTTAGGAAACATTAAATTCATCCTAAAGTATAGCTTCAACCTCTGTGTTTTCTTCTTTTATTGAAAAAACTTTCCCTAATTGACTGAGACAAACATTGCTCATTTTTGAACACACATTCATGTTAGAATTACGGGGGCAAGGACGACAAAGTTTGTTATAGGATTTACTTGATAAATCCATAACACATGAGGATAGAGCGAGAGTCACACATCCTTACAGCAATGAGTACCGACGGCAACTGACCGAGTCAGAATGTCAGACTATAAACTAATGCGCATTACGTCTAGACATCTAACTTCTAGAACATTCCAGGAAAAAATACTAATATGAGTAATGTAATAAAACGTCACATTTTACAGGTAGAAACAAATATTCCTCACAATAAATAAGAAAAGACTATATACTGTGATTTCATACATGAAAACAGTCGTACAAATTATGGAACTAGTTTACCGCTGCTTCCAAGAGAAATGTCTGGGACAATTAATATCTATAAACATAAGAAACAGAAAAAACACTCAAGGTGTAACTTTAACAATTTACCTCTAAATTTTCTAAGAAATTCAAGCCAAACTTCGAGGTGAAGTCTACATTCTCAGTACATATACCAGTACACTAAGGTACTTCAAACTGTCTATTGAGGTGTACCCGGCGCACATCGAGAAGATAGTGAGCGACATCTCACAACTAACACTGCTGGAGGTTGCCGACCTCAATGCTGCTCTGAAGGAACGCCTCCACATCCCTGATGCTGCACCAATGGCTGCTTTCCCTGCTGGTGCCATGGTAGCTGCCGCACCTCAGGTAACGGGCACGGGTGTGGCTTCTTGACACAGTGTTGTGTATGTGTGTGTGCTGAATGGCTTCTATCTGAACACTAGATGTGGGAGCATTAATACCTTGCCATCTGATCTTGTAGTTATTTTTGGGATGTGGATATAATAAAATTCTTGATGAGATGGCCTATGCTTAAGAAAGCTTAACTTTCCCAAGCTATGGAGTACAATGTTTTGGAAGCAGGTATAAATAAAGTGGGGACAATTGTTGGAGATTGAAATATTAGACTGGATAAATAATAATCTTCTCAGATAGTAAATTCATTATTGGTATTTACTCTTTTTTCCTTAGAAAGCAGTGTGATATATTGGTGAGCTAAATGTGTAATATTTTTGAAGGGAACTAACGTCAGGTATAGATAAAACTTATTATGTGCATTACAGTGACATCTGAATATAAATAATTTTATGTGAACCAACATTCATTGCAAATGTGTGGTTATATTTAAGGAAAATTTCCAGGATTAAGGTTGGTTCAAACTAGCATGTCAGAAATGTTGCCCAATTTGTAAATCATTTTCTAGATACACATTTTTGTTGTGGGTCACCATTTCTCAACTCGAAATGACAATTTTCATACTTTATTATTTAGAACTAATATATGAGAACTATCAATATTTTGCAGCTCAAGAAAGCCTAACGATTGTCCAGGTTATATTGTATTTCTGGTTTAATTTTTATCCTAATTTGGTGATTAAAATTCACTGTAGTGTGGTAGTGTGATATTTCTCTCCTCATTCTGATGGTAAAAGCCTGACAGCAGTGCTAGTCTTATACCAATGGTTGTGATAACACTAATATAAGAATAAACAAATATTCAGATAGCAAGAGATCAAAAATCTCCAGCTCCATAAGTTCATTCTCATAAATTAGGTTGAAGAAGAAGCTGAGGCTCCAAAGGAAGTAAAGACAAACTTCTCGGTGAAACTGACGGCTGTGGACCCTGCAAAGAAGGTGGCTGTGATCAAGTTCATCAAGAGCTGCATGGAAGGCTTCAACTTGGTTCAGGTGCATATGTGGTGTGTTGTGACTTTGGTTTCAGGTCATTTGTGGATGTAGATGACCAAAACTTGCACATGTTGTTGACCTTGAGTGAACGAGCATGATTCTTACTTTGGTTTTGGTTGGTCGTGGTTTGATTGTGTCGATCTTATGATTGGTCTTTTGTCATGTGTAGTACTTCATTTTTCTTTGATCTGTCTTATGTGTAAGTGTGACTCTTCAATTTGGTCCAGTTTGCCCGTTTAAAAGCAATAGCTGTGTAGACTTTGTGCTATCAACATAGCTCATATGCTGTGATTTTTTAGGGTAGACCACTAAGAGGGAGACAACTATTGTATCTTAAGGGTTGCCATGTAACAATTCATAGTATCAATATAATTCTTGAAATAACTGTCATACAGCGCTTTAACACTACTCAAACTATGCTAAAATATAATGATTTTAATTTAATCTTTTTAATTTCTATTTAAACGCCATCTATTCTATTTCTATTTAAACGCAATACGCTTGAGCGCTTGCGTTCTATGCTTCATGCCCAGGTTCGATCCCTGTGAGCGGCAGTTGGCGTGAAAAACGCTGATGCGGCAAATCAGGGTCGTTGCCTGCAGTATGGTCACTGTCCTCAAGGAATGTTACCTGAGCACTAAACGAGAGAAAAATGAGGCCTAAAGCTCGGGCGTGACTAGGGGCCTGGGGAACCCCTATCATGTACATTCCCTGTAAAGTATCATGTAAATGATGCTAGCCACCCTCTACTTGAAAAGAGGAAAAGGCTTGGTATATAGAATATATATAGAAGTTCTATTTAATGAACGAAATGCTGTTTTGTTACACCAAGCATAAAAATATAAATGTTTTGTTGTACCAACATGGTAAATTAGCATATTACCATTGATACCCTTATGGAAATAAAACTATTGTATCCTCATAAAACTGTTGTATCTATAGGAATTGGCACTCCCAGAACAAAGATGTAAGATCACTAGCTGAAGGTTAGATATGCTGCAAAAAGTTTTTTGTATTGTTACGGGTGATCTTTTTGTTGGTTCACTACTGTCTTTTTCAGCATCTATTATTTCCTCATCCAACTTTTATCTCATTTCACAAACTTCTTTCAATTGTACTCCTTCTATGCTCAGGGTGGATACGTCTTCTATTCCCTTACTTCCTTACTGAATAGTGCCTTTCTCCTTCCTCGTTCTGGAACATCTTTGCCCTGGTTAGGGAGGTTTAAACTAACTTATAGCCCAATAAAATTAAAAGTTTGTACTATATTTTCACTTCACGAGTTTATCTTGGTTGATAATCTGCTTGTTAATTTGCAGGCGAAGAAATTCGTGGAGGAGCTGCCGGTGTTGGTGAAGGCAGACCTCGGCAAAGACGAGGCTGAAAAGCTCCAAGCAGATCTGAAGGAAGCAGGGGCAGAAGCCACCGTAGAGTAATGGACACAAAAACTGTAGCTTCCATGAGCTGCGAATTGCCTTCTTTCTTGATTGTTGTTCCATGTAATTTTATGAACCATACATGCAGTGCGAAGTCCCATTCAATGCTCGTTGCGAGTATTAGCTTTGAACTTTTTACCAGGCTGTAGATTCTATGACCTGTATTGCGAAATAGGCTTGTTTTTATTTCTCATTCGTGACTGACTGGATCAATTACTTCGTGGTAAAGGCAACGAGTCCATTAAGAAACTAATCTAACCTCATAAACGAATTCATTCAGCGGCATGTTCTTGATGTATCAGAACTTAAGAGTGTTATTTTCCGAATGGTCTCCTTGATCATAAACACCAGTCAAAAATGTCTCTTTGTTCATGAAAACTGTACATCTCATAAATTAAGAACTTGTAATTCATTCTTTTTACCCCAAACTGGCTGTTGATAGGACTGGTGCAAGAAAATGTGCGCCGTAAACGTTTTTGTATTGAGAGCATGATAATGAAGCGTAAATGTAGATGTAAAACGGACATCGGTTGTCGCAATACTGAGACGACGTTAAAGTCAGAATATCTTTTATGAAATAATTTCAATGCTGCCTGTTTTTATATACGAGCGAAATGTATTGTAAATTTTGACGCTGCGTTATTTGGTGTGGCTAAATTTCTAATCCCATTTGCCCTACGAAACATTCACTGGTTGAACAAATTTTTTCTAGTCAAGAACTGTTAACTATGATAAAAGAAATTGATTTCGTGCTTGTACTTCGATAAAATGTGTTCCAATATTTCCTCAATTGCGGTTTGGAGGTTATTTTTAGTGAAAAAAAAACATATCCCTGCGCAATTGCGTCAATCATTCGATAGCATGACCTGGAATTCGGAATTACAGCATGTGTTGACGTTTTTTCCGCTGTGACCACAAGTGGTTGCGCACCTGCTGTTGTGGTGGTGGTGGCTGATGTGACCACGTTGCTGCGGTGCAGCTGGCTGCTCCACAAGACCTTTGGGCTTCTAGGGTTTGATTTTTAAACTAATTTACGTCGTAGTCGTGCAGCTAGTAACATATGTTGGAAGTTGATGAGAATGGATTCATGCTGCCAGCTCCGTTATGTCAATTGTTCGAAAATCCGACCCCATCGTATAGAAAGAAAAGAAAGAAAAACGGTTTATTTCCAATAGAGATGGTACAAAAGTACCATCATTGGTTTTTAAAATATCTTAAAATTAATACACTTAGATGATACACACACACACACACACGAGTATTGAAAAACTCGTGTCACTAGTCAAAAGAAATGATTGAGGGCAATGAACTCCTAATCTAGCTTAATCTACATTTGATAATACATGTAATGATAGTTGTAAGAGATAACACAATTTCATGGACGATGCATTTTCATTGTGGGGTGAAAACACTTTTGACAGTTTACATGTACATGACATAAAACTTCGCAATTCTTGACGCCAGGAAATAATATATGAAATCGCTTGTTTCGGTCAATGTTCACAAGTGTCATTTTAAGGAAGCATGAAAAAAAAAAGAAAAATATATATATATATAAATATATATCCATATACACACATATGTACACATACGTATGCATGTGTGTATATATCCATACACACACACACATATATACATATGTGTACATATAAGCATGAGGACCAAGAAGATTATAGGTTTTGTATATCTGATTCAACAATTTTAACATAACGGTCATTAGTTAACAAGCATTTTATTTAAATATAAATGGATGATCCAACAAATGTATAGTTTTTACATGAATGCTTTACAATACTAAAGATATGACGAGTTAGGTAATGTTACAAGTTGAGAGTGCACAGAAAAAAGACCATTATCTCTAGTAAAATGCTAGTTGTCAGTCTAGTACACACATATGTGCACGTATACATGTAAATATTTACACATGCACACATATATCCACGCACATATTTACACCTAACTCTTAAGCATACACAAATGCATTTCTATGCATCGAGGCAATACATACGCATTCTACAGAGTGTCATACGCATAGCGTGGACACATTTACACAAGTAAGCATGTGCGCAAATATCAGCGTAAACTAGTCAGTATAAACCAGAATTCCAATCGAGGGAAACGGAGAAAATATCTTTTATTATAGCATGAATTTTATAAAATTTCGTACTAAAAATAGTGGCACAAAACAGTCTACTTAAGTCAGAAACATGAAAACGATTGTGGGACGTTAATAAGAAAGAAAACGTTAATGTCCTATAAAGGTTTCATATTAGAAAAAAAAAAATCACATTATCTTTGAAATATGGCGCAAATTGTCGTCAATTGATAAACAAACATAGGTATCACATTATTATAAGCATATAACTATAAGCCGAATAAGTATATTATTGCAGTATAAATGGATGATCACACAACGAATTTATTTTTTTTACATGGATGCTTTACAATTTCATATTAGAAAAAATACATTATCTTTGTAATATGGTGCAGAATGTCTGTAATTGATGAACACACACACACATAGGTACCATGACGGTCTAGTTTGATGCTTGCACAGAAGCGGAGAGGAATGACATAAAATGCACCTTCGACTGGTTCATCTACTCTGGTGCACGCAGTTGTACGTGCACATATACACACCCATATGCGCACATACACCTATATACCTACACACATATACAAGTAAGCATGTCCGCAAATGACAACGTATAGGCGGTCAAATCATAATACCTACGCATACTTCAAAACTGTTGTTTGATGCCTTGAATTATAAAACAATGAGCGAGGGAGATTGTTCAGCAATGGAGATACCAGGTAAATGAGATTCGTCAGTACTCATTCAGTATGTTCTGTAACTAAGGATTATTATTGAGACACAAGATGACGAGTTATTTTGGCTTTAAATTCTCTCGGTCTTTGAGGGACTTTAATACTCAGGGGAAGTTTGTTCCACAGTAAGGCGCCTGATATGGACAGAGCCTTCTGCCCTAAGTGAGATGAACGATAGTTGACTAAGACATTATTATTTCTGTTCGGTTTTTGATTGGTTACAGTGGGTGGATGGAAACGCACTATCTCAGCACTGCTCTGAGGAAGATATAACGAGGAGAATACGTATTGGGCCTTCTGCATGAGGAGCCTTTCTTGGATAGGAATCCAGCCGAGTTTATTGAGGAGAGGGGTTACGTGGTCACTTCTTTTGAAATTACCGTTGCATACCACCTTCGCTGCAAAATTCATGCACTTTTGTAAGTCCCTTTGAAGGTATTTAGGTAAGTCTCCCCATACTAGGCTGCAGTAGTCAATGCGCGATAACACAAGGGATTGAATTGCTAATAATCTGGATTTTTCGTCTAGCATACTTTTTATACGATGAAAAAACATTAAAGTTCCGTAGATTTTGTTGCAAGTAGTCTCAACGTGAGATTTGAAGGACATATTTCTATCGAACCAGATACCTAGATTTTTAACTTTTTCTGATGCATTAATTTTATCATTTCCAACTGCAAGAGTAAGATCTGAAGTTTTTTTAATTGCATCTTTGGATCCAAAAATAATGCATTGTGTTTTATTAGCATTTAATTTGAGACCATTTCGGTCGTGCCATGATTTCAGGCTAGTCAGTAAAGTTTCGGCTTTAATTTGCGTCTGTGGTATTTCCGATACAGAACTTGTTATTGCAATTTGAACATCATCTCCATACATTGAGATCCGTGTGTTAGAAGGCATTGGAGGGAAATCATTAATGAAAATAGAAAACAGTAGTGGACCAAGAATGGATCCTTCGGGAACACCAAAATTGTTTTGAATGAATGGGGACAATTTGTTTTCAATGCGGACTGCATGAGATCGATTTGACAAGTAACTTTCAAACCATTGCGTGTCTATTCCCAAGTTCAGTATTTTACGTAGAAGTCTTTCATGTTGGACGCTATCGAACGCCTTAGAGAGATCGAGTAGTAGCAAGAGTGTTACATTCTTTTGATCGATGTCACTGTATATTTTTTCAGATATATTGAGCAGAGCGTCTTGAGTGCTAGTATTTCTTCTATAGGCATGTTGATTTTGGTGGAGTAAATTTGACTCGTCCAGATGAAATGACAGTTGATTTGTCACCACTTTCTCCAATAGTTTGGACATGACAGGCAAAAGACTGATGTGCCTGTAGTTTGATGCTGTATTTAGGTCACCACTTTTGTGCAACGGTCTAATAATGGAGTGTTTCCATTGGTTTGGAAACGTATTGGTTACTATTGATGTATTAATTATCAGACGAATCCATGGTGCTGTAACAGGGAAACTTTTTTTGATATATTGAAGACTGATACCATCATTTCCAACTGCCTTTGTGTTTTTTAGTGAGTATAAGATGTTTCGTAACTCTGGTAAATCGACAGGGCGTGGTCTCCACTTGACATCAGTCCTCGAGGGTGCAGTGTAGCATGAATTTTCAATTGTCGTTTCATCTGGTTTGGTACACACCTCACTGAAAACTTGAGCCCCTACTTTTGAAAAGAATGTGTTGAAATCCGTGGCTGTTGCCAAGGGATTTTCAAAATTACTTATGCGATCTAAATTTTTATATGGGGCTACCTCACTAATGATTTCCAAAGTTTGCTTCGGGTTATTTTTAGCCGTTATCAGTGCCTGGTGGAAGTGAGTTTGTTTCGCTTCAGTGATTTTCTTTCGAAGAATTTTTTCATGTTCTTTATATCTCTTGTATAAGGTACTGTTTGATCTATTGTTTTTGTACTCTCGCAAGTTAGCTTTCTTTATTCTGCTCATCTCTTTAACTTCGTCAGTAATCCAAACAGTCCGTTTTGGCTTGGTTTTTTTGGTGACGTAAGGTGCACATTCGTCGAGAGCTGCTGTGAAGTTCTCGTTGAAAATTGACACTTGTATGTCAACATCGTCAGATTGCATCATTTTCTGGAATTCGGTAGACCTATCGAGTAGTTTTTCTTGAAATAGTTCTGCTGAATAGTGCCTTTTCGAGCGATAGGTCATTAAGCAGTATTTTTGTCTTTCCTTCGCAATATTAATTTCACATTCTATAGAGTGGTGATCGGAAATAGAAGGTGATATTACTGTACTAAGTATTGCGGTGGGATTATTTGTGATTGCTAGATCGAGGAGAGTTGCAGAGACTTTAGTGATGCGAGTCGGTTCTTTGACCATTTGTGATAAGCTTAGTTTATACAATAGTTTGCTTAGCTGATTGTTTTTGTCCGTTAGGTCAACATTGAAATCTCCGAAAGCAAAGAATGATTTTTTTGCCTGAAGGATTTCTTTGAAGGTTTCCTCAATGAAATCTAGTGTTAGATTTAGGGGAGACGATGGGTGCCGGTAAAGGCTGCCAATGATTATTGATTTGTGCTTATTTATTTGCACTTCTAACCAAACCATTTCAATGCCTTCGCAAACTTTATTCGCTAGTAGTGAAGATGTTGAGTACATTTCTTTCACAAAAATACAAGATCCACTACCTCGGCTGGTTTTAGCGCCATCGTAGCGGTACAACACGTAATCAGGAATGTTAAAAAATGAACTTTGGGTTCGTGAATCAAACCATGTTTCTGAGACACACAAAATGTCAATTTTTTCAGTGACCAACATTACTCTGATTTCATCCAATTTACCATTCAGGCTTCGAGCATTTACATGCTTGATTTTGATTTTACCTATATTAGCACTCTTTTTAAAGGTAGCGAGGTTACTATCTCGATGGGATCGTTCAGGGGATTTATCGATTTTGTCTAAGTTGCCCAGGGTGTTTGGCCCAGCATCTGCTATGTAAGAAAGTCTACTATTTGGCTGGGCAGCGGCACTTTGTCAAGATGAGGTAACCCCGGTCTGATTTTTGCCTTGTGTGACAAGAGCACTGTAGTGATCGTTTTTACGATGGAGCAGTAGTGGAGGGTTATTATTTGATAACTCTGAAATGGGAACGACTGATATTTTCAAAACACAATGATCTCGTTCATCCAGGACGAGAAGTTTTAGGCCTGTCACATTTGAAATGATTAGTGGTATAAGGTCTACAGCAGCTTGGTCAAAATGTTTTTCGTCAATGTAATTATCTATGAGGTTTTGCATGTCGCCACTGTTCTTGTCAAAAAACTTAGCATGTGTGCTGTAGTTTGCTTTACTCTCTGTTTTGATTGCAGCCTTTAGGGAATTGTAATTCCATTTTGATGCTGGTTGTTTTGTAAGTAGATGAGCTACTGCGTGGAGGAGGCAGTGTCCATCGGCTTTGGTGGGAATCAGTTTTATGTTCCATGATCGTTTCAATTCATCCATTGTGGAATTCAGGCGTTCACAAATGGGGCTGGAGACGTTTTTTTCCCACTTTTTTCATCATTAAGAGGTTCTGAGAGGTGCGGGGAATTTACGTTTTTCTGGCTCTGAATTCCCGTTCTGTGGTGATTTCTCGTATGGGGATTTGCAGAGAACTGAGAAATGCTCGTGTCAATTATATTTTTCTGGTGATGATTGTGCATACCGTTGGGTAGTGGATTTTCCATCGATTGTCGACTGCAATTTTGCAGCGATTTCTCTCTTCCTGTTGATTTTACTGCTTCCGAGTATGTGATTGGATGTTGATTTATACTCGTGTCTGAGAGGGGCTTTTCATCCTCTTCATCAGCATTGGATAGCAATGAAAACCTATTTTTTTGTAGGCACTCCGCAGTTGTTTGTGGCGGATGCAGGAGAGGGCTTGTTATATGAGGGCAAACATCGGGAGGAGAGGGGAGGAGAGGGTTTGTTATATGAAGGCAAACATCGGTTTATGCTGCTGGAGGTTTCACGTGGATAGGCGGTCAAATTAGAACAATCATTCAACTCATTTTGCTGTTTTGAATAATCATTAGAGTATTCAATTTCTTCATTCAGATCATGGGAGTTTCTGACACAGGAGATAAAATGTGAAGTTAGTCTCAAAGGTGATTTTAGAGCAATTTGTTGAAGAAAATGATGCGTGTCTTCTCGCGTAACGGGCCAAGTGCGGACATTGTTGTAAGCTTCATCAGCAGGACCGGTTATTACATTTGCTCGCAGCGGAATCAGTTTAAGACCAATTTTTCTGCACAGGCTCGATGCCATGTACAATTGCTGCCCACTGCAGGCACTCACCACATAAATACGAGAAAGAAGATTCTTTGTCATGATCAAATTTTTTAATTTCGTGAGATTTTGGGACGAGAGGCTCAAACCTTTGAAACTAATTATATAGTTCCTGAAAGGAGGTGCGCGTTCAATCTCATCTTAGAGATCATTTAGACGTTCCGAAGTTATGGTCTGAATCCTGCATGCACCATCAATGTCATCTCTGTTGATTTTTGTGAGACTATTGTCTCCAACGAGAAAAGTGTCTAAAGGGGATTTCGCATAAGGATGGTTACTCGCAGCTACCACCGGCGTAAAATCATGAGCGCTGATACGATAATTTAAAGCAAAAAGCTGTTCTGTAATCACTTGAATATTTGATACAGTGGAAAAAATCGACGCTGGGCTTGGGGGACAATTTTGTCTCAAAGCTTTATTGAAAAATGCAGCTGTAAGAGACAGCGTGTTATTTATTTCGTGAATAGTTTGGGAACTGGTCATTTGGAGAGGATGTAAGTACCCATCAAAAGCGGTAACAGGTCTGGTTGTATTTTTCTCCACTGAAAATCTTACGTTATCCTCGCAGTTTACGCTCTGAGATATTTTACTGCCAGTATCAGCTGCTGCGTATGCATTTTCAAACATAACTTCGCCGCCTGAAAGGTCTACACACAATTTATCATTAAAATTATAATTAAAATTACCCCTTATGCTTTTTGACTGGTTGCACACATCCAAAATTTTATCGCGTTCTAACGATGACGTTGGTGTTTCCGTCGGCGGTGAACGATTTTGAGCTTTCTCAGTTACGCAGGGCAGGGGCGACGTTGCCATGACGCAATCGTTTCGGCGAGACGAAGGAGCTCGCAGTCACGACGCAGTGCTGTGGCAGCTTCCGCCAGTGAGGACGTATCTTCTTCACTAAAGATTCTCGGCTTTGTGGACGATGAATCTTCTCGGACACAGTCCAAAGCGTGGGGTTGAGAGTCGAGTGCTGCTTGTACGGAATTTCTTGAACTCGCTTCGGGTGTGCCCGTAGCAGGTTTCAGAACTTGAGAAGATGAATTATTACTGGGAGCTGGATTATTACAAGCAGCGCCTGAGAGATTTTCGCCCGTGTCAGATGACTCTGATTTTAAAGTCATTAGTGATGCTTCAGGGGCTGAGAAACACTTGCTGATACCAGACTTCACGAACGTCCGAGAAGCATTTTTCGTTTTGACTGTTTGAGGACCTTGAACTGATGGATTCACAGGGGCGGATTTATTAGGTCTGCCTTTCCGCTTTATGGCTGGTGCTTTACGCTTTTTACTGAGCTTTTCGTGCGAAGCTGTACTGGAGGATGTTTTTTCAGATGGGGCAACCTTCCGAGTAGTTGAACGAGTTCTATATTGATACATTGTGACGTTGATAGAGAGGAAGAAAAATTAAATTTTGTTCATTAGGTTAAAATAGAAGACCTCGCCTTTTAAAGGTAGATAAAAAGAGACTGCCAGTAGGAAAGCAAGGGGGGGGGGCTTGGGGTGTAAGACAGAGGAGGACAGAGTGTGAGCGGGAGGAGGGGGCAGGATGCTTGCGGTCGGCAGAGCAGCGTTGCTTGCTGTCATGCTTGGGGAAGAAAAGAGAAAAGAAGAAGAAAAGAAGAAAAAGAACTTCAACTCTTCCATCAGAAGATTGCTCTGGTGAACTTTTCGAGAAACGTCGGATTGTTCAAGTTTACTTCACATTGTGGAATTATGCTCTGTCTGTGAACACAGGCTTACTATGTTTAACATGGTAAATTATTTCCGAAGTTGCTGGATCAAGTTTATATAATTTTTATATTTAAAAGTTCCTTCAAAGAAGAAGAAGTTTTTTATCCTTCTCACATTTAACGTCAATAGTTAACCAAAATTGTAAATCAAAAGAACCTGATAATAAGGTAAGCTAATTTTTTTTTTCAAAAATTGAATGAGTACATTAGAAATTTTCAACATTCATGCTCTATATTAACAAAAATAGTTCACAAAAAATGGTCACTATTATTTTCCAAAGATGCGAGTTTGACAGAGCACACTTTTTATTTTGTTTCTGGAGATAACGGCACTTGTTCTTCCACGTTAAGAGTGGAGGTGTTTTTGAGGGATGGAGTGGAGATGGAGGGGGGATGGAGGGGGCAGGGGTGTGCTTGTTCGCGCTGCCCCTCACCGGCACTGCGAGAGCAACACAAAGTTTTCACATCTCGCCACTCTGATCTGCTTGTTAAAATGATCATAATTGAATCACCGAAACACTGAAAGTTCACTTTTACCATTTAGTTAGGTAGACGGCACATTCACGGACACACAGTTCTAATTTCGTACTTCGTGGAGTTTTCTTTCCCTCACATTCTGAAACAATTTAGCTCCGGTAACATGGAGCGTGTGTCCACGGTGACAGACAGTTAGAAATTAGTGAATTAGTTAGTGAATTGCTACGTACAACGGAATCACAAAGCTTCGATAAGAGAAGACATCGTCCATCTGGTCGTTAAAATTGCCCGATGACTAGCAGCTTCATATTGACGTGGAAAAAGAGTGACGGCATTGAAAAAAGGAAAATGAAATAAAGTTGCGTTAATGATGAAAGTTTTATTTTAACGTGATAACGATGCACCAAAAGGAAACTTAGTGCAGATGACAGCAGGTAAATGAGATTAAACTGACCAAGGCGCTTCCGTTCACAGCTTTAATATCTACATAGTAGTGGTGGTGAACAGATGCCACTGTTAGGTAACTGATCAAGTTGAAGACATTAATCACTTGGAACTCATTTTATAGCAGTTAAGTTCATTGTTATATATCACCAGTGTTAATAAAATAGAATATCATGCCCAATAGATGAAATACTTGTGTTTTCAAACTGACAGTGCAGTTGAACAAGCCTGTTTCCACTCGTGCGAGTTTCAACATTGGGTTCAATGGAGAGCTGAAAATTAGGCTGAGCTAGCTAGAAAACATTGAAAATTAATTTCATTTCTACAATAATCGTACATAGTGTCCGGGTTGTATGTGTTTAATCACAAACTTGACAAGCTGGAACGAATCATTGAAAATCAATTATAGAGTTCGTTATTCCCTGCGTGCAAATCCGGGATCTTTTTCAGATAACCCCCGACGCTAATGCAACACATGAGTTCACCCACTTGTAACTTTCGAAATAATGCTCCTATCGACATCAAATTACTCTCAAACGGAAAAATGTTTTAATCTTTCGTCTGAGAGTAATTTGCAGTCAGGTGCATTATTCCGAAAGTTACAAGTGGGTGAACTCATGTGTTGCATTAGTGGCGGGGCTTATCTGGAAAAAATCCGTCTGCGTACATTGGGTAGGTTCAGGTTAGTTTGTCCTATGCTAAGATGACGAATGACCATAAGACGGGAGCTTTTAAGTTTCCTCACCAATACAGAAGCCTTCGACATCTTTACCTTTCGTGCACACTTTGCTTCCTTTAGTTTTCATGCCTTCGTGATCTCTTCCTTATCTTTCCTTCCTACCTCGCTGATTCTATGCACAGGGTATCTTGTGTAGGAACACACTTTGTGCATAGATTCCTCATTTTCTAAAGTACGTACTGAATGGTTCCATCTTTTCACTTTTTGAGATCTCCTATGTTACGGCTGATGATTCGTAAAATATAATTTTTATGAAAAATCTCTAGATTAGTTAAAATGGAATGATTTCTTGGATTATCAGTATTCAGAGCGCTCTATAAATCACAGGCTGTAGAGTTTGGTAATGGTTAATATTTCAGCGTTAAACTAATGTGTGTTTTCGTTTAATGACCATGTAGAAAAGCCTTCAGTGGAGAAGCGTTATCGCTATTTCAATTGAAAGACTTAACATAGGAAAAGCCAGCTAACACGAACTGAACTCAGTAGTGAGAAGTATGAACAATAATTTGTATACGACTAAACTGACGCGAATCAATGCACAATATATTTTCAATGCTAGGGGACAGCTCTAACAGCATCTTAAATTTGAAATGTAGCGAGGCATTTTGGAAGACGAAGACTGTTCCCTCTGCTGGGCACATTGCCCTTGTCCGTTCTGAAGTGAGAATTTCACGCTCTTTGTTAAATGATCAAGTATCATAGATATTCCAAAGTTTTAATTGTCATAGCTTCCAGATTTTCAGTAGCAATTCTAAAGCTTTAGAATATTTTCAAGTCGTTGGCTACTATAATTCATATTCCCATCAGCTCGGAAAAATAAAAAGATTCATTTGACTACGTTTTGTCCAAATGAATGGTGAACAAAATAAACGGCTTGTGCGTAACATGAATTTATGCCATATAAGTTTTAAGTCTTGATGCGCTACGATCAAATACTAACCTACGGATGTAACCTATTATTAATGGTATCCTTTTTTCTCGACAATCTCCCGCTTGTTTCCGGAAAAAATTTAACGTCTCTCGTATGATACCTTGCAATTTTTTTAAAAATATGTGAATGTTTGTTGAAAAATTTCACCATTTTCCCGAGAAAAGCACCTTCCTAAATTTGTAAAATACCCTCATTGTCCTTCGAAAAGCAACCTATTTTGTCGATATAAGAGCTAGTAAGTTCCGCGCGTCAGTGGCGGCTCCTCGTTAATAAAATCATAGTACTTGAGCCACGAGTGTCCGGATATCAAGAAGTCGTCCCTGTAGACGTTGACTAGACCGTCCACCTGCTCCCTGGTGAGCTGCCCGTAATGCTGTCGCAGCAGCTCGTTGTAGTCTCGCTGTGACGAGTGTACGTGCAGAGGCGGGTACTTCTCCAGGCCTGGTACCTGCCATGGTAGACGAAATAAAGTCATTTCTCGAGGGAAAAAACGTACCGATTGCTCGACTAGCCAATAGTAAGGCTTGATTTCAGAGAGGTTGGATGACGTCACTGTGGCATCATGTCGTTAGGCCAATAGCGGTGCCTGATTTGGGCTAACAGTGTTGCCAGATGCAATCTAAGCGCTGCTATTGGCCTAACGACATGCTTTTGGACGTACAACGCGAAATTGTGAATGAGGCTCTGTTCTTTTGCGCTGATGATAATTGAATGAATTTCTAATAGCATGGGACGATGGAAACGAACCGATTGACGCATTTTTGTTGCTAATTAAGCAAGTGTGGTAAGAATGATTCTTTTATTCCAATCAAGCCTGACACATATCATCTTTGACATTGTTTTCGTTTCAAATGCCTTATTACTAACGCATGTTAACCTGTACTCGTTTCCAATACATGGGGAGAGAGGGGAATTATTTATGTTGTTGACGAAAAATTTCTGTAACAATTTAATGAAAATGTTCTTCCTCAATTTACTAAAAGAAAGATGTTTGGTTCTTTTTCACCCTCCGTTCATGTGTGCATGCCCGAATGTTGAAATGAATGCTCATCGTAGCCGTATGTGTGGATCGTAGGACCCGCCCTTCCGTGAAGGTGGGTGGGTCGAATCCTGGCGCTGGGTGGCGACTTTTTCTGTTGGGTATAGGGGAAAATTTCAAAGCACAATACCCCACTCTGCCCAGGTGTCTGAAATGGGTACTGGCCTTGGCCGGGGGAAACCGTCAAGCGTCCTGTTGTTAGTTATAAGGCATTTGAAAAACCAATGTGCAAGGTGATGCGTATCAGGCTTGAATTGGAAATAAAGCATCCTTAGATGCCGATGTTTATTTGTTTGTGTGATTAAAGCCAGTATTCTGCAAGGATTCATTGTCGTTGAAATATGAAAATTAAAAGATGTATATTCGCAGATTCAAATGGGAGCCCATGAGTTAAATATAAAGGTTAAGTAACTTTCTCAATTGAAATTTTAAAGTGACTATCGTGAGACAAATTTCAAAATGTAATTTTCTTAACTTCCTAAAAAGAGCCTTAATTCGTTGAATAGAATCAAATATTCTAGCTTTATTACATATACAGAGTGACCGGCACTTTGTTGAACAAACTTTAACATGAGGTTGGGGCTGTTGAAATAGACCTATTTCACTCAATAACAATGCGATCGAAAATTAAATGCTTCGTTAAAGAGTTACAATGAATTAAAATCTTTATGTTTTTCTGAGTGCTTCATTACATGAAAGGTTGAAATTCATTTATAATGAACATTCCCCAAAACACCGATTAAATTCTGAAAAAGATGTGATCGCTAAAATTTTCGAAGCTTCTGCAAAGATTTGTGGTGGTCCTGTTGTATTCGATCGTGTGAATGCTTGCATCGTTAGGCGTCGTGATGCACGTATTTTCTAACTACCTATCCTAATTTAAAAATTAGTTTCTTGTGGTCATAATAATTGAAGCTGTTATTCTGTGTCTTGTGTTCCGATACCTGTCAAATTTCAAGTCCTTATAACTGTTTAAGGAAGCATTATCAACCCCGCGGTTCTTAAATAAAAAATGTTTATTTCGGCGGTCCCAACCTTATGTTAAAGTTTGCTCAACAAAGTGCTGGTCACGCTGTAAATCAGATACCCAACCCAATATTGAACCGAATTCTGGTCTCGAAATACAAAACAGGGAATATTTATACGTTGTTTAACTCCATACGTGATTGATGACACATTCCTGCTCTTCACCAAGGGTCTCAAAGTTGAGGAAGTAGGTGTAATTGGCTTGGCAGCGCGAGCAGAAGGGCGTGTACGGCGTCCAGTGCTCGTCCAAGCGTTTTCCAGCGGCGTGCTCTCGTACAATAAAGTCCACAAATTGTGGGAAACTCGGGTTACACTGTCGCGATGCCTTCGTTTGCTTGGTCATAAGGTACTGAACTCCATGGTAGAATTTTAAATTCGATTCGATTAATTTATCTCGGTAACTGGACAGTATTCTATCGAAGGGTTCCCTTAAAATCACGAATGATGTGTACGCAGGATCGTTCATGAAATATAAAGTATCGTCTAGCGATGGGTGGGGATAAGCATTTTTACGGGCGAGCTCAACGTCAGAGTTCTTTTCCACGTTCGGGTCAACACCCGCTATTATCATGAAATAATCAGACCACGAAGACGAAGCTGATTTGAAGATGCTGCACCACGTCAGTTTATATCTGTGGTTAATGAGGAACTCCCAGCTATTTACCGGCACTGACTTGGCCGCGCTGCTGACATCATTCGCGCAAACTTGGCGAATTGCAGTTTTTCGTTCCTGAAGCCTCAATGTTATCTCGTCTACTATTTCATTGTCGTAGTATTTGTCTAGCTGGGAAAACTCTTCGTGTGCGGGTATACGCAAGTCCTGCAAATAAAATTTGAACTTCGTGTATAACAAAAATATGTGATACAACCAAAAACCGAGTGATTTTATGTAATACAATTCCTCGAGTTAACTCTGGAGGATCCATTGCGATGTGAGTGCATAAATTACAGTAGTGGTATTATTTTGCACATTCAACTTTTTCGCGTTTGGAACTTGTCGGAGTACGTCCTTTTTTTCGTTTAAAAAAGAAGTGTTATTAAAATTTGCGCAAAAATTATAATCCTCGTAATTTACTTCACAGGTAGTCAAATTAATAAAAATTTCATTTTATAACAAAACATTCAAAATATTATTTGTGCGCTACAAACCTGTGAATATAGAAATAAGGATGATAACAAAACATGCGTTTGGAAGTTTCTGAGTCAATTTCTTCGTTTTCAAAACATGCTTGAAACACCAAATAAAAATTTTTAACTGTACCCACTCACTTTTCGTGTTATTTTGCAATTAAGAAACCAAGCGCTGTACAAAAACATCTAAACAATTTAAACTAGCTCGATGAATGGAAAAACATCTCATTAGAAAGTTAGAAACATTGTAGACGCGTTATAAATGTGTAGTACTAGCTCTGTAGCACTTAACCCAAAACTTTCGAATTATGCGTGTTTTTTACAGTTAAGCAGCATAATTTGTGGGAGCATAAATGAATATACTGTACAGACTTCCTTAAGATCAGAGATGTTTAAATGGTTTGAAATTCTGATATGAAGAGCGAGCGATAAACACATCGACAGAAAACAATTGACGAACGCTGCCCGTCATTTCTAATAATTAATATTTATTCACAAGAGTTACTCTTGATAACAGGTTCATTTGCATTATATGGGACAACAAGCAACATTCCTCGGGAACAAGTACTGCGAGAAAAGACAAGAAGATGATGGCGTTTGCCACTCTCTTCGCAAAGCTTGTTTGTTTACGATGGTATAGAGGAATCCATCAACTCACACACGAATTCTTATAAGGCATCAGTTTGTGGGATATTTTTTAAAATGCTAAAATGCTCATCACATCCAATAGATACATATTTAACACAAAAAACGCTCAAATTAACGAGTGATTATGTCAATTCTCAACTCAACTTGGGCTGGATTAGTTTGAACTTGACTTGGATCAATTTGAACTTGACTTGGATTAATTTGAACTTGACTTGGATTAATTTGAACTTGACTTGGATTAATTTGAACTTTACTTGGATTAATTTGAATTTGACTTGGATTAATTTGACCTTAACTTGGGTTAATTTAATGTAAAAAAGGTGTAGTTGCACGCAAGCCCCCCTTGTGTTCCACACTAGAGTTATGTTTCGGAGCACCTGTTCCAAGAGGGGACGTATTTTGAATACGTAATTAGTCTTCAAGTAAATGAGAAGTGAGACCTAAACACGCCTCATGGGGGACAAGTGTTTGCTAAGAGTTGAGAAAAGATAAAAGGAACTAAGAATGTTCCACGCCTTTATGTTAAAGAAAAACTGTAGCCTTGCTCAGCCAATATTTCTTTCTGAATATAATTTAAGTTTAAACTGAAAAACTTGAATTTCTTTAATTGAATTATAGCTCTTTACCTACTAAGATTGTATTTAAATAAAAGAATAATTTACACAAGTTCGGACCATTCATCGCTGAAGTGAAACGTTGTGTTTTTTCCGTTCATTTCTTTCAACTCAACTCTCTATTGCTTGTGTGAATGTGAACGAAACAGCGTTCTCTAACAGGGGGACATCTAGAACACATAAAAAAAGAAAAAAAAACAGGTAAAAGGGTACATTAATAATGGGGGAAATGCAAAGTCACAAGCTCTGCAACCGTCTCCGCGAAACACAGAGCGATAGCATCAAATAAGGCCACGCTGAATTCCCTCACCGATAGCTCTGATGACACCTCCAGTTGGATTCCGATGATGGTCACGATACTGAAGAAAATTGCGCTTGCGATGACCATACGCAACAGAGTTCGCTTTATCTTCATCTTTGCTTCCTCCGCCAACGTCCTGCAAATAACGGGTTAGGCTTTCTGTTGAATTAATGTTCGGCTCACTCACGAGGGATAATGAGGAAAATTATTCAGCCGAGTTCAGCTTGAAAACATTCAGGAATTTTTTTTTGAGAAGCGAGGTGGAGGGACAGATGTTTGCTGTCTCATCTCGTGAAATATTTTAAAACGCATGTATTCTGCGTTATCTTGAATATGCAGAGCAGAATTTTAACTTTGGCAAACGATATTGTCTACAGTAGCTCATTGATTTCTACTTCACTAGAGCGAAAGGAAATCACCTTCGGAAAAACCCAAAGAAAGATCATGAGCCGCAGCTATGCGTAACTAGACGATAAAGTGACCGAAATTTCACGATTGGATCCGGCTCTGGGTCCAGCTTGGGTAGAATAAGACATAGATGAGTGTATAGGTGCAAGTTGAGGTGCGGTTGTATGGGTTTATTAATACAGTAGGCTTTCCCGTACAGGAACTACTTATACGGGAGACTTACTTATATAGGAGGCCTATTTACTAGTTTCTTCACAAAGAATGTTAAAATATTTACTGTCATTATCATTGAAATCCAATTTTACGGAGTCAATTTCTTAACCAGGGAAATTTCGCTTGGTGTATGAAATTATAAATTCTTGGTTTCCCCAAACCCGTCAATTTCCGGCTCGGATGTACACATATTAATTCAAAATTTTCTCTTTTCTTGGTTTTGGTTTGCTTAACACTCGTCCACTCTATCAATCATTCGTCCGAATCTTGTGTTTTTGGCCAGTCTACGCACACATTGGAAAACTGCCAAATTTCGGTGTGTCCGTGTTTGCAAAACTGTTGGTAAGCTCCGAACACAAACTTCCGTAGAAACAACGAACACTCGCTTGTTTATGTATTGTGGATGGTGTTTTTGCTCGGAAATTGCTTGATTTCTATGTCATTTTTCTTATTTTACCGATATAATTGTATTTTTCTCGCAAATACACTAAATTAAAGAACTGCATGGGTGCTGTATTTACCGAAATTAACTACACAACCTGTACAATATTCATTCAATAATATCATTATATGTCAATAGGTTTAGATTTAATTGATGTAAATTAATTAAAATAACTACAAACAGCCAGTGTACTGAAGCTGAATATACATAAAAACATGGTCTGGACACGATTCAGAAAAGTTTGCGCTTGTGTTAGCGTTTTAGCGTGTTTGCGATTGGCGAAAAGTGAAAGTTGAGTAGAGTGGGCGTGCCTTCAGGAAGAAAGTTGTCCTAAAAATCTGACGAAAAATTCGAATTTTAAAACGTATCTTGCATCAGATTTCGCTAAATGATGTAAAGAAATTTAGAACGCCATATGACAACTTCTAAGTATCGTGTTGCTTTCCCTCAGAAGAGTTTTACAACAACATAGTAGTCTGGCAGAGCTCCGCACCAGGCTCCTATATATGTGTATCTCATAGAGCCTCTTTCTTTTCTTGACGCTTGAATTTCAGTTTCACGGTGGCGTTTTGTATTTATTTTGATTATTTGTACCAATGCATACTTGAGCTTCTGCCCAGTCAAGCTAACAGTTCTAGTTAGTGCCAGGTAGACGGTCTGCAGGGTTTTGCCCTGATGGAGTTGTAACTTGTAACCGTACCCAAAGCCTATCTTAACCTTAACCTTCATCGTCCTCTAAGGCCGTTTAAACTTAATTTTAATCACACCCAAGGGCTACTTAACCTTAACATTTATCGTCCTCTAGGGCCGCTTAAACTTAATTTTAATCACACCCAAGGGCTACTTAACCTTAACCTTTATCGTGCCCAAGGGCCACTTAACCCTAACCTTAATCGCTCCCTAGGGCCATTAAACGCTTAACCGTGCACTAGGGCCCCTGAACTTTTCCCCTTGACCTCGTCCAAGGACCATTTAACTGCTTCATTAGATTCTTGCAATTTTGAACCCTGATAATCGTGTGCTGTTTCGCAATTTTTATTTTGAAACAGTTACTTCGCTTTCGTTGGACTAGTGCTTGCTTCTGATTTCCTCTTGAAGCTCTGAACACCGTAAGGCTCTTCCTCGGCATAAAATAAAGCGAGTATGGGACGAGTTTTGCACAAGAAATCACCAGAAATAAAAAAAATTAAGCGTTATATGATACCCACCCACATATGATAAATAAAACGCTTGTCAACCAATGATCTTTTCGTTACAATATTTGATTAAACATTGCTTCAATATTCCATCAGAAATTGTATGCAGTAACACATACTGAAAAAGTTGTCACGAACTTCCTTTGCTCATTATCCTATATTTCAGCAAATCGCACAGCATTTTTGTAGAACGCATATGTATTGTGATTGCCTAGATGCATAGATATGTATTTGTGTATGTGTGCGTGTTAGTTGTATGTATGTGCGTAGGTATGTATGTGCATGTACGTATATGTGTATATATTTACATGTACTTATGCACCTATGTGTGAACTAAACTGACAACTGGCATTTTAACTAGAGATACCGGTCTTTTTCTTCTGTTCACTCTCAACTTGTAACATTACCTAACTCGTCATCTCTTTATTATTGTAAAGCATCCATGTAAAAAACTATAAATTTGCTGTGTGGTCATCCATTTATACTTAAATAAAATGCTTATCAACTAATGACCGTAATGTTAAAATATTTTAATTAGAAATACAAAACTTGTAATTTTCATGGTCCTCATGCTTATATTGATATTATTTCCAAGCTTCCTTGAAATGACATTTTAAACATCTGCCGAAACAAGCAATTCTAATATATTTCCTGGCGTCAAGAATTTCAAAGTTTTATGTCATGTATATGTAAACTGTCAAAAGTGTTCTCACACCACAACGAAAATGCATCGTCTATGAAATTGTGTTGTGTCCTATTATTATAATTACATGTATCATCAAATGTAGATTAAGCAACATTAGGAGTACATTGCCCTCGATCATTTCTTTTCGACTAATGACATAGGCATTACAATACTCATGTGTGTGTATCATCTAAGTGTATTAACTTTAAGATATTTTAAAAACCAATGATGGAATTTTATACCATCTTTATTGGAAATAAACTGTTTTTCTTTTCTTCTTTTTTCTTTCTTATCTACTCGCTGACTTCCTCGAACTAAAATTATTTACTCTTCCTCATGAAGAATTAATCTGCAAATATTACCCCAGCTGCACCTACGCATCTTTCTGAATTTTTCAAATGTCATCTTCTTCTCAAGAAGTGCAAAGAAAATAAAGTTTATTCATTCGTTTTCGTTGTCTTTGGTAAGAGTTTTAGGTTTAAATCTAATATTTGTTCTGCTTTGCTTCCAATGGTAAATAAAACTAAGTAAATTAGCAGAGCGTTAATTTAGTGGAATTTTTCTCTCACTGTTGTGGTGGTGCCATCGCTTTCGCCTGATTTGCTTGTTCTCGCTTCATATCATTTTCTTGGAGAACTGCGAGGCGCCGTATTGCCGAGGGATATGTATTCCTAATAAACTAATTCTTATTCTATTTTTGTTATTCTCATCTTCTTACAACGCAAAAATGTGACTCCAGCTTATATGAATTTTCGCCACTTGTTTATATTATTAGTCTGGCTATTTTTTCGAACATAACTCTTAAAAACAATTGTCTGAACCATGTTTTTTCATTGCATCAAGTTGATTGAAATTATACTGTTCGCTTTTTTCCTAAGAAAAACTCCGCGTAAATTTTTGATGATTGTTCCGCATTCATTGTGTACTTGCAATATGAGAAGTGTATAAAAACTATTCCTTGATACTAATTAACTGAAGTTAAGCACATGCACAACGCTTCTATGTAGGTGCAGTTATAATACCGGTCTGAAACCGTATTAATTGACTAAATTTAGATCAAACTTCAAATTTGAATAGGCACCATTAACATGAAATGACTAACCATTTACCAAGCCACCAAGTCTGCCTCGTAGGTTATGGGCGCACTAAATGGAATTTCCCTTAGCCCTTTGCACCCGAGACATCGATACATTGCTGTGCTGCATCCAGTAAATTTGTTTCCTCTATGTAGCGATATATCGGTGTGGTGAGGCTCATCTTTGACCCATAGTGTGCTTGAAAAATATGTCAAAAATGATACCTCATTTACTCTCGAGTAAGTCAAATATTCCATACTTGGCGAGAAAGCCCTGGGTAAAGAGTTTTTCGTATTTTAGAAGTTAGTGTACACAGGGTCAAAATAATGGATGCACTAACTTCGTTTATTAAACGTGAATTTAAAATTCCCACTTATAAAATAAAAATACTATACGATTTACTATAAAATTTGTGATATTGAAGGGAATATCTGTCAACGTGTGGAAACCCACCACTGCACTAAAGTGTGACTTTGGAATACTTCAAACTGATGGCAAAATCCCCTTCACATAACTGTCATAGATGCATACTGCTCTACAGCGATCAAAAACGAAAACGAGCCAGCACCGACCCACACACAAGTCCGCAACACAGGCCGGCAAGCAAGCAACTGAGTTTCTCAATCAGGAAACGATCACACTCATGGTCACAGTAAAAGGAGCCCCATGGTAGATATAACCCTGAGCAGCCCTCTACCACGCTCCAGCAGGCTGTTATCGCGCTCACATGTTCAGCTTGGTACGACGCCGTTCTGTCTACTTTTCGTAAAAAATGTTGATGCTTTTTCGAGTTTCATGGATATCTAAAAGATGAGCCTCGAAACTCAGAAAAACATCTAATGCCATTACATCTGCCTATGACGAAAGATGGGATTGTTTCTCCGCTTTTCAAAAAAAAACAGTTTATTCACGATAAAGATGATATATATATGAAATATTTAACATCGGATTTTAAAGTGTCTTAATATTAAGATCCTTAGTTGATATACATACATCGGTATCAAAGTGCCGATGCCAATTGTCCAAAAAAATGAATTAGAGAAAAAAAAATCATGTAAAAATTTAATCTCTATTTTGATTTAACCTAAGTTTGATAATGCATGTAAATACAAGTAATAAAAAAATAATAACCTAGTACGAGTGACGTATTGATGAAAATGTTCTTGTTAAAGCGCATTTACGTTGAAATACGAGCTTATAGGAACTTGCGATATCAAGGATTAATGTTGAAAGTAAAATGGGTGGATTTAAATTATTTTGCGTGTAAGACTGTGAGGTCGAAATTTTCAGCAATCTTTTCACTCTTACATATTTACTGATATGCAAAATCATTAGCTCGGAGAAAATAAAATATGTATCCACAACATAAATTTACGATATTTTCTACACAAATAACACTGGCACATAAGAATTAACCAGACTCAGAAACATGCAAAGGAATTGTTACATATTGGAAATCAAAACTTTCACAACATAGTTGTTGTAATTCGTGAAATTAACCGCCCAGATAGTGCTGTCATAATACACGTTCCCTCGTTATCTTTGTAATTATTTCGAAAATGGGAAAAAGTCTGGGGAAACGCTCCATATTTATTTCAAAATTACATACGTATGTCAAATTTCATAGTTCTAGATCCCATACAACAAATGTGACAGCCATTTTCTTGATTCTGTGTAGACGTCCCCTGTAACTAGCTCAAAGAACATGCTGTGAACCAACCCACAACCAATTTCCAATATTTCCTATATAGATTTATGACTTTCGATTTGCTAGATACAGGCATTGTAAATGCCCCTCTTCTAATGCCGTAACAGGGGAGTTCTGAGAATAAATTATTATTGTCCACGCAATTGAATTCTTTTAGAAACACTGAAAAAACGAAAACTTTCCTATGTCTGAATTGGATACAGGCATTGTAAATGCTTAAATACACCCTGCGTTGTTGATTTTTTATAACGAAAAATGTGTTGTTTATAGTAGAAAATCTTTTGCCAATATATGAATACAGTTTCCTCGAATATTTTACTAATAATTGATGGTACGGAGACAGGTCTATAACTGTTAAGACAATATTTATAACCACTTTTAAAAATAGGGCTTACTCTGGCTATTTTGAGAGAATTCGGTAAAATACCTTGAAATTACCACTGGTTAATAATGTTGGAAATGAACGGTGCTGTAACAGCTAAATCTGTAAGTACTTTAGCCGAGAACATTTTTAATTTATTTGATTTTTTTCCAAGAGGTTTAACCACGCAATTACATCGGAGGAATTAGTAGGCGTTAAGGGGACTGACGCACATTTGTGAGAAAAAATTCACTTCTTGTTTTTTCCTGTTCAAATACTTGTGCAAAACCTTCGTTGTGTTTCGTTTTAAATTTCATGTTCCTGACCTAACCGTTTAGGAGACATCGATCGTCGAAGTTGCGTAGTTATTGGCTGAGTTGCATCGGGGAAGCTCCATTATTGGCAAGAAATCAGCCAGTGCTTGCGAAACACTGTCGAAAGCGACGTTTTTACAGGTCAAAACTATATAGCAATAAAGCAATTAGAGCTCATGACTCAAGAAAACTCGTTAGTTACCTCTTGGCTGTCGAGGTATGAGATAACGCTATTTATTTTCCTGCTCTCATTTGCGGAATTTTTCGACATATTTCTAGAACCCTTGCAGCTCATATTTATCGGCGTAGCGACTTGGCTTTGGGCTCATTTCATTCGTAATTATATTTACTATAATCTGCATTACTCAATTTTTAATATAGGTTTTTGTTTTTTTACGATTTTTACATCGAAAAATTTTTCTTCGTATTTTCTTTTCAAAAATTCCTAAAATGTTAGTAACTACGAATTCAAATTTTAAATATCGTTTTCTGAGTGCGATGACACTAAAAACAACTTTTAAAATCAATTGATTTGGCTTCCAAGATATTTTGAAAAGTGCCTCATAAAGCCTTTCTTATTAGAATAACTCGTTTTCTATGCAAAAATTTGAAAAATGTGGCCTGAGAAGAAAATTTTAAAATCTCAATTTGCACAGGTGGTTCATTGTTCAGATAAATCTATCCAATAGAGAAAAAGTACTTCCAAATGTGAGGTAGTCCCCTTAAGAAAAAGAGTTGTGTTCAAGGACATTATCCATGTATTCCGAGGAGTCAGTAGGTTCACTAGAAATATTATCAGCTATATTTTTTCTTGTGTTTACAAAAAGCTGTTAAACACAGTGGCAATATCTTTCTTCTCGTGATATCTTACTTTGTTTTGAACAACGGGCTCAATCGTTTTCATAGCACTATTTTCCGGCTTATAGCAATAATTAAGCTGGCGCCAGGTTTTTTTGAACGTCATTTTTAAATTTAATGAATGTTGAGCCTAGTTTTTTTGCTGTGTTCATGCTAGATTTGACATATATTTCTTGACTGAATCTATTATACATTTATTATTTAGATATTCGCTCTCCGTTGAGTAGAGCTAGGTACGCTTTACGTTTCTTGATACTGATCACGATGTCTTCAGTAATCCAGGGCTTTTGTTTATTCTTTTGTGTAATTGTACGAGTGATGATCAGACAATATTGATTCCATGCAGTCGTTATAATTTTACTGAAGTTTGGAATGGTTCAATCAACGTTTATTTCCCAATTGTCCTGTTGATAAATGCCCAATGTTGGCATTAATTCTTCTAAAATAGTACGCGTTGTTCCCAAATTAAATTCATTGAGGTAACGATATGAGTCAGTTTCAGCCTGTGACTTGGTACAAGCTATTTGTGTATTTTTCTTAATAAGAAACAGGGAAATGATCAGATAAGTTGGAGGTTATTATAATTGTGAGAAAATTAGTCGGATCTAACGTGAAGATATTATCGAGCAGCGTAGCTGATTCGGATGAAACACGCGTAGGCTTCTTGATGATTCGAACCAAAGATTAAGACTGAAAAACCATTATGAAATTTGGATTTTGTTTGCAGCTTTCACGTTTCAAAAGATCGTAGTTGAAGTGACTGCATATTATAATGTTATTGTACAATGACTTGTTAAACTGTGGCATCATACTAGGAGTTCATTCAGGAACGATACCGGACCAGCCGGTAGCAGTACATAGTTCCAAATACGTTGCGTTTACCGTTTTTCGTAAGTTCTACCAATAACGTTTCGATATAGTCACGATTCTTAGTAGCACATGCAATTATTTTCGAAGTTATGAGTTTAAATATGTACGTACTGACCCCTTCGCCACGTTTATTATTATTACGTAGTGAATGGTGGCTATAATAGTTAAGCTTTTTAATCATTTCTTTCTGTAGTTGAGTCATCCAGCCAATTTTCGGTGAAACTACGAACGTCAAAGTTACAATTTTACTCAGTGATATTACTAGTTATTTCATTTATTTTTTTAATAGAATGAGCAACACAACAGCGAAAATCATTGTAACATGTTCTCATCGATGCATTGAATTTTGAATATTGGTATACACACAATTTCTATTTTCATTTAGGTTTGGAAACAATATATTCTAATGATTGAGATCTGTGTCAATTTCATCACATACATCGATATAATCAACCATTAAAATGACCTTTTAGCAAGTAATATTAAAATTAGCAAATCACAAAATATTACAAAGTTGAGATAAAAATAAAGACAATAATACTTTAAAAATATGAATTGAATAGTGAAAAAAATCACCCAAAGATGATCAGACTTCAATTTAGTGTAATTTCATGATTAGTACTCGCACTCAGTCTGCGAGCGCGAACATTGGAGTGCACAAATTGCTCAAAGTCTAGTTACAAAAGCTGTCATACACCAAGTAGTACCTGCATATAATATACAACGTGTAAAAAAAGACTAAATGGATTGAAATCGAAGGTACAGTGACATGATATCTAAAATGAAGACCTTGAATGTTTAAATTATTCTTGGATTTAGTAATATCGAAAACAAACGAATAAGATCGTAAGCAGCATATTGAAAATAGGGTTACAGGAAAATGAATAAATATTTAGTGATTTGAAATCGAAGTGAAATGTCTGACGTGAATGCCTTGGAAATGCAAAAAAGCCAATCTAGTAAAGAAAAGAACATTTGGGTAGAAATCGAAATAACCTAAAATCATGCATGATAGTTAGTACCAATTACAAATATATTTCAAGGTCTTGCTCACTTGGTGCACCAAATATTGATCGAGCTCTTCAGGCGTGCTGAAAATCATGGTCATTTAGGTATGATTTGCCGGAGCCGTTAGTGTCGTGTGTGTCGGGATTGTTCCGCTCCAAAACAAAGTGCCTGAATTGGATGGTAAAAATGCTTTTCTATCAAGAGAGCATGCCTACTCAAACCTTGATCATCCAAGAGTATATTCAGCTAACCATAATCAAAATATCGAACGAAAAGTGTAATGTTCACTCACAAAAAGCACTGAACCCTCACTTCCTCCAGACACCAGCAAGGATATGTCACTCATTTTAAAATGGCAGGCAGAAATGCAAGGATTAAGTGTACCAGTGAGACTACGCCAGACTTGGGTCCATTTCATAAATTACCAAATCATAGAAAGTAAGTGGTTTGTATTCTAATTAATCGTTTAAACTCAGTAATGATAAAATTTCAAAAAGAAATGAATGACTTAAAAACGATCATCCAAACACTAGCGAAGTAAGAATCTGAGCGAAAGAAAATCATAGACGATCAAAATAAGACAATAAATTGCATAGTCTCCCGTCGGGACCAATTAGCATATTACCGTAGTTACTCTCATGGGATAAAACTATTGTTTCTATGGGAACTTGGGCTCCCAAAAAGAACGAAGATGTAATATCCCAAGCTGAATGTTGGATAAGCCTTCCTTACGTTGAAATGAAACAGGTTTTTTGTATTGATGCGGATAATGTCTTTTCGGTTCATTTCTGTCTTTCATCCGCGTCTATTACTTCTTTATTCAACTTTTATCTCATTTCGCAAACTTCTTTTATTCGCAATATTTCTATACGCAAACACCCTTTGTACATATTTCTTTCGTTCCTTTAATTCAATACTAAATGGAGTCTTTCTTCCTTCCTCTTTAGGGAATATATTTGCTATGGTTAGGGAGGCCTAAACTAATTTACAGTCTAATCAAAATTTTAGTTAGTACTATATTTTCACTTCGCCACAAGTCCATCTCTGTTGATAATTTCCAAGGGAAGAAATGTGTAGAGGAGCTGCCGGTGTGAGTGACGGCAGACCTCGGCAAAGACGAGGCTGAAAAGCTCCAGGCAGATCTGAAGGAAGCAGAGGCAGAAGCCACCATAGAGTAATGGACACAAAAAAGTGTAGCTTCCACGAGCTGCGAATTGCCTTCATTCTTGATTGTTGTTTCATGAATTCTATTAATTATACATGCGGTGCGAATTCCCCTTCTATGCTCGTTGCGAGTTTTGGCTTTGAAGTTTTCATCAGGCTGTCGATTCTATAACTGTATTGTAAAATAAGTTTGTTTTTCATTCTCATTCGTAATTGGCTGGATCAATTACTTGCGAGGTAAAGGCAACAAGTCTAATGAGGATCTAATTTTACCTCATTATCAAATTCATTTAACTTTATTTTCTCGAGGTATCAGAACTTACGGGTTTTCTTTTCCAAATGGTCGCCGTGGTCATAACCAGAAGCCAAAAATGTCTCTTTGTTGATTAATACTGAACATCTCGTAAATTAAAAACTTAGAATTTGTTCTTTCATCCCAAGCTGGCTGTTGATGGAACTGGTGCAAGAAAATGTGTACTAGTAAACGTTTTTGTGTTGAAAATGTGATAATTAAACTTATAGAAGTAAAAAAGACATCGGATGTCGCCAAAACAGCCATCGGATGTCGTAATACTGAGACGATGATGAAGGCAAAAAATCTTTTATGATATAATTAGTGTCGGATATTTTAACAGGAACACAGGAAACGACTCACAGAGGCACTCAATTTTTTTTTAATATATGGAACCTTTTTTTAACACGACAAATTGTCTTTGATAAACTCCCAAGTAAAAGATTTCGCAGAATTAAATAGTCTTCATTCGAGTCTTCATATTGCCAGAAGACCAAACGAATTATTAGGGCGTATCTTCTTACGTCTAGACGTTGACAAAGTGAACTAGAGGCCATTAGAGTTTCGGTCCCTTCCAGCCCAACACAGAACTGCAATTTAGTAAGGAGGAATTAGTGATTAAATGTGGCACCACCGCGTCAGATAATATAACACTCTGAGATCTCACTCAAGAAACTTTCATTGATGTCGAGGTACGAACTTAGGTAATACCTAGAGTACAAAAAATAAAGTCGGAGGTGAATCACACGCTGGAGAAGAAAGTTAGGCCTGGTAGACCGAACAAAGTGGCATCTTAAAGAAGCATCCCATCCAAATCACGCTCGCCAAAGGATTCGGAGGGAGAACAAAAAGCCACAACAGAAAATTGAACCACTTCAAGTTTCGCATCTATTCCAAATCTCATGTCATCACCGGCACACCTTGAAATAGTGCCTAATCACTACTGATTTCAAGAGGGCACCGCAGAGCCACGGGTAGTATGATATTGAAAATAATAAGAGAAGCTAAAACTCGTAGTTTTGACGAGTCACAAGGACCAAATACGTAGATGGGCAGAAAAGAGTTTGCAAACGTGCAAGGTATATCAATAAACAAAATGAACAGAAAATGTGATTGCAATCACAAATTTAAATAGTAAAGAAAAGGCGATCACAAATTCCCTGACAGGTGCAACGCACATGAGGTCAGGAACCTCCTCACAGCGCGGTACAATTCCATCTCATTTGGCACACACCCGACACCTGTCGAGCTAAGTGCTGCCACGAGCTGCCACTTTAACGAGATTTCGCTTGATGAAAAATAGCGACTTTAAAAACTTTTTAAGTTCAAATTTCTTACATTAGAATGCACTTGTTCTTACACGCGGGCGAAATATTTGGTAAATTCTGACGCTATGTTATTGATTTTGTGGCTAAATTTCTAATCCCATTTGCCCTACGAAAAATTTACTGGCTGAACAAATATTGTCTAGTCTATAGCTGTTAACTATGTTGAAAGCAATTGATTTTGTACTTGTACCTGAATAAAATGTGTACCAATATTTCCTCGATTGCGTTTCGCAGGTTTGAATGGAAAGAAAACATATCCATGCACAATTGCGTCAATGCCTGGATAAATGGATCTGGAATTCTGAACTGCTGGAAGATGCTTCTGTTACAGCATGTGTTGTCGACTGCAGCAAGTGTGAAAAAGTATTGACGTTTTAGTCCGCTGTGATTACAAGTTGTTACGGGTTAGCTCACCTGCTTTGGTGCTGGCTGATATGAGTAGCGGTGCAGCTGATTGCTCCACAAGCTCTTTGGCCTTCTGGAGTCAAATTTTTCAACAATGTACGTCGTAGTAGTGCATCTGGTAGCATAAGTTAGAAGTCGTCTTGAACGGAGTCATACCACCAGCTCTACCGCCACCACTATGTAAATTGATCTTAAAATAGATCCCATGTTCAAATGAATTGCTGCGTACAACGGTTTCGCACAGCTTCGAAAAGAGAAGACATCGTCAATCTGGTCGTGATAATTACCCTATAATCAGCAGCGATATTGGAAAAAGAGTGACGACGTAGAAGAAAGGAAAATGAAAAGACGTTAGAGAAATAATGAACGTCTTGTATTAACATGATAAAAATGCACCAAACGGCAACTTTGTACTGATGATTGCAAGTAAATACGATTAAACCTACCATTGCGCTTCAGTTGACTGCTTTGATATCTAGTAGAGGTGGTGAACAGATGCCATGGCTTGGTAACTGATGAAGTTGACGGAGACGTTCATCTCCTAATGCTCGTTCAAAATTAAATTAAATTTGAATTAAACATTCAAAATTGAATTGAAATCAACCAGATTATTGCATAATGTCTTAGTTGCATGTTATAAATTACTAGAAATTGATATAGGTTATGAGAGTTACGAGGCGCTGCGCACAAATCCGTATCTACCCCTCAAAGGACATGGGGTATGTAGGCTCAGGTTAGTTAGGTTAGCATATCTGATGCTATGAAGACGAAAACGAGGCTCCGGGACTTTTATCTTTCGTGCCCACTTCACATTTTTCGGTCTTCATGCCTTCGTGATCTCTTCCTTTGCTTTCCTACCTACCTTAGGGATTCTGTGCACAAGGTATCTTGTGTAGGAACACACCTTGTGCTTAGATTCCCTATTTTCTAACGTACCTGCAAGATGGTTCCTTCTTTTCACCTTTTGAGAAGGCCCATGTTGTGGCTGAGGCGCCTTGAACTAATGTATAATGTTTACCGAGAAAAATATCTGGATAAATTATAATGGAATGATTTCTAACTAGATAATCAGCATTAAGAGTGCTCTTTAAATTAACAGATTGTCAGAGTTTGGTAATTGGAAAAATCTCAGTATCAACTAATTCGTATTTTCGTTGATGACTCGATAAAGCCTCCAGGGGAGAAGCGTCGTCGCCATTTCGATTGGTACACAAAAACGTACTGAACTACATTGAAAAGCGTTATGAATAATGTACTTACAATAATGCAGACCTGTATCAGTGCATAAAATACATGGTGGCGCATAAGTCACTTGTACAATTTTAAAATTAATTTTTTTATGAATTGAGTTAGATTTTTCGTTTCAGAATTATAAAGTTACGTCGTGGGAAAATTAAATAGACATAAATTCACAACTGAATAGAGAGTGGAGATAATTAAATTTAATTTTGAAAATGAATGCTCAATTAATAGAACACAGTGTGAAGATATATTAGTAAATTTTGTTCGTACGGAAGAGAAACGTATACATAAATAAACCTCGAACTATCCATTAACTGGAACCAAACATACTGGGGTAAATTTATTCCATACAGCCTCAGACGCTAAGAACTGTCACGGAAAATACTTCATAAAGAGCTCGTGTTTGCGATACCGAAAATAGAAGTCATTTTCGTGATATTTTTCATAAAATGGAGGCCATTTTCGTGATATTTTTCATAAAATGGAGGCCATTTACGTGATATTTTCATAGATGTATCAAAATAAAATTTCAATCTTTGAACTACGTATTAAAAAAGAATTAACAAAATACACTCATTTACAAACAAGATATTATATTTTAACATGGTAAAGCGTTTTGTTCGCCATCCTCCATTTCTAATTTTCTAATACTAGGGAACAAAGCTTCAGCAGCATCTTATATTTTAAAAAGGAGCTGTAAATTCAGAAGACGAAGACAGTATCCTCTGCTGTGCACATTGCCATTGTCCGTTCTGAGGTAAGAATTTCACGTGCTATGTTGAATGATTAAGCGCGAATTAACTTCAGCGCGTCAATGGCGACTCCTCGTTAGTAAAATCATAGTACTTGAGCCACGAGTGTCCGGATATCAAGAAGTCGTCCCTGTAGACGTTGACTAGACCGTCCAGCTGCTCCCTGGTGAGCTGCCCGTAATGCTGTCGCAGCAGCTCGTTGTAGTCTCGCTGTGACGAGTGTACGTGCAGAGGCGGGTACTTTTCCAGGCCTGGTACCTGTCATGGTAGAGGAAACAAGGTGAAGTTATTTCGACAGAGAAATAACGTACCGATTACTCGGCTAACAAATAGTAAGGCTTCGTTTCTCACAGAATAGATGACGTCACTGCAGCGACTTGTTAGGCCAATAGCGGTGCCAGATTTGGGGCTAATAGCGTTGGAATAACGGTGGAAACGAACATATGTTCTACTGGCTACTTTGCTATGGCCCGAGTGGTCAAAAATGATGTTTTGTTCCAATCGAGCCTGATACATATTGTTAGGATACAATTTATAGTAGGCATGGATATATGGAAACCGACGCTACGCAGCAAGGTAACCGGCTCTAACCGGCTCTGCATCGGGGCGCGAATCGTGAGGGGATGAGGGGTGCACCACATCAGCAGATGGGAGGAGTACGTAAGGGGTAACGGCTGTGTAAGAAGCTAGCTCGGAAAATTACACATAGTATTACACAAGGACAACTTGATTGTGTAGTAGAGAAAAACTATGTATTAAAATTAATTACCAACGGGAAAGGGAACTGTGGAAAATATGAACCTGAGCAGAATATGTTAGAGGGAAATGCGCGTGGCAATACCAAGTTTGTGACGCAAGGGGACACGTCAGAGGTGACGCGTTAGAAGCACCAATCGCGAGATGCCACGTCACTAACAATTTGAGCGGGTAGCCGCACCATCTACAATGAGCGTCCTTTGTGCGGCGGGGGTATTTAAGCAGAGCAAGCGCGGGGACCGGCCTATTTGATCGGTGTAGTGGCAAGGATGTAGGCTTCCTGACGACCAAAGGGGAGGTGAGATGATATTCTGTGTTCTGTGCTAGGAGCGTCTTTGTATTTTTCAATACCATATTTTGTTACAGTCAAAATTCGGGTACAAATTAATTCTGTGGGTTTGATTTCAAATCATTCTAGAATTGTTCACGTGGTATAACTTCTCACAAGGCTTGAACTTGTAGATTTTTCTCAAGCGGGGATTAGAATGCCCACTAGTTAACAGCATTTTCATTGACTCATTCGACCTTGTTCTCAAAAAGGGCGCTTATGATTTGTTCTTGTAAAAAGGGGAGAAAATTAATTCTATGTCGGGAATAGCCACATTGTATATTTCATGAACGATCCTGCGTACACATCATTCGTGATTTTAAGGGAACCCTTCGAGAGAATACTGTCCAATTACCGAGATAAATTAATCGAATCGAATTTAAAGTTCTACCATGAAGTTCGATACCGTATGGCCAAGCAACCGAAGGCGTCGCGAAAGTGTAACCCGAGTTTTCCACAATTTGTGGATTTTATTGTACGAGAGCACGCCGCTGGAAAACGCTTGGACGAGCACTGGACGCCGTACACGCCCTTCTGCTCGCTCTGCCAAGCCAATTACACCTACTTCCTCAACTTTGAGACCCTTGATGAAGAGCAGGAATATCTCATCAATCACGTATGGAGTTAAATAACGTATAAATATTCCTTTTTTTGTACTTCGAGACCAGAATTCGGTTCAATATTGGGTTGGGTATCTGATTTACAGAGTGACCAGCACTTTGTTGAGCAAACTTTAACATAAGGTTGGGACCGCCGAAATGAACATTTTTTACTTAATAACCGCGGGGTTGATAATGCTTCCTTAAACAGTTACAAGGACTTGAAATTTGACAGGTATGGAAACACAAGACACAGAATAACAGCTTCAATTATTATGACCCCAAGGAACTGATTTTTAAATTAGGATAGGTATTTAGAAAATACGTTCAACACGGCGCCTAACGATGCAAGCGCTCACACGTCTGTGCACGGATTGCTTGACGCGATCGAAGACGCCAGGACAACCACAAATCTTTGCCGAAGCTTCGAAAATTTTAGCGATCACATCTTTTTCAGAATTGAATCGGTGTTTTGAGGAATGTTCATTTTAAATGAATTTCAACCTTTAAACAAATTAAACAATTTAAACAATTTATTTACCACAGGAGATACAGAGGTAGGTGATACAGAGGTAGAGTTTTACTTAAGTCTAGTACAATGGTCAAATTTGAGTATAGCTACCTGTGGGCCCGAATAAGTTCAGCGACTTCTAGGGCATCCTACCATCACGCTATTCTAGGGTGTACAAAAGTTTAACCTAGTTCACTTAACCTAGTTTCACATTCACATTTTCATTTACAAAACATTAACAAATGATGGCGACAATAGCCTAAAACAACTATTAACTACGCAAACTGGTCATCACGACCATTTAACCCGAAATAGAAGTAAATTCATGTTTCCTTATTACTCAAAGGCTCGGTCACAACACAGTATCCTCTTCGTTGGAACTAAAACTTGGAACTCAATACCTGCGGAGATCCGTGAAAGTAATTCTTATAAGGTATTCAAAAAAAGTCTTGAGTCTCACTTCCTATCAGATTACTAGTCGTGTAAGATCACAGAGTCAAACCTTGTCCCCTATACATAACTGGTCCTAATAATGTAATTCGCCTTGATTAATTTCGCCGATCTTCAGTCTGTTCTTGAATCGTTTGTCGAATATACTGTTAAATCTAGTCCATATGAAATATATTGTGAAATGAAGTATCTAATTTCGAGTTACTTATCTCATTGATCAGTCTAATGCGTCTCTAGTTTAAGTGAATTAGGTTAAACATTATTGTACTCCTAAGACTAACCTTGATGGTAGGATGCCCTAGAAGTCACTGAACTTATTCGGGCGAACAGGTAGCTATACTCAAATTTGACCATTGTGCTAGACTTTAAGAAACATTTTATCTCTGTATCTCCTGTGGTAAATAAATTGTTTGTTTTAAATTGTTTAAATTTGAACTTGACTTGGATTAATTTGAACTTGACATGGATTAATTTGAACTTGACTTGGAATAATTTGAACTTGACTTGGATTAATTTGAACTTGACTTGGATTAATTTGAACTTGACTAGGATTAATTTGAATTTGACTTGGATTAATTTGACCTTAACTTGGGTTAATTTGAAGTAAAAAAAATGTAGTTGCACGCAAGCCCCCCTTGTGTTCCACACTAGAGTTATGTTTCGGAGCACCTGTTTCAAGGGGGGACGTATTTCGAATACGTAATTAGTCTTCAAGTAAATGAGAAGTGAGATCTAAACACGCCTCATGGGGGACAAGTGTTTGCTAAGAGTTGAGAAAAGATAAAAGGAACTAAGAATGTTCCACGCCTTAATGTTAAAGAAAAACTGTAGCCTTGCTCAGCCAATATTTCTTTCTGAAAATAATTTATGTTTAAACTGAATAACTTGAATTTCTTCAATTGAATTATACCTCTTCAGCCACTAAGATTATATTTAAATAAAAGAATAATTTACACAAGTTCGGATCATTCATCGCTGAAGTGAAACGTTGTGTTTTTTCCGTTCATTTCTTTCAACCCAACTCTCTATTGCTTGTGTGAATGTGAACGAAACAGCGTTCTCTAATGGGCGACATCTAGAACACAAAAAAAAAAGGTAAAAGGGTACATTAATAATGGGGAAATGCAAAGTCATAACCTCTGCAAACGTCTCCACGAAACACAGAGCGATAGCAGCAAATAAGACCATGCTGAATTCCCTCACCGATAGCTCTGATGACGCCTCCAGTTGGATTCCGATGATGGTCACGATACTGAAGAGCATGGCGCTTGCGATGACCATACGCAACAGAGTTTGCTTTATCTTCATTTTTGCTCCCTCCGCCAATGTCCAGCAGAGTGTGGGTTAGGCTTTCTGTTGAATTAATGTTCGGCTTACTCACGAGGGATAATGAAAAAAATTATTCAGCCGAGTTCAGCTTGAAAACATTCAGGAAATTTTTTTGAGAAGCGAGGTGGAGGGACAGATGTTTGCTGTCTCATCTCGTGAAATATTTCAAAACGCATGTATTCTGCGTTATCTTGAATGTGCAGAGCAGAATTCTAATTTCGGCAATCGATATTGTCTACTGTAGCTCATTGATTCCTACTTCCCTTGAGCGAAAGGAAATCACCTTCGGAAAAACCCTAAGAAAGATCATGAGCCGCAGCTATGCGTAACTAGACGATAAAGTGACCGAAATTTCACGATTGGATCCGGCTCTGGGTCCAGCTTGGGTAGGATAAGACATAGATGAGTGTATAGGTGCAAGTTGAGGTGCGGTTGTATGGGCTTATTAATACAGTAGGCTTTCCCGTACAGGAACTACTTATACGGGAGACTTAGTTATATAGGAGGCCTATTTACGAGTTTTTTCACAAAGAATGTTGAAAAATCTACTGTCATTATCATTAAAATCGAATTTTACGCAGTCAATTTCTTAACCAGGGAAATTTCGCTTGGTGTATGAAATTATAAATTCTTGGTTTCCCCATACCCGTCAATTTCCGGCTCGGGTGTACACTTATTAATTCAAAATTTTCTCTTTTCTTGGTTTTGGTTTGCTTAACACTCGTCCACTCTATCAATCATTCGTCCGAATCTTGTGTTTTTCGCCAGTCTACGAACACATTGGAAAACTGCCAGATTTCGGTGTGTTCGTGTTTGCAAAACTGTTGGTAAGCTCCGAACACAAACTTCCGTAGAAACAACGAACACTCGCTTATTTATGTATTGTGGATGGTGTTTTTGCTCGGGAATTGCTTGGTTTCTGTGTCATTTTTCCTATTTTACCGATGTAATTGTATTTTTCTCGCAAATACATTAAATTAAAGCAAATACACATGGGTGCTGTATTTACCGAAATTAACTACACAACCTGTACAATATTCATTCAGTAATATCATTATATGCCAATAGGTTTAGATTTAATTGATGTAAATTAATTAAAATTACTACAAACAGCCAGTGTGCTGAAGCTGAATATACATAAAAACATGGTCTGGACACGATTCAGAAAAATTTGAGTTTGTGTTAGCGTTTTAGCGTGTTTGCGATTGGCGAGAAGTGAAAGTTGAGTAGAGTGGGCGTGCCGTTAGGAAGAAATTTGTCCTAGAAATCTGACGAAAAATTCGAATTTTACAACGTATCTTGCATCAGATTTCGCTAAATGATATAAAGAAATTTAGAACGCCATATGACAACTTCTCAGTATCGTGTTGCCTTCCTTCAGAAGAGTTTTACAACAACATAGTAGTCTGGCAGAGCTCCGCACCAGGCTCCTATGTGTACCTCATGGAGCCTCTTTCTTTTCTTGACGCTTGAATTTCAGTTTCACGGTGGCGTTTTGTGTTTATTTTGATTATTTGTACCAATTCATACTTGAGCTTCTGCCCAGTCAAGCTAACACTTCTAGTTAGTGCCAGGTAGACGGTCTGCAGGGTTTTGCCCTGATGGAGTTGTAACTTGTAACCGTACCCAAAGCCTATCTTAACCTTAATCTTCATCGTCCTCTAAGGCCGCTTAAACTTAATTTTAATCACACCGTAGGGCTACTTAACCTTAACCTTTATCGTCCTCTGGGGCCGCTTAAACCTAATTTTAATCACACCCAAGGGCTACTTAACCTTAACCTTTATCGTGCCCAAGGGCCACTTAACCCTAACCTTAATCGCTCCCAAGGGCCATTAAACGCTTAACCGTGCACAAGGGCCCCTGAACTTTTCCCCTTGACCTCGTCCAAGGACCATTTAACTGCTTCATTAGATTCGGGCAATTTTGAACCCTGATAATCGTGTGCTGTTCCGAGATTTTTATTTCGAAACAGTTACTTCGCTTTCGTTGGACTAGTGCTTGCTTCTGATTTCTTCTTGAAGCTCTGAACACCGTAAGGCTCTTCCTCGGCATAAAATAAAGCGAGTACGTGACGAGTTTTGCACCAGAAATCACCAGAAATAAAAAAAATTAAGCGTTATATGATACCCACCCACATATGATAAATAAGACGCTTGTCAACTAATGATCTTTTCGTTACAATATTTAATTAAACATTGCTTCAATATTCCATCAGAAATTGTAAGCAGCAACACATACTGAAAAAGTTGTCACGAACTTCCTTTGCTCATTATCCTATATTTCATAAATCGCACAGCATTTTTGTAGAACGCATATGTATTGTGATTGCCTAGATGCATAGATATGTATTTGTGTATGTGTGCGTGTTAGGTGTATGTATGTGCGTAGGTATGTATGTGCATGTACGTATATTTACATGTACATATGCACATATGTGTGTACTAAACTGACAACTGGCATTTTAACTAGAGATACCGGTCTTTTTCTTCTGTTTACTCTCAACTTGTAACATTACCTAACTCGTCATCTCATTATTATTGTAAAGCATCCATGTAAAAAACTATAAATTTGCTGTGTGGTCATCCATTTATACTTAAATAAAATGCTTATCAACTAATGACCGTTATGTTAAAATATTTTAATTAGAAATACAAACTTGTCATTTTCGTGGTCATCGTGCTTATATTTATATTTTTTCCAAGCTTCCTTGAAATGACATTTTAAACATCTGCCGAAACAAGCAATTCTAATATTATTTCCTGGCGTCAAGAATTTCAAAGTTCTATGCCAGGTACATGTAAACTGTCAAAAGTGTTCTCACCCCACAACGAAAATGCATCGTCTATGAAATTGTGTTGTGTCCTATTATTATAATTACATGTATCATCAAATGTAGATTAAGCAACATTAGGAGTACATTGCCCTCGATCATTTCTTTTCGACTAATGACATAGGCATTACAATACTCATGTGTGTGTATCATCTAAGTGTATTAACTTTAAGATATTTTAAAAACCAATGAGGGAATTTTGTACCATCTTTATTGGAAATAAACTGTTTTTCTTTTCTTCTTTTTTTCTTTCTTATCTACTCGCTGACTTCCTCGAAATAAAATTATTTACTCTTCCTCATGAAGAATTAATCGGCAAATATTACCCCAGCTGCACCTACGCATCTTTCTGAATTTTTCAAATGTCATCTTCTTCTCAAGAAGTGAAAAGAAAATAAAGTTTATTCATTCGTTTTCGTTGTCTTTGGTAAGAGTTTTAGGTTTAAATCTAATATTTGTTCTGCTTTGCTTCCAATGGTAAATAAAACTAATTAAATTAGCAGATCGTTAATTTAGTGGAATTTTTCTCTCACTGTTGTGGTGGTGCCATCGCTTTCGCCTGATTTGCTTGTTCTCGCTTCATATCATTTTCTTGGAGAACTGCGAGGCGCCGTATTGCCGAGGGATATGTATTCCTAATAAACTAATTCTTATTCTATTTTTGTTATTCTCATCTTCTTACAACGCAAAAATGTGACTCCAGCTTATATGAATTTTCGCCACTTGTTTATATTATTAGTCTGGCTATTTTTTCGAACATAACTCTTAAAAACAATTGTCTGAACCATGTTTTTTCATTGCATCAAGTTGATTGAAATTATACTGTTCGCTTTTTTTCTAAGAAAAACTCCGCGTAAATTTTTGATGATTGTTCCGCATTCATTGTGTACTTGCAATATGAGAAGTGTATAAAAACTATTCCTTGATACTAATTAACTGAAGTTAAGCACATGCACAACGCTTCTATGTAGGTGCAGTTAGAATACCGGTCTGAAACCGTATTAATTGATCAAATTTAGATCAAACTTCAAATTTGAATAGGCACCATTAACATGAAATGACTAGCCATTTACCAAGCCACCAAGTCTGCCTCGTAGGTTATGGGCGCACTAAATGGAATTTCCCTTAGCCCTTTGCACCCGAGACATCGATACATTGCTGTGCTGCATCCAGTAAATTTGTTTCCTCTATGTAGCGATATATCGGTGTGGTGAGGCTCATCTTTGACCCATAGTGTGCTTGAAAAATATGTCAAAAATGATACCTCATTTACTCTCGAGTAAGTCAAATATTCCATACTTGGCGAGAAAGCCCTGGGTAAAGAGTTTTTCGTATTTTAGAAGTTAGTGTACACAGGGTCAAAATAATGGATGCACTAACTTCGTTTATTAAACGTGAATTTAAAATTCCCACTTATAAAATAAAAATACTATACGATTTACTATAAAATTTGTGATATTGAAGGGAATATCTGTCAACGTGTGGAAACCCACCACTGCACTAAAGTGTGACTTTGGAATACTTCAAACTGATGGCAAAATCCCCTTCACATAACTGTCATAGATGCATACTGCTCTACAGCAATCAAAAACGAAAACGAGCCAGCACCGACCCACACACAAGTCCGCAACACAGGCCGGCAAGCAAGCAACCACGGAGCTAGGATATATGGAGGGAGCATAGCCGTCTGTGAAGAGAACCAGTTTTTGAGATTTCTCCTATGCCTGTGGTAACCAATAGCCGTCTCGCAAATGTGACGTCAGCACGGAAGCCAGTTACCTCCTGACTACGCTGGGATGTGCACACGCTCGCTTAATGCTCTTACAGCTGTTCAGTCAATCGTCAATAATTAATTTGGGATTCTAAGACTCCGAAAGATAATAAATTGTGTTTCCTCACTTGAGGACACTTAATAATGTCAAAATTACTAGCAAAGATACATTTAGAGTTGAAAACTCTAAAGATTACAGGCCCTTGAATATAACAAATTAGAGAGCGACTTGCACGCGCACCTCACCCTTCGATTTGTGGAGCGGTACTAATCTTGCTTTGGCAAATGGGAGGGCGAGTTGTAGAGGAGGTGAGGAGGCGAGGAGGAGCCAACTTCAGCCAAGCGTCGTGGTTGGCTCACGTGTGGGGTCTTGCCAATGCCCCAGTCTCCCAACTTTTGCAGCTAATTTGAACCCGATTGGAATCGGCTATGCTCCCTCCAGTATATCCTAGCTCCATGCAAGCAACTGAGTTTCTCAATCAGGGAAACGATCACACTCATGGTCACAGTAAAAGGAGCCCCATGGTAGATATAACCCTGAGCAGCCCTCTACCACGGTCCAGCAGGCTGTTATCGCGCTCACATGTTCAGCTTGGTACGACGCTGTTCTGTCTACTTTTCGTAAAAAATGTTGATGCTTTTTCGAGTTTCATGGATATCTAAAAGAAGAGCCTCGAAACTCAGAAAAACATCTAATGCCATTGCGTCTGCCTATGACGAAAGATGGGATTGTTTCTCCGCTTTTCAAGAAAAAAAAGCAGTTTATTCACGATAAAGATGATATATGAAATATTTAACATCGGATTTTAAAGTGTCTTAATATTAAGATCCTTAGTTGATATACATACATCGGTATCAAAGTGCCGATGCCAATTGTCCAAACAAATGAATTGGAGATAAAAAAATCATGTACAAATTTAATCTCTATTTTGATTTAACCTAAGTTTGATAATGCATGTAAATACAAGTAATAAAAAAATAATAACCTAGTACGAGTGACGCATTGATGAAAATGTTCTTGTTAAAGCGCATTTACGTTGAAATACGAGCTTATAGGAACTTGCGATATTAAGGATTAATGTTGAAAGTAAAATGGGTGGATTTAAATTATTTTGCGTGTAAGACTGTGAGGCCGAAATTTTCAGCAATCTTTTCACTCTTACATATTTACTGGTATGCAAAATCATTAGCTCGGAGAAAATAAAATATGTATCCACAACATAAATGTATGATATTTTCTACACAAATAACACTGGCGCATAAGAATTAACCAGACTCAGAAACAAGCAAAGGAATTGTTACATAATGGGTATCAAAACTTTCACAACATAGTTGTTGTAATTCGTGAAATTATCCGCCCAGATAGTGCTGTCATAATACACGTTCCCTCGTTATCTTTGTAATTATTTCGAAAATGGGAAAAAGTCTGGGGAAACGCTCCATATTTATTTCAAAATTACATACGTATGTCAAATTTCATAGTTCTAGATCCCATACAACAAATGTGACAGCCATTTTCTTGATTCTGTGTAGACGTCCCCTGTAACTAGCTCAAAGAACATGCTGTGAACCAACCCACAACCAATTTCCAATATTTCCTATATAGATTTATGACTTTCGATTTGCTAGATACAGGCATTGTAAATGCCCCTCTTGTAATGCCGTAACAGGGGAGTTCTGATAATAAATTATTATTGTCCACGCAATTGAATTCTTCTAGAAACACTGAAAAAACAAAAACTTTCCTTTGTCTGAATTGGATACAGGCATTGTAAATGCTTAAATACATCCTGCGATGTTGATTTTTTATAACGAAAAATGTGTTGTTTATGGTAGAAAATCTTTTTCCAAAATATGAATACAGTTTCCTCGAATATTTTACTAATAATTGATGGTACGGAGACAGGTCTATAACTGTTGAGACAATATTTATAAGCACTTTTAAAAATAGGGCTTACTCGGGCTATTTTGAGAGAATTCGGGAAAATACTTTGAAATTACCACTGGTTAATAATGTTGGAAATGAACGGTGCTGTAACAGCTAAATCTGTAAGTACTTTAGCCGAGAACATTTTTAATTCATTTGATTTTTTCCAAGAGGTTTAACCACGCAATTACATCGGAGGAATTAGTAGGCGTTAAGGGGACTGACGCACATTTGTGAGAAAAAATTCACTTCTTGTTTTTTCCTGTTCAAGTACGTGTGCAAAACCTTCGTTGTGTTTCGTTTTAAATTTCATGTTCCTGACCTAACCGTTTGGGAGACATCGAACGTCGAAGTTGCGTAGTTATTGGCTGAGTTGCATCGGGGAAGCTCCATTATTGGCAAAAAATCAGCCAGTGCTTGCGAAACACTGTCGAAAGCGACGTTTTTACAGGTCAAAACTACATAGCAATAAAGCAATTGGAGCTCATGAATCAAGAAAACTCGTTAGTTACCTCTTGTACAATATAACCATAATTTACGAAACAAATGCTAACGGGGTCAGACCGATACAGTTCTATTGTCATTTGCGACCTGACCTTCTGTCTTTCGCACACCAAAGAAGTAGATCTCCAGCCTCTCCGCACTGAAAATAGCAGTTCACGCCCAACCATCAGCACGTTTACACCATTTTAACCCCTCTGCATTCTTCCGTCAGTGATCCCTTTTGATGACCATTATCAAGACTGTTTAGCGGCGCCATGGCTGAGTAAGAGGCGGTGGCTCCTTGGGCTGGCGGCTGCGGTGGGCGCCGCGACTGCTCACGCGCTCTGCAGAGGATCAGTCGTACAACGCTGACTCGTCGCATGGGGTGTTTGGGCTGCGGACTTCTACAGCTACCATGAGCTGTTGGTCACCTCAACAGCATCGCACCGGTGGCAACGAGGGCGCCTTCCTTGACGACTTCCTGCAGACCATCGCGGCGGAGACCACGGAACCAGTTCGTTTACGAGGTGGGTCGCATTGACATATAGCGCTGTGTACGGTCGACCCTTCGTAGCGAATCCTCCATCTAAAAACGATGTCGGTTCCCCACTCCATCCTTACTACAAATTAGTGTTGGTCGGTGCGGGCTTTAGGTCTCCATAGAGGGAAGCGATTGAGCTGGGGAATAAGACCTTATTGCTAATCTATGAATAAAACCTTATTGCTAATCTATGAATAAAACCTTATTGCTAATCTATGAATAAAACCTTATTGCTAATCTATGAATAAAACCTTATTGCTAATCTATGAATAAAACCTTATTGCTAATCTATGAATAAAACCTTATTGCTAATCTGTGAATAAAACCTTATTGCTAGAATATTTCTTATCAGTAATTGTAAGAGCTGCTAAAATATAATTGATCTGCAACTGTAAGACCTGCGGATATATAGAACTATATTGCTGTTCTCCTGAATTAAGTAATGCTTAAAAACTCCTTAAATCTAATCGTCTTTCTGGTTAATCTCACGACATCTATAATATAGTAATCTTTGCTTCCAGCTCAAACCCATCCGCTTTCTTGAGATCCTTGTTAACACAATTATTTGTTTGCAGCCCGATCTCGGCCTTCCGATTCGTGTGTGCCGGCGGGTCAGCCGTGGTTCTGCGCTACCAAACCTGCGTGGCTTGGTCTTCCACGACTGGCGAGGGCAGTTTTACTACCGGTGTTAACTCTTAGCTAAACGGGAACCAACAGTAAAGTTGCATTACACCGGTGTTATATTTCCTTCACCCGCCGTCATTTTCGATACCTCTTGGCTGTCGAGGTATGAGATAACGCTATTTTTTTCCTGCTCTCATTTGCGGAATTTTTCGCCATATTTCTAGAGCCCTTGCAGCTCATATTTATCGGCGTAGCGACTTGGCTTTGGGCTCATTTCATTCGTAATTACATTTACTATGATCTGCATTACTCAATTTTTAATATAGGTTTTTGTTTTTTTACGATTTTTACATCGAAAAATTTTTCTTCGTATTTTCTTTTCAAAAATTCCTAAAATGTTAGTAACTACGAATTCAAATTTTTAAATATCGTTTTCTGAGTGCGATGACACTAAAACAACTTTTAAAATCAATTGATTTGGCTTCCAAGATATTTTGAAAAGTGCCTCATAAAGCCTTTCTTATTAGAATAACTCGTTTTCTATGCAAAAATTTGAAAAATGTGGTCTGAGAAGAAAATTTTAAAATCTTAATTTACCAGGTGGTTCATTGTTCAAATAAATCTGTCCATCAGAGAAAAAGTACGTCCAAAAGTGAGGTAGTCCCCTTAAGAAAAGAGTTGTGTTCAAGGACATTATCCATGTATTCCAAGGAGTCAGTAGGTTCACTAGAAATATCATCAGCTATATTTTTTCTTGTGTTTACAAAAAGCTGTTGAACACAGTGGCAATATCTTTCTTCTCGTGATATCTTACTATGTTTTGAACAATGGGCTCAATCGTTTTCATAGCACTATTTTTCGGCTTATAGCAATAAGTAAGCTGGCGCCAGGTTTTTTGAACGTCATTTTTAAATTTAATGAATGTTGAGCCTAGTTTTTTTTTTGCTGTGTTCATGCTAGATTTGACATATATTTCTTGACTGAATCTATTATACATTTATTATTTAGATATTCGCTCTCCGTTGAGTAGAGCTAGGTACGCTTAACGTTTCTTGATACTGATCACGATGTCTTCAGTAATCCAGGGCTTTTGTTTATTTTTTTGTGTAATTGTACGAGTGATGATCAGACAATATTGATTCCATGCAGTCGTTATAATTTTACTGAAGTTTGGAATGGTTCAATCAACGTTTATTTCCCAATTGTCCTGTTGATAAATGCCCAATGTTGGCATTAATTCTTCTAAAATAGTACGCGTTGTTCCCAAATTAAATTCATTTACGTAACGATATGAGTCAGTTTCAGCTTGTGACTTGATACAAGCTATTTGTGTATTTTTCTTAATAAGAAACAGGGAAATGATCAGATAAGTTGGAGGTTATTATAATTGTGAGAAAATTAGTCGGATCTAACGTGAAGATATTATCGAGCAGCGTAGCTGGTTCGGATGAAACACGCGTAGGCTTCTTGATGATTCGAACCAAAGATTAAGACTGAAAAACCATTATGAAATTTGGATTTTGTTTGCAGCTTTCACGTTTCAAAAGATCGAAGTTGAAGTGACTGCATATTATAATGTCATTGTACAATGACTTGTTAAACTGTGGCATCATACTAGGAGTTCATTCAGGAACGATACCGGACCAGCCGGTATCAGTACATAATTCCAAATACATTGCGTTTACCGTTTTTCGTAAGTTCTACCAATAACGTTTCGATATAGTCACGATTCTTAGTAGCACATGCAATTATTTTCGAAGTTATGAGTTTAAATATGTACTTACTGACCCCTTCGCCACGTTTATTATTATTACGTAGTGAATGGTGGCTATAATAGTTAAGCTTTTTAATCATTTCTTTCTGTAGTTGAGTCATCTAGCCAATTTTCGGTGAAACTACGAACGTCAAAGTTACAATTTTACTCAGTGATAGTACTAGTTATTTCATTTATTTTTTTAATAGAATGAGCAACACAACAGCGAAAATCATTGTAACATGTTCTCATCGATGCAATGAATTTTGAGTATTGGTATACACACAATTTCTATTTTCATTTAGGTTTGGAAACAATATATTCTAATGATTGAGATCTGTGTCAATTTCATCACATACATCGATATAATCAGCCATTAAAATGACCTTTTAGCAAGTAATATTAAAAGTAGCAAATCACAAAATATTACAAAGTTGAGATAAAAATAAAGACAATAATACTTTAAAAATATGAATAAAATAGTGAAAAAAATCACCCAAAGATGATCAGATTTCAATTTAGTGTAATTTCATGATTAGGACGCGCACTCAGTCTGCGAGCGCGAACATTGGAGTGCACAAATTGCTCAAAGTCTAGTTACAAAAGCTGTCATACACCAAGTAGTACCTGCATATAATATACAACGTGTAAAAAAAGACTAAATGGATTGAAATCGAAGGTACAGTGACATGATATCTAAAATGAAGACCTTGAATGTTTAAATTATTCTTGGATTTAGTAATATCGAAAACAAACGAATAAGATCGTAAGCAGCATATTGAAAATAGGGTTACAGGAAAATGAATAAATATTTAGTGATTTGAAATCGAAGTGAAATGTCTGACGTGAATGCCTTGGAAATGCAAAAAAGCCAATCTAGTAAAGAAAAGAACATTTGGGTAGAAATCGAAATAACCTAAAATCATGCATGATAGTTAGTACCAATTACAAATTTATTTCAAGGTCTTGCTCACTTGGTGCACCAAATATTGATCGAGCTTTTCAGGCGTGCTGAAAATCATGGTCATTTAGGTATGATTTGCCGGAGCCGTTAGTGTCGTGTGTGTCGGGATTGTTCCGCTCCAAAACAAAGTGCCTGAATTGGATGGTAAAAATGCTTTTCTATCAAGAGAGCATGCCTACTCAAACCTTGATCATCCAAGAGTATATTCAGCTAACCATAATCAAAATATCGAACGAAAAGTGTAATGTTCACTCACAAAAAGCACTGAACCCTCACTTCCTCCAGACACCAGCAAGGATATGTCACTCATTTTAAAATGGCAGGCAGAAATGCAAGGATTAAGTGTACCAGTGAGACTACGCCAGACTTGGGTCCATTTCATAAATTACCAAATCATAGAAAGCAAGTGGTTTGTATTCTAATTAATCGTTTAAACTCAGTAATGATAAAATTTCAAAAAGAAATGACTGACTTAAAAACGATCATCCAAACACTAGCGAAGTAAGAATCTGAGCGAAAGAAAATCATAGACGATCAAAATAAGACAATAAATTGCATAGTCTCCCGTCGGGACCAATTAGCATATTACCGTAGTTACTCTCATGGGATAAAACTATTGTTTCTATGGGAACTTGCGCTCGCAAAAAGAACGAAGATGTAAGGTGCCAAGCTGAAGGTCAGATAAGCCTTCCTTACGTTGAAATGAAACAGGTTTTTTGTATTGTTGCGGATAATGTTTTTTCGGTTCATTTCTGTCTTTCATCCGCGTCTATTACTTCTTTATTCAACTTTTATCTCATTTCGCAAACTTCTTTTATTCGCAATATTTCTATACGCGAACACCGATTGTACATATTTCTTTCGTTCTTTTAATTCAATACTAAATGGAGTCTTTCTCCTTCCTCTTTAGGGAATATATTTGCTATGGTTAGGGAGGCCTAAACTAATTTATAGTCTTATCAAAATTTTAGTTAGTACTATATTTTCATTTCGCCACAACTCCATCTCTGTTGATAATTTCCAAATGAAGAAATGCGTAAAGGAGCTGCCGGTGTTAGTGACGGCCAAGCTTCCTTGGTGACGGCAGACCTCGGCAAAGACGAGGCTAAAAAGCTCCAGGCAGATCTGAAGGAAGCAGGGGCAGAAGCCACAGTAGAGTAATGGACACAAAAACTGTAGCTTCCATGAGCTGCGAATTGTCTTCTTTCTTGATTGTTGTTTCGTGCAATTCTATGAATTATACATGCAGTGCGAATTCACCTTCTATGCTCGTTGCAAGTTTTGGCTTTGTAGTTTTCATCAGGCTGTAGATTCTATGACTGTATTGTAAAATACGTTTGTTTTTCATTCTCATTCGTAATTGGCTGGATCAATTACTTGCGAGGTAAAGGCAACAAGTCTAATGAGGATCTAATTTTACCTTATTAACAAATTCATTTAACATTATTTTCTCGAGGTATCAGAACTTACGGGTTTTCTTTTCCAAATGGTCTCCGTGGTCATAACCAGAAGCCAAAAAGTCTCTTTGTTCATGAAAACTGTACATCTCATAACCCTTCACTGCATGGTGTGTCGAATATGACACATACCTGATTTTTTGGTGTATAGAAACAATTAGCAGAGAAATGAGCATTTCTACGGCTTGTATCGCAAACGAGACACACTGTCCACGAAATGAACGCGTATGATGCGTGCTAGATGCAACCGGCCTCTAACAGTAATGCTCAGTTTGGACGCCAACACAGCCGAGTGTGGATGTTGCTGCAGCAGTACCATTATATCCATAATAGAGCCATATCATGCAATTTATTGGCGATTAAAAATTTGGGTTTGTGTATAAGTTATATAACTTTGATTCTATGAGGAGAAACATTGAGAATATTTAAAATAATTATATTTTATGCAAAGTTTTTAGTTTGTTTCATATATGGTACAACACGATTTTGCTGTATATTCCAACTCGGGCCAAACTTGTGTCGTAAATGAAACAAACCAATGTATTCTTTCACTATCACGAATAGTTTTAGCTTTATTATATTATTTCTATGTTGTTAAATATTAAAATACATATTCAAAATACATTGGAACTATATTCTGAAAAATTTATTATTATTTTTTATAGTAAAGAATGCACGATAGATGCACAACATTAGCGCATTCGTCTATCCTAAAAATTTTGTCAAAAACTGTCACGCGTTTGCATAAAATGCATCACACAGTAATATTGTATAGAAGCTCAATAAAAAGAAATATTTATTCAGTTTTATTTTCAGAATATTCGAGTTTGAAGCGAATTTTTCACGAGAAACGATCGGGGCCCTCATCTTGGAGGTGGGGGAAGAAACTGACGGACTAGATTTGGATGAAGATTTGAAATTGGAATTGGAATCTATGAGAAAGAAGTTGAAGATCGTTTGGGAGTTGAGCAATCACAATAACAGATTGAAAAATCAATAATAGCAACGGAACACAACGATTCCCCTCTGATCTCAAATGAAACTCGCATTACCATCTATGAAGTAAATCCAACTGCTGTGAAAATTGTAAGCAGTGATTCTAAAGGAAAGAGCTCTCCTGGAAATGTTATTTGGAAGTAAAAATCTCAAGATACCGGAAAAGCACGTAAAATTCAAGGGACGTATAACCATAGAAATACCATAAAAATGAAAAAATTAGGGACTCCTAATGATGGCCGCAAGATTTGATTCAGTGAATATTTGATTTCAATAATACTTAAAGAAACACATTCTTTCACTGGTCTGAAGGATCTCATTCATGTGCTGGATATTGATAAGTTTGATGTTCAAGAATGTATAGGGATCTGTGTCATCATACCCTACGTACATGTTCCGTGCGCCTGGGATTATTTGAGCAGCATCATGGGCAACTTATCCAAGAAATAATGTCCCTCAACAGCTTCAAACAGTTTAGGAGCTTTTTATACTTTTCTGATAACTCTAAAACTATTACAAGAGATGATACTTGCACCGAAAAGAAAACGAGGACCCTTTGTTCATGTCCCTGTGAAAAAGTTCACCCTGAAGGATTTCCTCAATAACCTTAGCCAAAAAATGAATGCCACCGCTTTAAAATGCCTGATTCCAAGTTCCAGTCATACATCAGGGTTCCAAATGTCTTGTATATCTTTGTCAAATTAAGAAAATTATGTCTCGAAAAATTTCTGTAACATGAAAAACTTGTGTTAGACCTAAAAAGACTTACTGACATGTCACTGGAGAATTATTGAATTGTGTTCTTCTACATTTTGACCTAATTGTGTACTCTAATAGATCTATAAGCGATTAAAAATTTTAAATCAGTCAAGTAACTGATAAATGGAGTTCGTTGTATTTGTCTCATAAGCGACTCATACATCATGCTTCAAGGCTTGATATTCGTGTTGTGTCGTTTATGACACACAATGAAAAATATATAACAGAATGAAAAAAATAATTGACTTATGATTTGATATGCTAAAAAGATGTCTAATAAAGAGTTTATGAGCATGTAAAATTTTTTTTCTATTTCCAAAAATAATTCATGCAGTGAAGGGATAAATTAAGACCTTAGAACTTGTTCTTTCATCCCAAGCTGGCTGTTGATGGAACTGGTGCAAGAAAATGAGTACTAGTAAACGTATTTGTGTTGAAAATGTGATAATTAAACTTATAGAAGTAAAAAAGACATCGGATGTCGCCAAAACAGACATCGGATGTCGTAATACTGAAACGATGATGAAGGCAATATATCTTTCATGATATAATTAGTGTCGGATATTTTAACAGGAACACGGGAAATGACTCACAGAGGAAATCAATTTTTTTAATACATGGAACATTTTTTTAACACGACAAATTGTCTTTGATAAACTCTTAAGTAAGAGATTTCACAGAATTAAATAGTCTTCATTCGAGTCTGCATAGTGCCAGAAGACCAAACGAATTATTATGGCGTATCTTCTTACGTCTTGACGTTGACAAAGTGAACTAGAGGCCATTAGAGTTCCGGTCCCTCCCAGCCCAACACAGAACTACAATTTAGTAAGGAGGAATTAGTGATTAAATGTGGCACCACAGCGTCAGATCATATAACACTCTTAGATCTCACTCAAGAAACTTTCATTGATGTCGAGGTACGAACCTAGGTAATACCTAGAGTCCAAAAAAATAAAGTCGGAGATGAATCACCCGCTGGAGAAGAAAGTTAGGCCTGGTAGACCGAACAAAGTGGCACCTTAAAGGAGCATCTCATCCAAATCACGGTCGCCAAAGGATTCTGAGGGAGAACAAAAAGCTACAACAGAAAATAGATCCACTTCAAGTTTCGCATGTATTCCAAGTCTCATATCTCCACCGGCACACTTTGAAATAGGGCCTAATCAGTACCGATTTCAAGAGGGCACCGCAGAGCCACGGGTAGTATGATAGCGAAAATAGTAAGAGAAGCTAAAACTCATAGTTTTGACGAGTCACAAGGACCAAATCGGTAGATTTGCAGAAAAGAGTTTGTAAACGTGAAAGATATATCACTCAACCAAATGAACAGAAAATGTGATTGCAATCAAAAATTTAAATAGTAAAGAAAAGGCGATCACAAATTCCCTGACAGGTGCAACGCACATGAGGTCAGGAACCTCCTCACAGCGCGGTACAATTCCATCTCATTTGGCACACACCCGACACCTGTCGAGCTAAGTGCTGCCACGAGCTGCCACTTTAACGAGATTTCGCGTGATGAAAAATAGCGACTTTAAAAACTTTTTACGTTCAAATTTCTTACATTAGAATGCACTTGTTCTTACACGCGGGCGAAATATTAGGTAAATTCTGACGCTACGTTATTGATGTTGGGACTAAATTTCTAATCCCATTTGCCCTACGAAAGATTTACTGACTGAACAAATATTGTCTAGTCTAGAGCTGTTAACTATGTTGAAAGCAATTGATTTTGTACTTGTACCTGAGTAAAATGTGTACCAATATTTCCTCGATTGCGTTTCGCAGGTTCTTTTGAATGGAAAGAAAACATATCCATGCACAATTGCGTCAATGCCTGGATAAATGGATACTGTGAGGAAAAATGGTGGTGTTTGCGAGTTTGCGATTTGCGTGGTGTTTGCGTTTGCAAAGTTAGTTTACGCTAGTATACAGGAATTCATTAATTTGCTATCGATCAAAGGAAAATAACAAGCAAGTCATACATGCATTCTCATAAGGCATGCTTTTTTGTGAAACTTTTTAAAACGCTATTATCGCTTTCAAGCACAGACCTAAAATGAGTTTCTGACGATATGAAGTTGTGAGACAATGGGTATAAACTCGTTTCACGCTACCACACCTGTGTTCAGAAACATATGTTTCTGAGCGCTTGTTACTAAGGTGAATGTATTTCAAAAAAGCACTTTGTACTCACGTATATAAGAAGTGAGATCCAAACAAGCCCAATGAGAGAACATGTATTATCGTCTTTTGCTGAGATTTAAAAAAGTACAGGGTGATTCGAAAAGAATGACCCAATATCATGATTAAATATTTTACGTAGAGAACAATTGCATAAATTAAAACTTAAAATTCAAGTATTCTGCAACCAAAAAAGTTTTATTTCACAAATTATAAGTGCTCCATATGGCTCCTCTTCCAGTAGGAATAACATTAATACGATACGAGAAATTTTTCCAAACGCGTTGAAGCACATCAGGATCAATTGAATTGATCGCTTTTTGTTAGTCGATGTTTTTATTTTTCCTGGTCTGGTGGTAATGGCAGAAATTTTTTTCATCTTCTATATAAACTCTCAGAGAAAAAAATCACCAACTGTGAGGTCAGGAGATCTAAGAGGCCAAGTGCAAAAAGTAATGTCTTGGGCCCCTATCCGGCCATTCCATCGCTGAGGTAGTTTTTAATTTAAAAATGTTAGAGTGAAACAAATAGGCTCCAGTGGGGATGCCCCCCATCTTTGAAATCTGACCTTTTAAACACCCACTCCCTCATCCTTATTTAATATTTAATCTCGAAATATTTTATCATGAAATAGGGCCATACTTTTTTGATCACTCTGAATAACAGAAACTAAGGTTGTTCCACGCTCTAATGTTAAAAAATTTCAGAGCCTAGCTCAGAAAATGTTTCTTTCAGCGTGCAATATTTAAGTTTTTACCGAATAACTTGAACTTCTTGAAATAAATTTTAGTTTACAACAATTTTGGTGATTTTTAAATATGATCTAGTGGAGTAGCTTCTTGATCGGTGAATAATAGCTTATAATTATCACTTGAAGTTTCCGATTATTCATCGTTGGAGTGAAGCATTGAGTTTTTTCAGTTCATTTCCTTCCACCAAATACTCCATTCCTCGTGAAAATAAGAACGAAATAACGATCTCTAATGGGCAAATGCAGGTCACGAAGAAAACAAGATAATGCACGGGAAAGAGTACATTAACAACAGGGAGGATACTAAGCTAGGGCTTGCAACCGACTCTGCGCGAAACAGAGCATCTGTCGATATCATTGCAAAGGACCATACTGAATTCGCTCACCGATACCTCTGATGACTGATGGATACATTCTGGACAGCATTGGAAAGTCTCCTTCCGTTGGATTCTGATGATGGTCACGATACTGAAGAGCGAGGCACCAGCGATGACAGTAAGCAACAAAGCTCGCTTTTTCTTCATCTTTGCATCCTCCGCCAATGTCCTGCAAATAATGGGTTAGGTTTTCTGTTGAATGTTCGGCTCACTCACGTGGGATAATGAAAAGAAAATTTTCAGCTGATTTGAGTTGAGATTGAAAGCATTCCTGAAAATGTTTTAGACAGCGGGGTGGATGTGGGGAGGAGAAGATGTTTGTTCTCTTCATCTCGTGAAATATTTTAAAATACATGTTCTCCGCGTTATCTTGAAAATTGCAATCTCGTTAATCAATATTGTCTAGTTTATTGATCCGCACTTCACTAAAGCGAAAAAAAATCGTCTTCAGAAAAACCCAAAGAAATATCATGAGTCGTAGCTTTGCACAACTAAACGATGAAGTGACCGAAATTTCACGATTGGATCCGGCTCTGGGTCCAGCTCGGGTAGGCTAAGACGTAGATGAGTGTATAGGAGCAGTTGTATGGGCTTGTTAATACAGGAGGCTCACTTGTACTGGAGGCTTACTAATACGAGAGGCTCACTTATGCGGGAGGCTCTACCTAAGCCTTAACCTTGCCTAAGGGCACTTAACCTCAGCATCGTTCGTGGGCCTTTTAATTGCTCAATCAGATTGGGTCAATTTGGAACCCTAACAATCGCATGTTATAATGTGATTGTTATTTTAATGCAGTTCGCTTACACAAATGTGGCACCTCCTACTGATTTCCTTTCATTTGTAAAAGCCGCATACGGCTCTTCTTCGGTATAAAATTAACTGAGAAGGTTACGAGTTTTGCACCAAAATGAAAGTCATTAAGTGTGACCTACTCACTGGCCTCCTTGAACTAAAATTGCTTACTTTCCTCAAGAAGAATCAATCTGTAAATGTCACCCCACCTGCTATATCTACGCATGTCATTGGCTTTTTTAAATGGGGTCGTCTTCTCAAGAAGCGCGCAGAAAATAAAGTTTAATCATTCGTTTTCGTTGTCTTTGGTAAGACTTTTGGGTTTAAATCTAATGTTTATTCTGATGTAGAGTTCTTATACTAAATGAAACTATGTAAATTAGAAGACCGTTAATTTAGTGGTATTTTTTGCCTTCAGTTGTGTTGGTGCATTCGCACTCGCAAGACTTGTTTGTCTCTCTTCACATTTTCTTGGAGAACTGGGACGTGCCATATTGCCGAAATATATTACAGACAAACTAATTTTGACTTTATTTTCGTCACTCTTATCTTGTTCCAACACAGAAACGTGACTTCAGTTTGCGTGAATTTTCGTCATCAGTTTATAACCTTAAACAGGCTATTTTTTTGAAAGATAACTCTTGAAAACAATTCTCTGAAATACATTTTTCCATGGATCCAGTTCATTGAAACTATACTGTTTTCCTTTTGTTGGTTACACAGAAACTCCGCGTCAACTTTTGATGATTGTTCCGCATTCATTGTGTACTTGTAGTATAAGAAGTATATCAAATCAATTCCTTAATACCAACTAATTAAAGTTTATCTCAGCGCTACATTGTGGGTGCAGTTAGAATACTGGCGTGAAACGGCTTACATTGGCAACCAAAAATTCGGATTGTCACCATTAGCAGAAAATAACTAACGATTTACTTCTCAACGAAGTCTGTTTCGTGGGTTATGGGCACACTGAATGGAATTTCCCTTATCCCTTTGCACTCGAGACCTCGACACATCGTTGCGCTGCATCCTGTAAATTTTTCTTCTCAATGCACCGATGGATATATTAGCGTGTTGGAGCTTACCGTAAACCCATAGTGTGCATGTAAAAATAGGTCAAAAATGAAGTGTTATTAACTTTCGAATTAGTCAAATTTCCGATACTTGGCTAGGAAGCCTTGGGCAAAGAGGTTTTCACACTTCAGAAGTCAGTCTGCAAATGGTAAACATATTAAGCGCACTTACTGCGTTTATTAAACATGAATCGAGAAATCCCAACGATAAAGTAAAAAATACCAAATGATTTCCTAGAAAGCTTGTGATATTAAAGGAACTTGTGGAAGCCCGCAGCTGAACTCATGTGTTGTTTTAGAATAATTTAAACTGGTGAATAATCCAATTCACATAACTGTCACGGGTCCATACAGCCCTAACGTGATCAGAAAAATAACCTAGAAATCACCGACCCACACACAAGTCTGCAACACATGCTGCCAAGCTAGCAACTAAGTCTCTGTATCAGGGAGACTTGTGATCTGATGGTCACAGCAGAGCAAACCCTCTACCACGGTCCAGCATGCGGTTATCGATATTAATATTATTGAGGAAGCCAAAGCTTCCTTAATAATATCAGAATTCCCTAAACACTTTTCCTAAACACTTTGTCAACGTACGAGTATAATCTCATAAGTGTTTTAACCCAACTAAGTTCATAATCTTATCGCTTTCATACTGAGAACTTCCAAATTATAGTATTATGTAAGTTTTTTAAGTTCATTTCTAGTCGTAGAGGTCTTTGTGAGTCTGCTGTATTTGTGTTATTTAATTAATCGTTATAATATAAGCTTAGACCTCCAGCGCGATATAGCAAGGAACTTCTTCGCGTCTGAGATGTGGATGACTAAACCGCAATATGGCCGAGCGCGCTGCGTATGCCTCAGGGGATTTCAGCGTGGGTAAGGCACCCGGCCATAAATGGGTTGGCAGCTGACATCTCCTACGGGATTTTGGCTGCCCTGTACTAGCGAATTTTGCGTGGCTTTGTATATGATCTTTCAAATATCAACTGGAACATTATATATGATGATTATAGCAATGGTGTGGGTGGCAATTGGAATGGCTTTTGTAAAGGCTGTTGTGTTCCCGTAATGGTAATTGTGACAAGCATTGAACAACGATTATATGGAACGTTTTTCACAGAAGTGATGTGAAATTTATATTTTTGAACTGTGAGACCTACGGTGCGTTTTAGTACGAATTACTGAAGTGCTAACAAATCTGTTTTAATACTACTACTACTCCTTATCGCTTTCATGAATTAACAAACCCTGTTCAATTTCAATTAACTAGCTAAAAGATATATTTTTTGTTTTTTTCTCTCAGTCTTCTTTCAAGCAGGGAACTGGACAGTCATGACACCTATGTAGGTTTATCAATTAAAGACATTTGCATCAAGGCAGGTCAAAAAGTAATGTAACTTTTGTAAAGTGTTAGCCTTAGAAGACATTAATGTTTTTTTTTCTTATTCACGTTTTCAAATGTTCTTCTCACCATTGTGAGGTGCAATGTATCATATCATTTCTTGCGCTCTTGAGTATACTATGGCAGCCTTATCTAGGTGGTTAATTTCACGTATTACTCCAATTATGTTGTACAATTGTTGTTGTACATGGCTGCCTTTGTAGAACAATATTTTTCATGCTTCTCAATCAGATAGACTCGTTTGTGCCACTATCATTAACATGAAAATATCATAAATTCATGGCTTGATAAAAAACATTTGCTCAAAGTCTTTTGACTGGCACACTAGTTAATACGTGAGACTGAAAATATAGTTCTGAATGTCAACCTCGTTACCTTAAACGATGAATTATTTTAATTAATCCACCCGTTTTACTCTCAGAAATAATTCCTTAAACCGCAAGTCCCTAAGCTCGTATTTCAATGTAAATGAGCACTAAAAAGAGTGTTTTCAACAATGCATTGTCACTGAAATTGTACCTTCTTTTCTAATTGTATTTACATATATTATCAAACCTAGATTACGCAATAATAGGAATACGTGACCCTCAATAATTTGTTCGGCTAGTGATATGGGTATTACGATACTCATGTGTGTGTATCAGCTAAGTATCCCTACTTTAAGATATTTAAAAACCAATGATATACTTTTTTATCACCTTTATGGGAAATAAGCTATTTTTTTCTTTTGTTTTTTAAGCTAAATGTGACACCATCAGTTTCCGTGAGACAACACGAGTCCGTTTTTTGTTTACTAATTCTTCACGTTCTTATTATCTTTTAACTGTTCCAGATGGAAGATTAAGCTATTTACTGTCTTATAATTGTCATCAATAATTTACTTCTGCTTCAATTCTTTCTTGATCTGTGTTTTAATTAGCGTTTTCGAGACAGTTATTTCATTCTAAAATTTTTTCATTACTGAGTTGAAGTGAACAATTAAAACAGAGACCACTTGTTTACGCTGTTAAGCAATCTATTCAAGTCAGGCTGTGAGCCAAATTGGCGTAGTCTCACCGTTGTTCCGGTTTGAGTTTCTGGAAGCCACCATTGAATGAGGCAAAACACTATCTGGTTTCTTGAGGAATCGAGGGTTGAGTGTTGTTTTTTATGGAGAGGGAATACACTTTTTTGGCTATAGTATTTTCGATTATGGTTAGTTGAATTTAGTTCTGGATGCTCATGTTTTAAGGGGGCACTCTCTTAAGTTAGAAATACATGCTGGCAAACCATTTCGAACCGTTTGTTATAGAGCAGGGTAAAACGCGTCCTCACTGCATACGAGACAAACATACTTATCTTACATTTCTCATCTTTCAGCACACTGACACACATGAAACTCTAAATTCTCTAAGAACTTCGAGTCAAACTCTGAGCTGAAGTCTACATGTATTTCCCCGTTGGGTACCAGTACTCTGAGCTACTACAAACTTTGTCTTTGTCTTTGTTTTAGGTGTCCCCGCGGCTCACATTGAGGAGAAAGTGAGCGACAAATCGCAATTGACACAGCTGGAGGTTGCCGACCTCAACGTTGCTCTGAAGAAGCGCCTAACATCCCTTATGCTGCACCGATGGCTATTTTTAGGTTTATTTTTTTATCATAATTTGCACATTGAAATTCAGTATAACATAATACCTCCTTCCTCATTCTGTTAGTGAACACCTTATATCAGTGCCAATCTGATAACAAATGGTTGTAATGACAGTAATATAATTACAAATATCCAGTCAGCGAGAGATCAAAAATCTCCATCACCATGAGCTCATTCTGTTACATAGGCTTGAAGAAGAGTCTTTGGCTCCAAAAGTTACACAGACAAACTTCTCCATGAAACTGACGGCTGTGGACCCAGCAAAGAAGGTGGCTGTGATCAAGGTTTCCAAGAGCCGCATGGAAGGCTTCAATTTGGTTCAGGTGAGACAAATGTGATGTATTGAGACCTTGTTTTAGAAGACCTTACGTGGATGTGTAGGGCTAAAACCTGCCTGTCTTGTAGACCGTGGGTGAACGAGCATGCTTCTTACTTATGTTACAGTTAGCGTAAATTTGATTATGTGAATCTTTTTGATGAGTTTTCAGAATGTGTATTGCACATAATCTTTCGTCCCTTAATTCCATTCCAAATGGTTCCTTTCTCCTCCATCGTACTGGAACATCTTTGCTGTGGTTAGGGAGGCCTAAACCAGTTTTTATTCTAATTAAAATTTTAGATTGTCCTTTATTTCCACATCACCTCAAGTCCATCGCTATTGCATGATAACTTGCATGCGAAGAAATTCGTGGAGGAGCTGCCGGTGTTGGTGAAGGTGGACCTTGGCAGAGACGAGGCTGAAAAGTTCGAGGCAGATCTGAAGGAAGCATGCAGGGGCAGAAGCGACCATAGAGTAATGGACATAAAAAACGGTGTAGCTTCTGCGAGCGGCGAATTGCCTTCTTTCTTGATAGTTGATCCATGTAATTCCATGAACTATGCATGCAGTGCGATTTCCCATATTATGCTCGTTGCGAGTTCTTGGCCATTGGCTGGAATAAATTAACTAATAGGGACAAGAGTTGAATGTTGTGCTGTTATTTCAAATGAAGGTTTTTCTTTTAAAATACCAGTTCCTATTTCTTCCCTATTTTGATGATCGGATCTATTGAAGTAATTGAAAATAGTGATGACGTTTTTAAAGACTCGCTCGCGTCATTGAAAAAAAAATTAATCATCCTTTTTGCATCACAGTTCTTTAACTATTATTATGACTAAAAAATTTAATTGGTAATAGTAGGCATTTCACACTTCAAAATAAGACTAAGTCGAAATATTTACGACTAATAATTAATGATTAATAAATATTAAAAAATCCCAATATTTTTTCAGACGTACCAAAAGGTAACTTTGTACTGATTTTGGCACGCCTGTCCGATTAGGCCGACCATTGCACTTCCGCTCACTGCTTTAATATCTAGTATTGGTGGTGAACAGATGCCACGGCTTGGTAACTGTTCAAGTTGACGGAGACATTCATCACTTGAAACTCATTATTTAGTCTGTAAGTTATTATGGTGTATATCATTGTTCATTAAAACAAAATATCAAGTCAAATAGATGAAATACTTGGCAGTTTTCAATCTGACAGCGATATTGAACAGGCTCCTTTTCAGTATTGCTAGTTTGTTTATGTTTTAACATTGGGTTTAGAGGAGAGCTGAAAATTAGGCTGAGCTCTCACCTAAAGCCAGGTAGAAAGCATTCAAAAATTTCACTTCTACCAGAATCGTACACAATGTTCGGGTTGTATGAGATTAATCACGAACTTGACGAACAGTACGAGTCCCTGGAAATTAAAATCGGTTGTTAGAGCACCATCCCCTGCGTACAAATCCGTATCTACCCCTCAGAGGACATTTAATTGGGTTAGTCAGTCCTATGCTATGGAGACGGAGGACCGTAGAGCTGTGTTAACACGATCATTGAGTGCGCGCGTGAGCAGTGAAGAGAGGTGCAAGCCCCGCCCATTTGTTCTCGCTTCTAGGAAGGCCTTCGGAACTTTTATCTCTAGCCGACTTTGCTTCCTTCAGTTTTCATGTCGTCGTGATCGCTTCTAACTTTGAGATTTTTGCGCAGTGTGTTCCTATTTTTTGCTTTTTGAGATGGCCTATGTTGTGGCTGACGCATCTTAAATTAATAGTACAAAATATGTCCTGAAAAACAATGGCAAATAAAAATTTAGTGATTTCTAACAAGATAAATCGTAGTTTGAGTGTTCTTTAAATTCACAGGTTGACAGTGTTTGTTCATGGAAAAAAATCAGATATTAAACTAACATATATTTTCGTTAATGACTAGAAAAAGCCTCCAAAGGAGAAGCATGGTCGCTATTTCAATTGGAAATCTTAACCTTCGCGTCAATACGAATGGCCAGGTAACATGTACTGTACTACAGTATTGAAATGCATTTACAAAAATGTGTACAGAATTGAGCTGACGAATATCACTGCACAAAATATTTCTAATGCTATGGAACAGAGCTCTAACAGCATCTTAAATTTGAAAAGGTGCAAGGCATTTTGGAAGACGAATACGGTCCCCTTTGCTGGGCACATTGCCTTTGTCCGTGCTGAGGTAAGAATTTCAAGCTCTTTGTTAAATGATCAAGTATCATACATGTTCCAAAGTTTGAATTTTCATGGCTTTCAGATTTTAATAGCATTTTGAAGCTTGAGAATATCATTAGGACATTGGCTAATAAATTAGACATATTTTTCATCTGATTGCAAAGTCAAAAGGATTCATTTGACAGTTGTTTGGCCTACTGAAGGATGAACAAAATAAATGGCTTATGCTTAATATTCTTCTTGTGAACGTATGCTTTATAAGCTGTGTTGCGATACGGAGATAGGGGTGGGTTTAGGACCCCCCCTCCCCACACGCTGAGGGAATTCCAACCCCCGTACACATTTTATAGTATTGTCCTTCATGCTTGCATACACCTGCATACCAGACATGGAGAATAAAAGGATTGAAGATTTACATGAATTTATTTGAGGGAAACACGTGGATAAATCACACAAGGCATTGAAACGAAATAATTTGAAAGGGCACAACTGCATTAATGAAAGGCACACACATTCTACCGTTATAAGACTCTAAACGTGACACGATATAAATGTGATGCTTACCGAGAATTCAAGTTACCAATACTCCATCGTAGACAACAAATTGCGCATCCACAAAACCGCAGGTTCCACAGCAACATAAAACACAATATTAGCGAGAATAACATATCACGATTCAACCTGGAGCTGCAACAAGGTGTCGAATTATATGAAGCGCCGCACAATTCACAACGTGAATTCGATCCTCGACTAAATAAACACAGGAAACCGATTGCCTACAAATTATATGATTTTGCGCGACACTTTGAAAAGCACTTTTCTGGGGTGCTGATCTACATCTGAAATTGAACTTTTATCACCACCTAACAGAGCTCTCACAACTATAAAACACTCGCTCTTTCGATCACTGATAGATATTCACTGCCGATGCGCTATCGCTCACTGCTGACCTTTTTCGTTGTTGCTGAGGATAGCTGCGGTTCTAGGCTGATCTCTTACTCCCGCGCTGCAGCGGTGCCTCCCCCCTGCTGCCTCTCCGTTGTGCTGCCGGCATCCCAACTCGCGTTCGCAGCCGCCCTGGTGCCTGGAGTTTCTTAAGAGTTTCGTTGGTAAGCCACTTCACTGTGGATTTGCGCGTTACTCTTCGCATTGTTGGTGGACGAACTTAACTGTTTGCCATTTGCAATGTTGACGACTGCCGCTGAAGTTGACTGTGAGTTCGACCCCGATGCACAGATGTTGAATGCTCTTGGTTGAATCTCCGACGCGTTTATTCATGACGATCACCGATGCGAGGCTGGTTTATAGTTTCTTGTACTTTCAAATTGCAGTTTGGTAGAAGAAGGCCAGCCGGCGAGGCCGACCTGCGGTGTGGTGCACTCTCAGACGTCGTACGCAGTATCTCACGTGCGTTCCCAAAAAAAATCCCCCCGAGGCTTCATCTACCCTCCTTATATACGTTTCGCTTCCTTGTTTCGAGATTAGTCTCGAAGCTTCTATTCTACAGAGGCCGTATCTGCATCCTGATTGGCGGGATACTTGTTTGTTCTCACTTCTGGGTCTCCCATTGGTGTGTGCTCAGACACACCTTCTTGCGTCATAGCTTTGGCGAGCGGTGATTGGCTCCGGTTGTGCGGGCCTGTGTTCATACGTCACGTCCGCCTCCTTGCCCTGCAAAGCCTCGGCTTGGGTGCGCTTGTATAGTGCGTGTGTTCGTGTGTGCGTCGTTCTCTATGCCTGCGCTCGCCGCACTTGAGGCCGTGAAATATAACACACCTACCTCTACCCCAAACAATCGCCGCCTGTTTTTCCGACCGAACTGTGAAGAATTGTCCTTTCACACACGGGTAAACTTTGGTTCACGTTCTCACGCTCGAGAATAACAGTGATAACGGTTTTTAGACATTTCCTAAAGTGAAGTATTTTCCAAAAATTGTACGAGCCTGTTTCCCAAAAAGATATTTTACAAATTTCCCAAAAATCTTAATAATTCCCAAAAATCTTAATAATTCCCAAAAATCTTAATAATTCCCAAAAATCTTTTATGAGAGTAGTATTTCGGGACAGCTGCATGTCTTTACCGTGCGATGCGGCCTAATACTAAGCTTTGTGCGTATTGGTAGCGATTTCATTTTATCTCGACAATCACTCGCTTGTTTTCGAAAAAACTCAGTTTTTCTCATACAATACCCTGCAATTTTCTTGAAGAATATCTGAATGTTTATTAAAAATTATCACCAGTTATTATCCCAAATTTATCACCAAAGTATCACCTTCATAAATTGGCAAAATACCCTTTTTTCCCAACGAAGAGCACCCTATTTTCTCGATAAAAGAGCTAGTAAGTTCCGCGCGTCAGTGGGGGCTCCTCGTTAATAAAATCATAGTACTTGAGCCACGAGTTTCCGGATATCAAGAAGTCGTCCCTGTAGACGTTGACTAGACCGTCCAGCTGCTCCCTGGTGAGCTGCCCGTATTGCTGTCGCAGCAGCTCGTTGTAGTCTCGCTGTGACGAGTATACGTGCAGAGGCGGGTACTTCTCCAGGCCTGGTACCTGTCATGGTAGAGGAAACAAGGTGAAGTTATTTCGACAGAGAAATAACGTAAATAGTAAGGCTTCGTTTCTCACAGAATAGATGACGTCACTGCAGCGACTTGTTAGGCCAATGGCGGTGCCAGATTTGGGGCTAACAGCGTGGCTAGAAACAATCTAAGCTCTGTTAACGGCATGCTTTTTTGAGGAACCATGCTAAATTTTGAAGGTGCTCTGGCCTATTGCGCTGCTGATTATTCGATAAAATTCGAATAGCATGGGACGGTGGAAACGAACACATGTTCTACTTGCTACTTTGCTATGGCCCGAGTGGTCAAAAATGATGTTTTGTTCCAATCGAGCCTGATACATATCAGTTTGAATATTGTTTTTTCAAAGCCCATATAACCAACATCAGGACACAATGACGGTGACCCCGGTTAACCGGTCTTCGTTTCCGACACCTGGGTAGAGTTGTTATGGCTGAGTTATGCCGTAATTTATGTTCAACAAAATAATTACGTTATTTTTGTTATATATGTTGTTGAAGATTAATTCCTTTACCATTTCTGTGCAAATGTCACTCCTCTTTTGACTAAAATAAATAATAAAATAATAAATAATAAAATCTTTTTGATATTTTTCCATTCTCCATGTATGTTTGCACACATGAAAGCGAAAGTCAAAGTTCTGAAAAGATTCTTAGTTTTTGAAGTGGAAAAATTAAAAAAAGTATTTCCGCAGACTCCAATGGGTGCCCATGAATTAAAACTAAAAGTTAACTGGCCTTCTCAACCTAAATTTTAAAGTTACTTCCACGATCCAAATAACGAAATGGAATTTACCCAATTTCCTAAAAACATCCTTAAGGCCTTGAATGGAAAGAAATATTTTGGCAGTATAAAATGTATGGGGTGACCGGCACTTTTTTGAAAAAACTTTAACATGCGGTTGGGACTGTTGAAATAGACTTATTTTACTCAATTATAATGACGTAAAAACTGCTTCGTCAAATAATTGAATGGCATTAAAATTTTCATCTATGCTTCCTGAGTGCTTCATTACATCAAAGTTTGGTATTTATTTACATTTTACATTCCCCGAAACACCGATTCATTCCAAAGATCTCATCGGCAGAATTATCGAAGCCACGGCAAAGATTTCTGAAACTCCTGATATCTTCAATCGCGTCAAACAATCCGTGCACCGGCATTTGTACGCCTTTAATCAAAACAGAAGGGCGACCTGTTAGACGTATTTTCTAAATACCTAACCCAATTTATTGATCAGTTTCTTGTAGTCAAAATAATTTAGGCTGTTTTTCTGTTAATCTATTTCTTGTGTTTTAATAACTGTCAAATTTCAAGTCCTTGTAACTCTTTAAGGAAGCATTTTTTATCTCACTGTTGTTAAGTAAAACGTGATCATTTCCATGTTGCGAACCACGAGTTAGAATTTGCTCGAAAAATTGTTAGTCGACCTGTAAATCAAACCATGACTCAACCTTGAACCGAATTCTGGTCTCGAAGTACAACACAAGGAATATTAATACGTTGTTTACCTACATACGTGATTGATGAGATATTCCTGCTCTTCATCAAGGGTCTCAAAGTTGAGGAAGTAGGTGTAATTGGCTTGGCAGAGCGAGCAGAAGAGCGTGTACGGGGTCCAGTGCTCGTCCAAGCGTTTTCCCGCCGCGTGCTCTCGTACGATGAAGTCCACAAATTGTGGAAAACTCGGGTAACACTTTCGCGACGACTTCGGTTGCTTGGCCATGAGACACCGAACTTCATGGTAGAACGTTTTCGTCTGATTGAATATTTTATCGTGGTAACTGGAGAGTATCCTCTCGAAGGGTTCCCTTAAAATCACGAATGATGTGTATGTGGGGTCGTTCATGAAATGTAAAGCATCGTCCAGTGACGGGCGGGGATAAGCTGTTTTGCGGGCTAGCTCAACGTCAGAGTTTTTTTTCACGTTCGGGTCTACACCCGCTATGGTCATGAAATAATCAAACCAGGAAGACGAGGCTGATTTAAAGATGCTGCACCACGTCAGTTTATATCTGTGGTTAATGAGGAACTCCCAGTTATTCACCGGCACTGACTTGGCTGCGCTGCTGACATCATTCGCGCAAACTTTGTGAATTGCAGTTTTTCGTTCCTGAAGCCTCAATGTTATCTCGTCAACTATTTCACTGTCATAGTATTTCTCATGCTCGACTGTGGTGTTGTATTCTGCAGTCTTCTCTCCAGCATCTTGAAGAGCAACTTCAATGATGCCGTGGTGGCTCGCTGGCTGGAAAAACTCTTCGTGTGAGGACTCACGCAAGTCCTGAAAGTAAAGGTTGAATTTTATCGATAAAAAAAATAGCTACGACGATCAAAAAGTGATATTATGTAAAACGATTCCTCGTGTTAACTTAGGAGGATCCATTACAGTTTGAGAGTAAAATTTACAGTGATGGTATTCGTTGCTCATTTAACTTTTTTCTGCCGCAAATAGATTTTTTGGGTGTGCCTACAAAATGTGTTCGTAATTCGTTTAAAATGAAATCATTATTGCAATTTTTACAAAAATTACGATCATCGTAATTTAATTCGCAGGTTGCAAAATTAATAAGAATTTCAATTTATAACAAAACATTGAATAGACGAATCAGAATATTGACTGTGCGCTACAACCCTGTGAAGATAGCAATAAGGAAGAAAACATAAGTTGAGTTTGAAATGTTCTGAGTCAATTTCTTTGTTTTCAAAACAAGCTTTCAAACATCAAAAGTAAATTTACAATTGTACTCGCTAACTCAGTGTTGTTCTGCGATAAAAAAACCAAGCAAAAAACGTTTGAACAATTTAAACCATTTTGATAACCAGAAAAACATATCATTCAGGAAATTAAAAATATTGTTATACGTGTGTTGTACCAGTTCCGGTAAAAAGCAGCTTATTTACTGTCAGTTTATACTTCAGTGATGGCTGAAGCTCAAATCAAAATTAAAGCGAAATAAATTAGTGCAACTTCTAATTGGGAACACTTCCAGTAATTTCATCTCACTCGCGGAGCAGCTTTTCTGCATGTTGTAAAAAATGAGAAGGTGCTCCACATGTCATACAGCCTGAACAAAATTCTTCCCTCACTTCTACAGTGAGATCTCTCCGTGGTAACGTAATAACGTGCAAAACTGCAAGGTCGGATAGTTAATCCAAACGAAGGAGAAGAAAAGGAAAAAATGGTTTATTCCTAATAAGCTTGAAACATAAAATGTATCACATTCGTTTATGAAACGTCTTCCAAATGAGATCCTTCCTATGCTCCTTCCAGCAGCCAACTCCTTTACTATTTTTTGTGTCTATATTATTATTTTATATCTAGTTAATAACGATATCTCTGCCAGCCTATTTCTTCACTTTAAAATTAAAATTCTTCAGGGTTATCGATTTCCCATCACCTTTATTCTGTCATGGCGGTAACGTATCGAAGGTGAGCCAACACGTAACACATTAAGTTCCCTTTTAGGTGCGTAGTGAATACATTCTTGCATGAGAACTCTGCTGAGTTTGGTTCAGCACGAAACATAGCAACGTCACTTGCGTTTAGCAATTTCTTGACCAAGAATTTTATAAAAAAAGGGCTTAAATTTAATTAAGCCATCAGCCTAAGGCAGTAAATTTTTCTCATTATTTTAAATGTAAAGCATATTCTTAAATCACAGCCGTCATTTAGCTACGAGTATTTGTGCGATGCACATATACGTTTGTTCAAAGCATTTCTACTTCTGATGTGCGTTATTTTCTAGTGTCGTCTTACTGCACCATTTATTTGCTTCTAGATTTAATTTCTATACCAGTGCCTTGGGCTATCCCATAAAGATTGCAAGCAACTTTTCAAAGCAATTTTATGCTTTTATGCCACTTAACATAACTCTGTAACACTCAATCCCAAAACTTCCCAATTATATGTGCTTTTTACAGTTAAGCATCATAATTTGTGCAAGCATAAATGAATATACTGTCCAGACTTCCTTACGATCGATGTTTAAATGGTTTAAAATTTTGATATGAAGCGAGCTATAGACTCATAGACATAAAAAAATTGACGCACGCTGCACGTCATTTCTGATAACTAACATATATTCACAAGAGTTACTCTTGATAACAGGTACATCTGCATACATGGGACAACAAGCGACATTCCTCGGGAACATGTACTGTGAGAAAAGAAAAGAAGATGGTGGCGTTTGCCATTTCCTTTGAAAAGCTTGTTTACGCTAGTGTACAGGAATCAATCAACCTACAATCTATCAAATAAAATAAGACAAGAAGTTTGACACGAATTCTCAAAAAGCATCAGTTTGTGGGATATTTTTTAAAAGGTTATAATTGTTTCAAGCTCAGAGCTAAGAATGAGTTTCTGACGAAATGAAGTAGCGAAACAGTGGGTGTTAACTATATAGTTGTACGAGAGTCACACTTGTGTTCCGAAGCGTTTTATATGATTTGAGCACTTTTTCCTAAGGCGAACGTATTTAGAATAGGCACTTTGTGCTAACGTGCATGAAAAGCAAAATCCAAACAAGGCTGATGGGAGAACATGAAGGCATGTAGAAAACCAGAAAAAACAGGGAGCAGGTACATTAATAATAGGAGAAATGCTAAGCCAGAGCTTTGTAACCGCCTCCACGAAAAACAGAGCATCTGACGGTATCATTGCATAAGACTATACTCAATTCCCTCACCGATAGCTCTGATGACTGAAGAATACATCCAGGACAGCTGTGGAAGGTCTCCTCCTGTTGGATTCCGATGATGGTCACGATACTTATGAGCAAGACGCTTGCGATGACAATACGCAACAGTGTTCGCTTTTTCTTCATTTTTGTTTCCTCCGTCAACGTCCTGCAGATGATGGGTTAGAATTTCTGTTGAATTTTTGGCTCACTAACGTTGGATAATGAGGAAAATTATTGAGTCGAGTTCAGTTTGAAAACATTCGTGAACATTTTTTTGTAGAAGCGAGGTGGGGGAACAGATGTTGCAGTCTCACCTCGTGAAATATTTCAAAACGCATGTGTTCTGCGTTATCTTGAATATGCAGAGTAGAATTACCCATTCGGTAATTGATATTGTTTAGCTTATTGATTCTTACTTTACTAGAGTGAAGGGAAATCGTCTTTGAAAAAACCCAAAGGAAGCTCATGAGCTGCAGCTTTGCACAACTAGGCGATAACGTGTCAGAAATTTCCCGATGGAATCCGGCTCTGGATCCAGCTCGGCTCGGCTGATGCATAGATGTGTGTATAGGTGCAAGTATAGGTGCACTTGTTTGGGCTTATTAATACCAGAGGCTCACTTGTACAGGAGACTTACTTATACAGGAGGCTTACTTAATGATACAGGACGCTTACTTATACAAGAGGCTTACTTATGCAGGAGGCTTACTTATGCAGGAGGCTTACTTATGCAGGAGGCTTACTTATACGGGAGGCTTACATATACGGAAGGCTTACTTATACAGGAGCCTTACTTATACGGGAGGCTTATTAATACAGAAGGCTTATTTATATAGAAGGCTTATTTAAAATTTATGTTTGATAGAGAATGCCATAAAATCGACGGTCGTTGGCATTAATGTCCAATTTTACATGGTCAATTTACCTGAGAATTTTTGCTCCGCGTATGAAATTATAAATTCTTAATTTTAGCCATACCAGTTTAATTTCCGGTCTCACTTCGGCCCGGGCGTTCACTTATTGATTCAAAATTTTTGCTCCTCTTTTCACGGTTTGCCTGGGAAATGAGTTGTCCTAGGAATCTGATATAAAAATTTAAAACAGGGTTTTGAAACACATCTTGCATCATACTCCACTAAATCATTCGCTGCCCAGACGTAGGGAAATTTACAACGCCACATGATGACGTCTCAGTATCATTATGTTTTTCTTCGAAAGAGTTTTACATCAATATGGTACTCTGGCAGAACTCGGCACCAAGCTCCGTTGTGCACCTCATTTATAGATCCTGTGGTGTTCTCTCTCAGGCTACTTTACGCTCCGGGCAGACTATGAATATCGAAGGACTTTGAATATCAATGCTCGAAGCGAGTGCTTGCGGTACTGACAAACCCGACAGGGTAAGAAAACTCAACTGGAATAAATGCCGTTCTATTACGAATATCGCTGACAATGATGGCGCCCACTAGGGAAAAGATTGCTGTCACGTAGTAACGCACGAAGAGACACCTTGGAGAACCGCCAGATGACGTGAAGTTGCAGCGCGGATGACGGTTTAGTGACTGTTGAGTGCGAAGCGGCTACTGCTGGCGGAGCGTCTTCGGCGTGATGTGAATAAAGGAGCCGCTGTGAGAAGATTGGCCGAGCTTCTGCAGCAACCCGTTATATAGGGCCTGGTGTAACTCGCTGAGCACGAGTCCCCATTGGTCGGTGGTTAGGTGGCGCCTCAAAGCTCACCGCTGCTCGGGGAGACGCCTCGAAGCTCGCCGCTGCGCGGTGTAGCGCCTCGAAGCTTGCCGTTGTGCGGGGGTGGCGCCCCAAAGCCCGCTGTTGCACGGGGTGGCGCCTCGAAGCTTGTGTGGTGGTGCGCCAGCGAACGGCTTGTTGAGACCACCACAATCTTTTTTTTCCTTTCCGCTTGAATTTTGGTTTCACGGTGGCGTTATTTATTCATTTTGATTCTTCATAATTATACCTGTTTGAGCTTCTGCCCAGCCCATTTAACAGTTCTCGTTACCGCCAGGTAGACGGCCTTCAGAGTTTTCCCCTGAAGGAGTGGTAACTTGCAACCGTGCCCAAGGGCCACTTAACCTTAATCGTGCCCAAGAGGCACTTAACCTTAACGGTGCCCAAGGGCCATCTAACCTTCATCATGCACGAAGGCCACCTAACCTTAATCGTGCCCAAAGGCCACTTAACCTTTATCTTCATCATACTCAAGGGCCACATAGCCTTAACTTTAAACACGCACAAGGGCGACTTAACCATGTCCTTAACAGTGCTCAAGGGTTATGTAACCTTTAACCTAAACCTCGCCTAAAGGCCATTTAACTGCTTAATTAGGTTTAGATAACTTAGAATCCTACTAATCTCCTGTTGTTTGGCGATTATCATTTTAATGTAGTTGCTTCACGTAGATTGTTGTGGCGCCTCTTACTGATTTCCTCTTACTGGCGCCTCTTACTGATAAAACTGTTAAAGCCGTAAGGCTCTTCTTCAGTAAAAAAATATGTGAGTACGTGACGAGCTTTGCACCACAAGTGAAAATCATGAAGTGTTACGTTCTCGCTCACTTCCCTGAACTAAAATTGTTTACTTTCCTCAAGAAGAATCAATCTGCAAATATCATCCCAGGTGCTGCATCTGCGTATGTTCCTGGCCCTTTTAAAAGTAATCGTTTGCTCAAAAAGCGTGCGGAAAAAAGTTTAATCAATCGTTTTCGTTGTTTTTGGGGAGACTTTTAGGTTTGAATCTAATGTTTATTCTGATATTGTGCTGCCAATACTAATTAGAATTATTGGTATTTTTCTCTTACAGTTGTGTTGGTGCATTACCACCAGCAAGATTAGTTTGTACTCGCCTAATTCAAATTTTCTTGCAGAACTGCAACACACCGTATTGCCGAGGTTTATGTATTCCTAATAAACTATTTCTGATTCCATTTTCGTTATTCTCATCTTGTTCTAACACAGCAACGTGACCCCAGTTCAGGTGAATTTTTTGCCTCTTGTCTGAATCATTATTAAGGTATTTTTTGGAAAATAACACATGAAAACAATTTTCTAAACGTATTTTTTAAATGCATCAACTTGATTGAAACTATAATGGTCTCTTTTTCTTTTAGACTAAAGCTCCGCATCAACTTTTGATGATTGTTCTGCATTTATTGTATACTTGCAGTACAAGAAGTGTATAATTACAATTCCTTGATACTAATTATCTGAAGTCAGGCACAGCGCAGTAATGTAGTTGCAACTAGTATACTGGTGCGAAACAGCATAAATTACCCCAAAAAAATCTCGGATTGGATCCAATAGCATAAAATAACCGGCGATTTCCCTAACCAAAAAGTCTGCCGCACGCTAATTGGAATTGTAAAAAAAAGTCTGCCGCACACTAAGTCTGCCGCACACAATTAGCCCTTTGCGCCCGAGACCTCGATACAACGCTGCACTGTATCCAGTTATTTTTTTTTCTTCTAGGTAGCGATATATCGGTGAGGGTGAAGCTCATCCTTGACCCATAGTGTCCATTAAAATTCGGGTAAAAATGACATGTCATTAACTCTCGAGTAAGTCATGTTCTCAATACTTGGCTAGAAAGCCAGAAGCAATGATGTTTTTGTACTTCAGGAGTCAATATGCAAATGGTAAACATATTTGTTGTACTTACTGCGTTCATTAAACGTAAATTTAAAAGTCCAACCAATAAAATAAAAAATACTGCAGAATTTCCAAGAAAATTTGTGATATTAAAGAGGATATCTGTCAACTTGTGAAAGCCCGCCACTGCACTAAAGTGTGACTTTGGAATACTTCAAGCTGGTGACAAAATCCCCTTCACATAACTGCCACGGATCCATACTGCTCTACCGTGATCAAAACACGAAAACGAGCCAGCACCGACCCACACACAAGTCCGCAACACAGGCTGTCAGGCTAGCAACTGAGTCTCCAAATCAGGGAGAACGATCACACTCTCGGTCACAGAGAAGAAACCCTCTACAACCGTCCAACATGCGGTTATCGCGCTCATCTTCACCACGCCGTTCTGTCTGCTTAAATAAATGAGTATCTCACACCTTCGCAAGCTAACATTTTGAATCCCAAAAGCCTGGACGGAAATAGTAGTGTTTTTGCTTCTATCCCTGGAGAACCAGCTTCAAGACGTCTTATGATTGACACGCCTGAAGAGCTCGATCAGTATCTGCCGCAGCAATAATATTGGGTATGTCCTTGAAACAGATTTTAAATTAGTTTTCGTCTGACTGTTAGCTAGATTTCATATCACTCATACTACTACTGAAATGATACTTCTTCCATTTTTGCCAGAATCGCCTTTCTGTATTTTCCAAGACATTGCGTCAATTATCCCTTCGATTTTCACCTTGTTCACCATCTCACTACGTTTATGTATAAATTTACCGATCAGCTTAAAGCGTCATTTGCGTGTAACCAATGTTACTAAAATCCCATAATCGATTTCGACCTTAAATATTAGATATTGTGTCACTGAGGCCTCAATTTTATAATTTTATCCTATAATTTTATGATTGATAGTTTCATACTATTTCATCTTTAGTCTCATTTTAAGTGACATGCGGATACTACCTGATGTATACAAGCTTTGCAACAACACTATCAGCAATCTGTACTCGCCAATGTTTTTGCTCATGGACTGAGTGCGCGTACTCTTTTTGAAATTAGACTAGGTTGAAGACTGATCATCTCTGTGTGATCACTGTTTCTTTGCTTTTACTTTTAACAAAACTGAACTTAACTAAGTTTAGTTTTATTTCATTTTTTATTTTTATTAATTTTCTTTCTCTTCCTGATTTTTTTGTGACATCTCTAATTTTTGTTATACTTTATATATTACTTACTGTTCATCTAATTGATGGCTGATCATGCTGATACATTTGATAGTATTGACCAAGATCTCAATCATTTAAACACGATGTATGCAAACCTAAATGAAAGTAAAAATTGTGAACACCTAAATAACAAAAAATTCAATGAATCAATGAGAACAAGTCGCAATGATTTCTCGCTGCTGTTGCTGTGTGTTGATGATGAAAATTGATGCAATACAATGTCCTAACGCTGAGCCTAATTGTAATTTCGATATTCTTAGCTTCTCCGAAAGCTGGCGATGTGACTCAACTTAAGACATGATACAAATGCAAAATTATTAGTCACCACTCATTATGCAATAACCATAAGCACGGCGGAACCACCAGTACGTCTAAACACTCAGACTTGAGAATCATAGCAAGTGCATCAATGAATCTTGATCATATATAAATGCTTTTTATAGAGCTGGCAAAAAATGGCAAACGAATTATGCTTGGAACGGGGATTAGGCCTCCAACAGCCTGTCCGAAATTTTTTGGCACGAAATTTTTTCTGAATCTAACGATATTCTTCAGCGCTTTGTAAATGTGTTTGTTCGTCTGCTACAGCTTGCGAAAGGCCAGTTACTGACGTCATTACACGACCAGGTGACGAATTTGTCAGGCTTTCCTGAAAACTCGAACTTGTTGACGTTTGAAATGCCAGTTCTCATACGGTTTGAAGGCATAAAAATTGCAAATAAATCAATCGATAGGACTTAAAAACAGTTCAATATCCGCTTACGGGTTTTATGATAAACTGTTTAGTTTGAAAATTATAATCAAAAATAAGAAGTCAAAATAACAGAAAACTGCATTTTTTGAATCCCCAAAATTCAATGAATCAAAATATCAAAAAACCCAACTCCCACAAACATTAGATGATACATTTAGTTATCTAAAAAACATGTTACCGGTTCTATAACTTTAAATATGAAGGAGAGGTACAACTTCCATAATACTCATTTTTCAATTTTTTCAAATAAATCCAGTTTCTAATAAAATTACGAAAAAATTACAGGTCCAGAAAAATGTGTCATCATTTTACACCTATTGTAAAAAATTTTAAAAAATCCGTTAAAAAATGACGAACTTGAGTTTTTGCCCATACGGTCTCCCTAGGTCGTCTAACAAACACCCTCCCCCCACCTCCCCCCCTCCCTCCCCCCCTCCCCCCCCCCCTAATGACCAAGCAGGTTTGAGCGTTTAGCAGGCGAGACTTAGCCATACAGCTCACGGTCGAAATGAATTAGAACACTAATTCTTCAAGAGCATAGCATCGTGTCACCAGCCATTGCCGTCGCACCAACTGCACTAGAAATCAGCCTCAAGCGCATCAGCTTCGTATCGGTGATCGTCAAAAGTAAGAAGCAAAGTGGCAGGAAGCACAGCACGTCAACGACTTTACCGACGACTCGCACACTTTGCGCTATGTGAATCTCTAAGTCCTCAAGCATCTTCAGCCAACGGATTTTGAGCCACAAAATCAGAAAATAATCTGCCGCAGTGCTTGAATAACCTACGCCAAGTCCAGGTCCCTTCCAACGCAGGAGCGTCTACACCCGAGCACGCATCGTCAACGTTGGGGGAGGTTCCAGTGGAAGCAGCAACGGACGCGTCGTAACGTCACCGGCAGGTCTCAACATGAGCCCAAACTGCCCTAGAACAGCGCCTCAGCGAAGAAGAAATAGTGACCATTTACAACACGTGAATTGGGTAGAAGATTCGAGTGGGAAAGAACTGTGAAGTGATTTCATAATAAGGCTCTTGATGAGTTCAATTAGGATTGGCGAAAAGGAAGTATTGAAAACGGTGGTACGTAGAAAGGTACAATGAAGCGTCCTCCAGCATGCTTGGTATTATTCAAAGTTCGTGCTTGTTGTTTAACAACTTGCATTGGGCTCGCCGCAATAATTCGTGTGGTTTCATGTGTCAGCAATTATGGGTGCGGCTGCAATCTTCAAGGTTTGTTTGAGACTTCTGTCTTCTGAATCGGAATTCTTTTGTGGTGAGTTGTGCAGTATTGCATTGCATTGGTAGTTGGCCGTAACATGCGTTAAGGCCGTGATGTAATGGTGCCTCAATTCAATTCATCGTGCTTTGTGATCCTTTAATGTGTGTCGTATTTTCCTGTGCAAGATTAAATCATGTATTCATTCGCCAAAGCACGTTGATAATTTGCAGGGTGCATTTCGCTCATTTTGCGTGCCATTTCATTTTAGCATTTTCATGTCGTTATCCAAGCGCATATCGTATATTTTACATTGTGTTTTGCCCTCATTTAATGTGTCATTGCGTTCAATGTTCTTTATGTGGTCAAATCACACGCATAAGCTCACGTGTTTCCTAGTAAATTTTTGTCTACATCTTGTAGTTGTCATTTTCCCGTGTTGATCTGGGAGGCGCTGGAGTTGGGTACGCAAAACAGACACTTACTATTTCTATCTTCCACCTGTTCTATAATTCCTCTTTCTGTGTTTCTTCCTCTCTTATTTTTCCTTTTCCTCTTTTACTATGAGGTTTAAATCCCTCACTATCGAAAACAGGGCTCTGCACTGTTTCGTGACACAACTTCGATAAGAGAAGACATCGTCAATCTGGTCGTAATAATTGCCCGATGACGAGAGCTTTATATTGACGTGGAAAAGAGTGACGGCATAGAAAAAACGAAAATAAAACAAAGTTTGGGAAATAATGAACTATTTATTTCAACATGATATCCAGGACGTTTCACAGAAAAGTGTTGGTATTTTCAATATTTATTACTCATTAAGTATATTTGGTCTACTTCTCTCACTACTAATCTTACTTGAAAAATCTACTCTTACCAATAAAATTATCTTTTAGGCATAATAGTAGTTTACAAATTTTTAGAAAGAGTTAAATTACTTTTTTGCTTATTGTGCAAGCGAGTCTAAAAGCGTAACAACTAACTTTATTTGCTTAAATAAAGCTGAATATCAAAATGGACCAAAAAATAGAGCTGAGGTATTTTTAAGGGAAAAAATTTATTTGCAATAACAGCAAAATATTCAATTCCAGTCACTTTTACTTCATTTATTCCAGCCAATGGCCACCGTTACTTGCGAGACACTTTTGGTCTCGGTCTTTCATTGCTCGCATAGACTTCCGAATAATCTCACGGTTGTCTTTAAAGCTCGTTAACATTGGGGATGATACGCTCTCCAAAATCTCTAAAGTCAATTGGAGGTGTTTCATAAACTTTATTTTCCCAATAAACCATGAAAAAGACATCGCATGTGGTCAGGTTGATACTACATGGTGACCATTCCACCTCATATCCAATTCGATGCAAGCAATGAGAGACTGATGCCAAAAGTGTCTCGCAAGTAACGGTAGCCATTGGTTGGAATAAATGAACTAATAGGGACTAGAGTTGAATGTTGTGTTGTTATTGCAAAGAAATGTGTTTCTTTTAAAAATACCTGTTCCTATTTTTTCCTATTATAAAAATCAGATCTATTCAAGTAAATCAAGTTAGTGAATACGCTTTTAAAGACTCGGTCCCGCCATTGACGAAAAACAATCATCCTTTCTACATCACAATTCTTAAACAATTATTATGACTTAAAACAGTTTATTTGTTAAAAGTAGGCATTTCACACTTCAGAATAATACTAAGTTCGAATATTTACGACCAATAATTAATGAGTGATATATATAAGAGAATCCCAACATATTTTTGCACACGCACCAAAAGGCAGCTTTGTACTGATGATGGCAAGTAAATGCGATTAAACCAACCATTGCGCTTCCGTTCACTGCTTTTATATCTAGTAGAGGTGGTGAACAGATGCCAGGGTTTGGTAACTGTTCACGTTGACGGAGACGTTCATCACTTGTAAGTCAGTTTTAGTATTTAAGTTCAGTATGTTGTATTTCATGAGTGTCATTAAAATAAAATATCAAGTTAAAGAGCTGAAATACTTGACAGTTTTCAATCTGATAGTGAAATTGTATAAACCCATTTCCAGTAGTACAAATTCGTGTGAGTTTTAACATTGGGTTCAATGGAAAACTGAAAATTAGGCTGTGCTCACACCTAAAGCCAGGTAGAATACATTCGAAATTAATTTCATTTCTACCAGAACCATACATAATATCTGGTTTGTATTCGATTAATCACGAACTTGACGAGCAGTAAAAATTCACTGGAAATTAAAATTGGTTGCTAGAGTAACATGCCCTGCGCACAAATTCGTCTCTACCCCTAGATTCAGGTAGATTCCGCAGATTCCGGTTAAAATGGGTTAGTCTCTCCTATGCCATGGAGACGGGGGGCCGTAATACGAATACTGTCAGGTTACTTTAGCCATAGAAAGGCCTTCGGGACTTTTTATCTCTTGCCGACTTTGCTTCCTTCAGATTTCATGTTGTCGTGATCTATTTTAACTTAGTGATTCTTTGTGCAAGGTGCCCCTATTTTTTGTTGTTTGAGATGGTCCTATGGTGTGGCTGACGCATCTAAAGTTAATATTGTAATTTATGTCCAGAAAAAACATTGGAAAATCAAAATTCAGTGATTTCTATCAAGATAATCTGTAATTGGAGTGCTCTTTAAATTCACAGGTTGACAGAGTTTGTTTATGGAAAAAGAATTCAGTGATTAAACTAACTAGTATTTCCGTTACTGACTAGAAAAAGCATCCAAAGAAGAAGCATTGTCGCTATTTCAATTGGAAGTCTTAACCTTAGCGTCAAGGTGAATAGCCAGCTGACACGCACTGAACTACTGTATTAAGATACATTTACAAAAATGCGTATATAATAGAGCTGACGAATATCACTGCACAAAATATTTCTAATTCTAGGGGACAGAGCACTAACAGCATCTTAAATTCGAAAAGGAGCAAGGCATTTTGGAAGACGAGGACGGTTCCTTTTGCGGGGCACATTGCCCTTGTCGTTTCTGAGATAAGAATTTCACGCGCGTTGTTAAACGACCAAGTATCAATAAAATAATTTTTAAAATTGGTTACCCTAAGCTATCAGTTGGATCAAATATTATCGAAATTCATACATCCACCAAAGTTTTAATTTTCTTGGCTTCCAGATTTTCAGCAGCAATTCTTAAACAAATGAACAAAATAAATCTCATATGTTTAATATTCCTCTCGTGAACGTATTCCTTATAAGCTGCATGTCTTTATTGTGCGATGCAACCTAATACTAAGCTTCGTACGCATTGGTGACAACATCATGTTTTCTCGACAATCACCAGCTTGTTTTTGAAAAAACTCAATTTCTCTCATACGATACCCTGCAATTTTTCATGGAATATTCGAATGTTGATAAAAAATTTCACCATTTTTCCCGAGAAAGACACCTTCATAAATTTGTAAAATACCCACATTTTCCATTGAAAAAGCACCGTATTTTCTGGATAAAAGAGCTAATTAAAACCCGCGCGTCAGCGGCGGCTCCTCGTTAATAAAATCATAGTACTTGAGCCACGAGTTTCCAGATATCAAGAAGTCGTCCCTGTAGACGTTGACTAGACCGTCCAGCTGCTCCCTGGTGAGCTGCCCGTAATGCTGTCGCAGCAGCTCGTTGTAGTCTCGCTGTGACGAGTGTACGTGCAGAGGCGGGTACTTCTCCAGGCCTGGTACCTGCCATAGCAGACGAATTAAAGTCATTTCTTGAAGAAAAAACTAACCGATTGCTCGGCTAGCGAATAGTAAGGATTTATTACAAACAGGCTGGATGACGTCACTCTAGCACCATGTCGTTAGGTCAATAGCGGTGCCTGATTTGGGCTAACAGTGTTGCCAGGTGCAATATTAGCGCTGCTGTTGGCCTAACGGCAAGCTTTTTGGATGTACTAGGTTAAATTTTGAATTGTGTTCTCTTCTACTGCGCTGCTGTTAATTGAATGAATTTCGAATAGTATGGGACTACGGAAACGAACCCAATGAAACATTTTCTGGTTACAACGTCAGGCCAGTGTGGTAAGAATTAACTTTCAATTCCAATCATCAAGTCTTAAAACGTTTCGTCTTGAACCTTGTTTTTTCCAATGTCTTACACCTAACAAATGTAAACTAGCACTCGCTTCTGACTCTTGAAGGAAGAGTACCCCTTCAGGAAGATTTTCTTGTAAATTTAAATTAGAGCAATGAAATTTTGCATAGCGATAGGAAATGCAATTTGAAATCATTTGTCTTTTATGAAAAAATTTGATTTTTTTTAAAGAAAACGACATATACTGAGAAAACGAGATTTTAGGTTTTTTTTTAATGTATTTCCTCCTACAGTTTTTGGGGTACAAGAATGATTTTAGTGTGATTGGATGCGGAAATACTTGTAGATTCCAAAAACTAACATGGCATTTTTCAAACTTTTAGTTTGAAATGAGAAAACATGAAAAGTTCCAAGGCATGTCTTCTTTCGTCAAATTTCGTACTTTATGACGTCACAACTCTAGATCAAAAATTATCATCGACTTGTAGTGTTAGTTTTTGGAAAGCCCTTGTCATTTTGCATCCAATAATACCAAAATCATCACTGTAGCTTAAAAACTGTAGGAGGAGATACATTTTGAAATCCCACATTCCGATCCTCGAAAATAAGGCAAAACAGGTAAACAGAGAAATATGCACAATCTCAATATTTCTTTATTGTTTTTGGTTGGGTCAGCTAGGACCCTTGAAATTATTATACAGTAATAAAGAGACGTAGAAGATGACATAGCAACGTCAAGCCGTGAAGAAAGTGCCAAGGGGGAGATGTAAGATGATAAAATATCACTTCCCCCTCCCCTCCCCCCCATACTTCAAACCCCCGTAGCGGGCGAACCAATGAACGTACAACTTCATTTTTTCACATGATGTACCTGACATTTTACCCTTCCAAATGGCAGCTAAAATCAATATATCAAGAAAATTCGACATTCTGTACACTTCCCTTAAGAAGGTAATTATGGATGAGTTGTTATGCCATAATTTATGTTCATCAGCATAATGACGTTGTGTTTGGTGTATATGTTGTTGAAGATAAATTTCTACAGTAATTCAATAAAAATCTCCCTCTTCTCATTACTAAAAATCAGATGTTCAATATTTTTCCCCTTTCCGTTTATTTTTGCTCACCCAGATGAGAAAGTGAGAGTTGTGCAAGAATTCTTAGTTGTTGAAGCCAGAAAATTAATAGATATATGTGCGCAGACCCTAATAACAGCCCATGAATTAGAACTAAGGATTAAATGTCCTTCTTAAGCTCAATTTCAAAGTAACTTCCCCGAGCTAAAATTCAAAATGGAATTTTTTCAACCTCCTCAAAAATGCCTTAATTCGTTGTATTGAGTTGAATATTCTGGATTTATTACACACACAGAGTGACCGGCAATTTGCGGAACAAACTTTACCATAAAGTTGAGATTGTAGAAATAGACACATACTACTCAATAACAATTAATGAGGTCGAAAATGCCTCGTTAAAGAGTTACAAGGAATCAAAATTTTTATCCGTTTTCCTGCGTGTTTCATCACATCAAATATGGAAATTTATTTTATTGAATATTCCCCAAACCAAGAAATTCGTTCCGAAGACGATCTCATCGGTAGAATTGTCGAAGCCTCAGCAAATATTCGAGAAACGCCTAGTGTCTTCGATCACGTCAGACAATCAGTGCACCGGTGCTGCAACGCCTGCATCGTTGGACGTCATGTTGAACGTATTTGTAAATTTTGTGTAAATGCCCACCCTAATTCAAAATCTGTTTCGTGTGGTCATAATGATTAAGGTTGTTATTCTGTGTCATGTGTACCTAATAAAATGCTTTCCTAATTTCTACATACCACTTCCCAGCAATTTTCAAAATGCGAATTTTTCTCCAACATCTGCTAAATTTCCAGTCCTTGTAACTCTTCAAGGAAGCGTTTTCGACCTCACTGTTCTTGATTAAAATGTGTTCATGTGAACGGTTCAAACCCTATGTTGAAGGCCTCAACAAAATGCTAGTCACCCTCTAGATCACACTACCTTCCAGCCTTGAACCGATTTCCGGCCTTGAAATACCAAAGAGGGAATATTTATACTTTGTTTAACTACTTACGTGATTGATGAGATATTCCTGCTCTTCATCAAGGGTCTCAAAGTTGAGGAAGTAGGTGTAATTGGCTTGGCAGAGCGAGCAGAAGGGCGTGTACGGCGTCCAGTGCTCGTCCAAGCGTTTTCCCGCCGCGTGCTCTCGTACAATGAAGTCCACAAATTGTGGGAAACTCGGGTTACACTTTCGCGACACCTTCGTTTGCTTGGTCATACGGCACCGAACTTCATGGTAGAACTTCAGCCTCGATTCAATTAATTTATCTTGGTAACTGGAGAGTATTCTCTCGAAGGGTTCCCTTAAAATTACGAATGATGTGTATGCGGGGTCGTTTAGGAAATATAAAGTATCGTCTAGTGACGGGCGGGGATAAGCTGTTTTGCGGGCTAGCTCAACGTCAGAGTTCTTTTTTACGTTCGGGTCTACACCCGCTATTGTCATGAAATAATCAAACCAGGAAGACGAGGCTGATTTGAAGATGCTGCACCACGTCAGTTTATATCTGTGGTTAATGAGGAACTCCCAGTTATTCACCGGCACTGACTTGGCTGCGCTGCTGACATCATTCGCGCAAACTTTGCGAATTGCAGTTTTTCGTTCCTGAAGCCTCAATGTTATCTTGTCGACTATTTCACTGTCATAGTATTTCTCGTGTGCGAGTGTGGTGTTGTGTTCTGCAATCTTCTGTGCTGCATCTTGAGGAGCAACTTCAATGATGCGATACTGGCTCGCTCGCTGGAAAAACTCTTCGTGTGAGGACTCTCGCAAGTCCTGCAAGTAAAGGCCGAATTTCGTCGATAACAAAATTAGGTGAGACTATCGAAAACGAAGTGATGTTATTCAATACTATTTCTCGCGTTAACTTTGAGGGATCTATTATAATTTGACTGTAAAATTTACAGTATTGGTATTATTCTGCACGCTCAACTTTTTTCTGTCACGCATATGGGACTTTTCCGAGTACCTGCAATATGTGTTCGATTTCCGTTTGAAGAAGAAGTATCATTGAAATTTCTGCAATGAAATTTCTTAGGTTGTCAAATTAAAAACCATTTCAATTTACAACAAAACATTGAATAGAAGAATCCGAATATTATTTGCGTGCTACCAACTTATGAATGTAGAAATTAAGAAAAAACAAAAGTTGTGTTTGAAATTTTTTGAGTTTATTTCTTCTTTTTCAAAATTAACTTTAAACACTAAAGGAAAATTTACAACTGTACTCACTAACTCTCCGTGTTATTCTGCAATGTTAAATCCCGGGCTTCACAAAAAAATATTTAAACAATTTAAACCGGCTTGATGACCTGAAAAATATCTCATTCAGAAAATTAAAAAAAAGTTAGACTCGATGTACGTGTGTTGCTGCAGCTCCCACAAAAAAACTGCTAAATACTTCTGTGATGCTAGAAGCTCGAATCAAAATTTAATTGAAATAAATTAGTTAAAATTTTTGCGACAACTCAAGCTTAAATATCTAATTGAGAGCACGTCAAGTAATTTCATTTCATTCGCGAACAGCTCAACTGCTTGTTGTAGAAAATGAGAATGTGCTCCAAGTATCAAACCGCCGGCACGAAATTCTTTCATCACTTCAACTCAAAGATCTTTTCGTGGAAACATAATAACATGCGCAACTGTAATGTCAAAAAGTAAACCCAATCGAAGGAGAAGGGAATAAGCAAGTTATTCCTAATAAATTTGATATATTACTTGTTTAATGTTAGTTTTTGAAATGCCTTACCATGGAGATCCTACCTATGCTCCTATTAGTAGGCAAGTTTTTGTTTTAGTTTTAAGTCAGTCTGCCGAAAGTGAATTGAGATTCATAAACAAGTTTAGCATTTTTTATGTCTGGTGGATATTAATATCTCTCCCGGTCTATATCTTGAGTTTAAAATGAAATTCTTCAGGGCTATCGATTTCCCACCACCTTTATTCAGTCACGGTGATAACTTACGGATAGTTCCATCAGTCGAAATCGATATTACAAGGTCTGTTGTACATCGCTACTTTCGAAGTAAGCCGGCAGGTAGATCGTTAAGTTCTCATTTAAGTGTGAAGTGAGTTCACATGCATGTGAACTCTACTGAGTTTGGTTCAGCACGAGTCATCGTAACTCACTTACTGCAATTTCGTGCCAATTATTATTTTAGAAAAATAGTGCAAATGTTTCCCAAAGCCGTCAGCTTATTACATTGTTAATTCATTCTCCTAATTATAAATGTGAAACATATTCCTAAACCATAGCCGTCATCTAACTAAAACTAATTTATATGTTAATTAAATTTTTCATTTCACTTGATAACGAATTTTCAATGATCTTTTGCGGCGCTCGCTTGATTTTTTCAGTGCATTTCTGCATCCTAAGTGCGTAGCTTTCTAATGCCCTCTTACTGCACCGTTCATTTCCTTATAGAGTTTATCTCTATATCAGCAAATTGAGCAATCCCATAAAGTTTGCATGCTTTGCAACAGTCTCCGTGAAGTATTCAAAGCAGCTGATGGTATCATTGCACAAGACCTGGCCGAATTCCCTCACCGATAGCTCTGATGACTGGAAGGTCCATCATGGACAGCGGTGGAATCTCACCCGTTGCATTCCGATGATGGTCACGATACCGAAGAGTGAGGCGCCAGCGATGACCGTGCGCACCAGAGCTCGCTTTAACTTCGTCATCTTTGCATCCTCCGCCAATGTCCTGCAAATAATGGATTATAGTTTCCGTTGAAAGTTCGACTAACCGGATAATTAGGATTATTATTCAGTCGAGTTGAGCTTGAAAACATTCATGAAAATTTTTTCAGAGCTGGGATAGGTGTTTGCTCTCTTCATCTTGGAAGTTGGACTGGATGTTGTCCAACATACAAAACGTGCTCGTAACACTCTTTTATGTGGGCGTGAAGAGGGTTAATTTTTGAGCAGAATGCTCAGAGGTACTCAGGCGTACATACAATCGTTAATTTTTTTGAAAATTTTGATGTAATTTTCAGCATCCTGAAACTTAGCAGCACCGATCATACACATATCTAAAAATTGCCTTTATGTGTATTTCAGCTGTAACGTCGGAGTTGATTTGAATATTAAAAAATATTTATCTGGACCCAACACCGAAAAAATCTTTTGAATTACTATTTTCCCACTACTGTACTTAACAATATTCTGAATAAACAAAAATCAGGAAAAATCATCATCAATTCCACTGCGATTTGATGCGTAGTGAACCTTACAGATTTAGAATTTAGTATCGAAGTGCAAACGTTTAATATTTTCGCCAAAAAGCGGTGAAAAAAGGAAATTTGCGACGTTTTTCAAAGGATTTGAGAGTTCTACTTCCAAAAAAATAAGGAACACCATATTTCTTATTTTCTTTCAACAACACAAGCCATCAATTTTACAGAACATAAACTCCGAAGAAATGGCATTGGCATTTATTTTTCCCTGCGTGAACAGAAGGTCTCTGTTATCTCACTTCTAAAAACGATTGTGTATGCTCTATTCACTCGAATTTTACCATATGAAGATTATCTTTGAGCGCCGTATCAGCTAATCAGGAGGGGCGTTTGAAGCTCGGAGAACACTAGGCCACTTACACCGGCCTCTCCATGCTGCCCTGCTAATGAAAGTAGATAACATTCTTGCCTTATTCACCATGCAATTTGATAAAACTTTTTGTTTAGCAGCCGCGAGATCCGTTCTCGTAAGTTCTCTTGGCTGAGGTTGAGTTTCTCAACCCTCAATTATCAGAATAATTCACTCAATTCTGTTACCTTCTCTGCTGACTTCCGTGACGAACCTTCGTTCTAGTTTTTACGCATTTAACGTAGTGAACTGGACAACATGCATCTTAGATATCCTCTATCTTAATTTTGGTTTTGTCGAGTCCAGGACGTGATGTCGTAGCGTTGAAGAGATTAAACTAAAACTGCGTCGTAAAATCGCCTAGTTTACGTGACCACCATTTACAACAAGTAACAATGCCAGTGAAGTTCCAAAACCAGAGGTAGGCTGGTGTATCAAAGTTATTAAATTTGTGTAATTAGGGTTAGTAACCTGTAATAAACTCATTGAGTTCACATAGCTATCACTTGCAACTTGCCTGGAAAACACAGTTTTACCACATGAAGATAATTTTTAACATCATATAAAAGACAACGTTGTGGTACAAGTGATCCGATCATATAGAGATAATTTAACATTTCTTTCTCTAACTTCGTATTTAATTTATGATATAAATCACTTAACATCATAAACGCGAGCTGCGTATCTCGTACGCAAGTATTAAATGCGGCTTATGATATTACCATTTCATGAAATGAGGGCGAATAGTTTAAAACTGGAATGATGCTGAAATTGACAATGTCCATTTACGTAATTTAGCTTCACAAAGTCCAATCAGAAGACTGAATGCTTAGTGCATTCCAATATTTACATTAAAATATTTAGTTATTTGTAAATGAAGAACTACAGCTTTTCAATGCGGCTTTTTTCGTCAGAAAGTACATAGTTTTATTGGTAGGTGCTACCGATTTGTTCTCCGAAAATTCCTTCACGTTGACGTGTAATTGCCACTATCCATACTTTTCCTTTGTATCTCAAATTGCTAAATGCGAGACACATTGCCTGCAATAACCGTATACATCAAGACTCGCTCGATTGATTTAGATAACTAAGTCAAACTTCAAACAACGGGGAGCCTTTTTCTACTAGAAATGAACTTTATAACTGTCTCTAAATAAATAAACTATACAATGATCAAAACAATATTTCTTACTTCTCTATTATTACTTGGAAGAACTCAACATTAGTCTCGAAATGAAGTTCAAAATATTCTGGCCATACGCAACACAAATTTTTTATTTAACACGAGATGGAGCGAAGCTCATCCTAGCTCTCTTTACCTTTCAGCAGTTTGTTCTTCTTCCAAGAAAAAATAGTTTAAGTTACGTTGCATTGTGTTAGGGACTATAGAGAATTTACAGACTTCACTTTGACACTAATTTTAAGCCTTTACGTACAACAGTCTAAAAATAAGAAATGTATTTTCATGAGTTTTTTGGAAAATGGTTCCAATATATATACACTTCTCTTAAAACTGCTCTCATGCCCTAAAAAATTAGCACACGGTCTCTTACAGATATGGTAGTCAGTGATGCAGTTGTATTCATTTACTAGAAACTCGTTTTAATCCATTCAATCATGTCAATTATCATTAAAATAGTTGTAATAATTCTAAGTTTATATTTTTCGTTTGTATTTCTGGAGTTAGGATAAGTGAACTCTAAAGCTAGACGTAACGAAAGTATTTCAACTACAGTAAACGAATTTAAAATTATTTCTAAAGCTAATCTTCACAGGAAATTCCTACCGAGTGATCCCGCTGTCAGATTTCTGTTGAGCACTTTCCTCTGCCAATCTTTAAAAGGTACTTCAACCGACCTACAACCAGTGTTGAAAGTCTGTCCCTTACTGTGGTCAGTGAATTTGAATGTTACAATACTGCGTCAAAATCGTACAATTTACTTCAGAACTATTTAATCGTTATTCTCGTGGATATTAAGAAATGATATGCGACCATGAGTTAATTTGGTATCACGTCCCATGATGCCTTCAGGTAACGCCGGCAGTTTTAAGACGCTCATAGACATGCTTTTGTATGTTGCCACATAATTGTAGGTGGGTAGAAAGGGTAAATCTGAAGGAGATGACAGTTATCGATTTTGTAAATTTCGATGCCTTAGCATAGTTAATTAGATCGAAATAAACAAGTTTTCTTCTACGCACTTTCCGTCTCAAATGAGTATTTTATTAGTTATAGCGGTAAATGACTTACCGCAACTCCAGTCTTTGAAGCGGAAAGAAATTCTTTGATCGAGTTGTATGGCAATACTGCAATGGCGTCTCGCTTTCAGCGCTCTGTCTTGAAAGACGAAACCAAACCTACCGCTATACCTCGTCAAATACTCATTTGACGAAAAAAGTGTATAGAATAAAAGTTGTTTATTTCGATGTTATTACCATGTTTCAAGCAACAAAAATTCGAAAATCGATGAGTAGCTGTTTATTCGAGCGCATTTGTCATCAATGACGAAACTAAACTTACCGCTATAAATCGTAAAATACTCATTTGAGACGAAAAAAGAATAGAAGAAAACTTGTTTATTTTGATTTGATAGGTTCAGGCACCAAAAAGTGGAAAATCGACAACTGTCATCTCCTTCAGATTTACCGTAGAAAGACTACGAGTCCATGAACATGAAGCACTTGAAACGTTTCCTGTGAAGGGACCCACCAGTGGTCACTGGGAGGATTTAATGACGTTGCCTGTTGACCTGCTGTCACCAACTCAATTTTTGTAAATACTTAATGAAAGCTAAATGGAGGCACAATCTAGGGTCAATACTTACTTGAGGTAAATCTGAAGGATATGTCAGTTATCGATTTTGTAAATTTCGATGCCTATGCATTGTTGGTAAATGTTGAGGAGTTGACCATAATTGATTTTCGACTTTTGGATGCGTAAATAATGTTAATGAGATCAAAATAAACATGTTTTCTTCAATGCACTTTCCGTCGGAAATGAGTATTTTACAAGTTATAGCGGTAAATGAGTTACCGGAACTCTGAGTGTTTTGAGGCGGGAAAAAAGTAAATAATGCAAGCTAACACCCTATTACAAACGTAAAGAGGTTGGGTCGTGAGGGGTAGCCACAGTTCTTTTAGTGAAAATTATAAATAAAGCTTCTAACCCACCCATTTGAGTGACGACCGCAATCTTGTTTATATCAGTTCCAAGATGGCAACCACCATGGGCGCCGCCATCTTGGTGCCGATGTAAACAAGATTGCGATCGTCACCCTAACGGGTGGGTTAGAAGCTTTATTTATACTTTTCACTAAAAGAACTGTGGCTACCCCTCACGACCCAACCTCTTTACGTTTGTAATAGGAGGTTAACTTCCATTATTGGTTAAAATACGCTACCGCGCGCGCTTCCATGGCGCGCACAAGCCAGCTTCAAAGTTGAATAATTCAAAAATAACGCATCACCTGGCAGAATGTCATTCATGTAAAACGTCTTAAAATCGACTATATTACCTATCTATACCTACGAAATTATGAAATTCGTTGACAACATTAAACTCAATATTGACCAAGAAAACTTGTTTATTTTGAGTCAATTAATTAGGTTCAGGCACCAAAAAGTGGTAAATCGGTAACTGACATCCTTCAGATTTACCTTACTTTAATTCGCACACGGAAATTAAAAATTCTTTTCCAAAGAATCATTAAAAAAACATTTAAGAACATTTTACATAAATGACATTTAACTCGCTGATGCGTAATTTTTGAGTTATTAAAATTTGAAGTCATAGGAACGTTGCATTAGCAGTGAAGAAACGGACACGTAAATATGCTGTAATACGGTATTGACGTGATGATAGGTTAGATTAGGTTAAGTAACGAAAACAATACGGTATTGTTTTCTGTGGATGAGGAACTCTTGAATAAACTAACCTAAACTAACCCATATAAACCTAAAATAACTTGACTTAGCCATACCGACACTGATGGTTTTCTGCCAAAAAAACTGCGCGTGTTCCAACAATGCAGGTCCGACGCAGCCGACCATTCAATGTTATTCCGGTCAATATGCAGTTTAATGCGTTCACGAAAATGGAAAATTCCGTTCCTAAGAATCACTAAAGTAACACATTTAAAAACGTTTCACATGAATGACATTCTGCTCGTTGATGCGTTATTTTCGAAATATAACAATAATTACGTTCAGATAGAAATAACATATATAGTTTGTTGCTTATTCGTTGCATTGTTGGGTCACGCCCACTTTCTTGGCGAGACACGAGACACGTCCACTTTTTGGCGGGAACGTGTCCGTTCTTTCACTTTTACATACGACGTTCCTATAACTTCAAAGCTGTATAATTCGAAAATTACGCATCAGCGGGCAGAATGTCATTCGTGTTAAACTTTTTTAAATGTGTTTCTTCAGTGATTCTTTTGAACGGAATTTTCAATTTCCGTGAACGCATTGAACTGCATATTTACCGTTATTCTTACCTGAACGTAATTCATGTTATATCTCTAAAATTACGCATCAGCGAGCAAAATGTCATTCATGTAAAACGTTCTGGTGAATGTTGAGGATTATTCGGGAATCGATTACCCACTTTTCGAATGCTAAACATAGTAAATTAGATCGAAATAAACAAGTTTTCTCCTATGCACTTTCCGTCGTAAATGATTATTTTACGAATTATAGCGGTAGGTTCAGTTTCGCCTTTGATGACGAATGCGCTCAAATAAACAGCTACTCATTGATTTTCGAATTTTTGTTGCTTGAATCATGGTAATAACATCGAAGTAAACTACTTTTCTTCCATACACTTTTTTCGTCAAATGAATATTTTATGAGTTAGCGCGGTAGGTTTAGTGGTAAATCTGAAGGATATGTCAGTTATCGATTTTGAAAATTTTGATGCCTAAGCATAGTTAATTAGATCGAAATAAACAAGTTTTCTTTTATGCACTTTGCGTCTCAAATGAGTATTTTATTAGGGTAAATCTGAAGGATATGTCAGTTATCGATTTTGTAAATTTCGATGCCTAAGCATAGTTAATTAGTTCGAAATAAACAAGTTTTCTTCTATGCACTTTCCATCTCAATTGAGTATTATATTAGTTATAGCGGTAAATGACTTGCCGCAACTCCAGTGTTTGAAGCGGCAAGTAATTCAAGGAGCACGTCGGACAGCAACACTGCAATGCGCACTCGCTTCCAGCGCGATCGTCAACAAAGACGAAACCAAATCTACCGCTATACCTCGTTAAATACTCATTTGACGAAAAAAAGAGTATAGAAGAAAAGTTGTTTATTTCGATGTTATTACCATGATTCAAGCAACAAAAATTCGAAAATCGATGAGAAGCTGTTTATTCGAGCGCATTCGTCATCAAAGACGAAACTAAACATACCGCTATAAATCGTAAAATACTCATTTGAGACGGAAAGTGTATAGAAGAAAACTTGTTTATTTGACTGAATTAATTATGTTTAGGCATCGAAAAGTGGGAAATCGATTCCTGTTCTTTCCTTCAGAAAAACCGCACATTTAAGCTAATATCGACCCAATCCAGTTAATGTTTGCTATTTTTAAAATTCCTGACTACAATTGTGTTTAAATTTAAGTTGAATTTCAGTTTAACCGATGGCAGGAAAAGTGTTAATCGTACTGACAGTCGATCAGCGTCTTGAAAAAGAAATTTTAATGAGAGAGCGCGACAGTTTTCAACTGTTAAATTTCAGGGTTCTGCATAGATCTCTAAATTTTAACTATTGTTTTCTGTGGATGAGGAACTCTTGAATGTTAGTCGTCATGACATCCTAGTCATCAAGTATTGAAATACCATAAATTTCTTGGGTTTTGTTCGAATTCTAATGAATCACGTGGATGATATAAAAAATTTCCTCAAAGCTGTATAGTAAAATATTTTATTTTAGCGTCTGTTATCCTAATTTGTGTTGAGTATGAAATTTTCAACCTTGACGTGTACGTACTGGTTGGAAAAATTCGTAGTGTCATATGTGATGGTGAGAAGATCTACTGTCAAATCTGCAAAACATATAACTGTTACATTTACAGCCTGATCTAACCTAAGAGCTAAGGAGTAATGGTATATAATCTCCCCGAATGGGTATCGCTTGATCCAAGCATTCCAACTAACTTTACTTCTAAATTGTTTATACTTGGCGAAAAAAAATAATGCAGAAGCTACAGCTTTGTAAATCCCGACTTTGACATCAATTTCAGTTGTACCCTTGTAGCTAACCTTGAGCTTAACTTTGATCTAATCGTTTTACTACCGAGTAAAACATTTTACCACCATGTGAGCAGGGTTTACAATCTCGGGAAAAAATGAAAATCCCGGGATTTCAGGAAGACAATCCCAGGAATTCCCGGGATCCCGGGATTTCTTCATATTTTGTAATTTATGCTATTGTAATTTGTTGCCCATTTCCATGATAGTACTTGGCGATTTAGGGTATGGAAAACCTTTATCTGAGAAGGATTCTCTAATGAATTCACGTATTGTAACTATATTCACTGATAAGCCATCAACTGTTACAAGCTTGGTCACTTGTACTCCCGGGGAACTTTGATACTTTTACGAAACTTAATTTGTTTTAAAGCTTTAATGCTTTCACTACTACTCTCCCTTGCGTGTGGGCGCTTTGTTCCAAAACGAATTTTGTCTTTTGAGCTGCTACTAATTCCACTAATTTTGTAGTTGACGCAACTGGGCCTACAGTGTCAGGCTTCACTATATTGTTTACTCTTTAGGTGACGCAACAAACCACTGGTAGACCAGCCTTTGCAAAGTAAACTCTCGCCGCACTATATACACTTTGCACTTTCTCTATACAGTTGCATCTTGAACACAGTATCGCCTCACAAAGACTTAAGTTTCCACAACATCACCCGTTGCTGCGGATTCTATAACAGCCTATTGCTTATTACCTGCAAACCTAAACCACAAAAGGTATTCTGATGCAATAGTTGTTATATTATGATATAGTGTAGGCTACGCTGTGTAGGGATGTAAATTGCAATAATATTATAACACTAAAGTCCTGTCTTGTGTTCTTTAATTGATTAATCTTATCGCACAGCATGATTTTAAGTTATTTTCTCACCCATATCTTGAAAAATATGTGTACTATTTAGAATCCCGTGGAAAAAGGATTTTCCAGACCGGGAAATTTCAGCCCCTAATCATCCGGGATCCCGGGATGCAAACCCTACATGTAAGCTTTGGGTCCTTAACTCTAAACCTGATTCTTTGAATAAAATCAAATTTTGACGGTAATTTTCCTAATGAAACACGTCCAACCTTTTTTAACATAAGTTGAATACGTGTTTAATCGTTGTTGTCATCTCAGTCCTATTTTTACACATTTTTACACGTTCTCAACCTTGGAGATAAACACAATTTATTTCGCCCGAGCCCAGTACCTAGATACACAGCAAAACCATAATATCTGCAATTGTTTCACAGAACTCTTTCTCGTTCGTGCTTTTTGAGACTGGCAAAAGTTTGTAGACCGAATGTTTTTGAAGGACGCTTTTGTGATGGTGCAAGGCACGAAGCGGGTGAAAAAAAAGATTACGTGAGTGAATCTTTTAAGGATTAAGGTAAATTTTTGCGAGTTAACTGCGTTCCAAGGACTGAGTCTGACGTTGAATTTAGACGAGTCAAATACTTGAGCGTGAACAGCCTAAAACTTGGCAGCCCTATACTAAATGTCATACCGATACTTGGTTGCAACTTCCGAATCAAACGGTCCTATCTAAATTTTGTGAATAGTCTTTGTTCACGAAAGTACATAGGTCGGCACACCAGAGCTTGTTCACCAGATGTAGGGGCTTAAGAAATAATTATACGCTTATTTTATAAGGAAGTTAGCAAAAAGTAACAATGATTTCTCGGAGAAAGTTTATCAATCCTTTAATTACGATGGGATCCATTACTAGTATTTGAACATTTAGTACTGAAATCAGAAATAGCATTTGATCTTTAAGTACTGTACTGGTGAAACATTTAAGCAAATGAGAATTGATGTATCGTATTTCGAGGATGTTATTTTGAATCTCCGTGAGACAACGCAAATGTATTTTGATAAAAATACTGGATTGTAATGCTTGGATTACATAACTGCTTGAACGTCGAAAAAGACAATTCCTGACATACGGTAGAAGACAGGTTTATTTTCAGTTTTAAGGGCTTCAATTTCAGCCCATACCCTGAGCCCTGACGAGTTACCTCGGTTCCATAGGGTCAGAGTCGAGAACGCTCGGAATCATTTCTTCCTCCCAAAAATCCCTTGCCCAAAAAACATCTTGATAACCAGCATGGAAAATGGCTGTCTATCTGTGATCTATTTTAAAGTTTGCAGCCGTTCGACTAATTTCTGTAGTCGCCTTTCTAAAGTGTCATGTCATGACTGAACATTGCAAAACTGCCATTATTTTTAACCCTTTGGGTCCTGATGGCTACACCAGTGCCAAGATGGCTAGTGCTTCCAGTTTAGCGCATCTAAACTAATTTTGAGGAAATTTCACTAGTGAGGGAATATTTTGAAGTGAATATCAAAATTAGATAAATTACAAGCATTCATGAAACTAGTTTTTAGACATTCCACAAGCTTGCACGCGTAAATTACTATTGGTTACCTCCAAGTTCATGCAATACACAGGGTCCGTGCAACATACTCGTATTCAATAACCTTTCTATTTAACTTGAGCAAATTTTTTCTGAACTTTATTTTTCATAAATTCGAACTTATTTCTTAGTGAATTCAAAAACTTTAATATTAACGTCGAAAATTTCTGTCGCCAAGCATAGAGCTTCAAAAATTCAAAATTTAATTAAAATGAAATAAAGCAGTAGGCACTTGCTTAAGCTTAACCCGCGCACGGTCGCGCATCCCTCAGAAAAGTAGTCAATTTACCCGCGTTACTCTGCCGTTCCCTGTTCACTTACCGTAATAGGCAGAGATGTAAAAATATGAAGTAATGAGTAAAAAATGTTGCTTTACACTTTGATGTTGTCAGATTTTTGATAACTTGAACCGTTTCTTTGTAATATGGAGTCAAACTCCGTAGATTTTTGCACAACATTGCTTCAAAGAGATCAATGGCCATTTTTGTGTTTTGGGAACAATGTAATGTTTTTCACTGCTATTTTATGCAGAAAATCCTTCCAAACCTGCTGATGTTTTTATTTTTCCTCTACAACAATTAGAAAAAAAGTTATGACCATTTATGTCTACTAGGTGTTATCCATTCTTCGTTTTAGTTCCTACATAAATGCATGTTTGCATGTCTGGTTATATTACTGTAAGTATAGTGTTTCGAAACTTGTAATTTTCACACAATATGAATAAAATACTGCTCTATACGCTACTGACTTCAGATTTGTCTTATTTGCCATTTTTACGAAATAAGGCGAAATAAGGCCCTGAGTAGTTTCGCTGGTAACTGAGGCTGCCACTGACTGTTCGCACGCACACCCTCTCACGGTCGCCTCATTTACCACACTGACTGTGCTTACCCCTCCCAACTTCCAAGTGGTTGGAGCTCTGCCTTAACCCCCACAATGTGGGGGTTTCTGGCTCCAGCTGTGTAGCACTCGCTGAGACGATCATTTTGGTGTATAACAACTTGGGGTTATGCCTTACGTCTGGCAACCAGTGAGCCTGGTAAATGAGGCGACCAGTTACAGTGCGCGGGTTAAAGCACCCACACTAGGACAATTTCACTGACAATTCAGGGACTGAAAAATTTTTTCTTATAAATCTTTTCCTGAAATATTTGAACCGTCGTACCCAAAGTTTTAAATTGCCTTTCTTTTACTTTTTTTTCACAGTTTCCTTTATTAGGGACATCTTTTTTGAAGTTAGCGAGGCTTCAACTAACTTGTAATCTAATCTATGACGCCTGTTTCTTGACGAAAGGATATCAGCCATGTTTGTACTAAATCTAACAAAAATATCCCTTGCACTGACATATATGTTTCCTACTCTCTAGGGACAGTCCTGTCATTCTACTCACGTCATCGATCGCATTCATATTCACTAACTTTTCGGGTGTAAAGCAGCCCCCTTATGAATAGGTTGCTACTTACTCTAACACAAATTCATTTTCATTTCCTATCAATGAAGGCGATTCAGATTCTGGTCCTTCATGTGGAACCAGTTTTTCTCCGGAAATGTTCTCTAGAAGCACAAAGTAGTTTCAACCATATTCGAGCGCTTCGTATCGGTGGTTTCTCGCTTTATGTGACTTCACTGAGACCATAATAAAACTTGTCGAGCAGTCGTAATTAAACTTGTAAACTCTCTAGCACAGGTACCTGTGTTATGTATACTTTACTATTGCAAGGCTTTACCAAGCTCTCAGCTGAAAGATAAGGTGCCCCTGAAACTCGATTACTTGTGGCTAGCATTGCCAGAGATGGTGTAGTATCGTGTTGACTTTCTCAGATTCAATAATTTTCATTAATTTTAAATTAATTAACTAATAAATTAATTATTGAATTAATTTTTTTATTAATTTTAGCAACGGAAAACTGGTTATTGGTGCGTTGCTCTATTTTTTTTAACTTGAAGTTCAAAAAAAATAAACAACTGAAACCATAGAGTGAAATTAGAGACCAAAAACATACCTTGCTGCCATAATGTTTAATTTTCAGCAGGTGAGGCTTAACAATTGCATCATAAACATTGATCGAAGATAAACAATTGCGCATGAATTGGTGTGAACACATTCTCAACTGTCGGCCGTAATTCCGAGAGATCAAACAGAGGAAAATGCCGAGACCAGGTTTTCAAAGCAATTAACGCTCTCACAACAGGAAGGGTACAGCAAGTTCTATTAATTCGATTTGGCCATGCTACGTGCTATAGCATGGAGAAGTTCACTTAGAAGAAATTACGCAGCAGCGCGTGCCGTTACGATATTGTGAAATGATTTGAAAATCCATCTCTGATGGTCGCATGCTGTCCTTTCAGAACCTTGCCCGGTCATTGTGTTCCCTTATCGATACTTCAGCTGCTGTTTTCTTTTGCTTCATATCACCCTATAGCACTTGAAGTTAAGATATCATGTGAGCTGAGTTATCACTGACGTCAGAATTCCTGAGACGAATGTTAAAGAAAGGAAAAAGATTGGCGAGGCTTTCACCTGGCTGTCATATGCTTTAGTTTTTCTTGTGAATTTTCATGCCGGCATAAATTTCTCCTTAATCTCATTGAATTTCAAATACAAGTATATATGCTAAACACATCGACAGTGGTACGCTAACTCAATCCTAAATTTTCGTATGGTAATAAGCAAATGTAAAATTTAACATAAAAAGAATTATTTCAGCAGTAAACTCTATTAATAACGTATGATTACGTATTCCTACCATTAGACACTCCAAGTTTAAAAGAGAGAATATTTTGTCTGGCATAAAACGAAATAAAATCGAGGAAGGAAATGGGGAAAGTTATAACTTAGAATAAAAAAACATTCAAAGATTTCAAATATAAAGCAACGAACTTGGCTAAATTAAAATATATTTTCTTGCAAGATTTCGTGGAGTTAATACTGGCGGGGTTTTCTATGTGAAATCTATGGATCCACGATCCGTCCCGTTGGGGTTGCTTTGCTTGATATAATAATAATAATTCTTTCACTCTGTGGATTGCTGGCATACGCATGGCGATGAAATTGCAACGGACGTGCAATTAAATAAGGCCTGATGCTCAAAGTATTACGAAATTTTTGAAAGCACACACGGAGCTCAGGTATCACTTTATGGAAGGATGTTCCGCACTCGACTCAAAATGAAAGTTTAAACGGCGGTTGTATCTCGTATGATCAAATGAAAAGTGTGTGAAAACATACGAGTAGAGAGCACATTGTCAACTACTCAACTTCTAGGAGAAGACAACCTGTCTACCAAAGGAATTTCTACTACTATATTGAATGAACTTTCAATACTACGGCAAAAAAGTGTCCAGTGACCACCATAAGCATCATGGTTTTGGAAAATGCAGACCAACAGTTTCATTTTCCTTTACTAAGTGTTAGTCAATGCTCGAGCTCATTTCCCAGGTCATGATGGGCGGCCAATTTCGCTTGAGGTCTGTTTGAATACTTTCTTTCGGTGAACACAATTAAGGGAGCAGTGGACCTACTTAATTAACACGTTGACTACGATTGTGAAGGGTCGTAAAGTTAATTTGGTTAGGTTGTAAAAAAAGACTGAAAATCGACTTACCTGTTCGAATAAGTTTCCATCTTTCGTAAGAAATGTACAAAATAAAAGTGCTGAATAATATTTTCCTCGTATGATAAAATTCCTTCAAAAAGAGTTAGCGAAATGGTTTGAAATGTTATTCATTTATATTGGGGACTAAATGAACAATTTACCGATGGTACACATTTGTCCCACACCGTAGTCAACGCGTTAATAGGCGTACCTGAAAATTTTCCTGATTCAGTAATTCCGAGCTCAATGTCGTTGACGCGGATGTTGAGTAGAAGGCAGAAAACGTTCGCCTGAGAGACCCATGATACTATACTCGTGGCCAGTTGCTAAATTGATCATGGAGGGTTAGTTCGCGTGCGCGACCAGTGAGACGGTTTCATATCTATTGAAAATAATTTCCTACGTTGAATGGAGCTTCCGCACCGCCTTTATTTTTCTTGAAGGACGTCATCAGGGGCAATGTGGAAAGCTTTCTCCGAGGGAGTCGAGGAGATTTGTTAAGGAGTTATTTACTGAATCTTCGCAGGGTGCTGTTATGCTTTCTATTTAGAATAACCTATTTTATTGGATGTAAAGGTTTTATTTGGATGCAAAGGTTCTATTAATTTCGTTTAAACCGTTTTCAGCCTGATCGGGCCAATTAATGGTTATTGGGAAGTTGTTTGTCCAGTCTTTAGAAATTAAGTGACATTCTCAGGTCCTAAATCCGGCAAGACTAGCCCAGTTTCGCTGCGAAATGATTGCTAATTGAGGCCATAAGTTCGCTGATTATTTTTTGTTTTCTTCGAATGCTCGGGAAGATAAGCCATCAAGTCCAGTCAATTTATTAGTTTGGCAGGTTGAGCACTTTTTTCCCTATTGTAGAATACGTCGCGTACCAGAGCTACCTGAATATTTGAGGCCCGCAATAATCCATTTGATTCTAACTCAAATACAGGTACGAGGCAATTTCGACTGATCTTCAGTTTCTTGAATATTACTTCAAATTGTTCATTATTCGTAGCCTAAACATGTAGCTCGCGATTTTGTTCCTACATGTAGGAAGGTGCTTTGTTCTCATGAACAGAAGTTATGCGTCATCAATTTTCTGCTATTATTTTACCATTACTAAAAAATTGATGATTGTGAAAAAGGGTAATTGTGCCTTTTGTTGATGCCTGTGCGTGACTTAAGAACAACCCGAGAATGGGCCACTTGGCTCGTTGTTGCAATTTTCTATTCAATTTTATTCCGTTCTTAAGGGGCGTGCTTTTATGAGCAACGTCTGTGAAAGGTTAGTATGTTGAATAAAGAAGTTTTTAATCCACACTCAGAATCGTAAAAATCTCTGTCGCCAAAATACCACACAAAATGTGTGTTGATGTTTCTCAGCGACTTTAGTTTCGGTTTTACGTAATTCTACAACATTTAAGGCCGATGCTAGATCTAATTTTGTAACTCGTGATTTGAAACAGCGTTGTACCTTGCACTGCTACTGTAACGTACACGTTTCAAAAAGCTCGATCACATCTAGATTTCATTTGGAGGAGAAATCGCTCATAATAACATCCCACAAAAAACCAGCAATGAAACGTAGATTCCTTAATGCACTCTGCACTTACGCGCTCCGTTTTTGCGTCAAGGCGGCAAATTGCTGTGGTTCTTTCTTTCGCTCCTCGAATCATCTACAACACGGCGCTCTACATTGCACGCTTTCCGTAACGAGAAAAAGCGCCTAAATTCCTGTGATTAGTACGGCGTGAAGTACAAAATAACCTCTACAGGGCCAGTAAAAACGCGCGCACCGACTTGCAGGCTTCACCAGGTTGAGCTTTCTAAACTGCGGTTACATGCCGTTTCGCACAATATGTAGGATAAGATAAGAAGGGAATTTCGCTGTGAAAAACTTAGCCGTCATCATGACATACTTTCGCAGCGATGCTCGTTGTTGATGATGCACTTCTAAGGGACAGTGAACCAAGGTTTCTCTTGTGGCTACTCCCGACGGAGACGCGAAAGCTTGAAATATGACGCGCCATCTGTTGCTAACCTGCTGCCGTACTCCAGTTCAGGGGAACAGCGGTGGCAACTTTGCGATGAACATTTTTTTTATAGGTACTAAACCCTTTCTACAGAAAGGTTACTCTACGTTTTTCACGAGTCATAACGAGCAACGTGTTGTTGCTGTACCAATGACCGGTGGGAAACTGTGATCAGGTATGGAAAGTAATAGTGACGTGGTCCTTCGTTAAATGGTGAGCTCGAGTTCGTGTCACTCGATAATCATAAATTAGATTTCACGTCCCACACTTGCGTGGCGGTAAAACATAAAGATCTGTTTTCTCTTGAGTGTGTTTGTATGCTCTTAATGAACCGCGCTCCGAAATGATGAAGGGATCAGAATGTGAAGTCCTGAGCTGCGAGTTTGGAAAGCTTTTCTCATATTGAAATAGAAAGTTTTTGTTCTGAAACGGACTATTTTCAGCATATGCGAGTTTAATCAAGTTTTGCCTAATTTCATATACTTCTTTCAGTCTCGCTGCCTCTTAGCACAGGGTGTAGGGATACAGCCTATACATAGATTCTCCGTTTCCTTACCTCCATACTAAATGGTGCGTTCCTCCTTCTCTTTGAAATACCTTTGTATTGGTTAGAGATACTTGAACTTACTCAAGTCAATGGAATAAAGATATAAATACGCAACCATAAACCAAATTTAGCGGTGCAATTTGAATTTCCTGCACTGCAGAACTCAACGATGCTGTATGCAGTTAATACGAAATTATGGCCTATTCGACCTGCTATTCTGGTGGCGTAGGCTATGCAGGTGGAGCAGGCTATGCAGGTGGAGCAGGCTATGCAGGTGGAGCAGGCTATGCAGGTGGCGTAGGCTATGCAGGTGGAGCAGGCTATGCAGGTGGCGTAGGCTATGCAGGTGGAGCAGGCTATGCAGGTGGAGCAGGCTATGCAGGTGGAGCAGGCTATGCAGGTGGAGCAGGCTATGCAGGTGGAGCAGGCTATGCAGGTGGAGCAGGCTATGCAGGTGGAGCAGGCTATGCAGGTGGAGCAGGCTATGCAGGTGGAGCAGGCTATGCAGGTGGAGCAGGCTATGCAGGTGGAGCAGGCTATGCAGGTGGAGCAGGCTATGCAGGTGGAGCAGGCTATGCAGGTGGAGCAGGCTATGCAGGTGGAGCAGGCTATGCAGGTGGAGCAGGCTATGCAGGTGGAGCAGGCTATGCAGGTGGAGCAGGCTATGCAGGTGGAGCAGGCTATGCAGGTGGAGCAGGCTATGCAGGTGGAGCAGGCTATGCAGGTGGAGCAGGCTATGCAGGTGGAGCAGGCTATGCAGGTGGAGCAGGCTATGCAGGTGGAGCAGGCTATGCAGGTGGAGCAGGCTATGCAGGTGGAGCAGGCTATGCAGGTGGAGCAGGCTATGCAGGTGGAGCAGGCTATGCAGGTGGAGCAGGCTATGCAGGTGGTGCAGGCTATGCAGGTGGAGCAGGCTATGCAGGTGGAGCAGGCTATGCAGGTGGAGCAGGCTATGCAGGTGGAGCAGGCTATGCAGGTGGAGCAGGCTATGCAGGTGGAGCAGGCTGTGCAGGTGGAGCAGGCTGTGCAGGTGGAGCAGGCTGTGCAGGTGGAGCAGGCTGTGCAGGTGGAGCAGGCTGTGCAGGTGGAGCAGGCTGTGCAGGTGGAGCAGGCTGTGCAGGTGGAGCAGGCTGTGCAGGTGGCGTAGGCTGTGCAGGTGGCGTAGGCTGTGCAGGTGGCGTAGGCTGTGCAGGGGGCGTAGGCTGTGCCGGTGGAGCAGGCTGTGCAGGTGGAGCAGGCTGTGCAGGTGGAGCAGGCTATGCAGGTGGAGCAGGCTATGCAGGTGGAGCAGGCTATGCAGGTGGCGCAGGCTATGCAGGTAGCACAATTGATACCGCGTGGTATAAATTTGTCATTTGAACGAGTGAGGTATGAATTAATTCGAAATGAACCCTCATAATCGGTTTCTTATCGAACCGGTCGTTAGTGGCGTTAATGCAAGTCTAAGCATTTGCCATATTACGGGTAACTGACTCGCGTAGCTCTGAACGATGAATCTTTATCTTCAAAATGAATCTTGACTACTTTATAGGCATGTTCGTAGGAACATGTCAATTGACAGCTGTAGTAAAGCCTTTTGATATCTGAAGGAAACCGCCGTTCAAAATTTGAAGCATCACCTACGGTTCTCGAGTTTATCATTGCTAAACAGATTTCAATGCACTACGAGAGTTATAAGTAGATATTTCAGAATCTTAGTTTTCGAGGCTTCTATTCGAACGTTATTAAGTATTTTCCTACATTTATGGGAAGATGGAATCTCAGGAGCTTTGCTCCTTGGTCCCTACATTAGCTATTTCACGTGACATTATGGCATGCGGCGGTAACCGCCGTTTTTTTACGTCTTCATACCGAAACACTTGTGCGACATGAGCCACCGGTGGTCTCTGAGGGAGTTTTCATAATGCAAATGACCCACCAGTAGTCACAAACTCAATTTTCATAAATACTAAATTGAAAAGAAATGAGGCACAATTCACATAGTGTTTCTATTTTCAACAATGCATACAATAATTGACTTTAAATAGGAGTTGAATATAAAACTTCAGTTTTACCAGCAGCAGTCAAAGTAACGAACCATCTAACATCACGAGGATGAGCATCAAGGCAACCGTGTAAACTCGACTATCTTGTTCTGTTGCCAGAAGCTATATGTTGCACAAATGGGTATTTGCTCAAAAAGAATCTCTGTGAACGTACCTGGTGACACTTACCAATGTACTTAAGATTGTCGGATAACGCGATTCAGATCAATGTTTTCTATGTTCTGTGTAGTGATGGATGGTGACCGATATTTAATTAGATTTTTAACGTTAGAGTAAATGAGTTTTTGTGTTCTTGCAACCGCCACCCTACTTAAATAATGCCGCTTACAGAAATGAAGAAGCTACTCCTTTAAACACGAATTTTTGGTCAAGCAGTCAGTCCTTAATCTTTGGAAAATTATTTGGATTTTTCTGGTAAAATGCGTGTACGGAAAATCATTATTCAAAAATTATTTATAGCTTATCAATTCTTCAATTTGGGATATTTTTCCTGACCATTTAGTAGTTACACACAAACTTCCCAAATAAGAGGTCTGTAGGCATCCTAAGAGCCGAAACTGATCTATGATACTGAATTGTGAAAAATTCCTGACCGAGTACTAAAATTGAAAATATTTTTCACTGCGCATTAGAGTGCTATATCATGGGTTCCAATCTAACGTAATTACAAAATTACTCGTTTACCAACAACTACGTCAAGAGTTGAACAAGGCATTGAAGTATCAAAGTAAAAGCGTTTTATACCTAAATTATTACGGGTATTCGTACGAAAGTCAGAAAAGACGCTCTCTTCCTTTTCCTACTCCGAAAAACTTAAAACTCGCCAGCTAAATGAAGGAAAAGTACTCACCTAATGCAACTTACTTAGTCCTTTGATCGATCGAAGGCTCAAAGTTCAGTTCAGTATAGGGAAAGTTATACTTGACCTTTAAAAGAAAAATTTTCATACGCTGGCCTTTATTTCACATATGTACGGGACTCTAACTCAAGTAAACTGGCAGAGCCGAAATCGCTACCACCTGTTGATGATGCAATGGTCAGTCATAAAATGCTTGAATCATTTGGTAGAACTTGGTGACTCGACATAAAATCTTACGTAACACGTATCTTGGTCCAAAAAGTTCTGGTTAAAGTGGTCTAGGTTTGAGCAAACTTCAAGCATTGCTAATATGATTTTGGAATTTCATCAATGAGAACTGCACACGAAATATGTAGCCAGAAGCGAGTTGAAAATATAGTTGCGCTCTGAATGAATCGAATGGTTTGAATATTGCTGAAAATTTTCAAGTCATAGTACTAAATTGTAAATTAATCCGTTTGAAGTGCAGTGGAAAGGGGACTGGTAGGTTAAAATCGTCACACAACACTTCCTTTTATTTTTGCACCGTGTGTAGAAGTAAAAAGAAAACCTTTAGCCGAGCTGCATGAAAAATTGCACTCTACAATTATAGCCGAAAACCAGATAGAGCTTCATAGAATCCTATTCAAGCCAACAGATGTTGATCACCTGTTGTTGGCCGACGAAAGAAAGGTTCTTTGAATGAAGTTCTCGTCTCCTTATCATTATCCGGAACACTATAATTCATCAAAGGGGTATAAGAGAAAAACACTTGTAAATAAAAATCGCCTGACGTCAAAATGGCGTCAGCCAACCTAAACACCGTTGGCAAAACCATGCGTAAAACGTGGATGAGATTCTGTAAAAGAACGTGAAACCTAAGAACATCTAAGAAAATGTGCATAGAAATGAACATCTAAGAAATGCGGCAAGACTGAAAGTTCAGTATAGTTGCGCAGGACATGTTTTAGTGATTTGAAGATAAGGATTCCTAAATGGCAGCTTCTCTGCCAGCTTTAGCACCAACTGGAATATTTATCGCAAGAAACTTTTGTGAGTCGGTTTGATGAGATGAGAGTGTGAAACCGCACAACGAACTCTACATGAAAGCAGTATGGTCGGCGCGCTGTAATGCCCTCCCTCGCCTGACGTAATTACTCGAGTCATCCTGGCTCATCAATAGGATAGAGCGATGAGCCATACAGGAAGTGACAAGTGTCCTTTCATACGCAAAGAAAATTAATTTCTATCGAAACCAGTGCCCTTGAATTTGCTTTCTAGTTAGATTCATTGAGAGGAACCTGAGCTACAGGACGTGACTGCTGGTTCCTTGAGCATGGACACTTGTTGAAATTTCGGGAAGTATAGTCCTCGATGTTTATATGAAAATCAGGTCTAGTTTTCATGCTACGCGACCGTGTTTTTATTTTAACTGAGAATTTTGATGAAATTTAATAGCACAGGGCTTGGAAATGAAATCCTTCCACTATAAGAAGTGTTCGAGTTATTTTACATATTTTAGAAAGCTGTTAAAGGAAAAACGGCTTCTATCAAGTAAGAGGTCTCGACTAAGGAGCAGACAGAGATGACAAACCTTATAAGCGGTTTTACAAACATTTGGACCTTGAATTGTTTAAAAAAAATAGCAAAAAGGTGTAAAAGGAAACTAAATGAACGATTTCAACGTTCCTCGAACTATAGGTTTCGTCGAGAATTAGCCAACGCTTAGTATTTCTAAATATTAGTCATAACAATTACAGTTCCAGCCCGAACATGACGGAGAAATTCTGATACAGGCATGAGAAATGAGGCTAGTTCACGCACACACACGCTCGTTGGGGAAAGAAAGTAGATAAACTTAGAGATCGCAAGAATTGAGCATGCTGTTAAAACTCACAACACACAGTAATGGTACGCGAATAACGCTGTGAACACTTTTCATCCGCCAGTAACCGAGATGTTTCAATGACCTTTCTAAAGGACTCCTCGATCGTCAAATGTCAATTAGAAAACAAGGACTTCAAAAAAATGTGGTGAATACTTCCCAGGTAGCAAAATTTATTGACCTAATATTGAGCCAATATACAGTCTCAATATTGACTGGATATTCAAAATGACCATTGGGGCAAATACCTTACTTTGGAAAATTCGGTTGATATTAGAAAAATATATTGGCCCAATAACAATATTATCATCAACCCAGTATCAACTAATTATTGTGTCAATATTGACTTCATAATGAAGTGTTCCCTACAATAACATTGGCGTAATACTCAATTCCTGATAGGTTGATATTTGTAAAACATATGGCCCCGATAATGATAATTTCACTAACCCAATATCAGCTTATTATTAAGTCACTATGGACTTGATATTGAGGTGTTCCTTGGTAAAATATTGGTCTGTAAGGCCTATAATAGTTGCTGCCTTAGCAATTGAGTTACGCTTGCGGCGAGTAAAGCAGCGACCTTAATTACATACTCGTGCGTCTCCTGCAATTAGTATTGCTTCTACACCATCTAGAAATTTCCACTTTTTCTCTTGGATAATTTTACATATACACATACTAGTATTACTGAACACAAATGGACTAGAACTGAGTTTGAGGGGTAACAAAGGTAGGGTACTATAGGCCCAATACTTATTTTCTGACATCAAGTGGATATTGGTAGAATATATTGTCCCAATAATAATTTATTTTTAACCCAGTATCAGCTCATTACTGTGTCACTATTGACTTGATCTTGAGGTGTTTCCTTAAACAACACTTTGGCTCAATAATTAATTTCTAATATCGCATCAATATTCAGAAGGGTTCAAAGACGATAAATGTACATAATTCTGATAAATATGTTATCCTATGTACATACCTACACACCTACAAGACTTTGAATTAAACTGCATTCAAAATTTAGCTAAAATCCATGATTACAAACCTCTTTGGCATCGTAGTCCAAATTTTGTGTTGCACGTACGTACTAGTGGTCGGGCAACCTGTACTAAGCAGCATATATACGTTCATCTAAGCAGCATATATATGCTTGATTGAAAAATTGCACGAAAGCGCTTTACTCAAAGAATGATGCATGCAAAATGGGTTATATGGTAGGAATAGGCCTACTCAATACCTTCGTTACGAAATTAAGTCATTTATATCATCTATATAAATGACTTTACATCATCTTAATTCAATATATAGACATTTATTGCTATAGTAACATATGACAACCGATTTTAGCATATTTTTTGAAAAAATTAGACCTTCGAAACTCATTGGAAGACTGAAAAAACAAGAACTGTGAACCTGTGATTACAGTAATTCTGAATATACATATTATTAAAACGTATTCACATTTCTTGATATCTGTCAAATATATCTGCACTCATTAATGACTGCAATAACTATTCATTAACTTTATTGGTACATTTTAAACAAATTACTCCGTATTATTGGCGTACAATATCAACCCAATTGGCGTACAATATCAACCCAATATTTGGGCAATAATAATTTATATTTCAACAAATATTATTAAATTGCGAGATTTTTAATTATTATGAGATAGTTTCCACTTATATGAATATCGTACATATATATATATATATATATATATATATATATATATATATATATATATATGGACTGTTAGCTTATTATTAGAAATAAAACTATTTACTACATTGTCCCAATATCAATTAGTAATCATAAATAAATATACCTTTTTTCGATATTGTCTTGTTATTAGCCTATTATTGTAATCCAAGATTCCAATATCAGGTCAATAAATAATTATCAACCCAATATTGGCCTAATAATTTCTTGCTACCTGGGTTGATTCTGTAAATTAATTCAATTTGGTCAATAAATGATGTGAAGTGACTTCTGCTGTCGTGCGCTTTTAGCTTTGAGGCGTATCACAAATGTTGAATGCATGTTCAAATTGACGGTTTTTCAATGTTCGCCAGCAATTAAAATTTTCAATTTTGCGTTCCCAGTGAGAAAATGTGAGGTCCTGCGCTCAAAGTTAGGTAGGCGTTCTTTTTTTTAATAAAATATTTTTTGTTTTATTAGGGACTATCTCTTTTTCAGTTTAGTGCTATCCTGTTTTTCAATGCCACTTACTTTCTTCTTCAACTTATATCTTGTTTCCAAACCTTCCTTCCAAACTTACTGTTTCTGTGAGCACGGGATCGTGTGCATAAGCACACCTTGTACGAAGATTCCGCATTCCCTTGTCACGAGAAGGCTGTCTGCCTCGTCTCTCATTAATTTACACTAATGAGAAGACCGAATGCTCGCTTGAGGGGTTGTCATACCTCAATAAAATGCACAGGAAACACAAGGAAAATTTATGGGCAAGCCCAAAACAAATCAACACTACTACAAAATGTGTATACTAAAATTGGGCAGTACTCACCGATGTACGTTGTACTCGACTTACTCAATGCGCGTTTTTCAGAGCGCATCAGTTATGATGAGGGGCTGCTTGCTACTAAATTTGGGGGACTTTATACACGTGAAATTCACTTAATTTATAATTTACGGCAATACATCATACAGAACATCGATAAGCGCACGCAATGTATGGCATTAGAACTGGTGTAAATTGAGTAATGGTATTCTAGAAATTTCATGTGTTAAACAGCTTACATAACAGAATGACAGTAAATGCTACCGCTGGCCAGCATATCCCCGTACGTTAATCACACAGGTCCTGATACATGAGCCCCACAACAAGTTCATATTCTAACAGTGCAGGAGGTGGTGTCACTTCAAACATACATTCATTAAACAACACAGCTTCAGTTCCAACTTTTGCCTTATGCACAGTTCAAAATGTCTATTGCTGATATCACACTGCTCGTCCCGCTTCGTTATCTTGACCCATGATCTCCCTTTCTTCCAAGCCGATGACAAAAAACCTCCCCGCCTGCACGATGAAAATTAAATACTCATTACTTCTAGTCGTGCTAATGAAGTTCCCTTAAATATTCCAATCTTCACTTCAACAAAAGGCCACACACTTTTATCATATCTATTTCAAAATATTTTCTCCAAAGGTAATTACATCACTCTTACCCTCCCCACTTAATGTGGCATCTTCAGAATGATTTCCCCGCTTTAGCCAGGTCTGCAATTTACCCTCTGTGGAAAAAAATGGAGACTATTTTATTAAGCGAAATTTTTGATAAGTTTAACTCCCTGTGTTGATATCTATGTCACATATTTTCAGGGCAATTTTCAACACCTCCTATTTTTAACACGTACTATATCCGACGATCGCCGACGCAAGACTAAATTTTTCTCATCAGCCCTACCCACTTGTTCGCGAGAAAGCGGTGTTCTAGTTCACGCATGGCCAATCACACACTTCGAAGCTTCTACGTCATGTTCGAATGCCCTTCTTGTTTAGCAGCTAAAGCCTCATTCGTGTTCCTTAGCTTCAACTACTTTCCCACCATATTGATGTCGTGGTATTGGCCTAGAGCCTTCTGACGTAACTCAGCAGCCTCCTCCCTCTCGAGGGTTTGCAGGACCGCCGATCTCAACGTTAGCCCTCCGACTATTTCTGAGAGTTTCCTTTTCACGCTCAAGTGCCTGCCATAAATCTGTCGAGCCCTGTGTATGGAGTTTGAGATTGTGCCATTAACCCACACAGCATGCGGTACCCGCCGAGGGCCAGCAGACTGCTTGTATAGCCAAAAATCTTGAGAACATAATATACACAGCTATCGCCTGGACCAAGGCGTCAGCACTTTCGAACGTCTTAGTGCTCAACCGTTGAGATTGTTATTTCTCCCCTATCGATAGAGTTACACACTCCCTGCCTGAAACAACACACCCTTTCTGAAACAACACATCCTTTATGGGCTCACCACACACACCCGTCCAGACATTCTGGCTTGTAACACACACAAATGTTGAAGAGACTACACCTCCGCACCGCTGGAATTTTAATCAACAAAATAAAATTTTATAACACATAATTATAATTTCCCTAAATTCTAAAAACGCAGAGTGAAATCATAATTACCATTTTCCTAAATTCTCATGTTTTAATTCGTTAAATCATTCGCTAAATTGATTATTCTCGACATGACCCCAAAACACAAGAGCACCAATCAGTTAGCACAAAAAAGGACCTAAATTAGTTAAATTCCCAAAATTAAATCTTTCCCAACACCCTCAACTTCATACTAAACGGCGCCTTCATCCTTCCTCTCTATGAACATCGCTGTTGTGGTAAGGGATACTAAAACTAACTCATACATCAAACAATTAACATTTTCAATTGTACCCTAACGCAGGGCTAAATCCCAATGAATAGCATGCCCTTATCACTCTTGTGCTCTGAGTAATGGATGCTTATTATGCACGTGTTGCAGTAAATTACCTGCGTTGTAGCCTTTGTAGTAATTGTAAGTATGCAGAAGTGGAGCGTGTCCGCTTAAAATTATGAAACTTTCAACAACATGGTCAGGAGTGAAGTGCGTTGCTGCACGACATCTGACGTGGGTCAACTGATATTTACAGCTTATGCCCTGACATGAGCGACCGACTTTGGCTAGTGAGTTGAGCAAAAATAGTGAAAATGTACAGGGTTCCCAAAAAGTAGAAAACCAACTTTAAAAAACCCCTCAGGGGGATACAGGTATTGTGTCTATGGGAATTAGCGCTCCCAGGGGGACTATGTGAGGGCCTGAGCTAAAAGTTAGGTAGGCTTCCTTTTGTTGAAATAGAATAGGTTTTTGTTTTGTTACGGACCATCTTTTTTCGGTTCACTGCTGTCCTGTTTTTCACCACCTACTACTTTCTTCTTCAACTTTTTTCTTGTTTCATGAACTTGTTTCCTAGCTTACTGTTTCTGTGCACCTTGTGCATAGATTCCACGTTCCCTCAACTCCATACTAAATGGTGCCTTCCTCTTTCCTCTCTTGGAACATCTTTGTCGTGGTTAAGGGAGGCTAAAACTTTCTTATATAATAATAATAATAATAATAATAATAACCAACTTTAAACACTTGTAACAGAGCAACCGTTTTCATTTTGCATTAGGTGAAAATAGTGTGATGATATTTTTTGAAAATGAGGAAATGCTTTCAGAATCATTTTTATCCAATTGCTGACGTCAATGTTCTGTGTAAAGCGATTTAATAGTACGGTAGCTCAAAATACATGAATCGATCGATAATCGTGAACGTTGAAATAATTTGTTATGTTACGGATCATCTTTCGTCGGTTAAATACTGTCCTCTTTCTCAGTACCTATTACTCTCTTCGTCGAGTTATTTTTTTCTTCGTAAACGTTGTTCCTAACTTATTGTTTCTATGCACAGAGAATCATGTGTCGAAACACATCTTGTACATAGATTTCCCGTTCTCTCAACTCCATTTTTGATGTTGCCTTCATCCTTCTTTTGTTCTGGTTGGGGAGATTTACCTTATAATCTTATCTTTTTAGTTTTAGTCTTGGCATTGCACGTGGTATTCTTTAACTTCCATTAGTAAATGAAAGTCTGTTGTTCAGTTAAATTTCCAAATACGCTAAAGGCTACACACATTCTCATCGCGTAAGCTTTCCTCCCGGAAAGATCTTGAACTTGCCCTTTAGCAAAACGTTTAGAAGCAGACGTGAGCATAACGTTACGCTTGAGAAAGTTGTATTTGCGGTGTTGATTTAGGAGGTAGTGCCCATCATAAGCATATTTAAAGAGGTTTATCAAACCTCGCAATAGATACTGAGTGCATCGGTAAGTCTTGGTTTTCCTGCCGCAACACGCAGTTTGGCGTTTGAATACGCTAGAGAATATTCGAAACTCTCATGACGGTTTACTTGATGGCCAGCTTAAATCAATTGGGAAATTTATTTCTATTATGAATTAAAGAATTCATACGAGTAACTCCGTTTTCGACGTTATTAGACCACTTCGTATGGGAGAGTTTTTCATGAAAAAACCAGTGTACTTCCATGGTAGGTGATGTATTCGCATCAAAAACTTCATTGTTATGAAAACATTAAAGAGCACAAAAACAGAAGAAAATTTTATGAATTATTTCAGTGGTTTCCTAACACAAGCAACTGCTCATCTATTTTCAACGACTTCTATCCGCGTTAAAGCCTTCAATAAATTGTACTTTCCTTCAATATAGACAGCACCAGAATCTACGGTGTGGTCGCGTGCTCTCCAGACCTTACTTTTCGGCTGCCATTTCCATAGCGCGTTAGATTGCCGTGACCAAGTGGCAGCCAGGGTGTGACACTGATAATTATCTAAACCTCAAAATAGAAATTTTACGACTCAAATTCAACCACAAAAACAACCCAGCATATGGCAGCTATGCAGGGTATCAGATGCTGAGCAATTTTTATGGTCATGTATTCCTTTAAAAATTAAACTTGAAGAGCTTGGAAAGAATGTGGCAAATCTGCTTACAGTGAAGGCAACGGTGAACTGTTCTCAAATGAATCCTGACTGCGGTAATGTACTGTTTAATAGATACGACGCATTGCACCGGGCCGTGGAAACAGATTCTAACTTTTTTTTTATTTTATTAAATTTTCTTCCCCCTAAATCCTTAGCTCCAAAATGGAACCACCTGCACTTTTGATCCTGACAAAAATGTTTTTTCGTGGTTTATGAGCAGAGAAAATTTCACTAGTGAAACGTGGGTCATTGTAATTTCAATTCAGAGTATAAATAGTGAGTTATGTTCCTTTTGTTCCTTAATTAATGAAATGAATTGTCTAGCCCTCATGTCACGCTAGAAATTGCTTTGAGCAAACTTTAAGAATGAAGTGCCTGGTAGGGATTTTGTACTAAAACGTCAAGGTAGGTCGTTTGTGTTATGGAAACCAGTTTTCCAATTCACATCTATTGCGTGAAAAAAATAAAAGACCTACTCAGAGAATTTGAATCTTACCTTTAATGTTTAAATAAAACAAACTGTCTTTCAAAAGTGCGGAGTTCGAGAGGAGACTGCGATCAGTAATGAAAGTCAAATAATGACTGCATTGATCTTGATGAAATACCGAATCTTGTTACATCAAACTTCTTGTGAATGAGCGCAACTAGTCCAGAATCTCGGCATGTAGCCTTAAAGAACGCTTTCTCTTGTCTGTGCGCGCAAAAGAAAGGGGCTCCGTTATTTCTGTAGCTTGGATACGCGCAACTATTAAGCTCATGACTTACAGCTTAGCGCACGGCACTCGCAGCTGTCGGCCCACGTGTCTCTTGCTGGACGCTGGATTAAGGCATCCAAAATAAATGCGAGGTTAATGAAGTTGAGTGAGGGCATCTCTTGCTAAGGAATCTAAGTGGCTACGCAGTCGAGGAGACTGTGAATGATTTTTCAATGTTTACGTTGCTCGGTGTGGGTATTTTATTCCTTCCGCTGAAAAAATTTTCCATGCTTTTGACCCTCATTTATTTTCCGGGATAAGTATTCGCAAATTATTTAAGCAAGATTTTATAGATATGTGCAGCTAATGCATGTTACTTGTGTATGCTACACAAGCCTGCGTAGAGAAACGACGGCGCCAGCATTCATTTTGGTGTGAATGCAAGAAACCCATAAATTTAGCTGGGCCTTAGGGGGGATGGACTCGATAGCACTACTTTCAAGTAACTGTCACATCAGTACTTGAATGTCGCCACTGACTGCAATGCGACTCTTAGATGATACAATTTCGTGCCTCGTTGTTTCGACTTTATCATTATTAAATTTTTTTTCATCATTATTAATAGGGAATTAAAAGCAAAATTTCCCAAAAGCTTGAGATTGAAAACTGCTTCTGAACAACTTTCAGGTGCGTCACCATAATCGATTCTGTGAAATAGAATTAATTATAATACAAAGAAGAACATGCAATGAACAGTTCAATTAAGAAACCTAGTGAGCCTTCAATATTCCCGCAGATAACGATATGGGCTACTTTGTTATAGTCTCTCATGCATATCTTGCATGGCAGAGCACAAGTTGCGTATCTCCCGATAGAGAGACGCACATTGTGATACCGTAACGAGATACCAATACACATCAGCGTGACCCGAGATCATTGAAGTGGGAGCGCATGCTAAGGAGAACCAGATGTCGTGCAGATGCTGCTGTGATAACGAGGTGAAGCAAACGACATCAAACTATATTATCAAAGGCATGAAAATACCTTTCAGTTTGGGATTTTTAAACAATTGAACAATTTCTGTATTTCTACAAGCAATGCATGAGCAAAATGATTTTATAAAACTATAACAATTGGCAGCTTGAGATATATTACTCCTTTTGAACTCCACTAGCTTCTGGAACTTTAGGACTTCTAGGTCCCATAGAATCCTTATTTTATGCTTACGAATTCATTTAACTCGTTGCTTGCCATACGACCCAGCGATGGGTCGTGCTTAAGTTCTTCTGGCTGTGGAACGACCCATGGGTTAATGGCTCGGTCGAAAAATGTGAACAATCTTTTAAAATTAATGGTATTCAATAGACCCAGTTAATGTTTAGCTCTTATAAAATGGTTAACGCCTTTTGCCTTTAAATTTGAGTTGAGGGTCCTGAATCACTTTGTAACTTGCATGATGTTTCTCTTACCTTGATATCACTCGGCAATTCTAGCAATAATTTTTTTCTCGGAACTTGCAATTAATGAGCGTTACATAAAACTGTCAGAAAAATTCGTTTTTGAGCGCTCAGGAGATCTATTGTAGCTTAGGGAATTTGCACTCCCTTGGAAAAAATGTGAGGTCTTTAGCAGTAAATTCTTCCTTCAGCTAAAATTGAATAGATTTTTGTTTTGTTACGAACCCTCTTTATTTTGCTCTCTGCTGTCTTGTTTATAAGCACCTACCGATTGCCTTTTCAGCTCTTATCTTGTTTCGTGACCTTACACCGCAACTTGCTGTTTCTGTGCGCAGGAGATCTGGTGTGGAACTCACCCGTTCCCACAACTCAAATGCTAAATATTGTTTTCCTCACACCTCTTTTTTGGAGCACTCTTGGGCTGCTCAATTCACTTAACTAGTTTATTATTTTTCTAATACTTCTACGGAGCTAATTTCTCACTGCCGAGACACGTCCTCCGTATTTTAACTCGGAGCACAAATTTGAAAGTAAAATTTGACTGTTCATTTATTTAATTTTTATCTACACCTGTAACTGCTTCAAAACGTTGTAGTCAATCCAGACGAAGATGTCATCAAACGAGAAGAACTGTTCGAATGTTATTCGTGTTTTTTTCACAAATTTTGTTGCAGTTACTAAATGGACAAACTGTTTCTAAACAACCAAACACAACCCCAAGTCAGGGCTATGAGCCAAACAAAGTATGTTCGCATTTAGTTTTCATTTCGCCTTGAAACAAAAATAGTTCATCTTAAATATCTGCATGAAAACACTGCGTTTTTATCTTTCCTTAATTCTTCCAGAGAAACTAAATTACACGAGGCTTTATCGTTTTACGGACATTTTTCCTAATCGCACTCTTGTTTTGCTCTACCAGTACATGGACACTCTTACTAAGACAAATGTAACGCTTCTTGAACGGGCATACATTATTCTCCATTGATTTTAATCTCATTCATAAAGGCTTGCTACCCATAAACCACCCCTTTCAATTATTGGTAGTATATAACTCGTGTAGCCAAATCGAAACGGTCCGATTTCACAATCGATCCCTGATTCTTTCCTTGAAGGAAAGATTAGATCAGTCTTTTTTGCTCTAAAAATAGCATCCATTTCACATCATATTTAAGCGAAATTAGCAGGGGAAGTTAAGCCATTCCTATTCTATCAATGAAAAACGTCGAGCACTAAGAATTTCTTTTTCAATGAGTGTCTAAATTCATTTAAGCAACAGCAGTTTGCTGCGGCTTATTTTTCTTCCACGTCTTCGCAACCGCTCTACTGAGGGAGTTGTCGGTTAGTAAATTCATATTTTTAAAAACGGGCCCGATTTGGACGCCGTTCAAGAGTAGAGTTAGAGTATCCGTGCTACCGTTGATTCTGAGGCTCATGAGGTTCTGGCGCAATTGCAGAGACATTGTATGTTGCGTTCGTGAGGATGCATGCGACTACGGTCATTCCACAACTAGAGGTGGTCTACCTCCAGTCTACCTCCAGGGGTGACGTGAAATGTCACTAAACTCGCGTAAGCATCGGTAAGCAGTGAGAGCGAGATGTTCAGAGTGAACTGCAATCTTCGCTCTAAATACAATGACGCTCACGACCAAAAAGCTTAGTTCTCGAAGACGTTCAAAAAGGATAATATTTTGACATCAGCCTTGAACATGTTTTACACAATCAAAACGTTTCATATTTTAATATTATTTTTTTATTTTTTTTTTATTTGATTACTTAGTTGAAATGACTGTCTTTTACAGATATTTAAAAAATCGTTTGTTATAATTCATCAAAATGGCAGACTTCTCGGACTTTCAAAGATATTAAATTGTTGGTGCTCGTAAGGAAGGCGCTAGTGGAACAAAAACTGCCCGAATATGCTCGCTGTTTCAAAAGGTACTGTCTCAGAAGTAATGAGTGTCATTGAAAGAGAAGGAAAAACATTCTTAGCAAACCACAGGTCCGGCCGAAAGGTGAAGTTGAAGTTGTACGTGAGCGACCGTCGGACTCTGAATCGAATTGTTAGAGAGGGTCGCAAGACCACGGCTCCTAAAATCAATGCAGAACTCAATGAACACTTACTGAACCCAGTTTCCAGAAAAACTGCTCGCAGGGAGCTGCACCAATCTGGATTCCACGGAAAAGCTACTCCCAAAGGCAAGGTTGGTCACGGTTTTTCCATAATTTGTCCATCTCCATTCCATTATTTGGTCAAATTTTTTAGAAAATTATGTCAGAGATCCTGATCTGCCTGTCATTCTACACTTGAAATCAGAATTTGTTTTTTAACGTGGAAATTTTCTTAACTTCATTAACCTACCTTGTTTTCGTTACTGTACGATTGTTTAAATATTTCATTCGTTAAAAAAATTGTTTCTGCCAACTATTCTAATATCTTCTTAAAATAAGATGTTTCGTGTAGCTTGGGTTGCACACAAGTAACGCTAAAAATTAGTGCAAGAAATGCTAGAAATTACTTTCGATGTGGAACGTTCAAAACGAAATCCTTGTTAGCAAATTTTACCTTGACTATGTACCCCCCCTCAGGGGGATACAACTATTGTACGAGTATCTATGGGAATTAGCGCTCCCATGGGGAAATGTGAGGGCCCGAGCTGATGGTTAGGTCGGCCTTCTTTTTGTTGAAATGAATTTTTTTTTTTTTGTTATGTTAAGGACCACCTTTCTTTCGTTCACTGCTGTTCTGTTTTTCAATACCTACTACTTTCTTCTTCAACTATTATCTTGTTTCATGAACTTCTTTCTCAACTTAATGTTTCTATGCCCCTTCTGCATAGATTCCCCATTATCTTATCTCCATGCTAAATGGTGCGTTCCTCCTTCCTCTCTTCGATACGCTCTTTTTTGTAGATGTTAGGGAGGCCTAAACCAACTTATTATCTAATCTTATAATCTAATCTTTGACTACGCACAATGTTAACATAATACATTTCCCCTGATTTGATTAACAACGAATATTTCTCAACGCCTCGCATGCATCGCTCATTTCCGTCGGGAATAATTTCATAAAACATAACTTCAGCGAAGACAATTGTATGGTTTGAATTTCTGCTGAAGGCTATTCATTCTATATTAAATGTTTGTCGAGTGGCAGCTCGTTCATTGAATTAAGTTTGGTATGCAGTTAGTATTTGCACTGCAGAGAGGCCTCTCGTGCACCCTCCGACGCTGCTCTAATCACAGCCACTTCCGCCAGATTGGGAGGGAGTTGAGCTTCCATTTGTATCATCACTACAGACACAAGTGTCGACTCTACATACTGTGTGGACCGCGCTTGTCTTCAACAGAGAGCATTCGGACCAAGGCAAAGCTTTGGTTATTTCTAATTTCGAGAATTTATATTCATGCGAAAAACAGGCTTTGACGTTCAAACAAACATCGGCATCTAAGGATGCGTTCTCTAAGGATGCTTTATTGCAAATCAAGCCTGATACATATCACCTTGTACATTGGTTTTTCAAATGCCTTATAACTAACACCAGGACGCCATGACGGTTTCCCCCGGTCAAGACAGGTGCCCATTTCAGACACCTGGGTAGAGTGGGGTATTGTGCTTTTTCAAAGTGTAATACAATCTCGTGAATAAATTCTCGCTCCTCAAATTTATTGGACATCCAACCGAACACACAAAACAAATGCATAGTGATCAAAGGTGAGGACTTATTTAATTAACGGTATTGATCATCAAAATTATTGCTAAGCCTTCCAAAAACATATATTAATTTGAATTGCTTGTCTTAGAGTGCCAATAATTAGGAAAACTTATGTTTTGACTTGAAAAATCGGCTTATGATGTTACTCATTTATGAGTGCATTCTTTATTTCCTCGTTTACTAATGAATAAAATAGGTTTTGAAGCTAACGGAAAAAATTTAGGCTAACAAAAAATAATTCAGAGTGTAAGTTCATACTTCCTATTTTTGTTCTCAAAGGTATAGCGGTATCATGACCATTTTCAACACAATATATCTAAGAACGCGATGTTGTGGTTGAGCTTCGCTCATGTTTCACCTGCAGGAAAATTTTGGGTGCTACTGTAATCTTGCGCTTGGGTCCACCCCGACCCATTGTTTCCCCAAGACACTATTCTTAGATGAGCTGCCGGAGCTCAGTGAATAGGATTTTTTGAAGACTTCTCTTTGGTACCCCGTTTTGCACTTTCTCTTCAACTTTGAGGCTCATAACTTAATTGTGTTCTAGTGATTGAAAAAAGATCGTTTCCAGCTTTTGAAACAAGAAAATTCAGACCTTCATCCTGATGCAACTTTGAGAGTCTAGGACGCCCTAGGCCAGCGATAAGTTGCCACGTAGCCAACGATAAGCAGGTCTTGGTAACTCTTTAAAAATAGATGAAGAAGGAGCCATCGCACTCCCTACTGCACCGTAGCCGTACTAAAAGGTGGGCTCTGAGGCCTGTAAAAACATTTTTTTCATAATCACCAGATCCTAAAGCATGAAATGACAATGTCTAAGTACAATTTTTGTCAACATTGTGAAAAATAATCCCGTTCCTAATGCAAAAAGGAGTTGTGAGAAAACTTCAAATCGATTGAAGAGGGATCTAAAATTTTAACTCGATGCCGTCGAGAAGCCCTTTCTCACCGAAACCATGAGGGAAAAACTAATTGATTTCCGCAGCAAATAAAGCAAATGTGTCCCACTAATGAAGCAAAGAGATTTTCAGTGACTAAAGCACGGTCAACTTAATCAGGAACGGTTCCTAGATCGTTCATTATTCCTGTTGCATTTTTGGGTACAACTCGCGTTGCTCAGTCACTCGAAACAGTGGAACACCCTGCAGTGTGATAAAGTCAGGTACTTTCAGTGATAACAAGGACAGGAAAGGACTTAATTCTTCCTTTTGGTGGGAATAAGAAAATAGTCACCGGTGAACTTCATCTGTCGTCCGCAATCCGTAGCGCAACGCGGCATGACGATCAGCTAAAGGAGATTGTCTTCCGAGGCATCTTAAGAATTCGGTGTTCTTCGGCAATATTTACGTTTCCTGAACTACACTCTCGGGGTATGACGACAGCCTGTCCTCGTTCGTCAATATACCTTTGGGAACTAGCACGTCTCAGTGGTGATTGTAACTGCTTTCCTCATAATCGACACTTTCTTATGAGTCTTCTTTTGGTTTAGGTTTGTAATTATACGTAGGCCTTATCTTTCCACTCGACTTCTCTTCCTCTCTCGTAGGGACCCAGTCTAACTTTTCTCCCGAAGCATCTGTGATTTCAGCCGCCGAAGCATAGCTTCAGCACTGGACAGCTCAACTCAAAGATCCTCCTCTGAAAAGGTGATACTACGGAAAGCGATCGTTCCCTGTCGTTCAATAACTTCTCAAGGTCCCTTAATCTGAGCTATTTATTTCAAAATCGTGAAACCTTAAAGTTAAATTCATTGGGCAATAGTTACTGCGATATTTTGACAATGTAACCGCGCGTTTGTTTGATACATTCAAGTCTAACCATGTAGGAGTTATCAAAACTTTCAACCATGAGTAGGAGCTATCAAAACTTTTCTCTGAGTTAAAATTATTGAAGTTTAGTTTATGGGGAAAGTTGCCTTGAGTGTTGGACCAGGTGGGATTCTTGATAATTAAATCATACATGAATAAATTTAAGTTAAATTGCTGTTTTAACAATTGGAGTTAGCAAAAAATTTCTAGTGTAATGATAGGCATACAACGTTTGTCGGCAGGTACAAAACATCCTTGGTAACCAAATTCCGTCTCCTTGAGTTGCCACTAGATTAGTTCAACGACTCGAAAATCAACGTCATTTACTTCTGGGCAATTTGAATATTTGTTTATAATAAACAGTCTGCTGGCAGCAGGAAATGAGCATAATGGAGCCCTTTGAATATCTAGTGGTACTATTATTGGTGATAACGTTTGGCTAAAGATGGTTTCTCCGCACGCGCCAGTTACGCGCAATAGGTCAGTGCACCAAACGTTGAAAGGTTGACCGCTGGACATCAAAGTGCAATAGAGGAAATGACTAAGTATGAACCGCTGTCCATGAGGTGAAGCCTTGTACAATCGCGGGAATTTAACCGTAGCGTACAGTTTTTTTCATATTTTTTCGATGCTCCAATTTCTGCTCTAATTTTATGCAGTGCGTTTGCAGAATTTGTTCTTTAATATCGTTTTCTATGCGTTAAGTTTACGAGCTAAAGGAATAGCGGGTTAGGAGTTGGTTTGTAGAAAAATGATGAAGGAAAATTAGTTATTCCAACAAACGAACTTAGTTGCAGTTTTTCAGGAGAGAATTTCACAGATAATGATGCACCCTGTAAATGAGCAAGTTTTCTAGTCGAAAGCTGGCCCTTTGGCGGGAATAGCCGACTTCATTTGAAATTCCTTTAATGACTTTTTTCAATCAAGCATTTTCACTTTTCTTTCAAATAATTTTCCTAAACTGAAATTATCATACTTCGGATGTCGGCTAAGGTGCAATCACGGATTTTGAAACACGAAGTGAAATATATCTTAGCTTCGAAAAATGAAACTAGCTAACTTATACAGGAGGCTTACTTAGGCAGGAGGCTTACTTATACAGGAGGCTTACTTATTCAGGAGGCTTACTTAGGCAGGAGGCTTACTTATACAGGAGGCTTACTTATACAGGAGGCTTACTTATACAGGAGGCTTACTTATACAGGAGGCTTACTTATACAGGAGGCTTACTTATACAGGAGGCTAACTTAGGCAGGAGGCTTACTTATACAGGAGGCTTACTTATACAGGAGGCTTACTTATACAGGAGGCTTACTTATACAGGAGGCTTACTTATACAGGAGGCTTACTTATACAGGAGGCTTCCTTAGGCAGGAGGCTTACTTATACAGGAGGCTTACTTATACAGGAGGCTCACTTATACAGGAGGCTCACTTATACAGGAGGCTCACTTAGGCAGGAGGCTCACTTAGGCAGGAGGCTTACTTAGGCAGGAGGCTCACTTAGGCAGGAGGCTTACTTAGGCAGGAGGCTTACTTAGGCAGGAGGCTTACTTATCCAGGAGGCTTACTTATCCAGGAGGCTTACTTATCCAGGAGGCTTGCTTATCCAGGAGGCTTGCTTATCCTGGAGGCTTACTTATCAGGAGGCTTACTTATACAGGAGGTTTACTTATACAGGAGGCTTACTTATGCAGGAGGCTTACTTATGCAGGAGGCTTACTTAGGCAGGAGGCTTACTTAGGCAGGAGGCTTACTTATACAGGAGGCTTACTTATACAAGAGGCTTACTTATACAGGAGGCTTACTTAGGCAGGAGGCTTACTTATACAGGAGGCTTACTTATACAGGAGGCTTACTTATACAGGAGGCTTACTTATACAGGAGGCTTACTTATACAGGAGGCTTACTTATACAGGAGGCTTACTTATACAGGAGGCTTCCTTAGGCAGGAGGCTTACTTATACAGGAGGCTTACTTATACAGGAGGCTCACTTAGGCAGGAGGCTCACTTAGGCAGGAGGCTCACTTAGGCAGGAGGCTTACTTATACAGGAGGCTTACTTAGGCAGGAGGCTTACTTAGGCAGGAGGCTTACTTAGGCAGGAGGCTTACTTATCCAGGAGGCTTACTTATCCAGGAGGCTTGCTTATCCAGGAGGCTTGCTTATCCAGGAGGCTTACTTATACAGGAGGCTTACTTATACAGGAGGTTTACTTATACAGGAGGCTTACTTATGCAGGAGGCTTACTTAGGCAGGAGGCTTACTTATACAGGAGGCTTACTTATACAAGAGGCTTACTTATACAGGAGGCTTACTCATACAGGAGGCTTACTCATACAGGAGGCTTACTCATACAGGAGGCTTACTCATACAGGAGGCTTACTCATACAGGAGGCTTACTCATACAGGAGGCTTACTTATACAGGAGGCTTACTTATACAGGAGGCTTACTTATGCAGGAGGCTTACTTATGCAGGAGGCTTACTTAGGCAGGAGGCTTACTTAGGCAGGAGGCTTACTTAGGCAGGAGGCTTACTTAGGCAGGAGGCTTACTTAGGCAGGAGGCTTACTTAGGCAGGAGGCTTACTTAGGCAGGAGGCTTACTTAGGCAGGAGGCTTACTTAGGCAGGAGGCTTACTTATGCAGGAGGCTTACTTATGCAGGAGGCTTACTTATACAGGAGGCTTACTTATACAGGAGGCTTACTTCTACAGGAGGCCAACTTCTACAGGAGGCCAACTTCTACATGAGGCTTACTTATGCAGGAGGCTTACTTATGCAGGAGGCTTACTTATGCAGGAGGCTTACTTATGCAGGAGGCTTACTTATGCAGGAGGCTTACTTATGCAGGAGGCTTACTTATGCAGGAGGCTTACTTATGCAGGAGGCTTACTTATGCAGGAGGCTTACTTATGCAGGAGGCTTACTTATGCAGGAGGCTTACTTATGCAGGAGGCTTACTTATGCAGGAGGCTTACTTATGCAGGAGGCTTACTTAGGCAGGAGGCTTACTTAGGCAGGAGGCTTACTTAGGCAGGAGGCTTACTTAGGCAGGAGGCTTACTTAGGCAGGAGGCTTACTTAGGCAGGAGGCTTACTTAGGCAGGAGGCTTACTTAGGCAGGAGGCTTACTTAGGCAGGAGGCTTACTTAGGCAGGAGGCTTACTTAGGCAGGAGGCTTACTTAGGCAGGAGGCTTACTTAGGCAGGAGGCTTACTTAGGCAGGAGGCTTACTTAGGCAGGGGGCTTACTTAGGCAGGGGGCTTACTTAGGCAGGGGGCTTACTTAGGCAGGAGGCTTACTTAGGCAGGAGGCTTACTTAGGCAGGAGGCTTACTTAGGCAGGAGGCTTACTTAGGCAGGAGGCTTACTTAGGCAGGAGGCTTACTTAGGCAGGAGGCTTACTTAGGCAGGAGGCTTACTTAGGCAGGAGGCTTACTTAGGCAGGAGGCTTACTTAGGCAGGAGGCTTACTTAGGCAGGAGGCTTACTTAGGCAGGAGGCTTACTTAGGCAGGAGGCTTACTTAGGCAGGAGGCTTACTTAGGCAGGAGGCTTACTTAGGCAGGAGGCTTACTTAGGCAGGAGGCTTACTTAGGCAGGAGGCTTACTTAGGCAGGAGGCTTACTTAGGCAGGAGGCTTACTTAGGCAGGAGGCTTACTTAGGCAGGAGGCTTACTTAGGCAGGAGGCTTACTTAGGCAGGAGGCTTACTTAGGCAGGAGGCTTACTTAGGCAGGAGGCTTACTTAGGCAGGAGGCTTACTTAGGCAGGAGGCTTACTTAGGCAGGAGGCTTACTTAGGCAGGAGGCTTACTTAGGCAGGAGGCTTACTTAGGCAGGAGGCTTACTTAGGCAGGAGGCTTACTTAGGCAGGAGGCTCACTTAGGCAGGAGGCTCACTTAGGCAGGAGGCTCACTTAGGCAGGAGGCTCACTTAGGCAGGAGGCTCACTTAGGCAGGAGGCTCACTTAGGCAGGAGGCTCACTTAGGCAGGAGGCTCACTTAGGCAGGAGGCTCACTTAGGCAGGAGGCTCACTTAGGCAGGAGGCTCACTTAGGCAGGAGGCTCACTTAGGCAGGAGGCTCACTTAGGCAGGAGGCTCACTTAGGCAGGAGGCTCACTTAGGCAGGAGGCTCACTTAGGCAGGAGGCTCACTTAGGCAGGAGGCTCACTTAGACAGGAGGCTCACTTAGGCAGGAGGCTCACTTAGGCAGGAGGCTCACTTAGGCAGGAGGCTCACTTAGGCAGGAGGCTCACTTAGGCAGGAGGCTCACTTAGGCAGGAGGCTCACTTAGGCAGGAGGCTCACTTAGGCAGGAGGCTCACTTAGGCAGGAGGCTCACTTAGGCAGGAGGCTCACTTAGGCAGGAGGCTCACTTAGGCAGGAGGCTCACTTAGGCAGGAGGCTCACTTAGGCAGGAGGCTCACTTAGGCAGGAGGCTCACTTAGGCAGGAGGCTCACTTAGGCAGGAGGTTTACTTATGCAGGAGAATGTTAAAAAATCGACAGTCGTTACCAGTAATGTTCACAATTTTATGAAGTCAAGTTCATAACCTGGGCAATTTCACTTTGTGTATAAAATTATAAATTATTGATTACACCCCATACCCGTTCCATTTCCGGCCTTCCATTGGCGCTGGCGTTCATTTGTTGATTCAAAATTTTTATTCCTCTTTTCTTGGTTTGCTTTAGACGCGAGTTGTTCTAGAAATCTGACATAAAAACTTGAGTTTTAAAACACATCTTGCATGATATTCCATTAAGTTATTCACGGCCTAGAAACGTGACTTCAATTTATGGGATTTTTTCGCCATTTGTTTAAATCATTTGTTCGGCTGTTTTTTAAAACATAACTCTTGAAAATATGTTTTTCTACCCATTAACTGAATTTTAACTGTGCAGTTTTCCATTTCTTTTAGAGAAAACTCCTCGCTAACTTTTGAAAATTGTTCCTAATTTATTATACTTGCAGTATAAGAAATGAATGAAAACAATTCCATGACACTAATTAAGTGAAGCTCAGCATAGCGCTGCAATGTAGGTACAGTTAGAATGCTGGTGCGAAACATCATAAAATTATCGCCTGACGAGGAGACGACTGTTGTATCTATTGGAATTAGCGCTCCCAGGGAAAATGTGGGGTACTTGGCTGAAAGTTAGGTAGGCATTCTTTAGTTGAAGTAAAGGGGTTTTTGTTTTGTTAAGGACAACTTTTTTCGGTACACTGCTGTCCTATTTTTCAGAACTTGACTTTCTTCTTCAACTGTTTTCTTGTTTCATAACTTTCCTTCTTACTTACTGTTTGTATTCGCACGGGACCCTGTGCAGAAACACCCTTTTCCGCGTTCCCTTAACTCCATACTAAATGGTGCCTTCATCCTTTCTCGTTGAACATCCTTGTTGTGGTAAGGGAGACTAAAACTTATGATCAATCAATCAACCTCATAAATTGATAATGTAATTTTGGATTGTCACCATTAGCATAAACTGACTAGCGATTTACCTACCCGCGAAGTCTGCCTCGTGGGTTGTAAGCACACGAAATGGAATTTCCCATAGCCCTTTGCTCCTGAGACCTCAGTACATCGCTGCACTGCATTCAGAAAATTATTCTTTCCTAGGCACCGATATATCAGTGTGGTGAAGCTCATATTTGACCCATAGTGTGAATGTAAAATTGGTCAAAAATGACGCGTCGTAAACTCTCGAGTAGGTCAAATTTTCTAATCCTTGTTAGAGAGTCCTGGGCAAAGAGGTTTTCAAATTTCAAAAATCAGTGTGCAAAGGGTCAACATATTAGGTGTACTTACTGCATTCATTAAACGTAAATTTAAAACTCTCACCATTAAAATAAAAAATACTGAAGAATTTCTTAGAACATATGTGACATTTAAAGGGGATATCTTTTATCTTGTGGGCCACCCATCACTGCACTAAACTCTGACATTGGAATAGCTTTAACTGGTGAAAAATTCCTTTCACATTACTCTCACGAGTCCATGTTGCCCTACCGTGATCAAGTGGCCCAGCCGGCACCAACCCACACACAGGTCTGCAACACAGGCCGGCAAACTAGCAACTGAGTCTCTAAATCAGGTACAATGACCGCGGTCAGCATGCGGTTATCGCGCTCATATTCAGCCACGCCATTCTGGCTGCCTATCATAAACGGTATGGTTGTTTTTCCGAGTTTCAAGGTTATTCTCCTGCCTAATCTGAACAATTTTCTCACGCACGATGATAGTGCGGGTACGATCAAAACTTTCCGACATTTTTCATCTACCAGATAATTTTTAACCATCACATGAATCCCTAGAGCAGGGGCTCCCAATCCAGGGTGCTCGCCCCCCACCCCCCCTTACTTTTATATCATAAGAAAGAGTCACTAAGCTTCAACAGAAGCTCCAAATTAAGACTTCATTCTGTGAGTATGGAGGAGAAATCCCTGTTTAGAATACGTGTATTGAAGTAAATAACACACGATGCGCAGATATGACTCCACTTAAAATATTGTTTGACAAAAGTCACGGGAAATTTAACTTTTATTCACTTCAAAGTACAATTCGTCGATTTTTTCTTGATAGATATGAGATCCTTTAACTTGATCTATAGACCTGTGAATTACTTGCAGGATTTGCCGAAAGAATTCAAGTGATGGAAAATTCAATCTTACAATGTCTGTTTTTTTCTCGCTGGACAATGCTCAATCAACGACGTAGGAAGGAAGGAAAATTGCTTATAAAAAATAAAACAAATTTTGGAAAAGGGGCACGAGGGCTTCGTTTGAGCGCTTTCCTTTGTCTTCGCACTCATTGAAGGAGGACACAAACGGAACCAAAGGGAAAATTCCACTGTGTGAGAACATCATACATGTAGGCCCACGTGAAATGTCCGTCGAAATAATTACTTTTTACTCAACAACTGTGCTGTCAAAAGTGCTTCGTCAACCCCTCAGGAGGATACAGGTATTGTATCTATGGGAATTAGCGCTCCCAGGGGGACTATGTGAGGGCCTGAGCTAAAGGTTAGGTAGGCTTCCTTTTGTTGAAATAGAATAGGTTTTTGTTTTGTTACGGACCATATTTTTTCGGTTCACTGCTGTCCTGTTTT